>OY982569.1:16972593-18172593 GCA_963859945.1 Euplagia quadripunctaria | reverse complement strand
TGACGTGCATGTAAAAATAATATATTTAGATGAAGATTGTAATAAATATTAAAGTAGCTGTAATTACCAAATATAAATTTATTACGTGTAACCAAATTTATTTCTATGAATAATTCAATGTCTACCTCGCTGTTTTTTTGTTGGGACTTCTTATTAAAGAAAAGATTTTGGGAATGATGATGGTGATTATTGGCGATAGAGTTCGGTAGTTGACTATCAAGTCAAATCAGTTCTTCTTTAATAAACGTCAAAACGAAAATTTCCGGACGGAACTTGCAGAAAATGATAACTCCAAAACTTTTAGTATTACAGTTTTATTTGACAGTAAAAATATTCACAAAAAATGGAAAATAATTACGAAGATTTGTTACTATTTTCCATTTTATATAAGTGTGAGGAATGATAAATAATGTATTTTAACATTAGATAGAAACTATGCAAAAGTCAAATTCAATATCTTTATTTCATAAAATTGATCATCAAGTATTCAAAATCATCAATTAAGTAATTATATTATAATTACTTAATTAACGATTCAGCGACGAAGACATATACGTTCTATGCACACGAGAAAACTATTTCTTGAACATGGTAACAATATAATGAGTTATGAATTTCGATATTCATTTAAGTGAAATTTCAACAGTGAATTAGCACTTTGACCACGCTTTAGATAAAATACGTTCCAACTAAAAGTTTCTGATAGAAAACTGCAAACTGCGCTGCATGCGACAACCTTTAATTAACAACTATGTTCAACTGTGACCGAGGTACAATGTAACTGGTAATTATATATATAAACTTTTGTTTCATATGGTAAATTGACTGTTTTGCAACTGTGACCGAGCAATCGTGAGTCGAAGTGTGACTTGGATTCAAACAATTACTTTATTTAATCGTCAACTGTGAAGCTGATAATTTTGTAACTCCATCTCTTATAGAATGAGTACTAAAAATTGTCTCCTATCAGAAAATAAACAATATGCACAATTTTTTAATAAAAAAACTATCATCTTAACAGCACTGTAGTCTCTCATGATTTCTCTCAAATTACATAAACCTCTAATAATAAGAGTTTTTGTGATCAGCTAAAACTTTACTTCTGAATATTTTAAGTATTGTGTTTCTAGTTCTTTGCACTAAAACAGTCGTTCTAAATAAGAAACCTTTTCTATATGGTCCTTAATTAGAGCCTTTTATTACATACTAGCGGAACGATGTGGGATATTCGGGAGCAGACTTCGTTAGCAGAACGGTCTAACCGGAGCTTGGAGTTTATTTCTCATTAAAAATAACGGGCACTCAAGTTTCGTGGTGTTTAGACGGAACTAGACTATAAGTTGGTGTTTCTACCCAGTCAGTTCGTTTTTATAGTATGTTTTAACAATTTTTTCTCTTAAATATTATTAAGGTTTTTAAAATGAGCATCTGGGAATAAAAAAATGTACTTACTGTTTATTTATTACTGAAGTCCTTCCCTTACCCATGGACACTTTGCAACTCAAGAACACAAGTGCGTTGCCGGCCTTTGAGGTAGGAGTACGCTCTTTTCTTGAAGGTCGTATCCGTCCGGAAATACCGCAGGCGATAATTTGTTCCACAGATTGGCTGTGCGAGGTAAAGAGTTTCTGGAGAAGCGCATAGTAGTGGAGTGCCAAAGTGTAGAGTGATTAAGTTTATGTCACTCTCCTTCCCGCAGGCATGTCATCAATAGATAAATTGTCTATTAGAATAAAACTTTTAGAGTGCTATCTATGTTTTTTAAAGACATACGGTCTTACTTTTACGTGTGTATTTCGGGGATGCCCGACTAGTTTCGGATCGGACGGGGGTCCTTTTCCAAGGAGTGAAGCGTCCTTCCGCGACGTTGTTTAATGAGGAGTAAGTATTTAGGTATTTTTTCGTATGAAGATAAAATAATAAATTAGTTCGTTTTCGGCAATAAAATATAGGTACCACACGTTCTCACATGTCATCTATTTACTCTATATTTATTTTTTAATTCATATTTACAAGGTTTATTTGTCAGTCATATATCAGTTTTATTTTATATTACTATATACATTGACTAATATATTTTTCGGGGGTACTGATAATATTAGCGTATTTGGAAATGTTATTCAAGTTTTGTTGTTGACTACCCTATTGCTGCACATACAATGTTGTTTTATAAAACTTAATATTATCATTCACATCATGGCGTTGGAAACTCGTAATGTATGCAAAGTGTGAACCATTTTGTGCTCGATCGATTTTCAAGCTATAATCCATCGGTGGCTATCAATTCTAGACTATTATTATAGAGTCTTTGCAACTTGGTCTACTAGTTTCTGCACAAGTTTGTAAGGAAAGTAGAACTTATTTTTAAATATTATTGATCGATAGGAATATTTAATAGCTCTTGCAATTGTTTTGTAGTATCACGATCTTGGTGTAAATAATATGTAATATATAATAGTAATATGTATGAATAATAGTTAAAAACTTAGAGAGACGGGGGAAGTTCTTTCGGAAAAAAACACTGTCTTATCTGTACCCCCAAAATAGTCTTAAAACAAAGTATAACTTCTATATAATTAAACATATATAACGCAAGGAATCTTGTACTAGTACAAGTTTAGTAAATAAAACTGACCGGTAAAAAGTTTTTAAGAGACCGATTCGGATTAATATTTCCCTTTAGTCTAGTAATGGCACACTTCTTATATGTGTCGATCACATACCTACAGAAATCGCAAGTAAAAAACTTGTCGTTTACAATAAGTTCTGTTTAACTACTTATATTGTAGTTAGTTAGAATGGTTTCTGTCTCAAATGGATTTTAAATAAAGTAGTGTGACTATGTAACAAGTTGTAGTAAAAATATAGCTATTATGTTGAGTACAGCTAGTGCAAGAAAATAATGAAAGAAGAATTCATATGATATCTAATCATTATCGCCCATACGACAAACTTTCTCCTGTCATTAAAATACATTTATTATGTAATTGTTAAGATTACAGAACCTGTGCTTATTTCAGTCATAAAATCACAGTAGGCAACTTCCTCTCATAAGTGAAGTGAATATAGATTTAGTGCCAAATAGCATCTTTATTGTCAAAAATGTTTCCTAAATACCCATTTAACTTATAGCATTACAAACTATCCTTGTTTATTGAACATTACTGTGTGTTGAACCAAGCTATACAACTATTGCAATGTAAGAAAACAAAACAAATGAAAACCACTGTCCAAACTACAGACAATGGTAAGGTGAACGATTCAACACGCCGCCGGCAACCGCAGGTCAACCAGGTCCATTCAAGAACTTTCTATTGCACTCAGCAAATAAGTCCGGGGACACTAATTAGTACATTCGGTCGCGTTCCGAACAGAATCCAACAAAAGGGCGAAGTTTGTGATTGCGACACTATTACGAGCGATGCTTTGTGTTCTATTCTGTTGTGTACCTAACAACGAGAATTCTCCGGCCTTTTCTCGGTAATGTTCAAACTTTTATTAATTTGTATGTTATACAAGTTTCTATAATTAGAACTGATAAAAGTTAGTCGCAGTTTTCTTTGCAGTAACGACTGTTTTGTTATTTTTTTTCGCAATTCATTAACGGTGTTCCGGAGAAGCAATGTCGGGCTAATATCAGAAGTAGAAGTAGACATAGTTCAATGAAGACTTTTGTAAGATTAGATTGGAATATTTAGATACGAGAATTATAAAAAAATACGAGAATATATTCTATATCTATGTTCAGATTTCGAGCCAATTGAATACTACACACAGCCAAAAATTAGGACCTTTCTTCCCAAATTCATGGAATAAAAAACTATGAATGTTTTACCTTGTTTAATGTGAATGTTTTACCTTCTTTATCTGCCCGTTTAGCTTATGCAAATTTTTAACGAAACTCACGAATAATAACTTACCATAAGGTGACCTGCTTAACTCTACTATGAAATACGTAAATAAGAAACAAACTCTCTTTATACAATTCTTAAAAATAAAGCAAAAGTGAATCAATTTCACACCTGGTTTGCTCCCTCTGCGGCCAAAGTTTCCTATGGGAGCTAGAAACGTGTTTCCACCACCGGTGTCGGGTGTCAACTAATTAGTGCATGCGTTGATGTGGAATGAGTGGTGATGGAACGAATGCAAAGGTGTGGAGTGAAAGCTACGGTGATACTGTGGACGACATGTTTAAAAAAAGCAACAAAATAACTTCGTACATACGTTGCACCGGAACGTAAAATCATGTAAATTCTAACGAGTTCATTTCTCGGTGAAAAATATTTCTAAAACAACCTCAATTCTAGTCAGTTGGAAAAAAAATTCAAACAGATTACCGCTGTAATAATTTACCGATTATGATTGGTATTGGTATCATTTAATGTGATCGGTATTATAAATTAAACATAGATTATGTTATTTACATTTTAAACTTCGTCACATAATTACATTCCTTTGTGTAATAAATTTATGTGAAATACATTCTTGGAAACTTGCTTCTATTCTACGGGATTAACTAAAGGAGCCAATTTAAATGTAAATGAAATTTTATAGAATTAATGATATTTGAGCCTATTACGGGAACTCTGAAACTAACGACGTATCATTACCATGGCGAGAGCACCCTACAAATTAAGATACGCGAATCACTCTCAAATAGTCACTAAAGCGTGATAATACGCAAACTCACACCACATGTTTGTTCACATCAAAGAATACATATCTACTGGAACCCATTGTCGCTCACTCATCCCCTGTACCACATACTAAAATTTCGTAAAACTAAATTTCGTATCAAGCATCAGTATGTCAAAAATATCGTACGGAACAAAGTTAGACACGGTCGCACAAAGAGGGTTGAACACTCTATGAATTAGGGTAAAGGGTCAATAGTGGGCCAGATAAAGATGGTCTGCAACAAATTGTGCGCTCTCCGGTCTTTTGTTATCGGTCCCTGCTGTACTTAATTGTGCTTTTGTCCGCTCTTGGGGAGAGTCCTGTGATTGCCTAATTCCGACTGGATTTGACCCGGGACTAAAATAATACACATGCGGAATGGCACGTAATTGATTTCCTCATATTTATTATTCATAATTTCATATTAAACTGTTAAATGTACTGCTTTTTAATAATCTCTGTCGGTTACATTATTTATGAATGTAATAGTTGGACCATTACTACTTATTATTATTTATAACTTAACTATCTTCTGCCTGCTTTAAAGTTATCTTTCTATCGCTCGGAGAGAGACAAAATTTCATGATAGTCGGTTGAGTAGTTAAGGCGTGAAAGCGTAACAAACAAACTCACTTTCGCATTTAGGATATCTTGAGTTAAAGTGAGTGAGCGTGAGTGAGCTAAAGTGAGTGGTTCTCTGTGAGTTAACCCAAAAACTCTAACGCATAAGTCAGTCTTGAAACTTTGATAATATGTAATAATAAAATAAAGTACCACCTGATAGAATAAAATACCTACTTAATAATTGAACAAACCATAGAACTTGGTTTTCTATTAATACCACCTTTATATATAGTATATTTACCTAAGCAATATGCCGTTAGCTTTTGCTTTAACTAACTTAACACCTACAAAAGGTCAAGCGAAAATTAGTTCACTACACTGTTACTTAGTTGAATTGAATTGAAAATTCTCTACCACGATATTACGATGACAATGACATTGTTGAGAAAGACGCCTAATCCGATACAGTGATAAAGTATTAATAATAATAGATGTCAAATGGTTTTTTCTTCCTTTAAGAAGGGTAATCAATTGGTGTAAAAGATATTCAAAATACTGCCATTGCTTCAAGATAAGAGAGATTTTGTGGAATCTAGACACAACGGAAATTCAAAAGTATATCATACAAACGACTCACCCTTTTCATTTATAACTTCATAAAACCTTTTTGTGATCATTTTATCGAATTAATATCTTTATTCCTCCCTTCATTACCACAATGACCACTTCTGAGTGCTATCAGCATATCATCCTGCTCTTCATAGCACTTCGTGGTTCGGACAATCGCATTAGTGCACGCCTCAAAAACGGGCCTTTCGCCGCGAATCGCCATCCTAAATAAACAATAGCATGGAGGGGAACAGCTTTTAAACGATCTTCAGCGGCTCAGCTGACAGATTAGCTCACCCTATTGGCAAATTTAAGTATAACATTATTTAAAATTTCAATAGTCTTATTCATAAACGTATAAGGTTCAATTTTGTGTGAACTTTCAACATTTGAAAAAGTATAAATTTTTGGCAGATGGGTTTGTCTGATAGGTTATAGGATTTTTGGAGTGACATAGGGGTGTGATTCGGCCACGTGCTAATGTGTCCTGCGGGCTTAATATTTTTATTTCATGCATATCACTCTGATTGAATTTATTAGATGGTATCTTATATCCTAATCCTACCTAACCCAATCCCACCCTAACCGCTGAAAAGATTCGGATATTATTTATTATGGAGTATTTACCACGCCTTCTAAAGCTAGTTTTACGCAAGGAATAATAATAACAAGAGAAGTGTCAATATGCTTATTTTGAACGGAGATCAGTATCCTCCTTCTAATACATTTATAGTTATTCCTTATACTATACTATTAAAAAAATATGATCGTGCGTGATTGATCATTGAACGAGCTTCGATGTCTTGATACAACGAGTGAGCCAATCGTGATTAAGTAAGTGTTTCTGATCTTCACATCATTGTGACACACGAACGATCGTCTTTGTTTGGTAAATAATATTTAATACGTTATTTTGTGTAATAGTTGCTATTATGAAATAGTCAGTCACTTTATGCTGAGGCCTGGTTAAAAAAGAAACGATTATTCTGTGCACATTTTATTTTACTGCAACTGAAAGTACTTAAATAAAAAAATAGTAAAACGTGTTAAAACCGGAAACCCGATTGAATATTTCATACACGGGCAAAGCGTCACTCGTTAAGTTTGTAGATCCCCGTGGGACAAAGAGCATATGCGTCTCGTTATAATTAGCGAACAATGTTTGGCTTTAGCAAATCCTTTGGGGCGTAAATTAAGAGATTCTGCTCTCTGGACGGCTTATGGATACATTTGCGCCAAAGCTCGTACGAGGATACTCACATTATTTGTACGTATCTGTCCCGTATTTGCATGCCCCTGTTACGAGTATTAAGTACGAAAATTATTTATTCCCATATTGTCGCAATGTGTTTTGAATAAAATTGCTGTTGTCAAAAGTCTACGATCTCATATTAACTTTGATTGGGCTTAGCCGTATGTTTATAGGAGTAATATTTTATGAGTCAGAGAAACTCAGAGAATATTGTAATCATTTTCAAAAACTCTTATTTTAGCAATAAGACTTAAGAGTCATTATTGTTTTCAGAAACAGTTTGTGTACTTACTTACCAACTTATGTGCGTCAGTGCAATAACCTTGTCAAAATTGTCGTTAAATACTGTTTTTAGTTACACTTTCTATATTTAAAGATTTTTCAAAGTAGATCATGTTGAAGTATGCTTTCGTTGTATGTGAAAGTCGCTACCAGTGTCTTAACTTAGCGATGGCCAACGACGCGGGTCTGTTTAATGCATTCGCGCGTCGATTTGTCGATTTCGGCTACCCGTTCGGTAGCCGAAATCGACAAATCGACGCGCTCCGCTACTGCTACGATATTACTATTGATATCACTAAGCATAGGCATAATGTGAATAGTATTTTTTTATAAGTTATGACTTAAATTTTATTTCAATTACTAAAGGTTACCTTTTTTAAATTCGCGTAATATAAGATAAGAAGAAGTATAAGATCGGGTAAGAATAAGAATCAGGTGATTGACTACAAACGGTCTATTGCCATCTTTCCCATCTTATTATGCATACTTATCGCGAAAATCAAAAACAATTTTTGCGTTACAAATAGATCGTTAGGCTTCATGAGAAAACCTAATAAGCAACGCAATAACAAGGGAATACACCAATTCTTTATATAGGGCGCTTCAAAGTGTTGAGCAAATAGTTTTTCAAACCATAGCCGATGGATAAATCTAATTGATTGCATTCGGCTTCTCTTGAAATAGAAAAAAGAAAACATGTAAACGATACATCTCTTCAAAATACTTTTAACTTTAATAAAAATATTTAAAATTCAATTTAAATAATTACTTGGACACACCATCATTTTTAATTTGAGCCTGCAATTAATTTTCTTTTACCCAGGTTAAGTACTAACAGCATATAATAAATTTTCCGCTTCTTGCAGTTCGCGTGCATCGGCGTGATGTCCTGAATTTCATATTGTTTTAATCATGGTAATATTTTACGTTGTAGTACATTTTTATAACATTATTCGTTATATATAACTTTTTATAATATACATTTACTTATAAGGGTCTCTATTGCAATATGTCCTATACATTTCTTTATTCGTGCATTTGGTGCAGGATTATCTTTGTAAAACAGAGTATTTATTTTGACACATACATCATCTTTCTTCACAAAATCACTGTATCGATTTCGAAAGTAGAATCTACCCCAACGTGATATTGGGTTGACTGATAAGCGTGCATTACTCATCCGCAAGTAGCCAGATATATATTTGGTCCCATGTAGGTAATAGACAGTAATCCAATTGCTGTCTACAGCGCACGTCTGTAAAGCCCGTTCTGTTACTGAGAATTTCTACTAAGACTCCAATTGCACCGGCATACTTAAACCCTATTCCTATATCTTAGGAACAACGATTCAGTCACCTTGAATTGCCTACTTTCAGTATACCACTGAAAGATGACATGAAGATAATGTTTTTAAGCAAATTTCGCGCATGTAGAAATTTGAACTTTTTGAATGCTTAAATTTTATGTACATAGGGAGGATGTGAAGAAAGGGAACATTTTGAAACAATATGACGGTGTTACACATTTAAAAATGAAAACGGGTACATCAGGCTACACTTGTCCAGAATATATATTGGCCTGTCATGGTTTGCAAAGTCCATACAAATTATAGTTCAGCTTATACTGGAATATGGCGTATTTGATGTGGCAAATAGGTCAATGTAAAAATCCATCTTTAGTTGTGATATTAATTACAAAAAAAAAGAATAACTGTTTATACAGTGTCATAATTTACGTAATTAAGTCAAATAATAAATCCTTTATAAAAATATATCATATCTCCCTGCCTAAAGCATTATAAATCCTGAGTACTTAAAATGTATGAAATCTCATAACCCTTTCCTAATGTTTGCTTTACCCAGGGCCGCTCTAGATTTATGAACATTCACATTTCGTCTGTCAACGTTTACACTCGTAATCTTGTTTGAATATCATCTCTGCTGTCCACTGTTATTTGCATATTTCTATTATTGTCGTTGAGGTCTATAGGACCCTCGTTTGCTCCAAAATCAACACGTGGTCGTCAGATAGGTTTTGTGGAAGGGTATCGTATAATGATATTGTTGCAATGCCATGTGCCGTAAATTTGTGGTGGATTATGTGGTACTTTTGGGGTCAAAATTTCGTCGGTAAAAAGTGTCTATTTTTGTTTGCTATTTGTTTATTTTTATACATATTAGAAGGTTTGGCAAATGGATAATAAAAAATTATGAAGAAGTTTTTCGGTGAATACGTTTTGAGAATTTTGAGGAGTTTATAAATATCACTTGGCAGTTAATTAAAAACTCTGACAAGGATGTTAACCTATCAAATATAACTAATGAGATCTTTTTTCCAAAATCGCTGTGCGAACTAATAGAGGACAACGCGACATATTCATTAACATGTTTAGGATTCTTCTGACTCCATTAGTCGGATATTTTAATTGTTTGCTTCGGTTGAGTCTTCGCAGCTGTTGCGAGTTTACGAGCCTACCGCGATGAGCTATTTAGAGACAAATTGCTTTTAAGTTGCCCCACTGTTTCCTTAATATCCTAAATTTAAAATTTATTGTAAAATTTTAGGTCTGGTGTTTGGACTTCTAAATGTATATTTATATTTCCAAGATAAATAAAGAAATTAACATTATCTATGTGCTTAGTCCTATCCTCTTGTATCTACCTATGCATTAATGTCAATAATTTACATTATACATATATTATGTCATTATATTGTATAAGTTTAAGAATCAGACGCACAGTTCATTTTCTTGTTCTTGTATCGTAAGCATTTCATAGTCATAGTAATACACACACACTTAAATTCGGAACTACTATTTGTACGTAATCTTTTACTTGATTATCGAGTTAGCAAAGTAATTTACTAATTTGAAATCGATTAGTTTGACGTGTTTCATTCACAGAAATATTATGCCATAAAAGTTTGACTATGACGCAGCCATCAGATTTAACATTTTTGTTATTCAAGATAAATGTTCGAACAGTTGCGATAACAATACACATTACTTTTCTTTATATCAAAGATCGAAGCAATAATTCACTTTATCTAATCAAACGTACCCCAAAACAATTTCACAGTGATTGTCTGCACCCCGGATTTAAGCAGCACCCCATTTATCATATTCAAATGATAATTCAATACCGTTGTGATTGCTGACCCTGGGTTTGGGAGGACCCCGATAAAAACACATAACGTAATCCAAATGGGCATAAAATCCTTCTGGGCATCGCTTATTTCACTGTAAATTATGTATATTTTCATAGAAATAGTTTTAGCAAAAAGGATTAACGACTAGAATCTAATGGAATCAGTTATTAATGTGGTTTGTTTATCTCTAATGTGAGAAGTCACGTGGCCTCCAGTCACGTGACTAGTAACATAAAGCCATTTAAATTTGATTATGGAACGTTAAGTGCGGCGAAATAAAATTATAGTCTTGAAATTGTCAAACCCAATTCCCTAACATAATTTAGTGGTAAATGAAAAATTAATTTGATTTTAAATGGGATTGGGTTTTTCTGTTTTACAAAATTGAATTAATATTATAACATTTCTTTTTATTTCGTTAAGAGTTTCGAAAAGTTCTGTTTCAATTAGGGAGTTTAGGATTATTTTTGTAAATTTGAATTACACAGCTATATGTATAGCAAGCACTGTTTGTACTATAAATTGTAAGATACGGATAAAATAAACATAGGTATGTACTTAGATAAATGTTTTGCTCGACCTTTGTACCTAGTGTATACCTAATGGCAGAAACTTCAAGCATACCACGTTTCATAACCCTACTTGACTTTGAGGTTTGGACCTATCTTTACCGTTCAAATTTTTGGACCTTAGCTCATAAAAGGCAGAAAGCATTGACCTATGATCTTCGTCTACAGGCATTGCACATATTAGGCGTCGTTTGATTACTAGTATTATTATACTACTTACTTACTTGGTAATATTTTCTTTTAAAAAACATAAAATGTACATGAAACCAGATCATAAATCAATCAGAAGAATATACCACTCCACTGCTAAAAGACTTCCACAACTGTCCAGAACAACTGGTTTTGTGCCAGTTCCTTCTAATGGCTCCCTCGCACTTTGATTAGCTAACTCAAGAATATTTTGTTAAGAAGCAATTGACTAACCGCCACTAGACTCGGACCATAAATAATGACCAGATCCTTGCATTATAACTTCTTAAAGGCAGAAGCCATGCCGGTTTTCCATTGAACTCTCCAGCAGCTTTAAGCTTTTAATGACACCTATATTCACTCACCTTTCATTCCAATATACTACAAATTAGTAAACTATTAGTAAAATTAACATTCTGCTACTAACCTGAGGCAAAAAATAAATAAAATTCTCGTTGATTTCGAAGCAAAAAAAAAGTAATATATTTGTGGACTCTGAATAAATAATAAACTGGGACGTAGAAGCTTCTGCTGGAAATATTTAGTTACGCCAAACATAACCCTAACAGCTTTATTCTCAGGTTACGGTTAAGTGAGTTGCCGACCACCACGGAATATACCATTAAATTGTTTTCTTTGCACGCTATATAATACTTGTTCGTTCCTTCGTCTCTTCGGTCGTCTTTCACAACAAATAATAGCCCCTAATGGCGGTTCGAGATAAGAACGACATGATATACTTGACAACGTTGTTAACTGAAAGGTAATTAAGTGCGTGTTAACAGCGATGTAGATAAAGTAACTTGTTAATTATTTTAATAATCCCGGGGCCTGAGTTATTTCATATTTTGCACGCTTAATGTAAAGTAATGTATAATACAGTATTACAACACCCTAGTACGTCCTATGCCTAAATCAATTTTCTCTGAGTATTTCAATGGTTACTTCCACGAGTATTTAAAGCGAAATGCAAAAGACTTACCAAACCTTTAATAATCCAGTCGATTATATTCCTGGAACGTTCAAGTGTAGAGTAAATAGGTTTCTCTTGGATATGCGTGTACCATCTTCGTCACTTTCCATCAGGTGACTTGGAAGACAAAAGTCTATTCCATATCACAATAAAAAAAAATACCTTTCCTATGTTGGTAACTGATTTCATTCATTAAAATAATATACGTTTCTGTGATACAACCGCGTAATTGAACGTATGTATGGTCATCTAATGACCTAGGAAAACAAAGGACATCGTTTTATGAATTTTAATGATCTTACTATTTGACTGCTAATACAAACAAATATAGACATATAGACTTGTAGACATTTATTTTTATTTATTTATTTTAAAAAAAAGACAACTCCCGCAGTAGGAATAACTCCTGTGTCGCGGGGGACTTTACAAACACAGAAACAACGGACACAAAGAACACTCAGACTCAGGTGGGAATCGAACCCACGACCTATAAGCATAGCGGTCAGGATTACTAACCACTAGACCAACAGGCCAGTCGACATGCTTTGTGGTTGTTGAAATATATCTATTATTGCAACAGAAACATATACAATAATCAGCAATATTTACATTTTACATTTAATTTATTATTTCTATGATTGATTTGGCCGGTGGTTGATTAATCACATTTTTCAAAAGGTAATTTCAATTCAATGATAATATCACTATTGTCAAGTTGTTGTATCACTACTAGAAATCTAGATTTCTGTGGTAGCAATGGATGAAACACTTACCTTGCTGATTTGCAAAATATGCAATATAATGGTTTAATGATTCAAAAAAAAATCAAAATCAAAATATCTTTATTTTCAGCTATTACATGGGTAATATTATAGGGTTTGGGAACTCCTCTGCTAAGTTTAATTAACCTGTATTGGAAGAGTCCCCTCTTGTCCGTGGCTTATACTTTAGCTATGTAATAGATAAACTAATAGTACATTAAGGTTAAGTAAAAGTAGGCATAATCATTACCCGCGCGTCGGGCCCCCCCCTTACGGAGACTCTCCAGCCCAGCTTCCTGCAGGAAGTGGTTGAGGGCCTTTTCCCGCAACGGGTGGAGCACGTACCCCCGTCGATGGCCCCCTTGGCCGGAGATGACGGGGAGAACGAGGAGGATGGTGTTCCGCCCGTCACGGAGGCGGAGTTAGGGGCGGCTGTTCTACGGATTCGTTCCAAGAAAACCGCCCCCGGGCCAGACGGGATCCCTGCCCGAGTGTTGGCCCTAGCCCTCGACCACATGTCCGACCGCCTCAGGGAGGTGTTCGACGCTAGTTTGGCGTCCGGGCGCTTCCCTGACTGCTGGAAGAGCGGGAAGCTGGTCCTTTTAAGGAAGCCGGGACGGCCTACCGACTCGGTCGCGGCCTACAGGCCCATCGTGTTGCTGGACGAGGCGGGTAAATTGTTTGAGAGGGTCCTCTCTGCCCGCATCGTCCGGCACCTTGGCGAGGTCGGCCCCGATTTGTCGGACGCCCAATTCGGTTTTCGAGCGGGGCGTTCGACGGTCGGTGCTGTGTTGCGCCTGAGGGCCGTGACCGAAGAGGTAGTGAGCTGTGGCGGCGTGCTGTTGGCGGTGTCGTTGGACATCGCCAACGCGTTCAATAGTCTGCCATTCAGCTGCATCAGGGAAGCACTCCAGTATCACGGAGTGCCAGGGTACCTGAGGCGGCTAGTGGCAGACTATTTAGAGGAGCGTACCGTCATGTACGAGGACCGAGAGGGAGTTTTGAGTCGTCGGCCCATGTCGTGCGGTGTTCCGCAGGGGTCTGTCCTTGGACCACTCCTGTGGAACATAGGATACGACTGGGCCCTTCGAGGCGACTTCCCCCCCGGGCTGGGCGTAATTTGTTACGCCGATGACACGTTGGTCACAGCCCGGGGGGTGAACTTTCAGGAGGCGGCGCGCTTGGCCACCAGGGGAGTCTCTCTGGTGGTCGGGCGCATCGAGGCGCTGGGCTTGCGGGTGGCCCTGGATAAGACGGAGGCCCTTTTATTCCATGGGCCCCGTCGTGGTCCACCCCCTGGCGCCTCTATAGTGGTTAACTCGGTCCTCGTACCGGTTCAGGCCCACGTAAGGTATCTGGGCCTGATCCTCGACGGTAGGTGGCTCTTCGACGAGCACTTCCGACAGCTTGCTCCAAAGCTGGTCGGCGCTGCGTCCGCCCTTGGGCGACTCTTGCCCAATTTGGGCGGACCCAGCGTCGCTACGAGACGGCTGTACACGGGGGTTGTCCGGTCAATGGCACTGTACGGTGCACCGGTGTGGGCGGGAGCTCTGACCGCCCAAAATAGGGCGCGCCTCTGGCGCCCTCAGAGGGTTATGGCGGTCAGAGCCATACGCGGATACCGCACCGTGTCGACGGAGGCGGCGTGCGCGTTGGCCGGGACTCCCCCGTGGGATTTGGAGGCGGAAGTGCTCGCCGAAGTATATCGGCGAACGGCTGAGTTCCGGGCGGGAAGCGGCAGTCGGCCCCCGCCCGAAGAGGTACGCGAATGGCGTGAGGCCGCTCGCCGAGCCACCATGGCTCGTTGGTCGTCCCGGCTGGAGGCTCCACGTGCTGGCTTTGCCGCCGTGGAGGCGCTCCAGCCGGTCATCGTCGAGTGGGCAGGGCGGCAGCACGGGACCCTTTCCTTCCGACTGACGCAGGTCCTTTCCGGGCACGGCTGCTTCGGGAAGTACCTGCACTCGGTCGCTAGGAGGGAATTGAGTCCCGCCTGTCACCACTGCGACTGCAGTGAGGACTCGGCTCAGCACACGCTGGCGGTTTGCTCCGCCTGGGCGACGCAGCGTCGGGCCCTCACTGCAGTCATCGGAGGGGATCTCTCGCTACCGGCCGTCATACGCTCCATGGCCGGTAGCGACAGGAATTTTACCGCGGTCGCGACCTTCTGTGAGGACGTCATCTCGCAGAAGGAGGCGGCGGAAAGGGTCCGGGAGGACGACCTCCACTCGGACCTAATTCGCCGCCGGCGAACCGGGCGGCGGAGGCGCGCTTACCAGCGCCTCATGCCGCCCTGAGTGTGGCCGCGGGTGGACGGGACGGGTTTTCCCCTCCACCCGCTGTAGTGGCCCCCCGCGAGGAGGCGGCGTCCGCGTGTGCCTGGACGCCGCCTAATTGAGAGGATCTTACCCGAAGGTGGTGCCCGCGCTTTTGCGGGCAGGCGCTAGGAGGGTTCCGGATGTCGTAATAAAGCAGTTCCCGGATCCCTCCTACTTAAGGCGCAGTACGGCACACCGTGTGGTTTTAGTCGGTTCGATTCCGACACACCGCCCCGCCGAAAACCCCGGCGGGGTGACGGCCCGAGGGGGTTTCCACACGCACAAAAAAAAAAAAAAAAAAAAAAAAAGGCATAATCATTACAAAACCATAGGTTAGCTTAGCTTAGAAATATTTAGCTTATAAATAACGTAGTACTTATAGGTCTTAAGCAAATAATAAGTAATTGATTAAAGGTATAGCGTGTGTATGTGTGAGTGAGTGTGGGTGTGTGTGTATGTGAGGTTGTTGGTTTTTGTGCGAGTTGCGTTGGCTGTCATTTTAGGAGTTCCTCAGATTCTAAGTAAGTGAGAGTTTTCAACCATTCGGTAACCGTTGTTTTGCATTGCTGATGGGTCATGTTACATATATTTATTTTTTTATTTATAGTGTTATATAATTTTAGAGAATTGATATGAAATTGCTTTGAAGAAAAGACGGTTTTAGTCACAGGATATGTCACGACTGAGCGTTGTGTTCGTTTTTTGTCGTGTTTGGGTCAATGTTAATTTTACCATGCGTTTTGAGAATACATTTCAAAATAATTGTATGATAAGTAAATTGTAGTTTAGTAGTAAATTTATTTAGAGTAAAAATAATGCGTTTTTGTCTGCCGGCGTCAGGTGCCACTAGTAGTTGCAACTGAAAATCAGTACAGGGATGTTTTTTTATAATTTCGTGATACGTCATCTTCACACTTTCACA
The DNA here is from genome assembly GCA_963859945.1 of Euplagia quadripunctaria. Lineage (NCBI taxonomy): Eukaryota > Metazoa > Arthropoda > Insecta > Lepidoptera > Erebidae > Euplagia > Euplagia quadripunctaria. The sequence goes on along the minus strand of OY982569.1, from coordinate 18,156,333 downwards.
GATTACGTTATTTTTAGTTTGTGAAGTTTGTTCTTTTTTTTTGTTACTTTTTTTTGGCTTGTGATGTACTAACTGTTAATGTTACTGAGATACTTACCTATAATTTGTTATTTTATTTGTTATTAATATTGTGTAAACCAAAAACCTGTCACTAAAAATCTGTACGTACGCTATGGTTTGCAATAAAAACAAATTTTCTTTCTCTTTCTTTCTATTTAAACAAAACTAACAGCAACGATTAGTTGTGGGAGAGCCATGCTTCGGCACGTATGGGCCGGCTCGACTCCGCTCGATACCACGGCCTCACAGAAAACCGGTAGTGAAGCAATGCTTTCATTGCATTTCGCCGTGTAAGTGAGGTTACCGGAGGCCCTAACCCTTCCCTCTTCCTTATTCCCGTCCTTCCCCTCTCCCCCCTCTCTCCCCTTCCCACTCTTCTCCCCCCCTCCCCCTCTTCTCCTACTCCCACCTTAAAGGGCGGCAACGCACTTGTGACTCTCGAGTTGCAGGTGCCCATGGGCGGCGGTAGTCATTTACCATCAGGTGACCCGTCTGCTCGTTTGCCCATATACCAAAAAAAAAAAAAACGAGCACTTGTACTAAAAATCTACTTAAAAGGTAATTAGAATAAAATTAGATTGTATCTTTTAAGGAACAAAGCAACGGTAAAGACAAACCAAAAAAAATAAAGTGAATTACATAAAATAATGCAAGAACAAATAACTTTGTAATACAATCGTCGAACAAAACGGTGTAAACTCTGAATTGACGAATTCTAAAAGCAGTTAAGAAAATTGAAGTTGACTCGACTGAAAGGAATAATGAATTCGGTTCTTTACCCTTCCGCCTCCACAGTGAAAATGGGTTAACGATTAGAGTGGCTCTAATTAATGTCATCAAACTGTTACAGTTCTTAATAGAGCTATAAATAGTTGAGCTACTGTAACATATTATGATGCACCAAGAATTACGGTCGAGAAATATATTTGTAACGATATTAAAAACAGATCGGATTGATGTTTGTTAACATATCATTTATGAGCGTATTTAAAAGTTAGTTTCTACGAAAATGTACTATTATGACTTGACATTATTTTTTTATATAAGAGGCAAACGAGCAGATATGTCACCTGATGGTAAATGACCATCCATCCACCATGGGCACTTGCAGCTCAAGTCACAAGTGCGTTGCCGGCCTTTAAGGTAGTAGGGTAAAGGTAGTAGTGTAGGAGAGGAGGAAGGAGAGGGGGAAGGAGAGGGGGACGGAGAGGGGGGTGGGAATGGTTAGGGCCTCCGGTAACCTCATTTTTTGCCGTGACAACGTCTTATAAATTGGTTTGCCGGGTGACACTTCAAGAAACTGCGTTACGCTCCGCTCACGTTATGCGCTCACAATGAGAGCGAGTGAGAGGCACGCGTCCCTTCCACTCGGGCATGGTTAGCCCGCCTAAGAGCGAGAGAGACAGACATAAAAAGTGAAAGGCACGCGTCCCTTTAAATATAATTCTTTGTATAAATAAATGTTTTAAATTGTTACTATTATTTCATCCTTCTTCCTACTATACGAATGAATATTCACATTAAAATTATTTTACCACTCAAAGTCGTTGTCACGTAAAACTTTCGCCCGTATACCGACTTTACAGGCAACCAATTTTTTTTTTAAATATATAGGGGGCAAACGAGCAAACGGGTCACATGATGGTAAATGACTACCGCCGCCCATGGGCACCTGCAACTCGAGAGTCACAAGTGCGTTGCTGCCTTTTAAGGTGGGAGTAGGAGAAGAGGGGGAGGGGGGAAGAGGGGGAGAGGGGGAGGGGGGAATAAGGGAGAGGGAAGGGTTAGGGCCTCCGGTAACCTCACTCACACGGCGAAATGCAATGCAAGCATTGCTTCAAGGCCGGTTTTCTGTGAGGCCGTGGTAACGAGCGGAGTCGAGCCGGCCCATACGTGCCGAAGCATGGCCCTCCAACGATAAAAAACCAAACTTTCAATAAACAATACATTATATTCTACCAATTTTTCCTATCTTTAATTCCCAAAGAGCCCGGTTGACGGCAATAGACTTGCTCCCTATTACGTGAGTGGGACCAAATTATATTTGAGAAACAGTGTTCATATTTTTTTACCCCTGGTCAGGTCACCTGATGGTAAGTGACTACCGCCGCCTATGGGCACCTGCAACTCAAGAGTTACAAGTGCGTTGCCGGCTTTTAAGGTGGGAGTAGGGGAAAAGAAGGAGTGGGGGAGAAGGGGGAAAAGTGGGACTGGTTTAGGGCCTCTGGTAAACTCACTCACTCGACGGCATACAACGCAAGCATTGCTTTACGGCCGGTTTTCTGTGAGGCCGTGGTGTCACTCCGGTCGAGCCGATCCATATGTGTCGAAGCATGGCTTTCCCACTGTAAAATAAAATATGTATGTATTCATAGTATTATTTAAACTTACTATTGAAGATTACAATAAGGTTATTATGTCTTGATATACTTATACAACAAAAACATCAAGTAACATAAAAAGCAATCATAAATCTGAATAAAAAAGTAATATCATTCGTCTCAGAATTATATTACTATTTTATTTTGCATAAATAAACTCTAAAGAGATATAAAAGTTTTACAAAACAAATTACGTTAGAAGACCTAATACAATTTGTAAATCAAATAAAATCAATTTAATGTAGTTATATTGTTTGTATGAAAATATTCTTTAGCATTCCATTGATTTAAATATCGTGACTTATCTGTTTTCGAAGTGAAACTTCTTTAGGATCGTTGTGATTTGAAAAGTTGATGAAATGAAAAACTCACACTTAAAAGAGACAAACGTATTCATAAATAGGATTTAGCCTGCGAGAGAATGAGACAGAATACAAGTATACAGTGTTGCCTATAATCTTTGTATGCTAGCAAGTGTTTTAGCGCCTGCGTACCACGAAGAAGAGAATGAGATAGAATACAAGTATACAGTGTTTCCTATAATCTTCGTATACTACTCGTAGCACGTATCTTTGCACCTGCGTATTACGAAGTAAAAGAGACAAACATTCAAAATAGGTTAAATGTTAATTTAAGAGAAATCTTATCTTATGCTTACAAATATTTGTACTGAACGGGAATAGTATTTTTTATTTTATTTTGGAACTATTCACTCAGTTATTGAGAATATCCACAAAAACTAACATAAAAGTTTTCTAAGGATGTTCTTAGTTACGGAATGAAAAAATCCAAAATAAAAGAATACGTACGATTTAAAATCTTTAGCTTTACACATTCCACCTGCTTTAATGAGAAACGGAGGCAATAATACCTGGAAATTCAATCGGTCAGAACGTATAAACGGATAGTTTTTCTTTAAAAAAGTTCTTCAGTCTTTTCAGTGATTTAAGTAATTGTTCCATTGCCATATATTATAGGTACATCCTGTAGATGTGGAATAAATAGAATGATTTGTCATCAAAATCCAAATTTATTATGGACACCAGTGTAGGTATCACTCAAAGACACTATTCTGCAAAAAATTGCTAGATAAAGATTTCCCAAAAAAAAATTTTTTCCGAAAAAATATTCCAACTGCGTGGTCACTTAGTTAAACGTAAAATAAGTTGGTGAAATTTTCAAATAAAAATGTTTTATCCCAAAAATTTGTACAACGTAAAAAATATTAAATGCGGTGAAGTAGCCAGTTCCGATAGAGCGGTCATTGACTACACTGTGAGTTGTTGAGACAACTTTGTGATGCACACTCAATACTTTTGTACTGAGTGATATCAAAACAAAAAACAGGTTCTCATTATTTTCATCAAATCTTTCTTCACCGTCCAAATTGTGTGAATTTGGATGATGATGAAAGAATCACCTTATATATTAAACAATGTAAGAAATCAACAACAATCAACTGAGGTCTTATATCGGCATAAGGCGAAAGCAAAAGCCCATAAACATAACCCTTTCTAATTAACTCTAATGAAAACTAATTTTATCTTGACGACGATCTAGAAACGAGATCGGAGAGATAAACGTGTTGTATCGTTGACGCGTTTAATTTGGTTCGGGAAACTTTAATGGCACTTTAGGATCAACAACAGTATAGCAATGAAGAATTAGGACTCAGGATCGGTATAAATAGAGATTAGGAACGTGGAATTTATACAAGGTACTGTCAATTAGTGAAGTGGAATTCTAAAACGTGAACCAAGAAGTGAATATGAAAGGGTTCTAAATGAAACTTACCCGACTTTACTATGAGTAAAGTATATATATCATTCATGTAACTATTGAGGGTTTTACATAAGCTTACATGTATAAAAGAAGGTGAATGAGAATTATGAAACGTTTTGTTTTATCAATACCAGACATAACGATGAACCTGTTGGTCTGGTGACGAGCGTGATCCTGACTGCTGAGCCGCAGGTTCGATTCCCACTCAGGACTAATAATTGTGTGATGAGCCGTCTTTCCTTGTATAAGTATGTTTATCAGCAGTCTGGTTACCATAGTACAGGCTCTGCCTAGTTTGGAATCAGACAGCATTGTGTAAAAAAAAATAACGCCTCTGAAATCCATATCCCGTAAATATTATCCGATAATGTCGTCGAGCATTCTATGGCGACCGCAGGGTAGGAGTTTCAATTCCATCTCACAAGACAATAATGACTATTTTTGATAAGTCTAGATGTTTTTGTATATTAAAAAAAGGTATCTACGCATGTTTATTCGTGTTCTCACACCTACGGTCAATTATTTTCTCTGCCGGAACTAAGCTAAGTTTGGGTCGAACAAACGCACCAATACTACAAACAAAAGCCAATTATCTAAAAACGGAACAAGCAACAACGAAAACTAATATAATCTCGACGATCTGTAATTGTTATATTCAGCAGATAAACATTTAGGTGATCAACAATATTCATTATTAGTACTTGTACCGTACAATTGGCTCGTTAAGTCCGCTCAGCTATAGCTAATTGTTGCAAATGGCCGCCAGTTAGATGACAATAGAAGACGTTAGTATTGCCAATGTGAATGCACTTGTTGTATCTGGGGCATCGTTATTTGCAATTGCTGTTATCGCGTTCAATTCTGTTGCACCCATGAGGGTGAGATCTAACGTACTATCTTTTAATGTTTTAAGTTTGTTTTTGTTGATAAAAACAAGGTCCGCTTGAATCGAACCCATTTTAAATAATCGAAGTTGTATTTCTCCGTTAGGTAGAAGTGAATGTACATCCCCACCTTTCGTTAATAAATTGTTAGTTTCTCGTAACCGGGAGCGAATCCGTAGTTGTCTCCTGGTACATTTAAAAATTTTATAGTCTCATAAATATTTAGCTACAAGCTAATATCAACTGAAAACGTTACAAAGATAAAAGTAAACAAACGTTTTATTAAATGTAAGACAAATTCATTCAGCCATTTCAATTATATACAAATTTGTAAAAACTAAATCGTTACATTATTCATCATCATTCATTCATCATTTTATTGATGAAAGAGTAAATAGGATACAAAAATTCATGATTAATTTTCTCGAAAAATATCTAGTGTGGTTTATACAAGTAATATCTTGGTTAGAGAAATAGAAGATATTTTTTATCAAAATAATGTACAATCATTATTCTATGTTTTGGAAAAATTAAATATTTTTTTATCAAAATGTAGGTACATCTCTCTCATCTCGCTTCTAGCATGCAATATTCTAACTTAAAGTTGGTATGAAAACTTTCATGCGCAATAAAACTAGATAACAATACATGAAACTAAAAGTTGCTGTAAGATACCAACTTTATATATATAATTTACATTAAAAAGATGAAAGTAATGATTTGTCCAATATTTGTTCTATTGTATGAACACTGAATTCACGACGAACTAAAGATACAAAGTTAGATACGAAGTTTCCTTGATTGCTTATCATATTTCAAAAACAATTTATCTTAATATCTGCGTCATTAATGAAAATAAACTCGAAATAAGAAGCAACATCAATCTATATTTACACTAAACGTTTACACTCTCAAATTATAATTAATATGAAGTTTTCCTATCTATTAACTTAAGACGAAAATGCTTGAAATATTTTGATTCAAAATATTGAAGGATATTTGAAAGATTAAAGGAAAGTACCTCTCAAGTTTGAAACAGCAATTAACTTGTCAGCATCAATATTGAACACAAATTAAATAAGTACATAGTTTTAGAAGATTCTTTCGAAAGTTGTATCCATTACCCTGATAACATTTTAAGTGAATATAATAATAACAATAATAAAAATGCATGATTATTGTCTGGAAAAATATCTAGTGTGGTTTACACAAGTAATATATTGCTTATAGCTTTTTTTTATATCAAACTGATTTACAATCATGCATATGATATGTAACTTGGTCCCTGAACCCGATACCGGTGGGACACTATTTTTTATATTTTTAAATATATTTTTTATATTACCTGAATGTATTTAAAAATGTAATTTATAATATATGTATATTTAAGTGAATAAAGTGAATAATAATAATATTTAGGGATAAATATTATTATTATACGACCTTAAAACCTTCAAGAAAAGAATGTACTCCCACCTCAAAGGCCGGAAACGCACTGGTGACTCTTGAGTTGCAGGTGTCCATGGGCGGTAGTGGTCACTCACCATCAGGTGACCTGTTTGGTCGTATGCCCCCTATACCATAAAAAAATTACAAAACCCAAACTAAGCATAGCTTGTACTATAAATAGGTATTATAGAACATGAATACACATATTTGTTACATTTTTTTTAAACATAAACAGGCATACAATTATTTGCACTCAATGCGCATCAAACTTGCAACCTCTGAAGTCGAATGTTCTGCCACTATGCCACATAAGTCGCCAAATATATAAATGGAAAACGTTGGAAAGATTTCCGTAAAATATATAATGTTTTCCGTGATACATATCAGACACGCAGATTGTGCACCGTAGTTATGATGTATTTAATTTCCGTACGGAAAAAATGTATGTGCAATAGACATGATTTTTACGCCTAACTAGTACGACACTTACTCCCAGTACGTGACATACGAGAGTGCTATATTTGAATCCTTCCCCTGATTGAACTGATTTTTTTTTTATTAAATGGCATAGGCGTTTGTCTTCCGACTTACTTGATGGAAAGTGACGATGAAGACGAAGATGGTACACGCCTATCCAACAGAAACCTATTCAAGGTTTCTCTCTACACTTTAAAGTTAAATAGACGCAGGCAGCTCATTCCACACTTTGGCGACTCGAACCAAAAGGGAGCTGTCAAAGCGTTTAGTTCGACTTTTTGTTCGACAACGAAAGGTTAGAACCTCTCTCCGGGCCTAGTAGCCTGATAACGGAATGGTGAGGGTTCAATTAATTCAAAAAGAACTTTCGCACACTCACCAACGTAAATTCTATAAAAAAACGACAAACAGGCGACTTTACGACGACGCTCAAGGCTATTTAATGATACTGAGATAGTGTTTATTTCGATTTTTCACACTAGACGTATTACAGACAGACAATATAGAACATCTGTAAGCGGCGGTAGCGTAATGGCTAAGGCGTCGGACTTGTGATCAAGTGGTTGCGTTAACAAGATTACTAGTAATGTGCGACAAACGTTACTTGTAATCTTTAAAAAAAAAAATATTACGATGTATTACAGACATGCTGTGTCACAATCACAATTTTTTTAAGGAGAAATTATACTAACAAACCTTTAGTTTAGTATACTAGAGTTTCATTTTCATAGAATTATTGGTATCACCCCGATCCTAGAAACCATTGCTTGTGACTATACATTATGTGCACAGAAACTTAACACAAAAGCAAATACTCAACATTAAAAAAAAATCAGACCTGTATTGACAATCTAACAAATTGTAAAAATAAAGCTCACGCAATTACCTTGAACTTTTACAGTCCATTACAGATTATTTTACAAAATAATACTTGACTTGCGAATCTTTGCGAGATCCAAGATGTTTACCAGTTCATATAATCATAGCCTTAAGTTCTAAAAAGTAATCATGATAATGATCCTTGTAGCTACTCAGCCCGAAACAAATAACAGAGGATATAATCCCATCTTATTACGAGCCCTGAGACCCGTTGCAAACAATTCAAGAGACATTTTTTCAATTATCTTCAGCCACCGCGAATGCAATCAGATTTTAATTTATTTAAGCGTAACTTGTAATTTGGATCGCATTATGCAAAAAAATTACGGCATATTTTTTGTTATATCAAAGTTATCTATAGACGTCAGATATAATTTCTACTTCATTCATTTCTGCATCACTCTAAGGTAGACTGGTAGAGAATACCTTAGGCATTAAGTCCGCCTCTGTACCTACATATTGTGTATAAAGTGTAAATAAATATAATAAATAAATGAAACTTTGCTAAAAGTGTGTATGAATAGAAAAATGTAGTCGATATCTAAATTTACTAAAGTATAAACCTCTGTTATATAAGGGAAGTGTTGTCACTGAATAAATTTGTATGCCTCCGCAGGGAATATCCGAAAGTCTACACATTTGTACAGGATTTCGTATAAATTCCTTTTAGCACTTGCAAAAATATTAACGATTACTTTAACACGTTCTATCGTATAACGGTTTTCAATATTTTATGTGACGATATATTATTTATATGCCAGATTGTAGTAAACGCAATTTATCCTATTCCGTTTATGGCATTGTCTTTCATTTTCCTTTTTGGTTTATATAGATATTTGTTTGGATCAGATATAGAGTGCTTAAAATAGAAGCAATTTTTATCTAGATATAATATAACTTAATTTCCAAGTACTAATATTTATTTATTGAAAATGTCAGAAAAATATTCATTTTAGATACATATAGCTTCCTAAATTTTGAATACCAAAATTATTATTTAATTACCGACTTTATTCAATCATGATTTCATTAGTTGTAGACTGATTACAGACTTTATTTAGTAATGATTTCAGGAGTTGTAGACTGATGAAATCATGATTGAATAAAGTCCGTAATCAAAAAATAATTTGATTTCAGAATTTTGAAAAAAAATGAAAATTTCACTACAAACCATTGATTATATAAAAACTAAAAAGATTTCTTACCTCAGACCTTAAAATGACTAGATATTACAGTATGGAGTCTTTCAAACCTTTCATATGCATGTATACAAATACTTGTGGTATTCTTGTACCCTTAAACAGCACTATGGTCTTCTATGATAGTTTAGCGTTATGCATGTAAAGAAGTCGCTTAAAAATAAAAAGACATTTCGCAATTCAAGTGCCCAATAAGTAAATTGATATTAAACAAATAAAATGAGAAGTGTGTCAATTCGTGTACGTGGACTTCTTCCTTTACAGTCTAAAAGTTGTTGCCAATAAATTAAATTAAAAAAAAAACATCATGATATTAACATACACAACTCAAATTAAATGTATGAATGTTGAAACATCGCCCAAGTAAATCGGGTACTAAAACCAAAACAACAGCAGACATAATCCAAGATTAATAGTCAATTTATCAACAGAGGCGACACCTAGCCGTGAGCGTTTAAAATTAGAGCTATTTATGGATAACGATACGGTAGAGTATAGAATTGTTTATCGGTGTTAAACTGTTAATCTCTTCTTCTGAACTTGTTTAGAACACGTTTGGATTAAAGAAATAGTTAGTCATAGCCTTCACTATATTTATATTCATATGAAATTTATAAACCGGTAGATAAATATTTTTAAGGGAAGTTTTATTAAAACCAAAAGCGAGTACGTATCAACCTCTGACAAGATCTTATTAACCAACTTCAAAAAAGGAGGAGGTTCTATCTATGTTCAACTACATTGTTTTTTTCTGTAGTCACCGATTTTTCCGTCATCTATGGGCAAATTTAAATAAAAGGGTTTTTAAATCGTTGTTTTCAAATTGTTTTAAAGGGTATTTTTAATTAAACTTTCTGGGATCTTTAAAATTTCTAATAAAACTCGTTAATTAGACATACCAATCATCACGGGCCCCCATCGTGGTCACGGATGCACAGTTCGCAGGTACCTAGTAATGAAGGCGATTAATTCCTGATTTACGTATTTATTTTACATACGGGGGGATGGCTACTTGCCTTACTATCTATCGAGGCAGTAAGGCAAGGAGCAATCCCCAAAGATCTGTCTTTATATCGAGGTAAGAAACCTCCAATATTTAGGCTGTTAATCGTGCTAGGTTGGCAACCAGTGTGTGACATCTTTGATATTGCAAGCGTAAAAAATCGTTTGTCACCTTAGGCTTAAAGGATTAAAAAAAATATCCTGAAATTAAAACTCGTAGATTACATATAGCAGAAAGAAACAGCATTTAATGCAGAGAAAACAAAACCAGCTTGCATATTTTCTATATGTTTTCAATGGACCCTCAATTTTACTATCCTCATAACTAGACCTGGGATAATAACTATAAGCGTTATAATAATTACTTGGGATGTTCTCGTTACTAAGTGAAACGTCCCGGGTTTCGTATATAACACGAGTAAACAGTAGTTAGCGTTTATGGGCTGTGTTCAAGGACAGTGGCAAAATAGATATAAACTTTTACTACAACATTGTGTCTTTCAACAGAGAAAAGGTTCATTTTATTAATTTTAAATATTGGCCAAAATAGAAAGCGTAGTCGTAAACGCTTAAAATTACAAAAATAGATGTGAGATATGATAGAATAGTCTTCTACAAAAGTCAATTTGAAAATAGTTGACCAGCTGACACTGCAAAGAGTGCAAAGAAAGAACCAAATTCTTGATGGAAAACCAAAAATTAATCTTCATTGTGCCTGAATGTGTTCAATTCAGTTTACTAATGAAGGTATGTCTTTACTTGTAAAATTGTAAAACTTCAGGAAGGAGGAAACTATAATGTGCATTCAAAGAAAGAGGAATTTAAAACGATATAAACTTATTTTATATTAGTTTCATGTACAAAACCTACACCTTCCAAATTTATATAGTATATTTGGCGAGACAATAATAGAAAGTTTGAATAGATAATGATTTAATATTACTTTAAAACTACGTTCTGGTCTTAATATGCTTGAAGCGGCTTGAATCATAGAATTTATGAGCATCACATAAACTCTGTAAGGAACACGAAGAAACTACAGACCAGTACACAAATTACATTAATAATAAATAAAACGACATCCGCCGAGATTAACGTGCACCATAAGGCACGATAACTCAGTGTGCCTATAGCGTGTCTTGTAACTATTCATAATTACTGATATCGACTCCATTGTGCGTCCAACCATGTAAGTCCGCCTGGCGACTTATTTATTGGGCCTCGCCGTACTGTACTGTGTCCAGAACTGTTTGCCAACTATGTTATAATACAGTCTTCTACTTCTGAAAGGAATTCTCAAAGCCACCTCTTCGGATTATTTATGATAAATAAAAAGGAAGTCTAAACGAGCTAAATCTTATGCTTAGGTGGTAAACGAGCAGATGGGTCACCTGATGGTAAATGACTACCGCCGCCCATGGGCTCCTGCAGGCCTGCGGCCGGCCTTTTACAGGGGAAGAGGGGAGAGGGGGGAGAGGGACAAAAGCGGGAAGATGGTGAGAGGGGGAGAAGGAAGGGTTAGGGCCACCGGTAACCTCACTCACGCGGCGAAAAGCAATGCAAACATTGCTTCACCACCGTATTTATGTGAAGCCGTAGTATCACGGCTGTATGGCTCTCCTACAATTACTTATTGTACTTAATTATCTTCCACACTGATCTTTATCTACATTCCTCTTTTGGTCAACTAATCTTCTTCCGCGCATACTTCATCATTCTTTTCTGCCATATCAAACTTTCACTATCATGCACCAGCATGCCTTTATGGACTACTAGGTTCGTTTTCTTCGACAATATGAGTTGGATGTCTACACATAACTTTTACTTCATTTAAATTATATCCCTATTCATACTCATTTCAAGAAATGTCTTTCTTCGTTCCATTTATTATAATCATAAATTTGTTCTTAGTGACCACAAATAAAAATGTAGGTTTTCATTGTTGATGATTTTTTACACTTGTGCATAAATCCCATTGACTTGAAGATAACTAACTCAAATACAGCCGACCATAGAACGGCCTCCTTTAGTTTAAGTCGGTTAATAATAGTTATACTGTGCATTCCATTACTCTTTAAAAAATAAAATGTTCTGATTTCTTCTACGTAAACACGGACACATTGGTGTAAAAATGGTCATCTGGCAATTTTTTAAGGTAAAATGGATGGATATTATAAATATTGTAACACCATTACAATCTATCTAGTATTATATACAAGCTATAAAAATACTTTTTTTTTAAATAGTAAACAGTTTGTAGCTTTAAAATAATTTCCTGTAAACCAAGACTTTTGATATACCGCTTTGTATATAGGTGCCGTCAATATGTTCGTTTTATTAAACTGTTCAGCACGATATTTGTTTAGCTATTTTATTTTATTCGTGTTTATGAACGTAAGGACTGAAAGAAATCTTACACATAAACACAAGTTATAAACTTAGTGGGTCAACAAGCCTTTTGATTGGATTTTTAACGAATCAAGTAAATTACCCGTTGGCACGTGCAGTCGGCAATTTTCGTCAACTAACTACCGAACTGAACCATAAAATGGATTTGAAAACCTTTCAACCCTCTTAATAAGTTTAATTATTTTACTTGCAAAATGACGTCACAAATGTTTTAAAATACCACAGAGTGAATCAAAGCGGTCAAAGATTTAAGCGCTAATAACACTTTTCGAGATATTGGATAAGGAGGGATTTTGTTTATTTTTCGAGCACAAGAGTTTTGATATCAATCGGTATTTTCAGAAAAATACTGGGCCGATTGTATGTAATTTTTTTTCTTTTTAGTTATTGAGCAAGTAGAAATTAACGTCATAAAAATTTAACCTTCTTCGAAGTCATAAGACATTTCCCGAGAGTTCAATATTGCTATTGCATCATGGAATTCTCTGAACTTCGTGTTTGAAGTGGGAGAACGTATCATACTGCGATTTTGTACAACTATAACTGGTACAACTTTTATACCTTTGAGAAACTCGGGAACATTTTAAAATGTTCAAAACAAACAAAGATCCGAACGCCATCAAAAAGTGTAGTTTTGCACTCGTGCAAATATGACACATTTGTCGCTCACACCTAACACTGTGCGGCTCTGTGTTTATTGCAGGAAACATGCAGTGCGATGGCACGGCGCACTCCATGTTTTACGATAACTTGTAATTAATGTCGTTGCATAGTGCTTTATTGTCCCGAAGTTTGTCCGCTAGCGAACATCGGTATAAATTATGGCCCGACTTCGTCGCGTGTGACTTTATTCACATAAATTATTGAGAAAAATGTGTCAGCATTTATGTTATTAAATCCCTTCACCATTCAGTTCAAAGATGCGAGCGCTAAAATAATAAATCATTTAGACAAGGTGTAGTGTTCCTGAGCCTGATTTATGCATAATGGTAGTATAATGACGATAAACTATTAATGTCTTACACGATTGTAATGTGCAATTTGTTTTTGAGATAACTCGCTTCTGAAACGTACTCCATATTATCTAACTTAACCGAAACTAATTCATAGACAAGTAGACAGTGACATTCTTTTGAGCTTTTTTACTTCTGTCTATTAATATTTATGGGCACTCAAAATTTCAGAGAATCCCACTAATATTATAAATATGAAAGTTTGGATGGATGGATGGACGTTTGTTACTCTTTCACGCAAAAACCAATGAACCGATTGCGATGAAACTTGGTATATAGATAGCTGAAGACCTGGATAACCGCTTAGGCTACTTTTTTATCCTGATATTTCCACGGGATCAAGATTTACGCGGGTCAAACCGCGGGGCGCTGCTAGTGTTCAATAAATACGGAGTTCCTTTTGTTTAGTCTAATTTCTTTCTCTAACTCCAATGGCAGATTATATGCAATTCAATTCCAATTCCATCAAATCCATGACAGAGTAAATTTAACCCGACAGCGTCATCATTGAACTTAAAGAAAGTTAAACAAGGAGACCCGTTGTCCTCAAAACTCTATACTTAGGTTCAAAATAAAAGCATTGAGGGTTTCCCAAAAAAAAATCTTAAAGTGCCTCTGTAAACTAGATTCACGGACGTACGCAGTCTTAATTCACCTACGACGACCAAGCTGTTGGTTTAGTGAACTGACTGCTGATCCAGAGGTTGTAGGTTCGATTTCCACCCAGGTCCAAAAATTATGCGATGAGCACGATCATTTGTTGTGTCTGGGTGTATTTTATATCTATTATGTGTGTATTTAATAATCCATAAGTATGTTTATTAGCAGTCTGGTTACTATAGTACAGGCTCTGCCTAGTTTGCGATCAGACGGTCGTGTAAGTGTGTAAGATGTCTCAAGTAAAAAAAAAGGTTGGGGTCTCAGACTGCCAGTGACGTCGCTTTCTCCTTGCTGACCCTATTAATTACCTGGAGCTCCTTCGTCGTTACGGGTATTAGAGACAGGCAACTAATTTTAGTATCGTTCATTACGAATGATATGTTGTCTTGTCAGTTGAGCTTTTTTTGAACTGTACATCTATGAAGATCATATCGTCACAAAAATATAATTTTAATAGTAGTGACATCTACAATTTTTTATCAGTGTGTAGTTTAAAAATTAACACTGAATTATTGTTTTAATTGATTAAAATACAAGCAAAGTATAAATATTTTAAACTTTTAACCTTTTTAGATTAGTTCTCTTCTTAAGTTACTCACATACTTGTAAACACGTCCTATATAAATCTTACAAATCAATGAGTGCAAGCTAACAGTTAATAATGTACATAAATCACATTCATTGCTTCTCTGCTTACCAATTCAGGTAAAGCCTTAAGTATACAGCGTGTTAGTATCACAGTCGCTAATAACATACAAAAACGTCTTTCTTGTGTATACCTATCACAATGCAAAAGTCAGTTCATCATAAAAATGCGAGGTTAAGGATTTAGTCATTAGTTTGATTTTACGCTATGTAATATGTAAACATTTTCATGCGGTCGAAGCAGCTGATTGCATAAATGTTGTTTCATTGATTACATTGCAGTTTTTCGCCTTTTTTTTCGGTAAAATGTTCTGTTTACTCATTGTGATACCACGTTAGAGCAAAAAATAAAAATTATGAATTTTCCGGCAGGAATTTCCAACGATTTCCCACTCAGAATGATGATCTGAATCTACTATTTCAAGATTCAGCAGGCCATTTTTTACACCCGTCTTAAAAAATAGTATATGAAACGCTCACCCTAAACAAAGTAAACAAGCCTTTCTTATTACCCACAGCTATCATCAAATTAGAACATTGAATGACCTCGTTACACTCTGATATAACAATTAAAACCATATTTTTGAGTTCTCATAACGTACTAACACGTGTTATACGCGAATTGGGCCAAAGTACAGCTGCCAAACAGATGGCACCGATGTCTATTATAGTTATTATAGCCAAATATCAACCGCTAATGCCAAACATTGTTGTTGCTATCTCCTGGATCGTGCCCAAAATGGGTTTTGAAAGTTGAAGCCAGTAAAGCTATGATACATTCAAACATTGCATGAGTATAGTTTATATTTCTTCTTTGATTTTATACAATCATAAATAAAGAAGCGAGAAAATAATTATCCTGATGTCTGTTGCCTGATGATTTGAGAAAATTAGAAAGTCTAAAACCCAACCTAGGTGAGATTAACCTTATTTCAATATAATATATTCATTTTTAAGGTATTGAAGAATGAAGTGAACAATAATGATAGTAATCTTTCAGAATATTGATTGGCAACGTGATAAAACAGCGACCAAAAAGAAAAGTTTTCATTCTCGTGTCAATTCAACTATGTTGTATGCATAAACTGGTGATTGGATTATTTTATGATTATAATAAGTTACCTATAAACGGTAAAAGGATCCAGTGGCATTGGTTAATTGACTTATTATTGCAACGATTTAAAAAATAATTAGAATATCAATTCGGCAGACTATTTTATGTGTTTTTTAAGGTTTTTTAGAAACTTCAGAGTATTTGCATTTATGTAATAATTTAGCAAAAAATAAATAAAAACCCTAAGAGTGAAAAAAAGACTTACCAACGTTTGTAGTGCTATTATATATGCAAATTAGCAACAAATTCCTATGTTAAGTCTGATTAAATATGAATCTTTTATGTTAGCTGTCATGCTGCCTTGTTATAAAGGAAGCATTGATCCCGCTTTAAAGTGATCGGCTCGGGCAACAGAATCGTAATTTTAGGTACTAATTAGCAACAAACATACATCATATTTTTTTCAATTCAATTTGCTTATTTGCCGAGTTCCAATAAATTTAACATGGTCTTTGTCTTTGTCTAAATAACTAGAGAGAAACAGAGGCATAGGGCACCATGTTTAAAGCAGAATAAGCGAAGTATCGATCGCCCGACAATGCTAAAACATAGTTTTAGGTTCGACAGGGGGCCCTTGTAATGCAAAGCTACTTGTCCCATTAATGTCACGTGTCATGACTCCACACGTGAATGCAATCGTACAACTTATAACTATGGACATCACTGACGGGAGTATTTATTTTAATATAAAAACATTCTACAGATAAATTAAATCCCAACTTGATTGTGCTAATCATATGGCAGAAAGTCTTGGGGTATATGGCAGAAAAGCGTATATTGTGAAAAAAAAAGGCTTCTCATATTGAAATAAGATTTCCAATTCTAATTCCAGTAAAATAAAAATTATTGGTTTCATTTATTATTTATACCCTACTGGCTTGCTTAGAGTAAAAAAGTTGAAACTACAAGAATAGAATAGAATAATCTTTAATGTACACCTTTAAGGGACATATTGCTTAAAATAAATACACATTTTACAAATATTTAAGTATTTCCCAAAAAAATACAATTGTGTCCCCGTCACTATATATAAATAATTCTAAACACGAACATTCAAAAAACTTTCAAAAAACATAATAAGGCAAAAAGCTACCGAAGTTATGATATTTTTACAACAATATTTTAAGATTAAACACCCACACAAAGAAACAACATGTTGGGCGTTTCCCAGCTTTTAATATAATAAGAATTCTTTATAGATAAAATAAATAAATGCCAACATTAATAAATGTGCTATTATTAGTATATACATCTCAAATATCTAAACGGGTTCTGTCGATATTTTTATTGAAGTAATCTCTATCAACTGTATTGATGACAAGCACAATACAATGAATGTTAGTTGATACATCATCATCATCTTCCTGCCAAAACCCTTTGTAATGTGTATCATTGCCGTTTTGGCTGGTTTCTTTTATGACTGTCCCTCATTAAACTCTCCTTGGGAATATAGTGGTTTTAAGACATAAAAGAAGGAAGAAGTTAAATTTGAAAAATAAAAAATGGGTAGGCAGGGGAATAAAGGGTAAGGGATACCGCAAGGCTCGGATGGGGAACGGGACTGAGACTGCAGTAGTTCGCAGAGAATGTCCTGTATTTCCTGAGACTGGAGAGGCCACTAGGACAGGAACATGTTTATTTATTTTATTTGTGTATTCATTTTACATACATTTTTATATGGAAACTAAGGATAGCTTATGTAGTAAGGTTTCGAGAACACAGGAATAAATACTTAAACATTTTTTATATAAATACATACAAATATTTATACTCAACGGGCATCGAATACGCAATCTTGACGTGAAAATCGAATATTCT
This sequence comes from Euplagia quadripunctaria, assembly GCA_963859945.1. Lineage (NCBI taxonomy): Eukaryota > Metazoa > Arthropoda > Insecta > Lepidoptera > Erebidae > Euplagia > Euplagia quadripunctaria. The sequence continues at coordinate 18,138,561 of OY982569.1, read as the reverse complement.
CCCGCCGGTGCCGCCGCTGCGCCACATAGTCGTGAATTAACTTAAAATTTGGAAATTTATTTTACTTCATAAACAAGCTACACGGCCACGCGTTGCTGTGGTTAAATAATTAGCAAACAATATGTATATTGTGACTATAAATTCAGATCAAAACTACCCTATAACCCAAGTTGGGTCACTTTGATCACAGTGTGCAAAATTTCATTAGTTTAGGAGTTCATTGAGGACAAACAATGTAACACGAAATGTTTATACGTAAAGATTTACACGACTCTTTAAATACACTAATGTTTAATTGATATTCGAACATAGACGATAGCTAAAACTAGTCACCGGGTAATTGGCAATTAATATACACTGAGAGGGCACTAAATTAGAAGAATTCAACACATTTGTTCGACTCACCTACGCGCAAACCTTTCGCATCACTAATGATACTTAATAACTAAAGCTTAGTATGGACTTAGGCAATGTTTATACCATGTTTACAGGATGCCGCTTTAATGACTTACAGTAAAAAAGGCAGTGCTTCCGTTCATTATATTACTACTCATAAAAATATAGGTATAGCATATAATAATAACTGGACACATCCCACACACAGCCGTCTGATTCCAAACTAGACAGAGCCTGTACTATGGTAATCAGACTGCTGATAAACATACTTATATATTTATAAATACATACATATTATAGATAAATTACACCCAGACACAGCACAAATAATCGTGCTCATCACACAAATATTTGTCCTAAGTGGGAATCCAACCCACGACCTCTGGCTCAGCAGTCAGGATCATTAACCACTAGGCCAGTCAAATATATTTTTTATGACATGACATACGAGTATATGCCATTTATGTATTACTTAAATTGGCAATGCACTGGAATTATCCACGTGTTTTGTAAGGTATGCAATACAAGTTTTCAAAACCTATTAACTATTAAAATTTCCTCTTCTACATCTCCTCTACAATAGCAAACCACGCTTTTAGTACTCAGTACTATATATATATTTCAAGATTCGAGAATACTAACATATTCCTAACATAATTTTTTTTTTGTACTTACTGTTTTATTCCTTGCGTTCCTTAAAGTTTAAAAAAATTAAACACTTGTACAAAAGTGAATATAACACTCACAAATGCAAACCGACATCATATCACTATAACAGCTCATATTGGTTTTTCTTACCTATCTATACTTTTCGTAGCTATTCTACTGACATAGTAAGTCACAGTCAGGATATTTGACATAATAATTTTCAAACTCAATGTTTACTACGAAAAGCCATGCAGCTTCCAACTTTTTTTTATGTTATAGAGGGCAAACGAGCAGACGGGTCACCTGATGGTAAATGACTACCACCGCCCATGAGCACCTGCAACTCAAGAGTCACAGTGCGTTGCCGACCTTTAAGGTGGGAGTAGGGGAAGGGGAGAATAGGGGACGAGGAGGGGAGAGAGGGAGAGGAAAGGGTTAGGGCCTCCGGTAACCTCACTCACTCAGCGAAAAGCAATGCAAGCATCAGTGCCGGTTTTCTGTAAGGCCGTGGTATCACCCAGTCGAACCGGTCTATACGTGCTGAAGCATGGCTCTCCCACGTTAAAACTGTTGTATTTTTATAAAATCACTGTGACGTGGTTGACAATGTGTGATAGCTGCGATATTAGTCTGGTGTAACTGATTACTACCGCTTATGCCATATAAGTAGTATTTAGTTGAGTATTTTTCTTAATTTTGTGTCAATATCATTACATCGCGCATCAGACGAACGCTGCTGAACATTGACTCCACCCAAAAACTATCACAATGAGTGGTCACGCGCCGCTTTAATTCAGGTTTCCCGACACTTTCGGAAAAGCACCGGCCACGGTCCACCTTTAAGCTGGGCGTCCACTGCAAAAGCGTAATGAGCGAGGAATAGTTGCGCGGAAACGGAGGGCAACTAGTTAAAATAGGTTTTACCTTCCACCAGAAAGAAGTATTCACTATTTATTTATAATTATTTGCCTTCCAAAATGGAAAACGAGGGGCTCTATACGGAAAATAAAACATAGGAGTCCATGGGCGGCGGTAGTCACTTACCATCAGGTGACCCGTATGCACGTTTGCCTCCTATACCATAAAAAAAAGTTTGAACTCCATTGGAAGGAAAGGAAAATAGGTACTGTTATCAAATCTGTAAACATGTGATAAAAATTACAAAATCCAAAATAAGTTTGAACAAAACATTACATAAAACAATAATCACACATAAAATTTCTCGCGCGAGTAAAGTGCGATGTATCATTATGTGATCAGATCTCTCTCTCAGATCATTATTTGAGATCTATTAAAACTTCAACATTTCTGAAGATCAAAAGAGTAGGACTTCTAGGTATTTAAATAGTAATTGTTACTTTATGACAAATGCTGATGCTTAATAAATAATTGGGCATTACGTTCTTCGAGCAATAAGCACCATATAATTGGCGAATTCATTACAAAAACGCAAATACATAACTGTCTTTTTTTATGGTATAGGGGGCAAATGAGCAGACGGGTCACCTGACGGTAAATGACTACCGCCGCCCATGGGCACCTGTAACTCAAGAGTCACAAGTGCGTTGCCACCCTTTATGGTGGGAGTAGGAGAAGAGGGGAGGGGGGGTAGAGTGGGAAGAGTAGAGACGGGGAGGACGGGAATAGGGGAGAAGGTAGGGTTTAGGCCTCCGGTAACCTCATTCACGCGGCGATAAGCAATGCAACATTGCTTCACTGCCGGTTTTCTGTGAGGTCGTGGTATCGAGCGGAGTCGAGCCGGCCCATACGTGCCGAAGCATGGCTCTCCCACGTCAAAACTGTCTGCACGATTTTTTTTTTAATAATACAGGGTTAGCATGTTAGCTAACCTAGGATGGAATAAAAAAACGTTAATCAAACTTGTTTAATAAACGTTTGCTTTACTAATAATAGACAATTTATAACCATTTAGTCTTATTGCCTACCTACACGGCCAAATCCTTATACTTCACATTATGCTAAGCGGATTAGTTATAATTTATAACCAGTAATCTCGCTTTCTTACGCCTAATGTCATAATTTTGTTCGGCGTTTAAATTATTTCATTTTATTTACCACATCGCAAATAAGGATTTGTCACTAGTTTTTACTAAGTGATTATGGAGTTGAAATCGTTTTTTACTTTAATAAATTGACCAAGGTAGAAATCCAATTTGGAATGAACGAAGTTTTTGAGATTTGAATAATAAGTTTAACTAATCCAAATGAGGATAATTTAATATGAATAGTAGACATAATTTTGTTTTAGTTAAATTGAAAATGAGCATATAAAATCGAAGTACATTCATACATACTCGTATAATATAATTTCTTGAAATCGATTAAAAATACTTTAGAGTTTTGTATTAAAAAACGATTAACACTAACAGGTTAATGACATAAAAATTAACAAGTAAAGTGTAATAACTTGTTCTGATGATTAACTGAACTCATTGTGAATTCTATAAGTCTAGTAACTTTATCATGCCATATCAAATAAATCTGCAGGGGTGGCTGGTACGGTGGAAATTTTAATGATTCCACACCGTCCATTGCGACGTCGAGAATTAAAAAGAATGGCTAGGAAGCGGTCCCCGCTTTGCTTTTTAATTTTCCGTTCGCCGCCGGCTGGGGCCTTTACAGTTTGCGGTTGATTCAATCTTTCGACGACATGAACTCTTATTAGAAATATGAAACTAATATTGATTTCTGTTTCAATAGCTACGAATAGAGTAGTATTATTTTGAAGTACCTAATATTTCCTAATCACAATTTTTTTAAGAACAATAAAGTGATTACTATTACTTAAAGTGGGCTCTTGGACAGTGGTCTGAATTCCAGAGCTGGAAACTATTTCAAATCTCGGAAGATTCCGATGTGGAAGTTGAACGCAACATGTAAAGGCAGCTCTGAACTGGCACGAATGTTCTACTGTAATGAGATTCCTCCGATGTTATCTCGCTTGACAACGAATCCCCAATTTGTGGTCAGTCAATCTTCCCGAGAAGATTTTGTGAAATTCAATTTGCTAAGACAAAAGTAATGTCTTCCTCTAAAACGACATTGAATTATTACTTAGTTAATTTTTTTTAAATGACTGCTTTTGTTGCGACTTAGAGCTAAATAGGAAATGAGTAAGTGATTAATATAAAATGTAGGCAAGGAATTAACATACTTACTTGCTTGTACTACATACATAATTGTTGCGGTAGCAAAATGAAAAAGTAAACATGTATATATTTACCGTTTTGTTTCGTGGGAGAGCAATGCTTCGGCACGTACGGGCCGGCTCGACCGGAATGATAGCACGGCCTCACAGAAAACCGGCAGTGAAGCAATGATTCCATTGCTTTTCGAAGCGTGAGTGAGGTTACCGGAGGCCTAAACCCTTTCCTCTCCCCCCCCCCCCTCCCATCTTCCCGCACTTTCCCACTCTCCCCCCTCCCACTCTCCCCTCTTCCCCTACTCCCACCTTAAAGGCCGGCAACGTACTTGTGACTCTTGAGTTGCAGGTACCCATGGGCAACGGTAGTCATTTACCATCAGGTTACCCGCCTGCTCGTTTGCCCCCTATACCATAAAAAATGCTTAAAAATTATATTAAATCTGAATTTCATAAACCTTGAAGGCTTGGAATTCCTTTTATTTTAAGGTAAAGGACCTTTATATTTTTTAATTAGTTGTTGCCGGCGACTTTGTTCGCGAGCAAATTCAAATCTATTTATTCCACGGGAACTGTACAGTTCTCCGCAAAAATGCACATGGTTATGCAATTTAGATTACTATAGTATTTTTAGCACGGAGGTGGTTTCTGTACAGTTGTTCAAAGTTTTAGTAGACAAAGAGATTATCTGTGTAAAACATAATAATACATATAATCTGGCTGTATAGATTCAACAAGTATTTGTCTGAAACGTTTATTAATACATATGTAAATATTTAAAATGATTTTTAATTATTTAAACAGCCAAGTTCTCGCCTTATGGTTAGCGGTTATTTGCGATAAACTATGTTCAAGTGTTTGTTAGCCTTAAATGATGATAATATATGCAATTATGAATACAGTCCGCAATTCGTAAAGCAGACCACCAGCTACACTAATAAATACGTTATTAGTATATTACGAATAATAAAATACTGCGATTAAATTCAGTTCTGGGGTTATGTATGTAAAAAAAGAAATATTAACCAATATTTTAAAATAACCCGGTTAATCTTGATAAAACACTTATATTTTTCGAGTGCAGGCAAGAACCCTCGGCTGCCTTTTATCGGAAACAAACGGAAATGCTTTAAAAGCTCAAAAAAACGAATTGAAATTCAGATCGTATTACCAGGAATTGCCCCCGGCCAACGTTAAAATTTACACCAACGTAATTTTATAGTATCGAAATAACTTCTAAGATACTTTCACGTACTTCAATCGCTGCTGCCGGCTACACTGGACTCCAAAGCCTCCAAGGTGTTGACGTATACTAATGTCCAATTAATATGCCGTTTTATTCGAGACCTCTCTAATTTATTGTGTACCTGGTCCGAATATATTCTCATTAACTTGACACTCACAACCTATTATAAAGTGACCGATCATTAAATACACCTGATAAATATACCGATACCAGAACACCGAAACGAAATAGAGATATTCTCTCGATAAATTCTCAAAGCTACCGTTGTGATATGGCAACATTTTTCCTTTTAGTTTTCGGTTGGCACGCTTCTTATCAGATGTTTGAATGCAGTAAAGTTGTAACATTTTAAGTGAGAGCGCGAGGGAATTAAAGGCGGTGTTTCGTTTTTAATTGCAGGTCTTTTAGTATTAATGGATGGTGTGAAACAAAATGTTAATGGGTCATTAACGACTGTCGTCCTGTGTGACCACGAACCGAACAAAGACAATGGCTTTTAATTTTACCTTTAACCGAAACGTTCAGTTGGTAAAATACGCATAGTGTTTAAAATTAAAAAATATTTTTTAAATCAAGTATTGTATTCAATTCAAGGGGTAGTTTAAGTTAGACTAAGAAGGTGTATGTAGCGTTATAAAATCGATATAATTTGATTTCAATCTATAATGATAGTCTTGTAAGAAAATAATGTTATCAATTTTTATGGCCGAAGGACCGACGCGACGTGCGTGTCCATTTTGAATGAGCATCCACAGGGACCGACTAGAAAAAGTCTTGGAACGAGCGAAAAAAACGACAAATAAACAGAGTAAGAACAGTTTAATTCTTAAATTATTGAAGTAATAAAAAACAACGCGGCCGTAATGTATTCAAACTGTGACCGAAGAGATGTTTAGAACGCAATCGATTCGATGTTTATGTAAATACGTTACTCTAACTCCTTATATTGAGACGTCAGTTAAATATGTATACGTCGTATCTTTTGTGTCCGCCCATTTTTAAGTGTATTTATTATACTATACTATCTTAATTGAGGCAAGTAATTAGCAAGGCCAACTTTATTCATTCTCGGACCTTTTTTAACGCCTCTTATTAAAGCATCACTTTTGAATTTGACGAACGTTTTTATTTTATGATATAATGTGAAAAATATTTTTGGATATCGATTTTTTTTGAAATAGCATAATTGTTAACAGAACAATGAATTTTAATGCCATCAATCCTCTGTGAGTTCAGACTGGACAATAGAGACAAATGAAACGGCCGTCACGCATCGATTTGTCGGTCATTAGGGAGTCAGACCCTCAGCCACCCAGGTAACAAAAACGTGGCAAATACGTCTCAATAGAATAACAATAAAAGTTGCTACTGTTGTCTACAATACAGTGTCAAATATGGCACGCTTCCAAAAGTTCAGGACGGTGTATTAAATGCAGCTAGTAGCAATTGTTTCGCTCAGGAAGATCCCATTCTAGTTCTCGAAAGACTGTAAGCAAACAACAACGATTTTCAATTTTGTTTTGAATTATTAAAGTTTTTGTCGGTGATGCAAATATACTGTGATAAATTAAGCCAAGTCTTCTGCTGTACAATGGGTATTTTTACACGCTTTATATTAGCTTCACTTGTATGTATGTTTGTAACCGACTACTTTGGGTACGATTTTGACCCATTTTAAGCGGCCAGATTTCATTCAAATTTTGCACACCTGCCAAAGACCGATGACAATGCAATAATTCGATTAATTTTTTTTATTTTTTAGTTGAATTTTCTATAAAAGCGTGTTTTTTAATTTTTTAAACTATAATTTTATTACTATTATTTGTTGTGGATTTTCTATAGTAACATGCATTACTTGTGTTAATTTAACTTCTTTACCAAGTGCTTAAATGCTTGCGTGCGGAGTGGGTTCGAATCTGAAACTACATTACTACCGCATTGATTGTTGAATTTGTAAAACAAGACAAGCAATGATGAAACGTTGTTGCTTAAATTACAAAATAAGCAATATGAAATGACTGTTTTTATAAAATAGAGATTTAACTTATCTTTAAGGCATCAATGCGCTTATTGCGAATTGTTGACAGATTTCAATGTTTCTTTTTAATGATTTTTTTATAAGTTCAGATAAAAATTGGTAATTAAATTTTCAAGTAGGCTGTTTTTAAAGCAACCAACTTTAGTTGTGCTTCTATTAAAAAATAAAAATGTTTAGAAATTAATTTGAGTATCTATATAGCATGCTGAATTACCTGTAATTATTTGTTACATTCAATTTAAAATTAATTAATTATATTTTTTGTTACTTGTAACCGTATAAACAAATATTGGTAAGTAAATCATAATAAATAAAGGTATGATTATTAATTTTTTTGAGAAAAATAACCTTTAAGTGGTAACTGTCTAGAAGTTACGTTGTTAAGGTGTATTTTGATGTTTTAAAAGCCACGTAAAATACATTGTAAGAAGTTGACAGTATTAGTTGTATGGTAAGTAGTTATTACCGTTGATTGTTTGACGTACGTTATGGAATTTCAGTTTAACTATATTTAATAACCGCACTCATAGAACCCCTGTATATGTAATACATGGTTACCAAGGCTACCAAAGAAACGCGATTAGTATAAGTCGCATCATTTTAGCTGTCTTTTCTCGACCTATGACACCTGTCAGTGTAATAGGATTAATGTGACACACACAGATTTCGAATTTCATGTGTCAAGTACTCAAGTATCAGATTTTTTTGTTTAGAGGAACTTAAAGATGTACCACTGGGTAACAATGTTATCAAAGGTGTGATCAGAAAAATGAAGGCCGCACAGTGTCACCGATTAGTTAAAACCACTTTTTTAACTATAAAAATTATAAAGTTTTTGATTTAATATTGAAAATTGTTAGGAAGTAAACGCACATGTAGCGTTTATTACGTCACATCAAATTGCAATACTGCGTGTCCCGTCCTATACAAAGATGCAGAATCTTGTGAGGAGACATGTTCTTATAAATGATTTAGAATAGAAAAACAAAATTTTACATCACTACTTCCTAATTATAGTATTTTACAGAAATAGCCAACGTCAGATTATGGTTTATATCGGAACTGCCTTATTCTCTGCAACTCTGCTACCAACTCGTCAGTCGAGCCTACTATAATATGTGATTCTGACCTCTCAGGTTTGGATTTACCTAAGTAACGTATATAATAATAACTTGAGACACCTCATGATCTTCTTATGTATAGAGAAAATACTTGGGTAATGATGGAGTTTATTTATTTACAATCTTCAAACCCAAGCTAAATTCAGTAAAACTGAGTGAAATATGAAACGTGAATTTTTACAACCATATTAAGATGCACGTAATATTCCATACATAACATTTCTAGTTGTTAATTTAGTTCCATAAGCTTCCACAATTTACCGTCGCAATACTACGGTGGCTGAGTGCTTGTGATTAAACAATAAATCGTAGAAGGGAGAGCGGGCCTTAAGAATATTCCAACATATTAGCTTTGGGAAATGTTGTACTCGTAATATGGATGTTTATTGCAGTCTTGCAATGAGTCAAGTTTATAGGAAGTGGATTTTTTTGTGATTGGTACCCAAAATAGAAGTATAAATTAACGACAACTAAAATCAAAGTAACTGTAACGTATTTATTGTACTTTTTTTAAATCACAAAACTGAAACGGTGAATTTATTTATTTTTTATTTCTATTAACATGTTAAACATTGACATGGTATCGTAAAGTTTAAAATACGTTGTGAGAGTGCACCATATACAAACTGGTTTAGGCATCTGGTAATATTGTTAAGTACCTTTTCTGAACATAGTTTCTACATATTTTTTAATTACCTTATCAATTGTATTTGGTACAGCGACAGCTACTTATAGGCACTATGTGTGAATAGCAATTAGGTGTGGATAGGGATTTTAATATGTATACTTTTTAATATGTTTATATTTTTACAACATTTGTTGTATTATAGGAAAACATAGTATTTGTGGAGGAACAGGTGTTATGTCCCTCCAACACAAAGGGAGGATCTTCCGACCATGCGAGGTGATCATGCCTGGCGGACCGCAGCCCAACGGTTGATGTTGGGAAGTTGTATAAATACTAATCGGCGCGAGAACTGTCATAGCGCGATGCAGGATTAGTAGTTACTTCGTAATTCAGCTCGTCTTCGCTAGATGATGTTGGAGTATGTTTTTGCTGTATGTGTCGCCTCAGTATTAATACCAATTAAATGTTTTTAACTCTGAAAGATTTGTATAAAAGTAAAAAAAACTCTAGATGTTTTTCGGAGTTTCAACGCAAATTATCAAGGATGTAGTAGACACAAAAAGAATTATAAAAGTAACAATTAATTTACTGATTATTTTTCAAATACAAAATCACGATGGACAGGCGTAACAAAACATAATGCTAACAAAAGGCGTATAATACGGTTTCTTTGAACTAATAATAGTGAAACAGGCCACAGGGTGAGAATACTCCCTGCTGACACAAAATTCTTTCAATGTGCTGTAATTTTTAAAGCTCAAAAGCGATTTATAATTAATTAATGTACGCGATGCGTATCGGACGTAGCAGGCCAAATGGGACGGATGCCCACATTCCATTGTCGTGTAACTTACGCACATCGTTCATCAAGTTGACAACCGTTAATCCAGTTTCCGGGATAATACCACCGGTACGGTTTTCGATTTTGCAGGCTAATCTAGTAATATACTAAAGCGAGAAAGAGAAAACTATCTTAATTAAAGAATACATCATTATACTTCTTGTTCCCAATAGTAGATAGATAGATAGATAGATAACTCTTTATTTGTACACTAATGAAAGTAATATACATTTACATAATTATATCAATCCTAATATAATGTACAAAGGGTGGCCTTATTGCTAGATGCAATCTCTTCCAGGCAACCTTAACCTTAGTATAACGTAACGTAATGTTGACCTCACGTTTGAAATAGCCAATTAGAAAGTTCAGAAGTTAAGTAGGTAGAGAACAGCAGATTTTAACTGGAATTTTAGAATGGTTGGTTTGGAACGAATGGTTCAGTTTCGCCACGGTGAAACACACCACTAATGGTGTTTTTTTGGGGATGGGGATAGGCAACGCATAAGTGTGATGCCATTGGTGCTGTAAGAAGAAAGCTGTTTAGAAGGACTGGTAACCTATTATAATTGCGTGCTATAGAATATACATTAGGACCAAGAGTACAACCACCAATATATTATTACTTGAATTGGTATGAAAAATATAATAAGATCCTCGTATATTGTTATCAAGAAAAGGTACAGGTATTAAAGCTAAAGGTACCTATGTCAAAATGTTTGAGGTACCAAAAGTTGGTTTAAATTAATAATAGAGAGAGATCCGTAATAAATATTAAATAAGTTTTTAGGTATAGTCGCCTGCACATAGTCTAACTATAATATCTGTCGTATAAAAAGCTGTATCTTCGAGAAACATTAGTAGCAACGTCGCTAAAATGTCCCGCCCCCTACCCCCGAATCTCGATGACAAATCGTTGCGTAAATGATAGTGTTCGCTCGCTCGTACGGCCGTCGAGAGCAGTGTTTTTGTTGTTTGATGTATGTCTGTGCTTTGTTGCATCCATCCATCCCTTACATTGTCCGGAGTTTGGTTGCACAGTTTTTGTGTGATGCTTCATTTCGTCGTCAGGTGGCCGTTGTCATTGCTAGCAAATTCAAAAATCCGTTTAACGTTCCCTTTTTTATAACGTACCTTCTTCAAACAATCGAATCCTAGTTTTATTTTAGTCTACCCACCCTACCCACATTATATTACAATCTGAAACTAAAAAATAGCATCATTCTAAAATTAACTGCATGGATGGCGGAGTGGTTTAAGTAGTTACTCGTTAACTGCCATTAACTCGAGTGTTGTGGCAATTATTTGTGTGATTTACAGATAGTTGTTCTGAGTGTAGCTGTACTTTACGTCCGTTAATTGTATATTTTTATAATTCACCACAACACGAGGATATGTCCCTAGTGCAGTGTAGTTATATCTTTTAAAACGAATAACAGTTATCAAATAAATGTAAATTTATTTGGCAGTGCGTAACCTGAGGAATATTCGTAAAACTGAGGAATATTCATATAATCCCATTAAAATGATGGTGTGCAGTCCGCATATGAAATTAACTCTTTTTCTGCATCTATGCGTCCGTGCTTACAAATTAACTGCATCTAAAAAAAATGAATATTCATGTCAGATATTTTAAATGTACCGATTTACAATGTTATAAATATTCCGTATTACAGGTATCCGACAGGCGGCGTGGTATAAAGATAGTGAGAATTATACTCGATTGTAATAGTTGCAACTATAAAAGAAGTAGGCTTGCTTTACGATCACGGATACAACTGTTTTAGTATCATGCATTGCCTCTCATAAATTTATTTTCACGTATATTTTACGCGAAGACACAAAGACCACCCGTATACTAATATATACATACACACATTTAGTTAGAGAACCATCCTCCCCATTTTTTTTTTGTGCGTGTGGAAACCCCCTCGGGCCGTCACCCCACCGGGGTTTTCGGTGGGGCGGTGTGTCGAACATCCTCCTCCTACTCTAGCCTTAAAGGCCGGCAACGCACTTGTGACTCTTGAGTTGCAGGTGCCCATGGGTGGCGGTAATCTTTTACCATCGGGGGACCCGTCTGCTCGTTTGCCCCCTATACCACAAAAAATAAATTCTCGGACTTCCTGGCAATAGCCAGTTTGAGTTACAGGTATACGACTCTGACCTTCTCCATCCATTGCCTTCGATTCTTACCTACCTTTTTCTTTCAATATATTCTTAATTTTTTCACCTTTAATTCCCAAAGTACTCGGTTGACGGTAATAGGCTTCCCTCAATTCCGTGAGTGGGACCAAATCATATATGATAAAAAATGGGTATTGAATTACTTCTACCTACCTCTTTGGAGATACAGGCGTGAGTGTATGTATGTATGTTAACATACATTTACTAGATAGAGCACGAGAGCTTTTTGCCTGAATCGCAGTCACTCAATCCTACCTTACACATGTCCAAATGCTTGTCCAAATTGTTTCTTATGGACTCCGTGAGAAAGGGAAGAGCGGTAACAAAGCTTGAATGTTACCCAAGGTAGTGTGTTCATATTTTGTGTATGCTAAATTTTACGCTTACTATAAGGTGGACTGTAAGAAAAACATACGTACCAAGAATTCTAGGATATAAATTCTGACAAGCCTTGGTACATTTAGATTATTACTGTAAGATGTTGTCCACCATACTTGAATTAGGTAGCTTATTATCTATGCCTACTAGTATATAAATAAATTTAATACATATATAATCGAAATTATTAGTACCTGATCCCTACCCCTGTTAACATTTATAGACATGTATACATATATAGTTGATTTATTTTCTTTATTTTAATACTTTATTCTCACCGCATTAGTGTAAGACATGATACTATTTCTGAACATCTAAATGCATTCGTTTATTTATTGATTTATTGAAAGCCATCAATAAGTTAATAAGTCAGTAGCCAATAAGTTATTCAATGTTAAACTAAATTAAATAATATACTGTGACATCTCTGCAACACATGTAAAAACAGACATGATATAACATTAATGTAGAAACCGTGTATCAAGCAATACAGTATAATTGTATGATGTATTTTTATTGATTTCACATTATTTTTTATGCTCAGTCATTTCTTTTTACTATAAATATACTAAACATGTAACAAGTTACGTATACACAATAAGTGTTTTCACCACGTCATCCGTAAACACCAATTATGTTTTCACTTACATCAAAACTACATTGTTGTCCAAACGTTTTGAAGCTACTAGCTACCAATTTAAACCCTTTCACGATACAATCAGATAAACAGCACCTGGAAGATTAAACTGTCGGGTGGGGCCGGTGATGACATGGACTAAATTATAATAATTAATCATTATTTTGTACTAGACCCTTCGAACAACAGCCGTAATGACGATTGCCTGCGGGTGGGTTTTTCTATTACCATACGTTTCCTGTCTGTTTTAGTTGCATCTTCCTCTATTAATCAATAAAGACTATGTGTTTTATGATCTATTGTAGAAAGGATTATTTCCTTGCTTTTTGTAAGTAGCGTACAGTATAAAAAGTCACGAACACCTTGTGGATCGTTTGAGAATTAACTATATTTTAAGGCCTCAATGATGTTGTAATCAATATAATTTCTAGGAACTAAAAAATGTTAATTTATTTTATTTTTTTTATATTTTAACTGTTAACGCGAGAATACCACTCTTACATACAATGGATTGCATGCATCTTAGATTATTTTAAGAGAGTGCTTAAATTCACAAAATATTACTGACTTCTAAAAATTGTAGTAGGTATGTAAAGACAGCGGCCGTCATGAAAACAGTCCCTAACTAAAATAATATATGGATAGCTTCAACCACAATCTATCAATTTTTTTACTAAATAGTACAAAATAAAACTTGAATGTCATTGTCATGTATGTAAGCGCGTGGTTCAAGGATTTAAGAAAATTGAGCCAAGAATTTCCTTATTTAATCAAAACGTTTTCAGCTTATTAAACAATTAGAAATAATATCTCCAAACCCCGTTACAATAATTAATTTAGAAAATTACCCAACAGTACAACAATAGATTAGAAACACACAATAATAATACTGTATACAATTTCCAATGCGACGCGAGTTCAATTCTAACATAAGAGTTTATATATGTGAGGGAGTTAACAAGAATTCTAGTAATATGTGACCCAGGGTATTAAAGTTTTAAAAACAATATGTATTAAAGAATAAACATCTTTGATCTTTACCAAACGGTTTATCAGCACAAGAATCAAATCTGAATTCTAAATAGTACAACAAATTACTTGTGTGATTCCCGATAATTATCTTAAGTATGGGTGTCCTTTTTGTCCGTTAATTAAATATTTGTCAAGACTCCAACGGCTACCTAATCATAACCTGGCGCAGAAGTTGCCTTTATAAAAAAACAAACATATTCTGGTTGTTGTTCTATTTTAAAGAACACATTGAAACCTTAAGTTAAAATACCTTCCACGTTTTATCCATTTCTTGAGTATTATTTAATTCATTTCTTGAGACGAAACGACCCTCGAACCTATCAAATCCCGGATAAAAAATTAAAAAATCGCCCTTGAGGGCGTTGTTCGTATTTCAATTACCGACCAACATATTCACAGGATCGTGTTTTGCTTTCATTCATTTCAACCGAAATAATCTCTACCACAAACAACGTTTGTACAGTCGACTTGTCAAATATAATGCTTCTTTTGTGTTCACAAAAATCGATTATGCCTTTTTTGTTGTCAAAATTGAGGTTTGAAATTCTCGAATTTCTATAGTTTGATGTTTATCTCACCAGGTGCTATTCTAAACGTGTTTTAATTGAGTTCTGACAGAGATTAAGTAACTTCAAGCCAGGATACAGTTATTTTAAGGATTTAGTTTCATAAGAGTCGACATATTGTTTTCGAAAAGTAGTTATATTTATGCAACTACTAGATATGGTGCCACTAATGTTAAGTAAGTAAGTTAGAAAGATACTATTAAAGTGGAAAAGATAATAATTCCATTAATTAATTTCTGCTACCTACATTTTCTTTTAAAATTAGTAATTAATGGCTATTAAAATTAACTTTAAAAAAAGTATAACCGACTTCACTGCCAATTCAACTTCATCCTTTAATTTTCCATGGCTCTCAGCGGAGTCAAGACTTTACAAGGAATAGTGCCTTCTGATTTAGAACCTTTTAAACTGTTAAATAAACCCCATGATGAATTAGCATTTGCAGAAATGCAACGATTAAGAAATCTTATTTCTGACTGAACGTAGATCGCTACCAACTTAAGCACCCTACAGTTAAATTTTATTTCTCACGTTTTAGTGTAATTTATCTAAGTTACAAAGTTAAAGCCTAATATCAACTGCTTATCACTTTTAACAAAATATAGCTTTTTCTGTTACTTGTTAATGAGTTCTTCTGGTACTTCATCATCAGCTCCACTTTACCACATGCATTGTGATAGGCATAAATTGCTTGGCAACTATATTAAAGGAATCGAATCGAAACCCGTGAAATACTAGTTATTGAGCCAGTGGCCATTTGTGATTATCACCATTAGTTCCACTTCACCAAATGGTGCTTTCCGGAAGCAAATGCACGAAATACCATAAAAAATATCCAAATTGCTGCAGGTGTACCTATAAAATTTGAAGTGTTCCCTCAATTCCTCCAGGATCCCATCATCAGATCCTGCCTTGATGACAATAGAACCACCTGGAAAGTATACCCTATCAAACGAAAAAATAACGTTTCCAAATCGGTCCACAAAAAAAAAGATTCCGACGAACTGAGAACCTCCACCTTTCCTGAATCGGTTAAAAAAAGAGTGGCCACATGTTTTTATTTATTGGTTTCGTTCTTTTCTCAGTTCTAATATGTATAGAATAAAACATGTTTAAATTCACTTTGTGTGTACCTAATTGTATAAATATATTTTTTTTTATTCAAAAGAAAGTATCGGGCGACTATTGTCTTCTCTGCTCATTTCTGAGGCATAATTTAATTAAAATTAAATTATATTCCAAATAAAATGAAGTAATTTTACAGTTGACTGGATACCACTAGGGAGGGAGAAGATACCATTTAATTAATCCTGCTCTAATTAGTAAATAAAAATAAAATATATAACATAGTAGTACACACTACAGACATGGCGTGAAATTAATTATCAGTGGCAGTGGACCACATGAAACCAAGCCATGGCCCGTGGCCGGTTGGTAAAAGGTTATTTTATATTGTTGGGAATAGCGGGTACATTTACAAGCGATTTCAACTCGAGTTTCATACTCATATCGATCACTTTTATTCATTTAATTTAGTATCTAGAATATTATAAAAAAATTTAGTGCCAGACAGGTACATAGGAAAACGTTAGTCGCATTATCGACTAATCGTTTTCATAGAGTGCTATTGTCGTTAGCAATTTAAACAACATATCTATGGTGCCATTGAATTACATGTATCACACATTACTAGTTCTTGTTAACTTTGACAGCTAAGGTGACTATGTAAGGTTCGAACATGGTTTAAAATATCTATCCCTTTCCGTACCAGAACAGAATACCTTGAATTAATGCCCGGTTTCTGTAAAGGTGGTCAACGCAAAATTAACTAATCGTACGTCTTGTCAAGTAATATGAAGTTGCTGATTTTGCCTATGCATTGCATGCTTTCAATTAATTATCGAACCAGTTAACACAGCTGTCTTTTACTGCAAAATCCCATGTCAAGTGCCATTTGAATGTCGAATGTTGTTATGTTGTTGTTAGTAATGTTTTCTTTGATCAACGTTTCAGAGACTCTAACTGATTATACACCACTGTAATTTGACAGCACTGTTGAACAATTTTTTGATCAATCTTCCAGAAGTCTCATGTCGGACTATCCGTAATGAGGTTGTCTATTCTTAAGATATCACCGTAAACGATATGACCACCAATTGGCCTCAATTATGATTGTTAAAGACTATACGGTTTTACTCACGTCTGTATTTCGGGGATGCCCGAATGTCCGAAAGTAACACAACGGGGGATCTTTTTCAAGGAGTGAAGCGTCTCACCACGACGGTGTCAGCCTGATAAAACCATATATTCTTTAATAAACATGAATACCACTCACGAAAGTTTTTATTGTAACCAATTGTGATATCAAAATTTTTGTTTTAAGATTGTTATTTATTTTACTTGAATGACGATAGTTTTGATTATATATAATCAAAGGATGACGATCATCGCAAAATAAAAAGCACAAAAAGACTTCTTTGTTACGGAACATATCGGGACAGAATAACATTCAATGTAAAAGCACACTTAACTTACTCTCTACAGTACAACAAAATATTTTGTCTTGAGCATAGAGGTGGAATAAAGAGTACACACAGACTATTGTTTAGCAACAGACCTCCCTTGTAGTATAAGCTAGCGTACAATGATGGCACAGTATTGCTCGCAGCGCGTGCCGTAAGCTTTGAAAAGTCAATCAATATTTGCAGTTCTAAATGGTATCCATTATTGTAAAGAACAATGTCTTTATTGACAAAGAATTTCCGTACCTTTTAAACACCATATATTAACTTAACCTTTAAGTAACTAAGTATCTATATATCAATATAAAGAAATATTGAAACTGGAGCAAATTACGACTGTAATTTGGTAGAAATTTCATAAAACTCGAAATATAAAATCGATAACCATGTAACAATTAAACATAAAATTATTAAAGCGATCAGTATCTTTTATATCACAATACGATTTTTAGTATTCTTTACTTTATAGTTCATTAAAGATTGCAGTTACTGCTTCGGTTTTGTAGTGTATTATTATTATAAAAAACAACCGAACTGAGTTCTTTGCTTTCATTTTTAGGAAGGACGGCATAGGTTTCTTTCGCATTTTTCAGTCAAAAATACTCAGTTTCTGTCCCCGAGGTAGAATTGAGTTAAAAACATGAACACCGGTTTATAACACAATACATTGGTAACCTAAGCTGGGAATATCTGGGTATCACAACATTAACGCGAATGAAATTATAGTAATAATAACTTGAGACACCTCATACACGGCCATCTGATCCCAAACTAGGCAGGACCTGTACTATGGTAACCAGACTGCCGATAAACATACTTTTACATATATGTTATGGACCAAGTGATTAATGTAGCATTATTCATAATGTCCAGACCTTTTAAAAAATGCTCAATATGAGTAGTCAATATAATAAAAACGGTTAAAATTATAAAATTGACCGGGCTGTATAATATTGGTCCCCATCTATTTGACAGAGAAATATAACCATACATTTATTTTATATGTACTTTATCGAATTTTAATTGTGAAATGATAATACTTTTAATTTTCTTCGCACATTTCTAAAACGCAACGCTATCATAAGTCTTTAGAGGGTAGATCAATTGAACAGAAATGGCTAGGTTTAGGTTAGAACTGCGACCAATCCGGATGTCGTAATAAAAGCTGTTCCCGGATTCTCCCTATTGTAGGTGCAGTACGGCACACAGTGTGGTTTTAGTAGATTTGATTCCAACACACCGCCCTACCAAAAATCCCGGTGATGTTTTCACAGGCACAATAGAAAAAAGAACTGCTACCACAACGAACGAACCGAGCGAGCGAAGCCACCGTACCGCGGCCGGCGAGTGCCAGAACCGAATTCTACCTATTTTCCTTGGTTAGAGCATACATTTTGAAATTAACTCCCGATCAAACGGTACAAGTATTTGTATGAAATTAGTACTTACCTATAAATGATCTGTCCCATTTTGTAAAATCACAAATTTGACAAACGAAGTACTTGGTCAAATGAATATTTTTGGAATGATATTTTAACATTTTAAATATTTGCAAAGTAAAACATTTACGAAATCTGTATTTTGTCAAATGATTACTTATAAACTTTTTAAAAAGTTATCTTTGCGAAATGAGATGTTTGGCAAATGATTAGTGAACAGTTTTTTTACATATACGACCTTTACAACCACAACAACTGTATTCTAGATCTCGTATCAACTTGCCCAACAGTTACGTAGCAATATTCATAATAGTCGGACAATGTGATAAATAACGGGGTTTGTATAAGTATTCATCACACAGTCCGATTTGATATTTCATTATTCATATTGCCCGGGCATTATACATATTGCTATGTTTAATAACTTGGTCCATAACATATACATATTATAGATAAATTACACCCAGACACAGAACAAATGATAACCCTGACTAGTTACGGAGCGCGTGCACCGCTGAGCCAGTCAGCCTGTGACCACGGCCAGTGCAACCTAGTCGAAACGTCAGGCAATTCAGAGGTATGTAATACCTTTTCGTGATCGCGTTAATTCCCGTATAAGTACATAATTAAAATCATATGTTTATTAATTTGATTAGGACTAGTTTCCGTGTTCCGGCACTTATCAGTAAAATATAATATTAATTGCTTTTTCCTTATTATTTTTTAATTCAGTGTTTTATTTTTCAAAAAAGTGGCTGTGTTTTGAGTTTGCTGATTGAAGTGATTCTTAAAGAATGTCAAGAAAGTGTAAAAATGATCCTGACAAGTTCTGTTACATTTGTGGTGAAATTACTTTTGTATCTCAACGAAGAAATTTAACGCCTTTAATGAAAAAATTGTATGAAAGTTATTTCGGTTTTCCTGTTGGACAGCAAGATAAAGTGTGGGTTCCTCACATCTGTTGTGTTACATGTGTAGGACTTCTTACGGGATGGGAAAAAAGATCTCGATCTATGCCTTTCGGAATTCCGATGATTTGGATGGAACCGACAGACCATTCAACTAATTGTTATTTTTGCCTGACGTTAAGAAAAATTGGCGCAAAAGACGATCTCTTACTCCAGGAATAAAAAATGTAAAACATGGTCCATTAGTACAACCTAAAGACATATTTTTACCACCTCTCCATATAAAACTTGGCCTGATGAAAAGCTTTGTGAAAGCAATGGATAAAAATGGCGCTGGATTTCAATACCTAAAAGAAAAATTCCCTAAAATCAGTGACGCCAAGATTAAAGAGGGTGTGTTTGTAGGTCCTTAAATTAGGCAAGTGATAAAAGATATATTTAAAGAACAACTCGATGATCTGGAAAAACCAGCTTGGGAATCACTTATAAAAATCACTGAAAATTTTCTTGGAAATCACCGATCAAATGACTGTAAAACTATTGTCGAGGAACTTTTAGAGAATTATAAAGCATTAGGCTGCAATATGTCCTTAAAATTACATTTCTTACATTCACATTTAGACTTTTTTCCCCCAAACTTGGGTGCCGTTAGTGATGAACACGGGGAACGATTCCACCAAGACATTTTTACCATAAAAAACGATACCAAGGAAAATGGAGTCCAACTATGCTAGCAGATTATTGCTGGGGATTACAGAGGGACGTTTCTGATGCAAAATAGAAGAGAAAATCATAAAAAAGTACTTATATTAATATTATAACATTGATAATAATTTATTTTTTGTTAAAATAATTTGTAATTTAAGAAACGTAAAAAAAGTCATATAACAATAAAACTATTCGTATCTAAAATATTAGACTACTAATTCTACTCTACTTGACCTTATTCCTCACAGAATCAGCCAAAAATTTTCTTGTTACACAGAAAAAAGTTTTTTTGTTGATGTAGTGTATTATAATATATATTATATGAGTTAAAGTTGAGCAGCCCACAAAAGCACCGAATAGGATAGTTAGTGCATCCCAAAAATTTCTTTGAAGCCAAATAAAAATGTATTCACATACACATACAAATTGAATCAAGCTACATTTTAGGAGTTCCATATATGAAATAGAAATGCAGTTCATTTTTTATAACTACGGGGGGCAATACAGAAAAAGCTGAAAACCCTGTTGAAATGTCGGGGCAAAATGCCCAAACACATATAAAAATGTATCCTACTTGATAATAGATCTAAAACTAACCCCGCTACACTCACCAACGTATCCAAACCTATATAAAGCCGGTTACAGACAGAACGGGCCGACGACATGGCCAGCCTGCCGACAAAGCAGCACCAATTTGCAGATTAGCTGATGCGTAAATTGTTGCATTAGCCATACGTTCAACGGTGAAGGTCCGACCAATTATGGACGTAACTCGATACTCAGTCGTAATCCTGTATGTACGCACCTTTATGTTGTTTGTAATGTTAATGTACCGTGAATTTCTTTATTGCACAACCGCAAATATATATTTTTTTTGTTTTTTAATCACTAGAATACGAAAGATATACTTTACAGACTCAGAAGTTTCATGAGATTATTAAACAGACAAAAAAGATCAAAGCTATGCAAAGCAAAATTTTAATTTTTTTGATTTTTACTGAAGCACGTAACCCTAACCATCTGACTATCTTACCGAATATTAACACTTCCCAGGTAAATTGAAGAGTAAAACACTAACCTAGAATGAAATATGGCAAAAAGCAAGTTGATCTAATATTCTGCGTTTGGAAAATTGGCTGTGACGTATATCGATGTATGGGGCAGTATTTTTAGAACTACAAACTTAAATTTGTTTTGAATGGGTAACGTTAATTATTTTTAACATCATTACATCAATTTATTTTTAACTATTTACGTACAAGTTTATAAGGAACCCTCGCTGCGCGGGTCAGACTAGAACTTGTCCATTTTTATTTTCATTTCATTTTGTTTGGATAGTCACTGAAGGATGCTCTAGTAAACGTATTTACGATGATATATTTTACCTACTAATCAAAAATGAATAAAAATTATAAGATTTATATACCAGACCCAACGAAGAAATTTAATGTGTGTTATCTAATCAATAACTTAACGACAAAATTTGGTCACAATACTCACTTTACAAGAAGAGGAGTCTAACAAAATGGGACTGACACCGTATTTACTAGTAGGTATACTCAAAATCCTCACAGATTGTAATCACCTTATATACTCATTACCCTAACCTACTATTTTCATATAAATGTATATATTATATATCTATAATGATATCAGACGAAAAAAAATTACAGTAAAGCGCATAACAACGCAGCCTTCCACGTTTATCAACATTATTACCAGAAATATGTATGATAAGGATACGACCAACTTTATTTTATTATGTTTTCTAAGACGCCATACACCGAATGAATGAAACTAAAAACATAATTCTTGATACAATGAAGAATTGTTCAGAATAAAATTTTGTTGCAGATCCGTGGACAAACCGGGTTAATTGACAATTCAGTATCCACAAATGTTTAAAGTTAAGAGTTAGTAAAGCACCGCTGTGTGGATTTCTTTAAGTTGTAAGAAAAGAGGAATCCACATAAACACTAATATAATTTTAAATGCAAGGCTTTAAAACCACAATTCAGCATAAAACTAATACAATAAAATAAATACTTAACCAAATAATATATAAATTAAGGGGATTACCTCGCTCAAATCCTAAAAAAGATTGTAGATGAATCCCTTTGTGCGTTTTCAATATAAAAAATATATAGTTTACTTAAGGTCATCACAAATATATTGTATTGTTTAAAATTTTAATAATCTTTTCCAAATTTTGTTAAAAAATATCAGTAAACAGGTCCTTTTTCAACCTAAACTGTAATTTTTCTCAGCAATGGCTAAATAGTTCGACATGAATTTTGTACCAAAGAATATGTAATGACGTATTTCACAATTTGTATTGTTTTCTTTATTCCAATATCTTTTAATATTTTAAATAATAACTAAAAACCTGAAACTTCACCAGTACCCCGCTGGAGCACCCCCGCAAAGGCCTGTGACGCATAGTTCAAACGCGATACATCAGTGTCTCAATGACTCAATGACTGTGGCGGGTGGGCTACACGCGCGTTATTTTTTCCAAATTAAATCTAAAAGTTCTCGTGTTGTATGATTTTTGAATGAAATCATATTGCAAATAGTACAAATATAAATATAGCGCAAAATAAGAATAGATATTAAGATTGTAAATATATGTAAAGTAGTTTCTAATTTCGTTTTGTTTTAGGAACCTGTCATAGAATAAGCTTGATTTAGATTATGCCTAAATATAAGAATAAATGTAAAGTGAAGCGAGGCCGGGACAATCTGTTCAGTTCAACTAAACTGCGTTTTCACATTTTATTCAATGATATTCATTGAGTAAAATGTGAAAACGCAGTTTAGTTCAACTTGATCTCGGTTCCTACCATTAGTCAAATCCAGCCTTAGCTATATTGAGAATTTCGTTTGAGGGAGTTTTGAGACCTAAGTGACTGATGATGTCACCTACCTGATGGTAGACTCCGAAGGTAGGTATAGGATCTCAGTGATGGTACTACGTAGAACCATCGTGTTTGGACTCATTTGAAAAGGATCATGGAGAACTTTGTGCCTCTTGATGTCACCTACCTGATGGTTGACTCCGAAGGTGGGTATAGGATCTCAGTGACGGCACTACGTAGATCCATCGTGTTTGGTCTCCTCATGGAGACGATGTCACCTACCTGATGGTGGACTCCGAAGGTGGGTATAGGATCTCAGTTATGGTACTACGTAGAACCATCGTGTTTGGACTCATTTGAAAAAGCTCATGGAGACCTTGGTACCTCTTGATCTCAACCACCTGAAGATGGACTCCGAAGGTTGGTATATTATCTCAGTGTCAACACTATGTAGAACCATCGTATTTGGACTCATTTGAAAAGTCTCGTGGAGACCTTGGTGACTGATGATGTCACCTACCTGATGGTTGACTCCGAAGGTGGGTATAGGATCTCAGTGACGGCACTACGTAGAACCATCGTGTTTGGTCTCATTTGAAAGGACATGGAGACCTTGGTGACTGATGATGTCGCCTACTTGATGGTGGACTCCGAAGGTGGGTATATTATCTCAGTGTCAACACTACGTAGAACCATCGTGTTTGGACTCATTTGAAAAGTCTCGTGGAGCCCTTGGTGACTGTTGATGTCACCTACCTGATGGTTGACTCCGAAGGTGGGTATAGGATCTCAGTGACGGCACTACGTAGATCCATCGTGTTTGGTCTCATTTGAAAGGTCTCATGGAGACCTTGGTGACTGATGATGTCACCTACCTGATGGTGGACTCCGAAGGTGGGTATAGGATCTCAGTGATGGTACTACGTAGAACCATCGTGTTTAGACTCATTTGAAAAGGCTCATGGAGACCTTGGTGCCTCTTGATGTCACCTACCCGATGGTGGACTCCGAAGGTGGGTATGATATCTCATTGACGGCACTACGTAGAACCTTCATATTTGAACTCATTTGAAAGGGCTCATGGAGATTAAGTTGACTGTGAAAATGACGTCTTCATTTTGAGAAAAAATACCTAGTTACAAAAAAACTAAAGTATCTCACTTTTGTTTTTCTGTGGTGTGTTGCTTATTACCATGTAATAGCAAAAATAGTACCTTAGCATACTGAAGTTAGTATTTTAAGGTAATTGAGAAACCCGAATTGCGAAATCAGGAACTTCAGGCGTTAAAAGAAACATATGATCTGTCTAGTATGATAGTTAATGAGGGGGCAGAGCAAATTATGCCAGTAACTTATAAATAAATAAAAAATATTAAACATTGTTTTTTGGTTGGTACTCCAATAAAAAAACAATGTTTAAAAAATAAAAAAAAATATCAAATTGAACTTTTTTTAAGCAATTACTACGATAACTTTTTCTTATAAATTTAAATCGGAAAAAGTTAACAACCAGGACATGACTTGAATCCGCGACAGTCTAGGTAGCTCAGTTGGCAGAGTATTCCCCTTTAGATTTTAGCACTCAGAAACTTTTTGAGGACATCAAGCTGCACACTTACATTTCGTTGGTAACCATACAGAATGTCAAAGCCATTTCTGTAACAGTCTACAAAATGTTGAGATTTTACAGCAAGCATTTTTTACAAGTTCCTTATGGCAGAAAATATGTTTTTTTGATAAGCACTTACCTGGTTACCATCAGAATTTCAGAATGTATCATGTAGTAGCACCTGTGCTCAATTAGATAAATTTTAAAAGCTAGGTCATCCTAACTATTTCCGTTACTGCGAACCGATAAGCACTTACCTGGTAATCATCACACCTTCAGAAGGTGTCATGTAGTAGCACCCGTGCTCAATTAGAGGGAGTGCAAGACTACAAAAACTAGAGGAACAAAATGTTAATTAATTCTCTCAAAGAGCGAATGAAATAGGCAAAAACGATAACAACTCTGCGACACATCTGTGTTCTTGCTTAATCTGCAGTTCTTATTTTTACAGTATGGTCGTTTGTCGGTAGGCGGCGCCAAAGTAACAAATACTATTACAGAGATCAAATCTTCAAGTTCATTGAGCAAGGTAATATACCCTTAAACTTAAAATTTGAATTATAGAAACGTCACTGATTCCCACGTATTTCTGTGAAATACAAGTTTATAGACTAGTAAAATAAAATTTACTGGCCACAAATAAGTTACATGTTTATTGGAGTGTTACAAGCTTTGATTGAGCGTTTTGTTGCTCTGAAATCGATTTTTTTATTTAATTACGATTAACAAACATTGAAAAGCACTTTTATAGACTTGAGTGAGAAAGTTTTATTTTTAAAAGGCTATGGTATATGAAATCTTTTTAAAGATTTCAAAAGCAACCAAAGGAAAATGTAACAATAACTTTAGCAGCAAAAACTACTTTTAAGTATATTTCTTTTTGTTTTAGCAAAAAAGCAATGGTCAAATAATTATGTAGCGAAATCAGTAATAAGTGTGAACTAGTAGGTACCCTTAGAAAAAACACAAATATTACTAACTATGAAACATCATTAAATATAAATAGTACCAGTTTACGCGTTTGTATAATTATTTGAATACCCAAGTAATACTGATTCAGCATTTCACGATTCATCAATATTGCTTGCCAGGAATATTTTATAGATCAAACGATTCCTATTTCTATTTGAGTCCCGACTTCTCTTTGACTAAGATCGGCTAAGGCCAGCCACCGTAATTCCTCCGTAATTTCCTCTGGACTCTAATCTCGCCCATGGTTTGTTCCAGGAAATTTACGCCCTAATAAATATCTACACTTTCCTTATTTAAATTTAATAATATTACATTATTTAAAAACGATTTCATGGAAGAAATTCAGGATTGAGATAGAAAAGAATAGATTTAAAAATAAGGCTACCGGTGAATGTCGGAAATTTTAGCAAATGTAAAATTGAACCAGTAAAGACAGAATACTCGCGTATAGCAAAAACTGAATAGTTTAATACCAATGTTAAAACGTTCAAATGTGCGTTTTGCAAAGTTTGAAGTTAAGGGATTTTGAAGGTTATCGATAAAGGGATAAAGTCAAATACAGCGTTATATTTGTTTAGGCAGCCAGCAAATAAGTTTTGGGTATAAATCAGAAGCTTGAAGGATAAAAACGAAAGTGTGCGTTCGGGTAGAAAATTTATTTCTTTCTTCCACATTTCACTGGTTCTTGTAAAAGTTTTAATTATTTGCCGGATGCGGTCCGACGCCGCTCCGTTTGGGATCAATGTACTGTTGAGGTTGATTCTTTAATTTTGATGCTTCATAGCAGATACAAATTAAGTGTGACTTTTTGTTCTTTTGGTTGTCTATGGTTGTTTTAGATGGATAGTTTTGTTTATAGTAGTGAAAACTTTCCAGTGTACATTAAACGCTAGCTAATAGATAAGCTTAATACTAATTTGAATTGATCTTTAAATTACTTATTTGTTTGTATTTGTACCTTTTTAATATTATCGCGATTAAGTCCCGAGTTTGCAGAGCATTTAATATTTTTTTAAAAGTCATAAACACACACTCCGTAAACGTTACTCCATAAAACTTTATCTCCGTGGGAGAGCCATGCTTCGGCACGTATGGAGTGATACCACGGCCTCACAGAAAACCGGCAGTGAAGCAATGTTTCATTGTTTTTCGCCGAGTAAGTGAGAGTAACCGGAGTCCCTAACCCTTTCATCTCCCCCCCGTTCCCCTCTCCCTCTCTCATCCCCTCTTCTCCCTTCCCCTGCACCTTAAAGGCTGGCAACGCACTTGTGACTCTTGAGTTGCAGGTGCCCATGGGCGGCGGTAGTCACTTACCATCAGGTGACCCGCGTGCTCGTTTGCCTCCAACACCATAAAAAAAAATCACTAAATACTTTATCTTACTAGTCTTACTAATATTACAAAGGCGAAAGTTTGTGAGGATGGATGGATCGAACGGATCTGCATGATATTTAGCACAGAGATATAATATTATAGTCTGGGCTAGCACATAGGCTTCATACCCAGTAAAAAATTACGGTTCCGTGGGATAGATTTCACCAAAATTTTCACATTAACGAAGTCGCGGACAACAGCAGGTCAAGTTAATCAGTTCCTTGTGTAAAAATATGTATGAAATAAGTTTTGACGTCATACTTAACTATGACCAAATCATTTCCTTTTAATATTTGGTTTAGCAATAAAAAGCCTTATGTTATACTTAATTTCATGAGGGCTGTTAAACAATTTATTTTAACCGTAGGATTATTACCAACAAGTTTCCTACACACGTACTATATTTTCCTAATATATTCAGAAACAGTATTTGTAATATAGATCCTTATAGAAATATATATTTGCGTATAGAAATATATATTTGCGTATAGAAAATATATTACGTATTGAAAGAAACTTCAGGCAATAAAACTTGATTGAAAAAGTTGAAAATCTGTTTAATGAATTTTTATGTAGACATTTCCATTTTCTTTTCCTTTAACACGGCTTGAACTAATTAGTTAAAACTCTTGGAAATGTTCTTTGACAAGAAATATAATCTACTTGAATAGGCTTAGTCAAACTATTAACCAAAGAACCATTTGGTCACATATTTTAATTTATAGGTTATACAATAGTGCGTCTTCTGTATAGGTCGTCACACCTATACAGAAGACCCACTATTGTTTCCATGAAATGAAATCTTATGTGGAATAACCAATAACAATTTCATTATTTTTCAATATGAAAATGCGGTTTCACAGTAGCAAAACCAAAAACTATTATTTTCTTTATACAGGAAAAATCGTTTTTCATTTATTGAAGGTTAAAGTTAAAAAGTCATTCCACAAACACTAGTATTAGTGGGAAAGAAAAATAGAAACTAACTACTACTTATAAATGCATGAAAATTTAAATGTTATGTCCGTAACGTAAAATATTAGATAGATAGATAGATTAACTTCCGCCTCAATTTCAATTACGAAGACTTAAAAACTTAAGTTGAAAATGTCTCAAAATTTATGTAATTTTCTAAAAGAACGATGACTAACCAAAATTAAAACCATTAGATAACGAATTAGAAATCACCCCCAGCGAAGGATAAAAGCCTACAAATATGCATGTCACTGCACGTATCTCGGAATGCTATCCGTAGATCGTATAAGAAACAGTCTCAGATTGTAGATAAAAGTGTAGCGGTCATTACATCGCCATCCAGACGTCTCCATTGCCTTCCAGAATGCGTAGGCATCGGCTATCATACGATAACACACAAAGTTATATTTATGTTACATTTTATTGAGATAAGGTCACGTGCTAAAGGCAATGATGCTCATTCATATGTACATAATGTCTGCTGGTTTATATATTTATATGTATATTCTTGAAGGAAAGTATCGATGTGACGTTGTAGATTCGGACACTTGTGAAAAAGGTAATATTTTTTTTGTTAAAAGAAAAGATATAAAGATTGTTTTCTTAATTGTACCTACAAGTAATGGATATAAAGCACATTAGGGCTTAAAAAAACTATCTGAGTATTACTCAAGAGTCCCGCGTGGGAATCGAAACCATAATATTCGACATGACATAATTTAGCGAAGTGATGACTCATGTATTTAACTAATTGTCTTACAATTACATTAAACGGTAATTAAAATTGCCTAGTCTTGGATTAGGGGCTATTTTTACTTACGGATCTAGTGAAAAAAATCTATCTCAAAAGAATTAGATATTTTTTTAACTCCTGCATTAGGAATTCGGTCAAACCATTTTTGAAAACATGAGGACCATTTGTCTAAGGCCATGTTTTTCACGTGCTGGTTGAAAGCTAGCCTCTTCCGGCTCCGTAAATGTCATACCCCTCACCAAATCTTAAATTTTTGGGAAAATAAAGAAATCACATGGTGCCAGGTCTGGACTATGAGCGGGATGGGTCACTAGCTCTACCTTTTCAGAAGCTTAAAATGACTATGTCTTGTTCGCTTTGTGCGCCGAAGCATTGTCATGGTGCAATAGGATGCAACTTCTTGGTCGTTTTTTCTTTACTATTTCAAAGACACTAGGCAAACAAGTGGTGGTATACCACTCAGCATTCTGTCTTTTGTTCTTTAAGTGGAATCGTGCAGACAGGACCCGTCCAGGAGAAAAAAACGCAATCATTTTTTTGCCTACGTTTCTCGCCTGCCTCGATTTTGTTGATTTGCTGTCACCTTCGAATACCCATACAGAAGACTGTTGTTTTCTTTCCGGCATGTTATAATACATCCATGTTTCATCTCCTGTCACAATATCATACACAGCATTTGAACGTCCTTGATCGTACTTTAACAACATTTTTTTTTAAACGAATCCGTTTTTGTTCTGGGGTGAGTTCATGAGGAATCCAGCGGCAACAAAGTTTTCTAACTTTTAAATGTTGATGTAAGATTTTTTGAATTTGGCTCTTACCAATCCCCAAATGTCCTCGAATCTCCTCATAGTTGATACGCCGGTTTTATTCAATAAGTAGCCTGATAGTAGCCATATTTTCCTCAGTGATCCCAGTTGAGGGCTGACTTTCACGAATTTCATCATGGAGAGAAACACGGCAAAGATCAAATTCTGCGTATCAACGCGCTTCCCAAAAGCATTTTGAAGACGAGCAGTGCAGTCAGTGAACTTTTAAAATCATAAAAAATCATCTCCCTAAAATCTTTTCGCGTTAATTCCATTTTTTCTAGGGACGACGAACTTCAACTTATGATAAAAAAAAAACAAGTGACACGCGATTTCCCGCCAATTTATTTTTAATCAATGATTGAGTTTCTTATGTTTAAAAAAAAATTTATGAGTGGCCAGGAGGAGGAACTTTCAGTGTGCCCTATGTATACGCAGTTACGTTCATGTGAACTTCTGACGTGCAGTCCTAGGACTGATAGTTCTTTTTTTAGTATAATGACGTCAACAAAAACTTTTAAGTTAATCTTATTTACTAAAACTAACTAAAACATGGTAGGGAATAAACAACAGATATACTACGACACACTTTTTTCGCTAATCACAATAGAGGACTTCGACGGCGCCGCGGCGTGGTCGGAATGCATGTAACAGCCCCATCGTATTCGTATTCCTATCGTAACACAGCGGAGCAAACCACTCCACAGAAAAAAAAAATATTTTGTTTGGCAGACCATTCTCTCGGATAAAATAATTGGTACGGAGCGAGCCAAATTCAAGTCTGGTCTGTTAGCAGTAAGGCATCACAAAACTTTCGACTACAGTGGAAATAACTTTTAATTTAATTATTATTATTAGTTCTCCTGCAAACTCATGACTATGATCGGTGTCAACACGGCTAAAAAATAAGCGCACCTTATAATATTACTGTTAATAAATCCCGATTTACAAAAATTTACGAAAAAATTCAAAACAATTATTAAAAAATGATAAATATAGGTACTATACGTACATTTATTTAGTGCATCTCGGAAATGACTCTAACGATTTGGATCAAATTTTGTATTTAGATGATGCTTTGCTTTTTAAGTTTATCTACATAGGTTTCTTTAAAAAAAAAGACTTTCTAAAACAACATTGAACGCAGCTCGATTGACTAAGTACTTAATGTCAGCTTAGGTTACTGTAAAAATATTTAAAGATTTAAAATTATTTTCCCTCCCTTAAAACTTAAGAATAATTTAAAATACTTCACGTGAGAACCAGTTTGTACAATTAAGTGAGTTGGCGAATTTTAATGAGTCAAGTTCTAAATTGATTGAGTATTGTATTGAGTTTTCTGTAACTCGAGCAAGTGGAAAAGCAATTTCATAAAGAAACAAATCAATTCTGAATCAACGAAGTTTAAAATGTTGATCATTTCGTTCATTTCGTTTTGATCGAAGTTTTCAATAAAAGAAATTTCTCTATAACATTTTATTCTAATTAATCATATCTTTATAAATCTTTTAGAGATTTCATATTCTTTTAGTACTAAGAGTATAGATAAGAATATTAAACACTGCAAAGAAATAATTACACCATTTGACTAATTTGAATTACAGTCATTCAAACGAATGCCATTTTTCGAATTTTAAATGTATAGTGCAGTAGATCATAAACATTTAAATCTTTTAACTTATTGTACATAACTTGGCTTAACACATGCGCACATGCGATAGTGTGTGAAATTCAAATGTTATTCCATTTAAATATACATATGCCTCCATTTTCACTATTTCTAAACTAAATAATCATAATATATAATTTTAGACCAATTTCATTACAATTTCTCCGACAGAAGTAAAAATAATTTTTAACTTAACAATAGTTATAAGTAGTTATTAAAATAACATTTAACCACTGTCTACTGTAATAACTTGCATCTCTAGGCAACTGGCGAATTTCTGTTCGCTATACGGGCACAGGATGATGAGGAATTTCGACTTTGGATTTGTTTGATGTGTTAAAGTGCTGCATGTAGTTGAGCACCACTAACAATTGTTAAGTACATGAGGTAAGGTAACATAAGGTAAGTACATGTTTATACCTCTACGTGGTGCATAGAAATCACTTGTGTCAGAAGAGACATGTATTAGGCGAAAAAATGTGTAAAGAGAATTATGTAATACCTACAACAACGATTTAGATGTAAATAATGTGTCACAGAAATGCAGTCTTTTCTAAGAATATTTAGCTTAAATTGTTAACAATATAGGACATCATTTAATTCCTATACTTGTTAAAACTTGATGAGCTACATTTGTATATATAGGTGACACCAGGCAAGAGGTCATAAATTGTAAAAGGTTAAACGTGAAATATCCCGCCACATGTTAAAATACAGGCGATGTAGTTCGATGCAGTTTAGTACCGAACTGTTTTTGTAATGTGTTAGTAGGCGGATCATAGGCGGATTTTGTAATGTATGTTCATCATAGCAGGAGTACTTGATTTTGCTTTTGTAATTTATTTATTTATTTAATTGTTCTATGGAAGACTTACAGCTAAATCAACAGATTAACAGTAGAATAATGTTAGAAAGCCAATTACAGGTCTTCACTTTTATAAACTTTACTAACATTTACATAAGTGTGCCTGGTTCAAGTTAATCATACGGTATGGTCAGCGACACGAATACAGTGTTTAATAATTTTAACTTTAAGATAACATATTTGCAAAAATAATTAGGTAAGTATATCTAGAATAGTCGACATAATGTAATTCAAGTAGAGAAAAAATTAAGACTCAAGCATCTCCTTGCTGCAGGTATGCTAACTTCAAATGGATCATGATCATGTAATGTATGACTATATATAGCAGAACAACTGGATTTGGAGAATTAATAAATACACTGATACGCTATACCAGATTACGTCCTCTGCATCAGAACACGCTTAGTCTAGGGATACATTTTAATTTCTTATAAAACACAACTGTTACACTATGAAATTCTCTTCCCTGCATCGCGGGGACCAAGACTGGGAATAGTTTCGTATTGTGAACATGTCAATTCAAATTCCGGCCTACAAGCAAAGTACATATAAGATTTTATACCGTCTTTAAACATCAATCAGTAATAACTAGCGATCGTTAGCACGTACATCGCATACATGAACACGGGTAAAGGAAAACAAACATAAACTATACCAAGGACCTAAGGATAAGTTGAACGTTAGTCGGATATCGATCCATTAACCCATGGAGGCCGGCATCAATCACCTAGCGCAAACATTGGGCCTATTATATTGGACAAACACCGCCCTACGACTTCTGGGTTTATGTTTGTTTCTTATAAAGTCATTCGAAATATCGAAGTTTTGTTTTGATTATGACCAGTTATATTTGGAATGAAATATTGATGTTTGCCTTGTCGTAAATATTGCTTCGCACAAGACGGCACATTATGTAAAGCGATAGAGATAATCAGAGTTAAATATATCTTACTGCTTTTGTTTCACAAAATTTCTTCCAACAAATTTTTGTCTTAGTGTGTAGGTTTAATTGTAGAGTACCTTTTTTTTTCGTGTGGAAACCCCCACGGGTCATCACCTCACCGGGGTCAACGGCAAGGTGGTATGTCGGATTCGAACCGACTAAAACCAGGGGATTCTTGTAAAATCGTCGTCGTAATTTTTTTTGAATACATATTTCTTTATAAAATTGCATTTTTACAGGAAATACAACAATGCAGTTGAACTTAAAATGCAAAACTGTATCTGTGTACAAAATTTCATCAAAATCGTTAGAGCCGTTTCCAAGATACCCGAAATATAAATACATACATTAATAAATATATACAAGAAATACTCGTTTAAAGTAATACGATTTATTATTGTAAAACACTGAATGAAAATTAACGTGACAGCTGAAGTGTGTTTACACGATATTTCGAGGGTGCAGGTAGACTTTTATAATGTATTAAAAAAAATACATACATTAAACGAAGTCTAAAGCTTGCGTTTAGAAGTTGACATAACTAAATACATATTTATATGCTTTTTTGCTACCTATAAATGAGCTACTCACTTTAATAATATGGTGTAACGTTTTCACTCTTGTACGTCATGAGTTCATGACTACATGAGTGACACAACCTATTATATATTCTATTATTATAGTTTTACCGCGTATATACATAAATGTTAAATATTAAGTTTCAAATTATGTGCTCGTTTCATACATTGTTTACTATGAAAATAAAGTGACAGTTTTTATTTAAACAGTTGTCACAACAAAAACGCAGTCTGCAGTGATTTAAAAATAACAAGCTCCAATGTCAATCAAAGAAAGGCCTCGTTCCTTTTATTTTGAGCACTTGTGTGATATTTCGAATTCGAGTATTTATTCCGAAGGATATGAAAATATTACCAGCAATTTTTTTGCATCTGTTTCGCATATGAAATATTTTTGCGTGGCATTCGAATCTTTGCTTTTTTAGCATTGGGAATTTTTGATATTTTATTACAAATGATGATTTTTATCATATCTTCTCTGGAACGGGCAAATGTTCAGTAGAAACAATCAAAGCCGTTTTCAATATACATATAACACATTGTTTTAATTTATGGATTTTATATTTATTATTTAATAATGACTCTAAAAAAATTAATTCCCTCCCCGTCCAATTTGCTAAAGGTGATACAATCTATTGAACAATAATATAATAATTCTCATATCACTACATATTATAAAACAAAGTCCCCCACCGCGTCTGCCTGTCTGTCTGTTCGCGATAAACTGAAAAAGTACTGAACGGATTTTCATGCGGTTTTCACTAATAGACAGAGTGATTCATGAGGAAGGTTTTCGTATATAATTTGTACCCGTGCAAAGCCGGGGCAGGTTGCTAATAATTGACTAAAGTGGAAATAAAATGTTTTAACAGGGGAACAGCTTAGGGCTTATCTCCGTTGTGTGTGCGTGTGCTTGTGTTGCTTGATTCTGTTTTTCTAGTATAAAAAAGGCAGCACAAACGGCGCTCTCTGTTTAGTTTTAAGAACGTTTTATGATTTATTAAAAAAGTTGTTGTATTGAAAATAAAACTAAACTAATAATCAAAAAGACCGATTTCAAATGTGTATTAACAACAAAAAACTGTATTAATTATCTTGAAATCTACACAAGTCTAGTCACAAGAAAAGGAAAGAAAATTTAAACACTTTCTACAACTCAAGTGTTAAAGTTAAGTCTGTAATGAATACATTTTGCCTAGCATCCGGCATCGGTACATTCTCCATAGGTTTGTTTTTTACTAATAAGCTACTGTTTGATATTCGCAGGTTGCAAATCTAATTTTAATACCCCCAAGGCATCGGAAACTTCACATTGTGGCAAATTGTACTCTAGGGAATGAGGTACGTACTGCTCCCAGCTAATATGTGGGTCCAAGTTTAAGGAAATTCCGTTTGTCGATGTATGACTCTAATTAGCAGTGTGCGTATCTTTTTGGGTAGCGAATAAAAAAGAGTTTCTAAAAAATATCCCAGTGAGGCAGCAAATTCCCATTAAAAATTGAGGTTAAATGACTGAAAAAGTAGTAACCTAACAAGGATCACAGTAAAAATACCAGTTGTGTAGTGTTGTGTTCAAGCTGATAAAGGTCACCAGAAAGGAAAGGGATCAAGAGTCGCTAACGCTCGAGGGATATCTCTAGCCGGTAATAGTTAATCATCACGTTTACAATTTTGGTGTAAAAAAACAAGAAAAGCAATAAAATTATTATACGTGCCTTGAATATGGTTTGTTTTTATTATCACAGGTAACATTTCACTGCTTAACTAAACTTCAGAGTTAGCTTAAGATGACAACATCTTCTTCGGTTCCCATTGCTGTAGATGGAAATCGAGCAACTTATTTAGCAAATTAACATAGAATAATAAAGGGTTCTGTAATAAATAACAATATTATGTTAATACAAGTTTATATTCAGCTTTAACGAGATTCGAACGAGCTATGCAAGTTGAACTACTCGTTAAGGTGGAATCAAAATATTTATTATGAATTTAATTTACATAAGCAGTAGAAAATACGCATATTTAAGCGGTGGTAGGAACTTCTTGATATTTGTTCTCGCCGACAATTTAATGGCATCTTTAGTTTACGGTTCACGCCCACTGGTTTGTAGACTATTAGAAACTTACAATATTATAATAAAACAATTAACCACTTGATTTTATTTAGTTCGTTTCACAGTTGTTGAGTTGATTTTGAGTCATCATTCCATAAAAATAAATGTTGACATACTTAATGATTGAATGACTTTCTGCCAAGAGACACATTCATCGCAAATTGGTAACGAGTTGTATAAGTCAGTGTATATATTACGCTTCCTACAAGTCTGCTCTTGCTTTTACTGCAAGCAGCAGTAATTAAGTTTAACAATGGAAGCTTAGCAATTCCCTTCCTAACTTATTTGTATTATTTTGTCACTATTACTTTGCAAAGGAGACTGCTAAACGTCCATAGTAATTTTAACTCACTTCGAAAGGTCGACAAACAAGAGTGAACATATCATCAAAAGACTGTTTAATATACATACATATACTCAGGCCTATATCCCCAAAAGGGTCAGCAGATGTATATTAAACACCCACATTTTTCCACCTATATTTGGTCCAACTGACGTAATTAGTTAAAGAATGGAAGGTAATGGAAGGAAAAGGATGCGTATGCGGATGGATTAGGAAGTGTGAGCAATAGATCGAGAAGGACAGGATCGCATACCTGTAGCTCGAACTGGCTATTACAGAGAAGTTCGAAACCTCTAACTCGGACTAAATAAAGAACTGAAATACCAATATACTGTTTAAAGTATGCAATTTACAAGGAACCATTAAAACAAAAATAGTCGATGGGAATTCAAAGATATTCGAATGTAAAGATGCGTATTTTGAGGGTATGAAGAAAGATGGCAAAATTAAAATTGCACGAGAGTCTTAGACTTTTTTTTTATGGTATAGGGGGCAAACGAGCAGACGGGTCACTTGATGGTAAATGACTACCGCCGCCCATGGGCACCTGCAACTCGAGAGTCACAAGTGCGTTGCCGCCCTTTAAGGTGGGAGTAGGAGAAGACGGGGAGGGGGGGGAAGAATGGGAAGAGGGGGAGAGGGGAAGGACGGGAATAAGGGAGAAGGAAGGGTTAGGGCCTCCGGTGACCTCACTCACGCGGCGAAATGCAATGCAAGCATTGCTTCACGGCCGGTTTTCTGTGAGGCCGTGGTAACGAGCGGAGTCGAGCCGGCCCATACGTGCCGAAGCATGGCTCTCCCACATTTAAAAGACTAGCGTCAATTACAACACCACAATTCAAAAATTTAAGTCTATCAGTTCATTAGTAATTTCAAGTCCAAACAACTGGTTATTTCCAAAATCACAGGTAAAAGATAAAACCCTAGAAACCATAGTAATATTCACAGCGCATGACAATAAAATAAATAAATAAACACAATAAACTGACATTGATATTCGAGTTTTCATTGCTAATAGTCTTTTGGCAATCGTCGAAATTTCAAATATAGTTTAACTTTATTTTAATATATCTAAAACTTACAAAAGACCAACCAATAAAGATTACCTAACATTTATTTGAAATCAAAATATGTTTTAAAGAAATAATACAAAGTGAAGCAATATTTATTTTCATATGGCAGCATAGATTTATCAATTTCCGTCGAACTTCTTTTTTTCTGTCACGCACTACCCCGTAGGTTTCAGGAAAATAATAAACACAAATAAATAGAGAAAAACTAAAACATATACTTTTAGTATAGCTTTCAATTCTGTCCGCGTCACATTAATTCTGGGCTAAACTTTGCCAGTCTTCTTTGCTGTCTTGACTATAACTGAAAGTAATTAATTTCGTATCTATTTACAGGTATGAATAATACTTTGACTTAACGTTTGACCTTAAAATCAATAACAACTTATTTTAAAGTAAAATCAGTAACGCAATACAATGTGTGAATAAAGATGCTAAATTAAAATAAAATATTAAAAGATATGAGAATTGAGAAGGTAAACGGTCTAACTAGTACTCTTCAGTAGGATTTCGTAAATTCGATACCTGATCAGAATGATCTACGCCTAGGAATTGTTGCAGGATACTTTAAATGCTCATGAATAAATCGAAGTACCTAATTATCTATTATATTATATAAATGCTATCTCAGCCATATGTATTTATTTTGTCATATTAGATAGCTTTATTTGTGTTGCGTGTTTCATATATTATCATATAATTTATTTATATTTATAAGTTAATTGTAAATACATTCGGTATGTTTTTAAACTAGATTACCTATACGGTTAAGTTAATTTTAAATAAATTGATGTAATACTTGTCTGAGCTTTCTATGAATTAGGGTTTCTAAAAGTGGGGAACATAACCCGGAGAGTTTTGCCAGTTCGTAGGGGTCCTATGGTTTTGATCCGTTTTGATTAAGGAGGTCCTCGAAGATAGGTAGATTACTGACTCCAGACTTTTGTAACTCACTAGTGAATTTATTGCTATTTTATGGTAGGAAGGTTGAATTCAAAGCTACAAGCTACGGGAATCGATGATGAATCACTTATTTTAAATACTAGCACTATCGTTAAATACTGACACGTCGATATTGAAGAATTTTATTATATACTTTCTTTAAAACAGATGAAAGCAAACATTGTGATTATTTATTATTGAGTACCTTCATAAGATGGTATTTATGTATTATTCACTAAACATGATGTATTTCTCTTATTTATTGTACAGTTTATTCGACAAGGAAATTTCAAAACTCACATCGCCCGTCTCATTACGTAGTCTGTTATAAACGGTGGCTTCCTTCTCATCGGTAGCTTTGTTCCTGTCCGTGTAACATCATAATGTTTTGCCAAACCCACATTGAGCTGTCAAACTTTCGTCAGATAAGCGTAGAGCGTGTAATTATTTCTGTGAATGTAGCGTTTAAGTAAGTAGAAAGTATTAAATTACATGGTTTGGATGCAACACAGATGGAAGAGTTAAAAATGATTTTTCACACGATAACCACATACCTTTAGTGACTAACGTCTTCATTGTTTTGGAGAAAACTTTGGCTTTTGACGAAGTCATTATCATTATCAATAAAGTTTTTTTCTGATTCTGTTTGATTACGTCATGTAACTCATAAATTTTAGTTAAATTTAGGCAAATAATACCATGAATTTCGACTGCACCCCATTGACTGCATGTAATTTTACCGGGTTGTAAAGGCCTTGCAATCAAATAGATGCGCATATAAAAATGGGGGTAATGATGGCCAGAATGGCTTCGTGTAATAATTGTTCCGTATATGGAAGCACCGTTTATGGTATTGCCACTCGTGCAAAGCGTAAAGTTATTTATTGTATTTGACTGTAAAAACTATTTTTTTTTTTACGCCAAGCATGAATACAAACATGTGAACAACACCTGAGGATCATATTCAATTAGTGTTTATTTATGTGAGGTAATTATTAAGAAGAACAATTGTTGAAGAACCTAATAGTACAAGAGTTTCACTTTAATCTTCCTGAAATAACATACATACGTAGCCGTATAATCAGAGACTACAAAAATAAAGCATTCTAAGTAAGTAATGTTTGTTCACAAAAGGTGTTGAGTAAACTTCTTAATGAATATATGCTTGCATGCTTTAAAGGAACATGTAGTTATTATTCCAGGAGGTAAAATTTTAAATAATTAAGAAATAAGACTGCAGATAAATATGTATGATTCAT
This sequence comes from Euplagia quadripunctaria, assembly GCA_963859945.1. Classification (NCBI taxonomy): domain Eukaryota; kingdom Metazoa; phylum Arthropoda; class Insecta; order Lepidoptera; family Erebidae; genus Euplagia; species Euplagia quadripunctaria. Next base: position 18,098,969 of record OY982569.1, on the reverse strand, counting down.
TGAATACAAACGGTTTGGTTTTACAAAGTAAGCATTCATTTTGCAAATATTTATTCATGTTATTTTTATAGTCATATTTCTTAAGGGATCTCGAAATTAGTGTATATACTAAGATATCTTTATATCTGTGTATACATTAACACCAAACACATCACTCGTATTGTGACAATGTCCGTTTGGACAGAAACAAGCTCATACTCCCTTTAACTGAATATCGGGTAGCTGGTTTATTGTTTTAAAAGGTATTCTACCGTTTTCAAACTATTGCCAATAAGTTTTTAATATAATTTCAATACAATTATTATAATTTAAATTTTTAGATACATATTATTTTTTTAGTAGCGATAGCTTGCTATTTAGAAAACATATTTTTTTTAGTTTACATTTTGTATTACAGTTTTACATTATACAAACCTCTACTTGGAATCGTCGGCTAAACTGTATAAATCGTTAATGTAACGCTATTAAATTGAGCTATATAAATTTCCACCTGTTATGAAGGCAAATATTAATACAAGATTATGACGTCCAAGTCTGACGTAAAATTGGGACATCACACAATAAGACGTCCTTTATTTGCCCATTGTCAACCTTTTTGTTTGTCACTCTCTCTACCTGGAACTGAGGAAGATGGTAATAAATTATAAAGTGTGGACAGGTTTGATTATTTTAGGGCAGAAGCATATATTATGATGAGATAAAAATTTTGATAACATTTATTTAGCTTCATAACTTTGTTGCTAATTAGTTTCCTTTTAGAATTACAACATGATTGAAGTCGGATATTAAATGAAATATACTAATATATTAAGCAATGTTTTAAATATATCTTGAGCACTAAAGAACAGTGGGCCTGTCTACCATAACCTATATATATAAAGGTGCCATCTATAAATCTAAAATACAATAAATCTACTTAAAAAAATATCAGAATTCTCTGAATTTACAGTTTATAACCTGACATAATTTGGTGTACATAACAGAGTGACTTGATACGTAAAAATAACACGACGTACATATTATGTATGATATTTTTATAGTATTTTACTCAGTGTGACAAAAGCTTTATAGTTCCCTCATTTCGTCGTTTAAGCACACCTGTTAATATTGTGTTTGTTTTATCATAATGAATGGAATGCTTTGACGATGACTATGGTAATGAGATTAGCTTAGGGTCAACAATATTGGTAAGGTAGAAGACAGAAGAGAATTTCAACTTCACTAATATTGTCTCAATCTAGAGAAACATTACTACAGAGTGATATTCGTTTATATTTTTTAAATATTTTTAGCTCATCATAAAGCCGCGATTTCTAGGTAATCTTGGAACTTAAAACTTATGATGTTAATACGTTTTACAAGGAAACAAGTTTAGCAAAAGTAAATAATAAATAGATAGGCTTAATGATATAATATGGAGGTAAGCGGTGGTTCAGAATAAATATGTAGGTCATCATTATGTACGTAACAGCTCTAAACTGATCGATTTTACCTTTATGATGCAATACTTGTACAAACAGTACATACAGTAGTAGCCATGACCTTACAAGGTCATGGCTACTACTAAGAGGAAGTAGATAATAATTATAAACATTAGTTTTTGTGTTTATGAGATATAAGTTGCAAGATGGTAGAGCAAAAATGTCGACAACATTATTTGTACTTTCAGAAAGTGAAAAACTTGCATGGAAAACATACATATCACGTTCTGTTTCAAACAAAGCAATATGTTTTACAATACAGAAAAAATTATGAGTGTATCTCGAGATGTAGTTTAACAGAATACTCATAGAAATGAATGTATCTAAATCTGTTGGGCCTGAAAGAACCGTGAATATAGACAAATACAACAAACGCAACAAACCTAGCACCTCCTCATTTTTGAATTTGGTAATATAAAAAGCAATGAAAAAGAAATAAAAGACATCGTTGCATTATACTTGAAATAAAAGAGAAAGTAGGGACTTGAACCATTCTATGTCTAGGGTAGAAGTCGTATAATTTAGCCTTTAAAGTTCATGGCATCATCAGGATATTTATTATTCGTTTGAAATGTCAGATGTCGTTACTTCAATTATATTCAAAGTATTCGACTCAGGCTTCGCAGCTTTGGCTAATACCACAGAATATGTGATAGCATATGGAATTTACTTTGGAAAGAACACTATCCCGCAGGTACTTATTACATCACTTTCATTTTCCCAAATTAATAATCATAATGTACTTCATGCCTTATACTTTCAATTATGTATTATATTCTTTGAGAAATATAGTTTTTTTTTAAATCGTTCCTCAGTTTTTCTCTTTCCATTTAAACGAGGGTTTTACCCCTTTCCTTTTAGCTTAAGCCGTGCCAGGGTATTATCATCCCATGAACTAGAACTGCCGCACGGTCTGTATATCTGTCAAGACCGTTTTACTCCAAAACGCGTAGAGTTATCAAGTTGAAATTAACATCAAATACTTATGTTTGCGGTCTCTTGCAGCTGTAAAAAAGTCAAGTTTCTAAGTCAAGACAACTAAAAGATATGACCATTTAAGCGTTACATTTTACCATTTCGCAGGTAAATCAAAATCTATAGGGTATTAGGGAAAATTGGTAACACACAAGTAAAGATAACAATTTTAAAGTCGTTAATTTATTGTTTTACCACATAAAAAAATATTTTTACGATTACAAACTTATATTTTGCACTTGGAAAATTGACTGTGATACTACATGGCAGAGTATTTTTAGAGCAATAAAGTTAAGTTTGTGTATAAACACACTCTTCGAGAATCGATTCAGGAGATGTACGCTATCTACGTACGACCTACGAACTTTCGGTGAGCGAGTCAGACTCGCACTTGTCGGTTTTTTCGTGTATTTTTATTTTATTTATGTCAAACCTTTTATAAGTCATTTAAATCAAAACAATCACAGAAAATGCATACAAACAGGAAAAATATATAAAGGTAAAATGAACACACAAAGAAAACAAAAAGAAGATATCGACGGACAAATTTTTTAAACGATCGATTCCGTTTTCTGCATTACGTACATTGTGTCACGTAGATAAGCAGTTTCATTTTGTGCGTTCCTGTGCCTCCATCAGTTCTCAGAATTTAGCCAGGGATAAAGTAGACAGTATGAGTGGCCCCTCTGGCAAAATGAGCATTTAAAAATACAGGTGGAGCATTTGAAAGTTCATGGGAGTAGGGGTTTGGCAACGCACAAATAATACCTCAAGTGTTCATGTTTACAGTCGAAATTTTCAGATTTTAAACCGTTTATCAGAGTATTAATAAAAATATTTATTTTTACTTATCATTAACATCTCCCAGAACCATACCATTTGATTTATAAATTAAAATAAAATTGAAATAATGAACTTCAATGTCAATTTATTTTTACGAATGGATTTATAAAATTTCAATTCAAATTTTTAAGTCTAATGCTTTAATTTGGTCTGGAATCGACATTTTTCCTCAGTAAATCTCCGAGATTCAGCTGTAAAATCTCCATCGGCCTTAAATTTATAATGCAATGAATAAAAGCCGCGAAAGCATAAATCGCGAATTTAATGAACAGTTTTATTTCGTTTAATAGAAGTGTCTTTCTGCGAACAGTATTTATTTTATGACATTGTCCTACCGAAAATATTATCTTTCGACAAAATTTTCTGGTAGTTTGCTCTTAATTACTATAATATTATTTTCACTCTGCTTTTCTTGGAAGCTAATATTATTTTCGTTCACGGTTTGTTGAACACTTTAAATGGGTACATTATTTCACCGTCTAATTTTCATTTGTGCGAAATTTCATATGGTTGGTTGTGGTACGGCGTGCGTTCTCGGTTCCTTACCACATATTACCGTTTTCGAGTGTTCGCTGCTTGTTCAAAGTAAAATGACACGATTTACTTACTAATGAATGCTTGTGTAGACTCTCGAAAGGCACTCTTAAGCATTTTCTTTAATTAGATACTAATTTGCGTTGTGTGTTGTTTTGTGTAATTAGTTGTCTTGAAAACGTCAGTAAAGTATTTTCTTGAAAGGTTAAGATCTCTCAAGGAATATTAATAAAATAAGAACAATACAAAAAAAAAATACAAGAGAAACTAATGTAATTCACTTTTTTCCGGCCAAGTGTGATCATGATCGTTGGCGGATCGGATTAACGGGATCTCGGATAGCTCAGTTGGTCAGAGTATAGCCTTGTAGTAGTGCCTTGGTTCCAACCAAGGCACTGTTACATTGTTCGCATCTCATCCTCAGAGATGGCAATTTCCAAGCAAATAGATTCCAAAATGAAAATCTAACGGGCACACCCGTTTCAGGATATTAGAATATATATTAATACAAAATATAAAATTAATATAAGAAACTTATTTGTTGTTACCTAAAACTATAGCTGATATATTCATAAAAATATATTCAAAAATATTAATTTGATTTTCACTCAATTCTAACATTCATGGAAGTTAGGTTACAATATTGTACCTTGTCGTTCACACACGTTGCATTTGTATTTGCTTAAACAGCGTTTTCTAAGCAACTTAGATTAGAAGCACAAATAAATAAATATAAATAAATATTAATAACAAATAAAATCAACAAATAAATGATTTAAGTAAATTAAAAGTTCTTTCTCAGTTTAGCATAAATAAAGACCCAACAACACGACACACCGCAAATTATACCGCACACCTTTCCATCTGACGTTATAAATTTATATTTAGACCCACCAACGGAAGACATTTAATTTAATATAACAGATGTTCTCATCTCAAGTGGACACGCTTCGGAGCGAATCCTTTGAGTTTGTCACGGCGAGGCTCAAAAGAACCGTCAACAAAGGATTGTTATTCCAAGTGTGTTCAAAGTTGTATAAACAAGTTTGACAATTGAGCGTAGAGCTTCACCGTCTAGAATTATTAGAAAAAAGTGCTTTTAAGTATGTAATTGCTTTAGTGAGTACGCAGTTTTCTTCGAAGGAGAATTGATCGGGATAAATAATACGATTAGTGGACAAATAGTATTTAACACCCACAAATGGACAATGAATGGCCACGATAGGGATATGTCAACATAAATGCATCACTTTTATTGTGAATAATCTTATCTTACCGGCTAAGAATAGAACATTTTGTATAGGTAACGCACGGTACGGTATTGTAAAATTGTTGAACTAACAATGGAAAGAATAGTGGTTTCTGTCTTGTGTCTTGTATAGTTGGAATATTTGTATAAAGGCTCACTCACAAAGCGAGACAGAGATATTTGCTTTATTTACCCCGTTTTTTACAATTTTATGCAATTTTTATTCTTGAAACATTATTACATCGTGTCCTTGAGGATGTATCCCGCGCCTCGGTTTGTTGATTTTAAATATTAAAAATAAAAATAAATATAAAAATTTGAATTTCTTTACGGTTACTATTAGGTCTCTTTCTATTCTTTGAACAGTGGGTTAGACTATAAAAAGTCACTGGTTTGTTAAAGTTAGTTAATTGTGTTCTTTGTTCTTTCCTGGCTTTTAATTTTCATGTGTCATAGCATGATAGCGGCCAAATCATAGTAGTTTTCAACGATCTGAAAAACTTGAAAACGCTTTTTTAATGACGTGTTCACAATTTATTTACCGATAAAAACAATACGTCTGAGGCATTTTACATTAATTAAATATGACTGATGATGATATATTAATTAGCAGATGATCCGGTTACGAGGCGAATTAACGTATGTAAAATAACTGTAATCAGTGATTTCACACAACAATTAATCGGAATTGTCTTTATCAGCGATAAAATTGTTATGATGCAATGAGACGGCACCACCGTCTCATTGCATAACAACAAAATAGGGAGCATCAATTGGGCAATCTTGCGGCTCAAATTATCAGATTATCATATGCAGAAAAACTTAAGCTACTTTTACCATCCAACTCTGTTTCGATAGATGAGGAAGTGTGCCCGACCCGTTCGCATATTGTTATAAACCTGACAACGGAACGCTCGGTGCACAATATTTCTTTTTTTTTAACCCCAGTGATGACGGTTTTCAAAATGTTGGCGGTATAGGCGTTAAAAAGACCGCCAAAGCAGTTACTGTATTGCGTGTAGCAAATGAAAGGCAGCTTTAGAAATTTTAATCTGTAGATGTAAGAAACACTACGAGGCTATGGTTGTTGGCCGCTTATAATTATTAAGGCCGTTCTGGGTCGTATAGACAATGATGCTTTTGTTTCGTTCTAGCAACTTATAGATATTTCGATGGTGTAGGAGTATTTGAAGTCTTAATTTGTTAACAATATCCCTACTAATATTATAAATGTTAAAGTAACTCTGTCTGTCTCTCTGTCTGTTACGCTTTCACGCCTAAACGGCTGGAGCGATTGAGATGAAATTTGGCATAGAGATAGTTTGAGGCCCTGGGAAGGACATAGGCTACTTTTTAACCGACTGCACAAAAGGAGGGTTATGATTTTACGCGATAACGACTTCTACGCGGCTGAAGCCGCGAGGAACAGCTAGTAAGACATAATTTAATTAAAAAACTCATTGATATACTTGATGAGGTATATTTGTTATATGTAGATCACACCACAGGTGGTCTGTGACAAGAGGTGATAAAATTGTAAAAGATTAAACGTGAAATACCCCGGGATATGCTAAAAAACCAGCCGATATAATTCGATGCAGTTTAGTACCGAACTATTTTTGTAATCTTTATGTTTTTATAATGTATGTACATCATAGCATGAGTACTTCATTTTGCTTTTGTAACGTATGACTAATTGCAGAACCACTGGATTTGGACAATTTACACCTACGCAGACATGTTATACCAGATTAGGTACCTGCTTTAAAACATACGCTTAGCCTAAGGATACATTTTTTATTATTATTATAAAACAGTACTGCTGCACTATGAAATTTTCTTCCCTGCATAGCGGGGACCAAGACTTGGAACAATTTTGTATGAATCACATAAATTATTGTCTAAAGCCTGGATCGAATCCATAATAAAGGCACGCTATTACATATGATGCATGTAAACTCAAACCATCAAACTATGCCGCCTATAAAAGATATCTCTGATATATGAATAAAATAAGATGCCTCAAATCAATAAACCTACATTTTGGAATTCACAGTTATCCGACAAAGGTAAAACAAAATTCCTACGCTTATCTCACCAAGGTCCGGATACAGGCAAATAAAACCCACTCGAAATATGCACTCTTTCTGGTCTCACATTCTGTGCCTCGATGTTTGTTTCGTTTTACGTTCAGAAAACAAATGGTTGAGGTGGATAATTGAAATCCGAAGTAGGGCAGCTTCCGGCTCACCGTCCGCAATGAATACCGATGGAGTCCTTTAAAACTATTTTCTATCTCTCCACATACCCCCTTTAGCGGGCGAGTGACCGGCAAGCCTGTGGTGCTGCCGCCAACTATGTGCAAGTCCCATGACCTACTTGGGAGTTATACGAGGCGAAATTATGAAAGGAATTTTAATAAAAACACGCGGCGTTGTTTACGACTGTTTTAGGTTATAATGTTACACGTTCGTGAGTTGATTATGGAAATGGTGTGGGTATGACGTCACAGAGAAGAAAAATATGTTTTTGCTTAGTATGAGAGTATTTTTAGCATTAGGATGTGAAATTAAGTTAAATCCAAAGTCACAAAGTGACGTATTAACCCAAAAAAAATGTATACGCTCAGATCTATGTACAAAGTAGGTATAAGTACAAGTTGGCACCAAAACAGGTATGCTTTGTTGGTTGACCTTAAATAAATAAATAAAATAAATACCAATATTTAGCTATCTATAAACATATATTTATACATTAACATACCATACATAAATATACCTACTTAAGTATATACAATATACACACTTACATATAAATCATAGGCTTATACTAGGGTTGCTATAATTTGAGTCTGCTGAGTAATATGTAATTTATAATTTTTTTGAAGACATGTACATAACCATAAATAATTAAATAACTGACTAATATAACGATAAAATATGTATGGTACAGAAAGGTATACTGGTAGAATAAGTAATTTGGTGATATCCACAGAAAAGTTTGTTTACTAAACACAGGAACCATGTACACCTAGGAACACGCTAGCGCTCTCTCTCTGGAATGGGTCTGTGGGTAGGGTACCTGTGTGGTATTGTTTCTTGAAAGATATCACCAAATTCCTTATATCCCAATAAACCTTCCTTTACCGTATGTACGTCTATATAAATCTGCACCGTTCGTGTCCAGTAGTTGAGCGTTGAGAGTAGTTTATCGCTTAAGACGTTTTATCCTACTTATTCTGCCTGATAATAAATCTAATATTATCTACAGTATGGCCCAAATTATCCTATATTAAAAAGTAGACGATCCAGCAAAACTGCATAGTTTTCAAAAGATTGGCGTCCAGCAAAAAATTTCTTATCGGCATACTCTGAAAAACGCTTATTCTGTGGGTCAAGCTCTCATAAAGTTCACCGTTAGCTTAAATAGTGAACATTAAGGTAGTAGTAATACATAAAATAAAAATGTAGCATTCTATTTCTTCCCGAGTTTAAAAGATATACTCCAAGCTATCGGTGGTTGTATGATGGTGATTCTGATCTGAGTTCTGGCTATGTTAAGAAAAGGAAATGGGGTGTCATATGATTCATGCAATTTAAATACTTATTTGGGTATATGGCCAGCAGGCACGGGTACTCAAAGAGATATGTGCCCTACGATTGGACAATAAGGGTTTCTTTGACAACATTGTATCTACTCAGAGTCGAATATCTCAGATAGAATTTCCTCAAAAGAAATTCAATCTGACTGTGGTTGAACAAGCATTGTCTCATATAAAAGCTTTTCGTTTCATGTCTCTTCGTATTGCCTTCAAGTATTCAGAACGAAGAAACGCCCAGATTTATTTGCGAATATGTACTAAGGTCGAAGTAACAGGTAAATATTCAATATATCTACATGTTGAAAATGGAATATTCATTCAAAGAGGACAAAGAAACCCTATATAAGCCTTGTGTGGACCTAACCGTTGCTATCGTCTACATGCCTCCAAAAGTCAATAAGTCACAATGGTGTCAAAATGTTATTACGTAACACATTCAAGTACTCCAATGTGTTACGAAAAGAACCGTCGTGAGTGACAATTTAATGAAGTGTTGGTTCATTGCGTAATTAAAAGCTACGTTATTAAACTTTAACTTTGAACTAATGAATGGATACGTAATAAATCAGTTGAGAATTTCGTAAGCGACAATGAAGATATTGAAGATCATATTGAGTTCAAGTACGGTATAAGACCGCGTAATCAATGTATCAATGACAGAGACGTAGTGGTTGGTAGTGTACTCTGTGGGGTTCGAACTCGCAATCACTTGATCGCAAGTCCGACGTCTTAGCCATTACGCTACCGCCGCTTCATAGTATATAGCCGCCTTTTATAGTAAGCTATGAATATTATAATAGCATATCAATATTTATAATTAGTAGTGTGTTTATTTATCTAGTGTGCACACATGTTTACCGTAGATGTACAAAACATAGGTTAGACAAAACATTGCCCAGTTGAAACAGTTTGGTATTACCGAAATCAATCTTAGAAGACAAAATAGTCTGAAGACGCATAATTGTGATAAACAAGGGTGTCTCCTCATATTCCATTCGGAATGCATTACTGGAACTGAAATTCATGTTATGATTACAGTGTATATCCCACGTGAAACGTCATTCACACAGGCTCTTTGTTGATATGGCAATTACAAACAGTTAGTAGTAACAGCATTTAGTAGACCGCATTTTGAAATTCCCATTATCTTACTGTAATCAATCAGATTCAACGAGAACGTTCAATGGCATTGTGATATAAACGCTGAATTATATTCGTCTTTGAGTGTCTTTGCCAGAATTATTTGATAAATTAGAGCTATTAATCAATTCATAGTTGTATTCTAAGAAAGATCTTCCAGTATTTAAGGTAATGGTTCAACTGTTTCAATGGCTTTTGATAATGCAACATCGTTAACTATAATAGTCACGCTGGTTAAAGTGAAAGTTTAAATAGTAAGTACCGATTTAAAAGAGAAACCAGTTTGCATTTATTTTAGATTAGACAGTGCCCTTAATGAACTCTCTTTAGACCAGAATGAAATTTAAGTAGCGTATGTATAACATCATTTGAATAGCAAGGTTTATAATTTGATTTCTTTTTCTCAAGACTGAAAGAGATTTAATAGTATTTAAAAATACTATATATTAATCATATCAAAATAAAAGAAGAAATATTAAAAAAAAAAGAAATATCGTTGTAGATATATTATGTTGACAAAAGATTTTTTCGCACATACAATTTGACGATTCAGAACAAAGACGACAACCAACGTGGTGACCAAGACGTCACGGATCACGTTCTCGAGGAACAAATTGCGTACACTGCCGGTCTCTTCGTGAATAAGATAGGAGATACGCTTGACATCACCTCTGCACAACAGATGTTGCAGAAACTTTCGAATAGATGTAGTAGACTCAGCTTTTTTTAACAAATAAAGAACAACATGATCAAGATATTTCTTAATTGGAGATTCACACTAAGGCGCACAAAAGTCTGATTATATATAGAGCCCGTGTGTCGCTCTAGTACTTTCTAGCATATAATACATAATAGTATCTATGCTTCTAGTTCAAAAGTTTATCTGCTGAGCACATGTCGAACGACATCAATTAGGGTGACTGTGAAACACAACGCGCATGTTAATGCTCACTACAATTTTCATTCAAGTAGTAATTATTATAAACATTTGTATCAAACAGGGCATCAATTAAATTATTCGTTTATATTAATCAGTTATAAGTTACGGTAGCTGTATTATATGCAAATAAATATATAATATAAATGTTATTGTAACATATTAAGTAATACAAATTTGCGTAGCTTAAATAGTTACATAGACACGCCTAAAGTTCATTGTTCGTGAAGTCATCAATTACATCATTAATTTTCGTCACATTGGATTAAATCCATCTCGACATTCACTCGAATTGATACTTGTATAATTGAAGGAGCCACGTAATTCGCATATATAATCAAACACCCATAAAGGTAATTATTTCGACATACCGCTATGATATCATAGAGACATCGTTAGTGGTTACACTATACGTTTAAATGCGGATTATGTTTGCCTTGATTGATTGTACTGTAGCGTAAGGAATTTGACAGACCAGCTACTTTTATGCTAGATAGCGCTTAAAGCGACCTTTGTCCAGGTATGTCACACTTGGACAACGGTCACTTTATATTTAAAGGTGTAATTTAAAGGTGTATAATACATAATCGTACAATTATGTATTTTGTGAATTGAAGTAAAAGTCGAACAAAATAATTTTACTGATAATTTATTTCTTTTTCGTATCACCGTGAGTTTGTTGACTGCTGCTAAAGGTCGTGGGTTCGATTCCCACCCAGGACAAATAATTGTGTGCCTAGTTTGGGATCAGAGGGCCGTGTGTGAGATTCTTCAAGTTATTATTACTATATGGCACGATTAAATGTATGTGATCTTCACCAAATTAGACAATGTGCTTACCAATTATTGTACTATCTATTGTAGAGTAAGCTGTATATAATAATAGATCTGGGCGTTTGTGGATACAGATATAGACAAATATATAAAAACGAAAAACATGGTGGTGGTATTGTTTATTCATTACAATTGCATTTTTGCGACCCCTGACGCAAAAGGGAGGGGTGTTATAAGTATAACATGCGTATCTGTGTGTCTGTCTGTGGCATCATAGGTCCTAAACGGATAAACGGATTAGGATTTAGGTTTTTTTTTAAAGGCGACTTGATCGAGAGTGTTCTTAGCTATAATTTTTAAAAAATCTGTTTGGCCGTTCCAAGATTATCAGCTTTTTTCTAATCGTTGACGGGGTTTTTGAGTCTGGGGTATTTTTTAAATGTTTAATTAATACTTGGTTTTTCAGCTTTGAAAAAAGTTCCATTCTAAAACCTTTAGCAAGCTGTTTCTTACCATCTGCCATACTTATGGAATACATCCACTAGCTCTTGAATCATAATTCTCCTTAGAATGGAGTTCCTCTCAGCAGTCTTGCGACTCCAATTCAAACAGAAATCTACTTGTTCATTACTTCTGTTCACCACTTTATTATTTTATTTACATCCATCCTTACAAAATATAATACATTAGCGAGAATAACTTATTAATACAAACTGTTTTATTTATGAACAGCGAATAATTTTCAGTGTAGTGCATATTACATATATATATTATACATGCATTTTACTACAATGTTGATAGTTTATAAATTTAGTAGAAATATTTAGATAAAATTCAAAAATTTTTGCTAGTCTGGAATCACCCTAACAGGAAATTGTATTAGTTAATGTTAGTTAAAGTGCACGATGTTTTGCAGATTGATTACAAGTAATGTGGTCATTAGGGATGTTGTTTATTGCACATGAAATGGATGAACAATAAAATGTGATGTCAGGCCGGTTGATAGTTTATAGGTTCGACAGTAGATGGATTGCTTCTGCGGAACCTAATTGAGTAGATGTAATGTATTACACATTTAGGTAAGTTTGTTCTATACTTTGATACGAATTGAATTGAGTTTTGTCATATATAAATCAAAACGACAATTATTTGTATTGATATTTATACCACTCTGGTGATAAAGAAAAGTAAAATCCACCTGATAGTAAGTGATCACCGTAGCTTTGTTGTAAAGTTATTAATATTAACTGCATACCTTTAAGGCCATCATTTATATAAATTTATTTATAAGGCCTATTTGGAAATAAATAAAGAATTTGAATTTGTCATTGCTCTGTCGCAGGTAACACAAATTCTAAACAAACCTACATTTTCAACTTATTATCTTGTTTTATATTTAATAATAATAAGTATAAATTTATATAACACCATGTGAAAAATAAATTTTCCCTGTAAAGCTGAGTACACCTAAACAAAAAATTGCAATTTTTTTTTTTCGGTCCAGGCTTGGGTTGGGAAAACTTTTTGTAGGCCCAGGGGAAAGCCATATAAAAATTGATTTAAACATTATTTTATTAAACTAAATACTACGTAAGCATACAAGAGCCAGGGGGTTCGCAACTCATCTGCTTACCCATGGGTACGTTCATGTAAATAAAACAATGTTGTTTAGATATTGACGTTAAAGTCAAATGAAAGTCCAGTAGACGTTATCAATCATCATCAGAAAATAACACACTTTTCAAAAATAAATAAAACAATAAAAAAATCTGGTGTTGTAATCAACACTCTAAAAATTATCACTTACTTAGCTGGATGGTAATAAAAAATCAAAAGTAAACTTTTTATGTGAAATCTACTGAATATAGATTAAAAGAAAGCTTGAAAGTACATGCTTAGGAAATGTTAAAGTTGTTTTTACGATCATTCGAAACAAAAGACACATTTTAAACCGGTTGTCAATCAACAAACTATTATCTCTAACACAAGGAACAATAAAACTTTACAATTTAAGACAAAGTAAACATTTTGCGTGATATTTATGGCACAAAAAATATAACAAAGCTTGAAGGTACTTAGGAGAATTTATGTCATGCTTCTAAGACCGTTTTATTACGACTACTGTATTTATGTCAATAGGGAGTAAACAATGAGTCATAACGTTCCATGTGTTTTATGAGCATTCAAAAATGTTTTATTTTTATTTTTGGAATATGCTACTGGTGTACAAAAGACAATGTATTAGATATCCGGTGTATCGACTTTTTGGTGCTTTTCAGTTTTACGATGATGAAGCCTAAGTTCCTATTATCAACATTATACAATCATGCATTCTTAAGAGGATTGTATTTTATTTCCTTTTAACGCAGCTTTATAAAAACACGTAAACTACAAGTTACATTAAGTAGTTAATTCTTAAAACCCTAAAAACTGTTTTAGACTTCAAACAACACTACAAAAATACTAAGAATAACCATAAGAAAACAGAAGATCAGTTTATTTTTATTTTTCAAATTTTTTTATTCCACTCACAACTTAAAGTTGCGTTACCCTGACTTTATATTATAAATGCGTATGTGAATGTTTATTTCTTTATAACAATTATAACACTAACTACTCGACCAATCATTATGAAATGTTGCATACCGACAAGAGTTCAGGGGCACAGAAAGGACATTTGATCTAGAAAAAAGGTAGTGATCTCTGAGGATAGAAAAAATAACGCTAAAGTGACCGAAGCGGCAAGCAAAAGTTCGTTATTAATAATCTCTTTTTGTCATGCGATTTTCCCTTTGAGTTTCTTGACATTTAGTAGCCAAATCGTTTACTGTCTTAAAAAAAAACAGTAGCAATGAAGAAGTTAATTGCATTCACACACAATTTGCTAACTTTATAGGCAAATAAAACGTTAATGAAGAAACCGTGGGTGTGAATAGTCTAATTGATGATATAAGTGAACGAATGGGTGTTAATGGCCTCCATCATTTATGACAAATGACACGTGGTCGTTCTGCTTCGGCGATTCTCCCACAGTTATTCTCTCATCAAAAAATAGGACGTAGTACAAGTGTTTATGAAAGAGTAATTAAGTTAAGACGAAGAAAACATATTCAAGTTTTCGCAAAATTACCTACGCAGGAGTAACAGTTTTGTTATGTATTCAATAGCGTGTAAATCAAGTCGTGTTTTTGATATGTTAACAAGTATTTGAGCGTGATATTGGCTAGTAGGCTCAATTGTTCGATGACGTTTATGGTATAAAATTTAGTAGTATCAATTTACTTGAACTTTTTTGGACTTTTTTGTTCTTTTGTCTCATACTTCAGTGTACAGGTGTATTAATAATATCTAACTTTGTACACTTTAGTTGAAACTACACGTTTTACAATCTATTCCATCATCTGTTTAAATATGTATGTGTAATTGAGAAATTCCAAATTTGAATGAGAATTTATTACGTACATCACTTATGAACTTCCCAACCATAAATCAATTGCATGGTTTACTCAGCCTTGGTCTTTTGTATGTAGTAGATATTCCCTATCAATATGCTAGGTTCAAACGTTGTCTCTTGTAAAACCTATTTTCATATAAAACTTTTTTGTAATATCCCACCTCTATTTTATTTTAACTTAAAAATGATAAATTTTGAACTATACTGCAAAGGAGGGAAACATACATGAGAGACAAGCCTTTTAATTTCTTCCCAACCTTGGTTTACATGTTGGTCAACCGATTGAATGTCTGTACCTACAACTAATCGTTTACGAGGACACCTCTAATGCCCAGTTCCTATAATCAAGAAACGATTCGTTTTGATTTTGGACTTTCATGATTATAGGAACCGTTCCAGATATTTTTTTTTTCGAGTAGCTATGAGCAGGTCTACCCTCTGGTACCCGCTTATCGTTGAATTTTGAGACACAAATAGACTGCACGTATGGCTCAATGTTTAAAGTGGTCGCCTTGCCACAAAGCCGCGCCAAGTGTTGCTGTTTGGATTCCACTGTGTGATCTGCAAATAGTTGTCCACAGTTTGGTTGTTCTTTGTGTCCGTTGTTTCAATATTTGTAATGACTTTTAAAATGAAGGAATTGTCTTTAAAAAAAATTGTAAACCCTACTAGTTTTAAAAAATCGTTTGCTTATTATAGGCGAATATGTCGGGCTTCCTTTTGATGTTATAACTATAACCGAATGTACCATATTCTTGGCGAATAAATATCTTATCTTAACTTAGTAGCCCGCCACAATCAGTAGGTACCTACTCGGAAATTAATCACGTTGAAGTTACATAAATGTTAAGTGTTACACTAATCGAGTTTATACGAATGCATGAATCATATCAACTGACTAACGATACTGAATGTCTGGAATCAGTTTGAAAAGGTTACCTCCACAATAAGATAGTTAAAGGATATTTCGTTAGCTGGAAGTATGAATCACCTTGTGATGTTGATATAGGAGAATACATTTCAAACTTTTTTATAATATCCCACCTCTATTTTATTTTAACTTAAAAATGATAAATTTTGAACTATACTGCAAAGGAGGGAAACATACATGAGAGATAAGCCTTTTAATATATATTTTACATATATTTTCTTGTCCATAGTCATGCTGCCGATAAACATAAATAACTTAAGTGAATGGCGATTTTACAAACACATTTGTATATTAAATCAACATGGTAGCTGGATCCGCTATGTGATCTTATCATTACAAATGGTTTATAAACCAAATGTGAAAAGTAATTTGAATCCCAAACTCGAGAACATATCCCAATTTCCGTAAATGTTTCTAATATTTGCCGTGAAAACTCAGAATTTCCTTTGTTAACTTTAAATTTTTTTACATTTAATTTTAAACTTTATCTGAGCAACTTAGTACGTATTTGGTTTTAAGCTCTATCTAACAGTTTAAAATGAAATTTAGTAATACCTATGACATTTATCCTTTCTAATTAGTCTACTTGGAGCTCAATGTTTAGTTGCCCACGATTAAAATGATTAATCTCTGAATCATATATACTTACAGATATGTACGTAACTCCAGCAAACAGGATGTTGGCGAGTCAGAGCTCTCATGCACGTTATCAAGCAATAATTTCAAAGTAAATAAGTAAGGATATAGATGCCTTTAGTAATTTATACGTCATGTGTGTATTTCTACAGTATTTTAGCAATTAGCTATGCCCCGCGGTTTCAGCCGCGTAAAACGATTTCCTTCATAAGATATTCTTCCGGGATAGTAGCCTAAAAATTACAAAAACTTTCTAGATTATCAACTATATGCGTGTGGCAAATTTTATTCGAACCCATTTAGCCGTTTTTACCTGATTAGGTCAGAAACATCCAAACATATTTTTTTTCATTTATGATAAATTAGCAACCCGCCCCGGCTTCGAACGGGTAGCAGAGACATCTTCAACAATCATCATTATATTTCAACAAATTTACACAAAACCTTAACAAATTATTTACATAAACCTTCCTCATGAACCGCTCTATCTATTGGTGAAAACGGCATGAAAATCCGTTCGGTAGTTTTCAGTTTATCGCGAACAGACAGACAGATAGACGCGGCGGGGGACTTTCTATTATAATATGTAGTGATATTATAGATTAGGAGGATAATTACTAAAGCATTTCGTTAAAGTGTATTCTTTTTTTCAATTTATCCCAATGTGACATTTACTCTTCACAAAACGTTTCAGAAAATTGCTGTCATATAAGCATTACGTCTAATTTCTTAGTTCACTTTTTGTTAAAAGAATTGTCAGAGGAATATGTCTATAAAATATATGAAGTTGTAACCTTACAAAAAATACACAAAATTGCCTTTTAAGAAATGAAATGTCACTCAATCATACGTCTTGGCTAGGGCTACCAGTAATAGACTATTAGAACATATGTCTAAACGTCACGTATCTATTAAGCCAATTATGGAGCCAATATTCTAGTCTTGATCTAGCAGCATTGACTTCAATTAGACCCATTTGTATTAATCCAGCGTTGATTGAGAGATTGTAAGGAATAAGTTGATTGTATTATAAGTAAATCGTTCTTAGACATGACGCTGCTTTATCTCAAGATATTTGAAATAGGAATTCTATAGGATAAATCATAATAATCGTAATCAAAGAATCATATTAATGATCATGATTTTCATTAATTATATATTTTGTTTGCTGATTATGAGACTATTCGTTAACCTATCAAATTACGGGTTGGTTCTGTTACACCCGTAACCACCCAAGTTAGTTTTTCTTTACACTATAGACGGCTATTAAGCACAGTATATTTCATCTCCAACTCTAGACGCCCAATTGGGTAAAGACCTCCTTTGTACAAAAAACCACAGCGACGATGACAAAATATATTTTATTTAACATAAAGGTTGACGGGTAGAAAATGCCTACGGCATTAAGTCCGCCTTATGCATATGCGTTTGCAGGAAGTTTAAATAAATAAATAAACACCAACTTCAAATTATTTTACAAATTCCAAATATTATGTGGTATCTTGTTTCTCCACTATTTCAAAATCGCAATTTCCATAGCAAAGAAAAACGAAAAAGCTGTGCAGAAAGGTGGTCATCTTCATTTTCAACCCAAAGGATGACGATTGGGATGAGACGTAGGATGTCCGCTGTTGGATATACCAGTAAGGTTCCTGAAGTAAAGAGCACTGTTCATATTACTGTTAACCGATTACCATCAGGCGGTACTTATGCTCGTTTGCCACCGACGTGATATAAAAAAAAAATTAATTAAGAAATTATCAATACTATTTTTTTTTACAAGTTACATTTTTTGGTACCTTTTATTGCTGGTATTTTGTTAGACGTAGAGAGAGATTAAAACATGGTATTATATTTGCAAATACTTAATGATTTACTATTATTACTCACTGTTAAAGTACTATATGGATGAAAAATAGATTATATTAAAGAGGTCTTCCTGCTATGAAAAGATAAACAAGTTTGAAACACAAACAAAACTTACACCTAAGTGGCATGAATTAATAAATCTTAATAAGGTAATATTGTGGCAGATGATGGGTTGGCAACTCCGTTGACATCTTGCATATTTAAATTTACCTTGGCCTAGTTTAGTTGAAGCATCTTCGCTACAAAGTTATAAAGAAATTAGTAGATCATAAATGTTATTTGGTATGTACAATATTTTAGAAGATTCTTTCACGTTTACAGTATATCTTGTTAAATAGAATAAATGTTTCTGGACGGGTGGTTCATTGTTATCCTTGTACACAACTACAACTTAACTTGACTGCACCTAAAGAGTTCATATAATACAAAAACAGGCGTTATCTGTGTGTAAAAATATATCAAAGAAATCTGATTTTTGACGTCTACAAATCGTCTATTTTTAAAAAGTCTTAAAGCAATATACTGTTTTTATGTTAAACTTCAACCCTTCCTCAACAAAGTAAGTGAGGTACGGACACAATATGAAGATTACATAAGCCAAATAGGAATCATACGGATCTCTGCAACGATTCTATATTATAGTCGGTGGCGCGGTCATATACATCCACGCTCGTACTTCTTAAATTGTTATCCAGTAGGGACTTAAAAACACACTTTATGTAAAAGATATATCGATCTCGATCTTTTGGATACTTCGGTGTTTAGTCTGATGTTAGTTTTATTTTGATCTTACTTAAACAGGTTGTATATGACAATGGAACACTTACCTTAATCACTGAAAGGGCATGACTCTACTATGCAGTTACAAAAAGAATTTGTGAAAAAGACTAAGCGTTTACAAGCTATGACTGTTTAAATTTTCAGGTATTATTACCTCCGTTTCTCATAAATTGCAATCCTATCCAATCAAATTGCATATCATGCAACTTTTGAATCCACATCAACTTAAAAATAATTAAGTTTTTGAACAACTTGTTATGTGTTGTGAAGTACAGGAGATAATAGTTAACCGGATTATAGGCAAGGCCAAGCTTCCTTGAGATTATATAAGAAAATTTTAGAATTCAGCAGGTGATTCTGCGCGATTATTATATGGTTGGGGGTGACCGCCTCATTCCTGTCACGTACCCCCGGCTTTGTCAGATTTGGTTGCAGGTACGCGTCCGGCGAGATCTCTAGACGCCTCTAAGTCCATTATATTTTTTTATGAATAAAAAATTATATCTTTTTGTTTAGGGATGTGTGAATGAATAAAATGAATTAAGTTAATTTATTTTTTTAGAAATATGAGAAGGTTGATTTTAATATTACTATATTCGTACTCGTTCAAACAAAAAAAAAAAAGGTTTATAAGGCAAACAAAAACAAAATCATTTATTTCAATTAAACTATTGTATTTTTGAATTGTCAGGAGTAGCAGTCAGTATAAGGCAGTCGTGAACCTAGTTGCCTGTTTCAATCCGTAAATCCTATGAAAAAGAACAGGTAAGAAACTAAACTATCAAGAAAAATAAACTCCGCTGTTAGATAGAATGCGAATTGTTCTTATAATTCAAGAACCACATATTAGGTACTTCTTATTTAAAATACAATTTAATATTATATGTTAAAAACTGACTATATTCGTATATACTTATTCATCATTGTTGTCTTAATTAAAATATAATTTTTCAAACGTGAACTATGAGTATAAATAAATAATCTGTGACATAAATTAATGTAATTCTTGTTAGCGTTACAATAGCAGTTACCACATAAATGTAATTTTACGTGTAAATGTATGAAGGTAAAGAGACATAGCTATCATGGGTGTTCGAATCAAATATAAAAACTTGATAAAATTAAATAAGTTAGAAAACAAATCGAATCAAGTATTTAGTAAAATAGGTCTATAGTCAGATCCCAAGAGCTTAATTATCTTTACTAATATTTTATATAGATAAAGGAATATAAAAGAAATGTATCGGTATAAAATATTATATCATCATGTTTATTAAATTTAATTTAATTTCAACCTTCAAAACACCAGTAATATCTGACACATATTTAGATTCATAGATTTAAATAAGGAAATTGAAATAAAAAAAGGTTTATAGCAAAAATTATCACAATGGCTTTATTAAAATACATAAATAGTATACTCGTGACTTATATGGACATTTATTTACAATCTATATACAAATTCACATAGTAATTTCTACAGCAGTCTTATAGAATGTATTTACACCAACATTACGAAACGCCCTTTGTAACGGCGAGAAATTACAAAAATAGATTAAAATCTTAATTATTTGGTAAAGCGCGCGTTGCGATTAATACAAATATTCACATGAAGCTTTGACTAAAAAATTTTACATGAATTATAATGAGAAGCAAAGACTAGACAAGATAGGCCTGACCCGAAGACTGAGTATCGATTAATGGTGGTGGCGGTGGCCAATGCCTGAACTCTCGCCTTCTGTTTGGATTGTTTGCACCTAGTTCTAAAGATGAATAATCAGAATCTATAGAAGAATATATATGATCTGAAGGCGGCCTTCCATCAGGCCCATACGAAGCAGTTTGATTTTGTTGTGGACGATTCTCAACAAATTCTGGTGTAGTACTCACACCATCTGCTGATCCTCTCATTTTCTCCGTGAAAGAAAACGATCTCATCGTCCCGTTTTGCATACCACTTCGCATTGTATAAGAATTGATATTGTTTCTGAAAGTAGACGATTTAGATTTATATTTCTGGTCCGGCATTGCATAACGCAACTTTTCCCAGAATTTGTTTTGGCCCCATTTTATCCTTGAACTCGTCTTTAAATACGGCCTTAAATCAGGATCGCATTCAGCCTCAGGCAAAACCGAGCTTTCTTCTATTATTATTAAAGTATAAATTCGTGGCTTTAAGATTTCATACAAAGCTTGGCGAAATTCAAAACGTGACCATTCCGTTTCTATAAAGTTCCTTGTAAGGACGATTATTATGCGTTTCGATGCTTCCGCGGCCTCTGGAAGAGGCAACGTACACTGCATATATGCCACATTATGTTGGGGTATATCTCTGTAGTGTAAACAAAGATGATATGAGGGGCTTCCATTTTCCAATTCAGCGCCTAACGTTTGAATAACAAAATCATCATCCTTTGGGCTGTAGCAAATATAAGCATCGTATAATTTATCAGTGTCATCGTACGCTCCAGTAAATGGGAACAATCTTATGCCGCAGCTTGTATAAAGCCATATGCGAATCGTGTCTCTGAATAAGAAAATTACAAGGATGACTAGCATAATTAACATGAATCCGGAGAACGTAGTCACCATCATGGGCATGTAATTTGAAACCAACATATTATCTATAACAGAATCTCCAGCATAGTAGTCGCTACATATTGTACCATTCAAATTAAGCTCTTTCTTTTGTGTTGATTTTGGATCAGTGTTCCAACACCACACATCAGTTATATCAATAACTTTGCCAGCGTTATCTGATATATATGATGTAAATTTCTGTAAATATCGACATTTGCACGACCACATATTGTTACCTAATGCGAGTGCATTTAGGTTTTTATTATTGTTTAAAGTCCAAACACTGAAGTCAACTAATCTATTACCATCTAATCTCAAAATTTTTAATAAATTCAAACTTAAAAAGGTTGAGTTAGTTATATGGCTGATAAAATTGTCTTGTAAGAAAAGCTCGTTAAGTTGTGTCAAATGTTCAAACTCGTAGCCATTTAAATGCTTTAGTTTATTGTTACCGAGATGCAGCGTAATTAAGGAAGATAAACCAGCAAACGTTCTATTCTGTATATTTTCTACTTCACTTGAATTAACATACAAAGATCTCATATTTTTTCGGCCAATGAAAGCATAATTTTGCAATTCTTTTAAATCGTTGCCATCTAAATAAACCTCGGTAGCGTCCATAGGTATTTTTTCCGGTATTTCTATCGCGCGCTGGCCCGAACAGTCCACCACGTTCTTATTCCACGTTGGATCATGATAACAAGAACAATTATATGGGCACGTCATTTGGCAATCACAGGCTACGTAATCACAGCAACGGCACAGAGTAAAACAATGCGTCTCGTATGTACATAAGAAATCCGTAGACTTCAAATTACTTAATGGAATATGTGTTACACCTCTAGAGTGTGTCATTTTGCACAACACATTCTCAAGATCCATTATTCTCGGATGCTGTCTCATTGCAGTCATATTGTTTATCAAAGGCAACCATTCCATAGAGCAATCACAGTTAAACGGATTTCCTCCGATGTAGAACTCAGGCAACGACTTGTTCAAGGGGACTGGGGACAACCGGAGGCTGTTGATATCTAAATGAGATATCTCATTTGCGTAGATATCAACTCGAGTGAGATTACGTTTGTCCATAAACGTGTTTACTTGAATACTGTTTATGTGGTTATTGTTTATAAACAGTAACTCTACACTATTTGGAATAGCTAGTGGTGAAACATCTATTATACGATTATGACTGACGTCTAACGTTTTTATATGAACTTCATCCTGTAGTTTATAATAATTACCTAAGTGTTCAATAAAGTTTCCGTGCACATCGAGCCATTTAAGGTTACTAGGTATGAAAGCATAATCAAACCAAACCAAGTGATTGTCGGATAAATTCAGCCACAGTAAACTAAGTAAGGTCGCAAAAACTCCATTAATGTCTGATATAAAATTACCATCTAATCTGATCGCTTCCAACTGCTTATTATATACAAAAGTCCCTCTCTCTACAGCTTGCACTTTATTCTTAGCCAAGTTTAATACCTGCAAACTTGGCAAATCAAAGAACATACCGACTGTAAGGTTTCCGATTTGATTGTCGATTAATCGTAAACCGGTTAACTGATCTAAATTTTTAAAAGAGCCGTTCTTGATATCGGATATTTGATTCTCGCCGAGATCCAAAGTTTTCAGTAGAGACAATTGCCAAATGGCAGCTGGAACATCCGTTAACTGATTGGAACTTAAATCTAGCTCTTTAAGATCAGAACAGTTTTTAAACGCCTTCTGATCTATATTTATAAGTAAATTATTATTCAAATTCAATTTACTAAGTACAAACAATCCATTAAATAGGAACTCGTCTATTGTATGCAAGCGATTTTCAGCTAAATTTAATGTATGCAAATTATACAAAGGAAGAAAAGTGTTCTCCTCAATGTAACCTATAGAGTTATTTCTTAAATCTAATATCTGTAGAAAGAATAAATCTTTGAATGTCTTTCCGTCTATCCTGGTCAAAGCGTTATTAGATAAATTTAGAATGACTAAGCGTATAAGGCCAATAAACGTACCACCGTCTACATAAGTGCTTGAGAGCTGATTATTCGATAAATCTAAGACAAGCAACTGTTCTAATCGGTGGAACACGCCTCTGGCTAGTTCAAATAACAAGTTATTATTTAAATATACCTCTCGCAACTCCTTCGTGCTTGCAAACGTACCCTCTGGTATAAACTGTAAGCTATTATAGGAAACATTTAATATTCGAAGCGAAATAAGCCCGTTAAACGTTTCACCTGAAATATCTGTAATATTATTATATTGTAGTCTTAATTCTTGAAGCCGTTTTAATCCTGTTATTTCTGACTCTTCAGAAAGAGACTTAAGCTCGTTGCGGCTCAAATCTAGACTCCGCAGACCGGAGCCGCAGCTCTTTCCAAATCCGAGACGATCAATGCTTTTGATCTTATTTTGTGTAACATTTAACACCTGCAAGTTATCTAATGGGCAGAATACATCTTGAGGTATAACTTTTAAATTATTCTCACCAAGATCTAATACTTGCAACTCTCGCAAACCATTAAATGTTCCAAGGGAGAGTTCTAAATTCTTATTAGGACTCCAATCGTTGTTTCTAGACCTTATCGCTAGCTTTTTGAGTTCGCGTAAGCCTTCAAATGCGTTACCAGGTATCCTTAAAAGTTTACAGTTCCGTAGCGTTAGTTCAGTGAGAGATGAAAACCTTTGAAAATAGTTCGCTTCGAGATAACTTTCAAAGAGAAGCAGCTGGTTACATTCAACAGTAAACCGTTTAGTATTCTCGGAGGACGCAGATGCCAAACTGGATCCATCAGCGTCAAGCGTTCGCACCCGGCACAAGGTGCCTTCATGACCTTTTGACAAGCGGTTACAGTTATCCACACCTCTTGGTGCATAAGCCGCATTAACACCCAAAGTCACAAACAAAAGAGACAGCAATTGAAACATTTTTTACACACATTTGTCTATACTTATGTCACAGAAGTGGTGATTGGAAACGTTCACTAAGTTTCAGTCAATGAATGTTGTATTACAGAAATATTATTATTGTGTCACTTCACACGCTAATGTTTACGTCGCGGCGCACGTACATTCGGTATAAGAGGCGACGCGGACGCGTGCCAACCTCATAGTGGTTCATGTGCGACTGGCGAAGCGATGGATTCGTCAGTTCGTCTAGAGTGGTGGTGTTCATAGCCGCCCCTCCATGCCTCCCCCCGCACACCCTCCCCGCCCTACATAGTTTCACGTTCCCTCGCATGGCGCCACTTGCGCGCCCGACAGCTCTCGCACAATTATGTAATGTTTTCTTAATCGAGCCACCACACCGAGTTAAAAAAGAAAACCAGCGCTGCGTCTAAGGAATTATGATAATAGATGCAGAGTCGTGTCTTCCTTTGAATGACCGATGAGTTATTGAATAGTTTATGAAAGAAATCTACCGGCTGCCGTAGTTTAACTCTTTTATTTTTATGGTGATGAATTGACGTTAATAAAGTTTGATAAGTAAATGTTACATTAAATTCATAAAAAAATCACAAAACCTTTAGTAACCAACAGAAATATAAAATTGTCTTTCGGATACAAAATGCAGGACAAGTTACTACAGGGACCCTTAATTCCTTTCACTGTCACACTTATTGCATTCCCAGCTCACATACTTTGGTAAAGATACCCACCCAATAAAGCTTGTTTGGCACATTGTGCTCTTACACATATTTTTGTCTAAGGCAACGTATAGAATTTTCAAATAGTGAAGGGCGACCGTTTTCGGGCAACAAATTCCGGTATTTCGTACGGACTGGAAGAGGTGTAAAGTTGGTAGGAGTTGATAATTTGATTTCCTTGTTCGACACGTAAAGTCGTTTACGGGTCTAACTGGAAGTTAGTTACGTACAGAATACGGCTCAAGTTTGGAGGCAGGAGCCGAGAATAAAGATACCAACGTTGTTTGTCCTCAATATATTAGCTTTGATACTATAAGGAAGTTAAGATTTAATAGTTAACTATTAAATCTTGATATGGATATGAAATCTGTTTGTAGATGACACTTTTAAAGACATTGACTTAATGTAAATAAATACAAATACCAATTTTAACCTAAAAATATTTTCCTAAACCAAAAAAATTCAAGATGCATCAAAGAGAAATGATAAGTTTTCTAATCTAGGTCGCGGTTGACACGACACTGGTGGCAAAAACTCCGTGACGTTAACAGGAAAGTTTTCGAGCTTAAGTGATAAAACACGTTGAAGACATCCTAAAAACACTCCAAGTACTACGATATCCTTATTATTAATGTCTAGCGCCAGCGTATCCTGTATCAAAAGTTCTCCCTGTCGAGAGTTCTTAGCGCTAGCTTGATAAATGACTTTACCCACTTTTGTGAAAGTTGTTCGTATATTATTTTTTCTCTATATCTGGAGGCTGTGTCACCGGCTGCTATTGGACGTGTCGCGACTACTGATGACATTTCGCTAACGCGCTACCCGCGTATTATCTCGTTCTATTATTTGGATCGGTGTCGTTTTTAAAAGTTTTCTTTTGTTTGTTTATGAGATATTTTGTTTCAGAATAACACATTATCACATTTATGTTCAATGTTTTTGCGATCAGATTACTTATTACCATTATTTTTAATCTTTTTTTAATATTCCATTCAATTTACTATACTGGACTGATTTTTTACTGTTTCATACGCACCTACAATTTGGAGATACTATTAAACCGAAAATAAACTGAATATTAATAAATTAATTTTTCACATAATACCTTATTATTATCATAGGTATAATTTTACAGATTGTAAACATTATTTTTGCAATTATTTATTTCTTTAACTATTTTATAAATACAAATGATTTTGATGATGATTGATTGATACATTTATATGGATTATTGTAATTTAGGTATAAATGTATAATGAGTCATTGCTGTGTTATATTTTGGGATTATTTTGTTAGTTTTATGAAGAATTTGCCATTAATTTGCAATATATAATTATGTAAATGATGTTAAAATATGTAGGTTATTTTGTTGTAGGTAATTTTAAGAACTTTTATCGTGATTTCTTGGGCATGTGGTGTTGCCTGTAAGTGATTGTTACACTCACATATGCTTAGTTTATATTTTATTAATAATGATAATGTTTAGTAATAGTAGTAACTAATAGTTGGCTAACCTACTAAATATATAAATAAAATAATCCTTTGAATTATCAAGAAGAAAATGTTTACGATGTCACTTAAAGTAATCAATTAAATAAAGCTGAACAACTTAACATTGCTATCTAACATCTGAAGACGCACAAAAGTAAAATGTATAATCGTTTAGGATTTTATCCGTACCATTAAGAATAACGACTTCTCTTTTGCATAATTCCAAGGCAACGAAGTGTAATTAAAATGCACATTATTCGAGCCTAGTAGGTAGTTACTTTTATCTGTGATTATGTTTTGAAAATATGCTTCTGATACTCTTTTTATTGAACATTGACTATTTGACGTCCTCTTACGCGGCGATAGTCCGGCGCCCATATCTGCATTTGTTTAGTATGAGTGTATTTACAACACTGACCTCTATTATATAATATTAGAGGTCAGTGATTTACAAAAAAATATATGTTTTGGAACACAGTATAAGCTATGCTCAATTTGGGTCTTTATCTGGGCCTAAACTGAGCTTAGCTTATTCTATAGGCATCAGCTGTGCAATATGTTCAAAAGCTTAGATAGATTATACAAATATTACAAACACTATCAAATTATCTAAGTCCTCGACGACGAGTGTAATATATGTAGGATTCGATTCTTGGAGTGGACAGCATTTGATTGTATTGATTTTTTATACCAGACAAATTAATTTCCGTGTCGGTCTGTTTTGATTCGTGCCCGAAATATTCAGATAGGTTCCACACTAAAACATAGCATCTAAGTATGACTTTCAAAGGGCTATGCTCATATAGCTAGTTGGCAGAGTAAGTGACGACCTCTATTAGATTATTAGAAAGAAATAAACGCGAAGGCAGTAACATTAAACAACTTTTCTAAGTTTAAACCGCCAATAATGTTCTTAAGTTAGAAATTACTTCCCGTACTCGCCATAAAAGAAATAATGCTGTATTTTTTAAATCAGAAATCATTTCTTTTCTCTTTTCATACACTGAAGACTTCCCGGAGAAATGTAGTATCCAGGCTTGGTAATATTATTTGATTTTCCGAACAATTTTCTCGATCTGGGAAAAAGCCCAGATTATCACAATCATAGGCAAACATAAGCCCAAACTTATGTTTTATTACTAAATAGGCTTTTCGGATCACTTTCTCTGAAGACACTAAAACATTTTAGCGACGCTACAACCTACCAACTCTATAGTCTTACATCTATAATAAACTTATAACTATCTGACTTGAACCTGGCACAATCCAAAGTTAAATAGTATCGCAGAGTTGGGTTCGTAGTTGCGTGTCTCTATCTAGTCAGAGATCTGCTCTAATCGCCACCTGAGGCCTATTGCCGATACAATCCCATTCGGCGCGGCGACAACGGCCCATAGCGTGTTCTATTCAAATCGCCCGATCGGCTTTATACGAGCTAGAGTCAGTTTATTGAAAGTATATAGGTTTAGTTGTTATATAGCTCGTTGCTTCGAGGAAAATTGTGTAGGTACTGGCTTACAAAGTATTCTTTACTCTTATAAAAATAAAAGCGGGAAATAAATATAATAAGAGAAGTGTTCTAATCCTGTCTCCCTATGTAATAATATTTAAACAGTTATCAAAACGCCCAATTATCACAAAACATATTCAAAGGCAATTTGTTGAAAAAGCCTTAGTAAAAAGTTTAAATCAAAAACTTGACACATTGGATATTATGTACGTCACTCTCGAAAGTGCATTGAACTTTTTTCTAACTCGCACTTGGTCTAACAGCCTTCTTCCCTAACCAAACAGAAAATCAATATTGAATTACATTTGACTATTATTAGACTAACTGTTATTAAGTGTATCCTTCAAGATTAGTTGTTAGAGTTTTTGATCGTCAAATATTTTCCCTTGAATACTTTTTGTGTACTCATTGAGCAATTAAAACCATGAATTAACACCCATTCGAATCTTCATTCAAATTAATTTACTTAGTTCAAATCAAATGTGCCAAAGGTAATGACTCAGAATCAGTAAACAGTAAACCTGCCCAAACAGTTGATATTTAGAATCGAAATCTATTCGACAAGAGATGCAAAGATAAACGTTCTATTGTTAATAGGTTGTGAATAGTTCAGACTAGATGTAGATAATGCAAATACTGTGTGTTCTAGATTGCGAAGCTTTTTGAAGCAACAATGACTTAGCAGTCTATTTGAAATTGGTATAATAATGGCAAAGGTAAACGATAAAGTTTTTAATGTTTTATTCCAGTTACTCTCTTAGCAACTGAAAAGTTATTTTTGAAAACATCGTCTCTTCGTCTCTAAAAACTGAATATTATTATTGCTACTGTACTTTATATGACCGACCTGGTGGTTGGTCTGGTGGTTAGTGATCGCCACTGCTGACCTAGAGGTTGTGGGTTCGGTTCTCACCCAAGAGAAATAATTGTGTAATAAGCACGATCATTATATTTTTTTCTGTATCTGGGTGTAATTTATCTATAATATATGTATTTAGTACTATATAAGTATGTTTATCAGCAGCCTGGTTACCATAGCACGTGTAAAAAAAGAATCGGCCTAGTTTGGGACTAGGCAACCGTGTGTGAAGTGCCTCAAGTTATTATTATTCCTATTAAATGATACATACAGTATTCTTTGAGAGCTTTGAATGATTTAAGTAAACAATGAATTCAAATAAACTCGAAAGTTGTAAAATCCCAACATA
The DNA here is from genome assembly GCA_963859945.1 of Euplagia quadripunctaria. Lineage (NCBI taxonomy): Eukaryota > Metazoa > Arthropoda > Insecta > Lepidoptera > Erebidae > Euplagia > Euplagia quadripunctaria. The sequence goes on along the minus strand of OY982569.1, from coordinate 18,069,323 downwards.
AATTGTCACTTTAGAAAAAAAGCCAAATTTGACTAAAATACAAAGGTTAGTAATGTTAATTTTCGTCACAACAACTCATTTTCCATTCTAGACATCGAAAATAAATAGTACCGCTCATTGTTTAAAACAGTAACGTACGCTGCCTACATGAGGAAATTAAAGGCGCTAGCGTATTGTAATTGAGTTCTCGCGAAGGATATTAGTTGAAGATTGCTCGTCAGCCGGGTTCTCGCTTCAATCACTTCGAATAGTTCCAATAGTTCCAATCCAGGGGCGTTGATTAAACAGAATCGGTTCAGTGGGACACCAGTGACGTACGATCGATGTGTACTGTCACATACAGTTTCTGTAAAATTTTACGCTAGCTTGTATTTAACAAATGTAACTGCAGTTTTCGATAATAAATAAAAGAACTTTTAGTAAGTACATGAATTATTGAGCTAAGTGTAATAGTAATTTATGTGTTAGTTTCAGTCATTTGGGTAAGTCCATAACAGTTTAGTCTGATTAAAGCGTAAAGGCCGATTCACACATATCAGTGCAGTCACAGTTCCCACAGCACAGTGCTCTCAGTGACAGAGCCGTCACTGACACTGAGAGGTGTGGATGCGTTCATAGAGAATGTATGAAAAAATAATTACTACGGTGGCGGTACTGTGCCGGAACTGTGCTGGAACTGTGACTTCACTGATATGGGTGAATGGGCCCTAAAAAAATAATTATATCAACCCAAGTCTGTTTTTATAAATTAAAATATTTTCACAAATAGTAAAATTATTAAAAGGTAATTTGACTATGGAATGTTTCTGTTTTTTATTTACAGTGTAATTAAAACCAGACAATATTTTATTTGATTGAAACCTTTCGTTGTGTGTTTAGTATTGGCTCAATAATTAGTGTGTACATTTGGTTTGGATAGGTGAGCCCGTTCTCGAGTTATAAAATTACAACGAAAAGTGGCATTGATTTTTATATATGTGGATAAATACCTACGAGAATTTACTATTTTTTTTTTAATTGACTAGTACCTATATTGTAGTACTACTGGAGATTCAATAACTATTGTTCTAACATAATTAATTGGTAATCACGTTATATTATAAGGTGAAGTACGGAAAATAGACATCCGCTAACAATTTAGGGCTAGCTAACATTTTTTTGAATATAATTCCGAAAGTGCTGGTTAATGGCGGTCTTTCTCTAGTCGGCTCACTCTAATTCGAGTAGTTTTTTTGTGCCTAATTTGAGACGATTCAAATTAAACACAAAAAACTGCTCGAACATAATCGAGTTTCAAAGATTGCCTTCTAGCATATCTTGCAACTTTACTAACAAAATATTGTTTATCTTATTGCTTTCAAAATTAACATAAACAAATACAACGACTAAAATCCCGGATCGTCTGAAGACGTAGGATTGAATATAAATATTTGCTGTGAGGTTACTTAACCGATTTCGTTCGTACGTTCATTAAAACTTGGTAAAACAGATACTACCGTTTTATTTACAGACTTAATTTATTCAGTCGTTACGACATATAATTACGTAGGTTAAAATGTTGTCAGGTTCGTGAAAAGAGTTTTTTTTTAATTCTTATAGCGACTACATTTTCTATGATGAAGGCTAAGATCTAGTTCAGTTAATAGTACCTACTAGTGTCTATTACTAGCTGAAGATAAATTTACAATCACGAACGTTTTTCAATTATTTGCAGCTCATTTAAATACTTTCAAGATTTTTTTAAAGAATACTAGTAACGTGTGTCACACATTTCTAGTATTTTTGTTAACCCCTCCAGCTAAGCTAAATGCTTGTGTTAAGAGTGGGTTCACTACCGATGTGAACCCACCAACACCACCACACCCAGTGGGGTGGGGTTCGAACCCGCAACCACTTGATCGCAATCAGACGCCTAGCCAATACGTCACCGCCCCCTTCACAAAACCGCCGCGCCGCCGCTTTATGAAACATATTTTAAAAAATGTGACAATTTGTCATTATTATTTTTTATTGTCATTTCGGTATTTTTTGAAGTGAAAACTTGTTTAGCGGCGTTGGGCACTTTTTAAGACGGGTAAAAAATGATAAACTCGCTTCAGGACACGTGACCTTGATCGAAAATGTGTCCGAGTGTCATATATTTAAAAAAAATATTTTATGACGAGATCGAAAATTCTTAAGACGGAGGCGAGTTTCTTATATTTACATGTAAAGCGTCAGAGAGACATGGAGAGGGAGGGAGGGAGGGAGAGATTGAGAGAGAGATGGAGGGAGGGAGGGAGCGAGTGAGTGAGTGAGAGAGAGAGATATTGTTAATATTTTATTTTATGATTTCTGTTTAATAAAAAAAAATATAACCTAATTATATATATAATATACAGATGTGTGTGTGTGTGTGTCTGTGTATGCATATGCAAATACATTGTCAAGTTATGTTTTCACTTCTGTTGGCAGTCCCATGACTGCCTTCTTTTTTTTTTACAAAGCTTGGCACAATAAATACTTTGAAACTGAAACCGACAGTAAGGTGCGATAATGATGCAAATCCGTTATATTTAAAATACATCCATTCGTAAAAAATCCATGAAAATATGTAAAAGATAATTTGAATATGGAATAATAGAATTTTTTATTTACAATTTGTGACAGCGTGGTAGTGTCACATTTTTTAAAGACTTCATTAGTTGATCATATAGTAAATATTTACGAGCACATACTCGTAAATACGAGTGCAATACTCTATTTTTTTTAAATATTAACTGGCGGGTTCAAAACTATATTAGATGAACTAGCTAAAAATCATTCAAAATAACTACATCGCATCAAATTTAAATTTTACTTCAGCACAGAGCTTTCAAATTGAAGTTTAGAAAGCAAGCACCGTAGCCGATAGATATTATTTGCGTAAAACTTTAAGCGATACCCCCAATATTTGAGTTGTCACCGCTGCAACGTTATTTGTACTTAATTATGGTAATTGACTGCAACGTAAACAGGTACAGAAACAGTCCATCCGGACTCTGTATTTGAGTTTCAGCGTGTAAATGTAAGGTTTCAGTGTTGTTAATGGAAACTAACTGTTGAATATCAGAATGAAAATATTTTACTTATAAATTCAGGTAGCTCATCTGTGTGTTATGATTACGAGTGATTTTTTCGACGCTCGGGTACGACATGGTGCTACAAGTGTCCAGTACTGCTGTAACATATATATGTATGTATTACACCGACGATACACTAGTTCACCATATCATATAATATATGCATATGATTAAATGTTGTTGGAATCTGCGAAGAAGTCCTTTGATAGCTTTTACACTTATTTCATTAAATTTCGTTTTTTGCACAATTATGCACATGAATTTTAAAGCAATTTGAGATATGGATACTGCCAATATCTATAAAACCGGACTTAACTTACACTATAAAACTTTTCTTCGCCCAGGATAGAGTATTGCTCTTTATTTATAGATGTATTGAGTGTATATATATGTGTCAAACAATATTAAACAAAGACTTGCAAAATTTTTGACATTTTAAGTTTATTCCACAAATGCGTTTCGCTACAGGCAACAGTTTAATTTATAAAATGGTAGGCAATTTCGTCTATACTGGATTAAAAGTCAACATTAATAAAAATGATGTTTAATGCATTTATTTCCTTCCCTCACTAAACTTTTAGATTGGAAATACAAAACCTCATCGTCGGAATCAATAACATTACAATTTTATGACAAGCCCGGGACAAAACACGAACAATGTAAGCATTGTAACAAAGTGCTATCGATTCACATAACAAAGGTGGCGTCCTTTCTAAGGCCTTAATTAACAACTAAGTCCTCACCCGGTTTATGGCAGGATCAAAAACTCCAATTGTACCAAGAACTGGATACCGAGATAATGGCCAATCGTGCGTAGATTATACCAGTAATTCTCAAAACGCTGGGTCCGTAGTACCAACGATATCAGAAATTAAGGGTAACTTGTAAATTCGTGGGTATGTGGAGGGTTAAACTGAGTTGGGGGATTTAAGTTTATTTGTTGGACGCGAACAAACCTAGTTACCTAATACTCTAAGTCGTGCAAATGACTTCAGTGTAATACAGCCAGTGTGAATAATTTCCGTCTGGATACTTACTAGAATATCGGTGGAAAGGATTAGGAACTGCCGTTAAATATTGATAGCTGTTTAACGTGTTGAATATTAAACTTATAGAATACAATCTACTGCTGTTGATATTATGAAAATTTAACACGATGAAAAAGTAAATGATTTCACTGCGATCACAATAATAATACAAAGAAGTAATATCATAATGAACCACTGGGGCACTCATATTATCGCGATGGAGTTCTGATTAACTATTTAAAAGTTATACCGTTCTGTGAATTGCAAAATTGATATGAGTATTTATAATTGTTAAAGAATGGTAATGGTGGGTCACTAATTAAAGTATATTTTAAGTAAGCTCCACTAGGAAATCTAACTACATAGACTATTTTGACTAGGTCATAGTCTTTTAATAAAATAATTTATACGAAGAAAATACAAGAATAGTTGTTTTCATAGTCAGAAATTCAACTGTTATCAAACATCCTAGGAGGATCCTCTAACCAGGATAGTGATGACTAACGTGGGCTAATTAGGCTGCAGCTGTACTATTAAGTGATTCGAAATTGAATAGAGACAAAGTTGGTGATGGGGAAAGATCAGGTCAGGTGCTGCAAGAGTTTTTAGGCACCGGTAACCTATTTCTATCAAATGGTCTGTACGGTTAAGCTTCATTATTTGTACTCATTTTAGGGCTCTAATAAACCACCTTCTGATACAATCTTCTATGCCTAAGGCGTTCGCGTTCCATAGCCACCAATTCTTATTTACTTAATCTGGTGCTGCTCCTAAAGTTATCAAGACTTAATTATAAATTTATAACCACTGTAGCAGGTATACACACCTAATAAAATATAATACACAAATACATTGCATTAATTGAATATGGCTGTCTTTGAAATAGTGCTGTACTGTAATCTAAATAGAAATATGATTTTGTTGTTGTTTCATACGCAATTCTCGTATATTTAAGTTGTTAAATTATTGACCGACTTCATTGAAGAAGACGACGCAGATTATGGATTCAGATTATTTATTTTGGATCTCCAACAAAGGAAATTTACAGCAATATCACAGTATAATAAACCATACAACATTACGTGTACTCTCTAATTAATGGAGATCACGGCACTTCAATTAAAATATTATAAAATAACGGAAAATTATGAATCTTTATTGATTACTTCGAGAATGGTTCAGTTTCAATTCAATTAAAATCAACCCCTCAGGGTATAGAGAGAGAGACAGTATACTGGCAAGAGATAGAAATCTTTATAAGAATGACGAATTACTGTTAAAAGGTAAAAGGTGTACCGAAATACCTTCTGATATCTCTACTATTCAAATTGTTAAGCAGTCATTACTTATAGAATGACCACTGGGCCGCAGGTTTGCTAAGAACTTGAATAGTTAGAAATGCATGATGGCACTCTGGCATAGCATTGGAATATAGAACTTGAAACATAATTTATATCACCAGTTTGTTGGAAGCTACTAAGCAATATAAATACTTGCACATTATTTCATCTTAGTGTTAAGTAAGTTATTGAAATATATTTGTTTATCTAACGATTTTGATGGTTTAAGTTAACAAACATTTCCACGATGTACCACTTAGGAGAATTTTCTCGTGTGCGTGAGTGTGTGTTTGACGGGTGAGACGATATACGAGTAATGTAGTTATTGACCTATCAGTTTCCTGCCTACATGATGGATCCCAAATATAGCCTCAATTTCAAGCAACCTAATCTATTTAGAAGGCAGTCAATGCCTCAACACCGGCTGCACTATTTTCCACTATTTAGTGCGGTGGTTTATTTCGGCACAGTTCGTAAGAGCTGTTCCTATTTCGGTTAGAGTGGATATGCTGTCTGATATACAATCATGTCCCTTTTATTTGCTTTTTATCGTGTAGAAACGATACAATGTCCCTACTGTAGTACTGTTATTCAAGCTATTACTGTTTTTTTTGTTACAGATCTGATTTAAGACACCTTAATACAATTCTATATTATTCCTTAACCATGCGTAATGTTGAAGCTTCTAAGTAGCAATTCTTGTTATACAGAGTGTTACAGAAAGATGGGTTTATATTTTAGAGTCTTAGTAGTAGACCCCGTAAGTAATGTATAGCGCTAACAGATTAAAGAAAATTCGTGATTTTAATACATAAATATTATTTAGAAACTGACAGATAAAATTAGCCGATACAGAACAAACAGAAAACTGATTTTTAGGCATAGGTATCGTGCAAATAACTTTATGAGTTTAAAAAAAAACTATTATTTTGACATTACAAACAGACACGTCAATTTTAGTTATTTGTATTGATGATTATACTATGACACTGCTGTCCTTTGTCCTTTGTTGGAGATCCAAAATATCTATCTCTTTTCTTCTAGATGTATTCTTCATCCTTTAATTTTAAACCCCTAGAGTTGGAATATTTTCTTTACATTTAAGAAAGACCAACCTGGAGTACAACCAATTTAATTAAAAAAATAATTATTGAAATCTGTTTACAAATGGCGAAGATATCACGTATCATACACCCAAAAAAAAAATGGAAAATTCAGTCGAACTGACAACTTTTTGAAGTCAGTTCTTTCTAAATACATAATTGCGTATTTTATTGATACTTTATTCTGATTTATTCTTCATTATCCAGGTTTGATAACATTAAATTTAGTGAAATCAAAAACTGGATACAGTTGATAAAAATGTAAAGAGAATTGCAGGTTAAAAAAATAACACCTTCACAGATATTATATCTAAATCATTCTTAAAGCTACCAATATTTTCAATAGCCGATAGTACCTAGATTGTAAATACTTACCTATATGTTAAATATAAGGTATGAAATTAATACTTTTAAACTAAAACATTGAAAAATAAAATTACAAGTTTTACAATGTATTCACCTTACAACCCATCAGGTGGCAGAATGACGCTCTGCAATCGAGAAACAACACGTGAGTGATTATTATGGCATTATTACGAGCACTGACGTACAATTTAAAACGAATGCATACTTATTAATACTGTTGAAAGGGCATTGGGCATAATCTTTGGTTTGATCAGTAGCGTAATTGCTTTGTAATGAAACAAAAAACAAACACAAACTTAAATGAAATGTTACTAAAAATATTTAATTTTATATTTTATATGTATTTTATATGTATTTTATATGTATTTTATATGTATATTATATGTATTTTATATGTATATGATCCAGTTGTCAGACAGGGAAGGCAAATCAGCAGGTACATTTCCTACCGAATCGTTCCTGAAGATGCCTCGCTTAGAGGCGAAACACGTGTACCAAGTACCATTTCTGGTTGTCTGGTACTGACAGTGACAAAAGTTTTTCTTCGAAAAGGAATAAACACAAAAGAGTATTCCTAACCGAATGTATATTATCTGAATTTGAAAACAACAGACAAAATATGATGGTAAGAAAAATAATATACTGTACGACAGGCCAATGCTGTATAATAAATAAACTACCTAACGATGTTAAAAGAATCCAGACCTTTAATTGATGTTTAAAAACTTTTAATTGTTTATGAGAACGAAACATCTTTAACCGTATGTAATTATGTATATTTTCAAAGCTTTCGATGAATACAACAAGATACGCCTCTAACTTTTAAACTTTCGCGTTCCACGATATAATTATATACCAGGTTGCACTGATCTAGTCGAAACGTCACGCAATTCAAAGGTATGTGTAATACCTATTACTAAAAAGTAATATAACCAAACGTCAATATTTTTAATCGACTAAAAAAATAAACATTGACATAACTGCAAAATGTAAACCTATTCTCTGTTCCATATCGCCGAAACCGTGAACAGCGTTTTGATTTATATATTAACGCTTTATAAACGGTATTGCACGCCGGCAGTTTTGCACCCGCTATATCCACTATTCATATGCTCACTGTGCACGAAAGGAAAACTTTGGAGACGTCTCCTTTAAGATTTTAAGTCTGCATCTGCAACTTTATTTATGTATTAAGACTATTTTAAAAACATAAAAAGAAATAGAAATAAAAAATTCAAAGAGTAAGTTGGAGTGAAATTCGAAAGGAAAGTTCGTTGAGGAGGCACTGTGTAATATTTTTAGCCGACTTAACGTATAAAAAAGGGACTAAGGTATTTTTAGTGTTTTGCTGTATCTTCTCGATTGGTATTTTTAACTTAATATAGTAGTAGTTTCGTTATTCAAGCGTTTATATTTTTAAGAATTTCATTAAGTATCATCATACATTGGCAGTACCTTACTTTTACACATTGTTGCATAATATTGCATATACACAGCATGCAAAGTATTTAGTATTTAAATGCTATGTTTTTTTTTTATATTGGTCGAAAAACATTATAAATTTTAACATATAAATGTATCACGACAAACTATATTATTATATGTATTAGATTTACTTGGAAGTTTATCTAATTAAATGTCACATGTTTATTTATAGAGTTCTCTAATTAAGTCCAATTAGATATTGTACTAATGAAAACGAAAGATATCCATACTCTTAAGTAATAGCAGAGTAATAAAAGTCAAAATGAAAGGACGAACTCTCTACTGGTTTCATTTTCCATGTTTGCCAGCTCTGACGTTACGTGGTGACCGGCTGCCAATGACGATGAAAAATTGATTGAAATCTAAACAAATCTACACGAGCAAGCTTCAAACTATAACGTCACTTTTTATTTATCTTTCTTCGTGCTTTTACTGCTAAAATTCGAACAAAAAGTTAACAACGTAAAAAGATTTTTTGACCAGCGCTTTTCGTATTTGGAATCCGAAAAAAATTAAACAATCGTATTCTGGTTTCGCAAAAAGTAATCACCAATGTATGACATTGTAACCAGACGTCACTTAAATTTTAAAACTTGCCTCCCAGAAGCTTTTTGCGAGGATCACCAAACTTGGTTGTTTAAAATATACAAATACATTATAAAAAATACTAATAAAAACAGATGCATTGTCCCGCTTCGTTTACAAACAAAGATTCGTAAAAACATGAACCACCAAAAAACCTGCATCGACATAAAACCATGTCATAATATATCTCAGTTACTGTGGCTCTCGGTTAAGTGTGAAATATACTGTTGTTCAATATTTATAAGATTTTTATTTGTGTTATTTATTCACAAGGCACGTTTGTCGTTGAGACAAAAGGCGACTGTGCCTCCGTATCTTATTTTTCGTTAGTATCTGCATTCGTTTTGGTCGTCTTAGGGCGTATAAATAATGCATTATCACGCGTTGGGTCTCGCGACGGGACCGGTCAGCGGGAATAAAATTATTTGCCGTGGCTTAGCACTTATAAAACAAAACAATTCATTGTCACACGTTGTACAAAAATATTTTATCGAGGTTTGAATAACAAAACTAAAAACCTTTAGCAGAGTCCTTTGTAATCTTCTAAGTATGGAATTAATCCTTAAAATATAACTTTTCTTAAAATATATATCGTAAGACGATTAGGTAACATCGAGTACATTTTTATATATGTTTAATAAAAAAAAGATACTTAAAAATAATTGGATGTAAAGGTATGAGCATGAGTATTATGTCATAGTTTGTGAAAGTAATGTTTGTACAATTTAGATTCACGTAAAGGTAAGAACGGCGCTGTTCGTGTACGCGGCGTCGTCGTCGTTACCGTGCTACTGCAGTCAGTTTGACAGGTTATTGTGGACCTTTGTGAGCCGTACAAAGTACACCTTAAGGTTATGTAATATTTGATTTCTTAAGAGTTTTTTTTTGTCTAAAAACCGAAAGTTGGAGCTGACTTTTAAATTTGCGTTACTTTAAAAATGAGAATGACAGTTAAAATCAATAATACAAAGACTCTAGTCTTTGTATTATTGGTTCGAATCGTTTAACTAATCTTTGTCTCTAGACAATAAATCCGACATACGGACATACAGACAAAAAAAACGCAGATTCAGATCGGCCATAATAAAGTTCACTTTTAAGAATAATAATAAAATATAGGTTATATTTAGTTTTTTTTTTTTTTTTTTAAAGACTACTAGTAACGTGGGTCACACATTACTAGTATTCTTATTAACCCCTCCAGCTAAGCTAAATGCTTGTGTTAGGAGTGGGTTCACGTCGGTAGTGCACTGGGTGGGGTTCGAACCCGCAACCACTCGATCGCAAGTCCGACGCCTTAGCCATTACGCTACCGCCGCTTCTATAGTTATAGTTAGTACATTTATTTACTTTTAAAATATGAATTCTTATGTTTGATTTATTTTTTGAAAGTAATGTCGTCTAAATACCTTCCAGATTGGCGGGAATACTCTTCATAACGTAATCTCAGATTATCGAAAACACGCGTGTAATTTGCCAATGAATTGGCCGCCATTTCTTGACGAATGTTTGTTTTCCTTTAATTGGCCAAGTGTTTTATTATTAATATACTATATATTGTGGTGATGAGACCTCCTGCGCTGCTTTCAACCTCCTTCTATTGGAACGAAAACTCCTTGATGAAACACGGAGGTCTTGGCTGGTACCACCAAACTCGAATTAAGAATAATCGTACCTTTTTGAAAATTCAAATACAGGGAAGACAAGAGTCACTTGGGAGTCACCGTGGAGACAGCACGGCCTTCTCAAGAAATTTTACGTGGGAGAGCCATGCTTCGGCACGTATGGGCCGGCTCGACTCCGCTCGATACCACGGCCTCACAGAAAACCGGCCGTGAAACAATGCTTGCATTGCTTTTCGCCGCGTGAATGAGGTTACCGGAGGCCCTAACCCTGCCCTCTCCCCTATTCCCGTCCTTCCCCTCTCCCCCCTCTCCTCCCCTCTAATCCCCCTCTCCCGTCTTCCTGCTCTTCCCCTATTCCCACCTTAAAGGGCGGCAACGCACTTGTGACTCTTGAGTTACAGGTGCCTATAGTCGGCGGTAGTCATTTACCATCAGGTGACCCGTCTGCTCGTTTGCCCCCTATACCATAAAAATAAAAAAAAATATTGAATTGTTCAAGAAATTCAAGAAATTGTTTTATAAATGTTAAATGTGTTTAAAGTTAAATATTTATTATAACGCCATAAGTACTTGTTAATATTTTAATTATTCTCATCTCGATAGCGACATCCCGAACTCGGGAACCATACATACCCCCCAATCTCTACAATATTATACAATATAAAAGTGATACTTTAATTAATTAATATAAACATGAACAAATATAAATGTGAACCAACATTCATACGGCAAAGGCATACAATATGCATCAATAAACAGAATTATCAAAAAATTTTAACAAGTCTTCTGAATTATTCCCGTGAATCTTAAACAAGTTAAATATTACCATTATTTCCAGGAAAAACTTTTTTCAGTAATGTATGCCTAGATTTAGATTATAATTCAAATTACTTTTATTAATTAAAATTTTTAGAAAATATTTAATTTATATGAGTAGTTCGTAGACGTATTTCACATCTACATTATTTTCCTAGAGTAACTTTTTTATTTAGGTCAAGATAGAACCATAACATAATTAAAAAAAAATGGCACATAATGCCACGTACTGCATAATATATTTGTAACTTTGATTCTATTTATATTCAAGAACGACAATTTTGAATCTAGAAGAACTTGAAGTACCCACCTCTACAGTCCTTATTTACAAGCAGCTAGTATTTACAAAATAAGCCAATGGCGGGTGTCTTGTTTTAATTAGAATGCAAATTTAATAGCCTAAAGGAATTTACATGTCAATGGTTGCCTAAATAACGTAATCTGGAGTACAAAGGATTCGACCGGCGTGGTACAGGCAGCTTACAGTCTTCGGCATATTGATCGACACTTTAGAGCCATCTTGTGTTTTTGAATACCAATAAGTATTATGAATATTGGCGATTCGAATAAACAAGAATAATGTTATATTTATTGTTTATTTGCTAAAAGTCTTTAAACGCTATACTTTTTCGCTTGACACCGACGCGACAGGCTTCTTCACCCATGATAAGGGGTCCTTTCGGGTCCGAAACTACTTGGCCATCCCCGAGTTACATACGTGAGTACAATCGTATATCTTGTATAAATATAACTGCTATTAACAGTAGTTTTTTACTATAATATTTTTTAATCCTCTTGCCATTCAAAGATTATATTATTATACAATGATCATATAGTCTACAATTTAAGGAACGACGTATGTGTTCTGTATTATTGTATATAATACGTTGTTTCTTAGGTTGTATGATTTGACGGAATAAAAAAGGTCATCTGTTTTGCAAAAGTCCGCCAGATTGTAAAATGGAGGCTAAATGATACCTAGTGTTTCTAATCATGAATATGTATTTTTACCAAAATCATTTACTTTTTTTAAGAATTTTCTCTTGGTCTAAAAATCATAACAGGTGATGATTCTTAGGTTCTGTAACTCTTGTACCTTTTTCATGTAGCTTGTATGAATCTGTATCAATTTTGGTAAATAATACTCCGACGGATTGCCAGTTTTATTTCATTTTTTCTTTCAATGCCAGTTTACATGAACACCATAATATTTTGACGTGTAGAATATCTAAAACTCTCCCTTGTCCAATATTTGGTGTCAGGGATGCGCATGAGAATTTTCTTTTACTAAGACGTTTATGGGTCGATGTTGTCATATTTACGAAATATTTATCAAAGGTTTCAAAGTATTATTTTACGACTACGAATAAGTTGGTAGTAAGTTTATGTATATTCATCCTTAAAATATATTTTGTTGTTATTCATATTTTGTGTATAATTATATTTCTCAGTGGCTTTCGTTCTAGATTGTATTATATTCAAAATATGTTCCCAAGTGAATGTAGAGCTTATTCAAGTACTTCGACTGCCATCGTCAAGGATTGCTAATAAGTGTGATTGATTGCGTGTCTCTGAATGCAATGGACACAACGAACAGAACCTTTTATGACTATATTTTATGAAGCAAATGAAATCTCGCTTTTGTACGTAATTCAGACTGGAATTGAATTTTAATGTATTGCGTGATCGGTTGCATAGGAAAAAGTTGTAAATATTTTACGATTTTACAAGACTGCTCATTGGAGGTAAATGTCGTTCGGAGTTTAGAAAGCAACAAATAACAATATTGGTTTCAAAGTGATAAATTTTCATGTTTCCTATGATAAGCGGCGACTTCAGTAGCACTGTCTACTATATTTCTAACAGAAGTGATTGTTTTGTGAGACAGTTTTCTGTAGCAACCATTGAGGAAGAAAAAACTTACTCGCGCGAATCGATTCATACGTGGTAGCTATCATAGTGATTGCGTTGTCTTCAATTGAAAAATACTAATACTATCATTGGTAACGCAACGAACAAAATGTATTTTGCAAATGGTTTTCCATGTGATATTTATTTAAATAGCTTGCCCACGTTTGAACACAATTTTGCCATCTCTGCAGAATTATTTTCTGCAGTAACATAGACAGTTATGCTATATGGTAATTTTACATTTTCAGAAATGTTTTCCTACATAGGTATACAACAAACACACACATATATAACACAACATCAAAACGGCCCGATATATTACTACACGACCACAACGTGTTTAGCCCTGGTAAACTAGCTTAATACGTTATCCTTATATTAAATGTGTAAGTAGAATACAACGGCAAGTTTTTATTCTGAACAAAGCAAACAGTGGTTCTCAAAATGCTACACACAGAAGAACGCTTATTCCCCGGGGTGCACATTATGACAATCTGGCTTATAAGATGATAAAAAATAACCAGCGCTAAAGCGTAACGCCAAAACTAAAAGTGCATCTACACAGCAACAGACAATTAACTTTTATCTACTTTATTCTGACTTTGACTCAAAAGAGGCGTTACTGTCTTAAGACAGAAACGCATCTTTTGAGGTTAACATTAAAGATATCTTTAAAGATATCGTTAAGCAGAACCGTAATGTTAGTTACAAGTCAGTTGGAGATTCTGGATATTGCAAAAAGCTAACTAAGAATATGCCAGTAAGCGGCATTTGAGAATCCGCGTTGTACATTAGTAGAAGTTACTCGTACAACCCTTGATATATAGAATGTATTGAATACAGGTTTAACCTATTTTTTACTCATAACTACTTTCCCTATAAAGCTCTCTATATATTTTCTTTGTTAATACGCGAAATTGATGAAAAAGCTTGGCTGTATTAGTCAAAATATTTTAATTTCTAAAGTTAGGGAATTATACCTAGCTTAGTTGTAATTCCCCTAAAGTCTTCGACGATAAGACAATGCCACATGGCATTATCTACAACCTTTGGGTGAGTGAGAAACATGGCAGGTGTTTGACAACAAATAAGTAACAATTTTATTTTTTTAAGAATCTAATATTTTTTGTGTACTTACCGAGACCCTTTCTGTTTGATTCTAATTTAAAGAGATAATTGTCCAGAAAAAAAGATACATACGTTTTACCCAATTTATTCTTAAAAATACTGATTGTATTTACTTACCCCATATTTACGACTTAGAATATAAAGCCGTACAATGAACTTTGGGATGACGTCAAACTATAGGCAAATAATGTCTTACGACGATATACTGATTTTCTGAATTGCACTTTAAGTGATTACTGAAACTTTTTACTATACATTAAAAGTTAGACAATGAACCACGATTTAATAAATAACGACACGTTTATGAGACACTGCATAAATAAAGACATGCGAAAGCCATTAGTGGTATTACACTTTTATAGCTGATGAACGCAGTTGTATCAAACGTAGGGATAGCAGTAGTGAAGGGATTATCTATTTATTGATCAAAGCTTGAAAAAAACCGTTTGGTTTCTACATTTAATTTTCTTAGTCATTAGTAAACAATAATACCTACTTTAAGACAGTCTCCATGTATAAGTAACGATGACGTGTATTCGACTGCAACAATATGTGCATGAACTTTGAATAGTCATTTGTAGTCATGAATTTGTCACTGCATTGGTTTAGGTGCTATGTAAAATATGTAAGTATTTACAAAAGTATCTGAAAATTTTTTTTCGTGTTCTAAAACCCACATTGCTAGTCATGGTTAGTAACTAATTGGCGTGATATTGCTAACATAATATCTGATGTTGTGACGAACAACCTTTTGTTATGGTTATACATGCCGTGAACGTGAGGCATTTCAATTAATATTAAACCTAGCCTCTTTCAAGATTTACACTTTCACATTAATAAGCGTCTGAATTTCTTCACATGTCTAAGAATATTAGGTACACTTTACAAAGTTAGATTTCGACCAAAAGTTATTTTTGCTTTCATTTAAATGATATATATATAATGATATAGATAATGATATTCTGTTTGAAATACAGAATATACATCAAGTATATTAACACACTAAAATTTTTTGCTGAAAATGTTGTTTTAAACTGACAGTTTAAATTTGCGCGAGAAAATGGGCTCTCAGGTCCGATGATGTTACTCGCGTGTGTCACTGGTACTTGTTACTTGTTCGTCGTTTCTGGCTTTCATAGTTTTGCATATTTATTTCCGACTTTAGATATTTTTTTTGTAAAAGTACATTAGGCACTGTAAGCTATTTAAAATAGACCATACTGATGCTGCCATGATCATCCTGAAAAGCTGAGCTCGTTCATATTTTGTGCCAATGTGTTCATTTGCTTCAGCGAATTCTCCAAATAAATTGTTTTTAACTGAGTCTCCTGACCCTAAGCCATAAGCCGCGCCTAGTGTCGGGGGCTCGATTCTCAAACAAGACAAAAATTTTGTGTTATTCAAAAAATATAGTTACATATAATTATAATGACTCTAGGCCTGGGTGTATTTTGTGTCCGTTGTTTGTATGTTTGTGAAGTCCCCGGGACCCTGGAATTATTTCTAATCCGGGAGTTGTCCTAAAAAAAGGACAAAAATACATTATACAGAATGTTTATTTGTATTTCCCAGTAGGAGAACGACGGCATAATTTAGAAAAAGCTTAAAATATTTGAAGGAAAAAAAATACGAAAAGATGTGGTTTCTCATATTTTTTAATGTTGAAATAGAAAAGAAAAAGATGGGATCAGACGCAATGAAAAGAAAAAACCAGGAAAATTTAAAGAGCTTCAAAAATGCACCAGGTATGATTATGATTAATTCTTTGAGATTTATTCTTTTGTAAGAGTACGTTCACATAACAGGCGTTAAGCGCGCTTTGGGTTTTTGTAGTGTTAACATGGCGAGTACTTAAACAAAGACTATGTTTAGATGACAGGCGTTGACCGCGCGTTTTGATAACACGCGGCAACAAGTACATACAATACGAATTTTCAAGCGCTCGCCATTTGAACATTATGCAAAAACCTACCGCGCTCAACGCCCTTTATCTGAACATACTCTAATGCTTTCTGTTAAACTCAATAGTGGTTACATGTTTCAGATCCAACTTTAGGGTATTCATTAATAACAGAAATACTTGGCTCTCAAAATATTTAAATATGTATGTTATGATAAGAGTCTACAGGTGGCTATATGTATATCCTTACAATATTCAAAACATCTTCATGTAGAAATTTAAATACCTGCAAAGACTGTGGATTTGTGGAGAAACGGGTGTTATGTCCCTCCATCACAAAGGGAGGATCCTCCGACCAGGATAAGTGATCATGCTTGGTGGATCGCGGCCCAACGGTTGATGTTGGGAAGTTGTATATAGTTTATACTAATCGGTGCGAGAACTCTCATAGCACGATGCAGGATTAGTAGTTACTCCATAGTTCAGCTCGTCTTCGCTGGTTGATGTTGGAGTAAGGTTTAGCTGTATGTGGAAGTCCCACATCCTCCAGGATTTCATAACCTAACCGATATAAAAAAATTTAAAACATCACCAATAAAAATGAATTTATAAAAAATTAATTACTCTAATGACAGTGAAAGTTTAAGAAGTTTATTTGAGCATGAAGAAGAGACTAGGGCTGACTGGACTTCAGAATCTGGTTCAACGACTCTAAAAGACCAAAACAACAACAGTCATGTGACATAACAATTACATAGAAATACCAATTTCTTACAGTTTTATTGTAGAACTTTAACAAGAAAAATATATAAAATACAAATTTTATCACATTTGCTTAGTTTAAAAAATAATTCATTAAAAAAAAAAACGAAATAAAAAAAAACTATTCCATAAAAGACTTATATGGTTTTCTCATGGATGCCATTGTCAGAACTGGACCAAATTAAAATAGGACCACACGGGAAGCACCAGATTTCAAATAAAAAAGAATCATCAAAATCGGTTTACCCAGTCGAAGGTTCTGAGGTAACAACCATAAAACCTAAAAAAAAAAGAAAAAATGCAGCCGAAATGAGAACCTCAAACACGGAAGACCTTTTTTGAAGTCGGTTAAAAATAGGCTGAATGAATCATTTTAAATCTTAGCTGAAGACTTTGATTTGCATGAAACAAAAGCAAACAGAATATTTTCAAGAACATGGTATTCAAATTTTCAAATTCATGAAGAGGGTCATAATTCGTTTCAGAAATTTCTATTGAAAAACAAATTGAATGAGTGCCTTGAAATAGAAGTAGAAGTTCCTAGTAATACAGTAAATCAGATCAGTCTTTTGAAAGAAATGCGATACAATAAAATATTTGATATCGTCAACTCCTGACGGGGTTATAAACTTTATCTCAGATGGTTTTGGTGGCCGAACTTCTGATACAAATATATCTGGAGAATTTATAATAATGAAAATTTTACCACCTGGAGCTTCTATCATGGCAAATTGAGGGTTCAAGCACATCTAAGGAGTGTTAGCAAAAACCATATTCTCACATCTCGAAAATTGAAAGCCTTCGGATTCATAACGGACGAGGGACCTGAAATCTACGTGAATATGCTATTCTAAAGCCACATGCTTGTGTTGATAACTTTTTAATTTACATCATCCTGCCAGATATTTTAAATATTATTGTATTCAAAATATTTTAATTAATAGCAATAAACGATATTCCCTTTTCTTTTTTGCCCCCAACTTTAAGAACTTCTTTTTGTAGTTTTTTACTCCTCCATTACAATGGAAGTAAAATTTCACTGTTCTCCCATAACTTTGTTCTACAGTGAGATTTATGAAGAAGGTCGAAATATTTTCATGAATATTGCATAAATTTGCATCTTCCCTATTATTAACTTTAAATCATCAATATTTTTTTAGTAGTCGTGTTATTTTTATGTATTGTATGTAAACTTACTATAGTACAATACATAATACTTTAATTAACTTTAAAGAGACCGTTTGATATTAAAGACTGACCAAAAAATCTCTAAACGCGTAGTACCCTGCTCCTACAGGATGATTTTCCAGACTAAACTGACTTAAAATAAACGAGTCAATTAACAATAATTGACTCGACAAAATAAATATTCAGAGTAAGAAAAAAACCGTTTACGAGTACGATTTTGTAAAATAATTTTTTTAACAGCATAAATCACGGATATGGTTAGATACAGGATTCTTCAAAAACGACATTAAATAATTTTTACATCCCACGATTTGCAAACGTCGATAGACTACGGTGCCTAGCTTGTTTGCCAGCTTAGAAAAAATTATACATTGAATCTTTTTGATCCATATGCACGAATATTAAACAGTCTGACAAAAAAAAAACATTATTGACGTCCAAACATTAACTATTTTTTAGCCTACTCCTAAGCTTTTACCAATATTTGGCTTACACCTAATTCGATTACCATGTACTTTGTCAGCGGTGTGTCCTTTGTAAACCATCAATCATTTTTGACTTTTGTATAAAACTTTTAGACACAGCATGAGACATCATAATAGCATACCGACTTTTGATCTATTAAACATAAAATACAACTTTTTTTAAAAGGATTTTGTATAGTACTTATAGAAAACATAAGTTCAATTAATGTTAATGTGTTATTATAAGTTACTTTATTGCTCTATACCAAAGTATAATCAAAAGCGTGTTCCTGGTTCTTGGTTAGTTCATAATTATTTCTTTAGATTGTTTATAACAGTCTTAATTAGTTTTAAACAGAACAAAAATTTAAAAATGTGTTGCCTTTTCAATGAAAATGTTTATTACTCAGTCACATCTTCAACCCTAAAACGGATTAGGATTAGATTTGGAACTCAGGACTCAGATATTGTGAAACCGAGATCGAACCTAGAACAAAGTGGAAGCGCGGCTTAAATCTGGTTGGTTATAACAAATTAAAGACTTTATTCGAACGCGTGTACACTATGAGACATAATATTTACGTGGTAGTTGTTACAATGTAACATAATTTATTATTAAATAAAAGAACCGCCATTTTAAAGTATTTACGTCAATCACTCTACCCGCAAATGAAAATGACGTTTGAAGTTGCGTCGGGTAATTTGAATACTCAAATTATTATACAATAATTATAACTATTAGATACTCAATAGTCATATGCTAAATGGTATTACATCAACTAAGGCCATTGATTAACATTTGAATTAGTATAGAAATACTATCTATGTTGGTCTAACACATTGAATTGATGTAAACAAAACATTCAAATGCATATTATTACTGTTTGCGATAATATTGAGTTGAAATTGGGATTGTTGAGTTGAATATTAAGATTTTCAAGATACTTGTGTCACAGAGATTATAAGAACTACAGAAAGTACGTGTTCTTTGGCATATTGTGTAATGTGTTCAGAAAACACGTATTTCTTTGTAGGGCACTCAACTTACATAGAAAAAAAAATCCACTGTCTACTTCAATAGACAAGATGCAAATATATAAAATGTATGAAAAATTTGTCATTAAAATACTTTCAAAATATAAAAGAACAATTATTATGAATTGAAATAAAGTGAACCGGAAAAGTGATAAGGCTCTAGCTTAGTGCCACACACCTATCGCAATAATTAACTTTAAAATTATTCACAGAAATATCTAAAAATAACAAACAAAACAAGGGACAAAACAAATTCACTCTCATACATACTAAGTGGTAACCGAGTAGGTTAGCACATTACAAGATTAAGTAATACTAACCAGGTCAGTCTTAGGATGGATGAATATTATTAACACAACGGGACCTCTCCGTGCCTTGGAGAGTACGTTAGCCGCCGGTCCCGGTTGCCATATGAACATCCATGGCATTTGTTGCGGGTAGTTGGAGCCCTAAAAAGTCCGACAACCTGCTTTAACTACAGAACTTCGATATCGTCTAGTACTTGGGTTGTGGAGGTCTGACGGCAGTCGCTTCACGTAAAATATCAAAGTTCGGCCGTATCGTAGCTTCGTGTCGTAGTTAGAGTGAACTCTAACTACGACACGAAGCCGACCCCAACTTAGTTTGGCAAAGGCGCAGAGGATGATGATCATAGCACAGACTTGATTGGCATATTTGCGTATAAAAACGTTATTTTTGCAGGTTCAACCGTTTGTCGAAGTAGATGGTCACATCGGAACAAAACGTAAATGAATCCGGTTTTCTCTTAGAGCATTATTGGTGGCATTGTTATTTTACTACCTGATGTTAATGGATGATCAAGATGGTCCATTTTCACTAGTTTACAGTGCTAAAGGTACTTATACAAGAAAATATCTCTAAAAGCGAAACCAACTATGCAAAACTACGAAAGCGGTACATAGGACACTGTAAACTATGTATTTAAAATGTAACATCCTGATCATCCGTCAAAATCAGGTAATGATAACAATGCCACCAATAATCTTCTGAGAAAAGCCAGAGAAGTTTGCGCCAACTGTCCATCTATTTCGAGCAGAAAGCAGCAAAGAGTACTCGCTTAACCCCGATTAAAATAATAATATTGCAGTGACCTTTCTTTTATATATTTTTTTAATTTTAATGACACAATCAATTAATCAATTAGCCTATTCTAGACCACTGCTGGAAATAGGCCTCTCCCAATGTGCACCAAAACACCCGGTCCTCCGCCTTCCGCATCCAGTCCCTCCCAGCTACCTTCCTCGGGTCATCGGTCCATCTGGCTGGGTCCAGTCCAGCCCAGTCTAGTGTGCACGTCTCGGTACCGCAGGTCATAATCACCCGTTATGACCTACAGTGCTGAGACGTGGCCGCACTGATACATTTGCATCTACCCTAATTATGAAAAAAAAAAAGCAAAATTAAAAATAT
Organism: Euplagia quadripunctaria; assembly: GCA_963859945.1. NCBI lineage: Eukaryota > Metazoa > Arthropoda > Insecta > Lepidoptera > Erebidae > Euplagia > Euplagia quadripunctaria. The sequence continues at coordinate 18,048,055 of OY982569.1, read as the reverse complement.
CGCATGTTCCCTACTCTACATTTTCCCAGCTCTGCAGCGTTCCAGAGCACATCGATTCGATTAAAGACAACGATCGCGTTTCCTATTAGGTTCTGTTGCAACGGCTCGTGACGTCACGCGCTTGCCCCCGTACCAAGCTTTTTTGCAATATCCTTCCAGACCACTCCAATGCTATTGCCGTAATTGGAGTGCTGAATATTGTTCACTGAAGTTTTATGAGTTTGAAGTGCCCAATTGCCTGCGCTTTCGGGAACTGAATATACTTTTTTAGTTTGGATGAGGAATCATGAACAACGCTAAAAATAAATTTTCCATTGATGCGTGTACAATTTACACGGGCAAAGTGATTTTTTTTAATGTAAACATCCCGTAAATAATAACGTAAGTGACAATATTGGTTTAAAATATATACTGTTAACTTCATTCAAAAATATGTAATGATTCCTTTAACGTAATCGCATTAATTATTACGTATACAAAATTGTAAAACAACTAATTATATTTGATTTCAGAAAATATTTCCATCGCCTTCGACATAAAGCCAGTATTATTCTAGACAGGCCTGTTGGTCTAGTGTAGTGGTTAGTGATCCTGACTGCTGAGTCAGAGGTCTTGGGTTCCATTGCCACCCTGGACAAATAATTTTTTTGGGTGTAATTTGTCTAAAATATTATTATGTATGTACATATTTAGTAATATATAAGTATGTTTATCAGCAGTTTGATTACGTGTGTAAGGTGTCTCAAGTTATTATGAATATTATTCTAAAAAATAAAACATCCTAAACCTATACAGTATATTTCTTTTGATAAACAATTACTGTATTTGATAAACTCGTGCAGACATAATAAAGAGACAATTTAAATAAAATACACCTACGGAACAGCGCACAGATAAGCCTTGGCAAAAAGACATCTCATATTATTCGTCCCCATATCGTGTTATTACAAGAGCCGAGTGCTCATCTCCAGGCGCGTCACGAATAACGTAGTAACTGAATTTTAAAACATTATTTAAATATAATAAACTATAATTTAAACAAGTCACAAGTTAACAAGGCTAATGTATAATTTTAGTAGTGAAATTTTTTATGTTAAGCTACGTGCAGTCTTGTGGTGCTTTCACTCTTTTATGTATACGCTCATCATATTCGTACTATAAGAATATTATAAAAAGGAAAGGTTTGTTTGTAGTCGATAAATTTAAAAACTACTGAACAAATTTTAATAATTCTTTCACCATTAGAAGTAACATAGCCCATAACCTTACTCAGTGAATATTGTATCCAATTCATTAATTTTTTTTTTAATCCGACATATAGTTTCAGAGATTAGCGCGTTTTAACAAACTATCAAACAAAAACAGTCTTCAGCTTTATTATATTAGCATGGAATTATAGATAATGGACAATCTACAATCTTATGACTCACAGCGATCGCCTGCAAATCTTAAGGTGACATAAATAAAAGTAACCAGAAATACTATATTATTATGGTGTAGTCTAGATAGTTACGTACCAACAACAACGTTAATTGTATAGTACTAGAAAACTGTACAGAATAAAGAATTTGTATGCATATCAATATTTGAAACAAAAAATAAACAATTAAAAATATTAAAATCTGTGTAAATATAAGTACACTGTCTTTCTTCAAGAACGTGTTTTTAATGTAAACACATTATGAGGGCCTACATAGGTAACTCGACTTCAATCGATTGTTATGATACAGGTAAGATAGCGTAATATACTTGTAGACTTGACACCTGCTGTTAGCTTTAACACTGCCTCAGTAGGGGTTCACTTTAATATTTTACAACTAGAAAATTTGCATATTATGCGGTTCGAAACAATCCCCCTTCTGGAGACGCTCATATTGTGGAATGACCTCAATGCTATGATTTGCCGTAATAACTACAATATATCTCTTCAAAGAGGACATTAAAACTTATTATAGGAATGACAAAACTTACATGATACCTACCTTCTTGTTTCGCAAACTTCCATAGACTAGAATTACAGCTTACCATGCTATTTTGAGATTTTTCATAGTACACAAAAAAAAATGCTGCTATAGCTCTGAAGGTAATCTTTTCGCAAGAACCCATTCTGCGAAATTCGGACCAAAGTATAGCGAAGTCAAAAATTACCATCAAAGTAACTACGAATTACGGAGACGGAGATTTGGCTTTAGACGGAAGAATTCCATAACCTAGATGAATTAAATAAATATTGAAAAATGATAATCTCACCAACCCACGGTTACATAAAAAAAACATTTCTGTAAGAAAATAATTACACCGCTATACATACAAAAACCCAATTAAAAGATTTTTACGTGCCAGCCGGTCATTTTCGTAAAAATGTTATTTTATGAACAAAGTTATTTTTAATGAAGTTTTTACTTTTGCACGTTGAACACGTCAATTTTTGATCGTAATTTTTTTCGTACCCATCAGAATTCACGTCGTTAAAAATTTTAACAAATTAACGCCATTATAAAGTTTTTCCTTCGCAAAGTTACTGACGAATGTATAAAGGTAGGCGACCTTAAGCTTTTTAAGAGGTGCTAAGTAACGATAAGATAAAGTAGGTATTGTAAGATTATATTGATAAGGTTTTAAAGCTAACCATAACGTGATTATGTTCACTGATTGTATGTCATTTAATTATTATTTCATTTCTATGACTATTTTATTAACTATGTATATTAGAAACACATGAATATATATTTTATTACTGTGCGCTTTCCGAATACTGACAAAAAATATTAAGTAAATATAAAAAGTACATTCGCGATCTCCTCGTGAACACCCAATTATATATTTTTATTAAATTAATTTTTTATGCATATGAATCGTTAATATTGCGTTGTCCTCTAGTAGTCCTCTGAACTGGAAGCGAATGACGACGATGAATTATTTAGCTTTAGGGAAGTTAGTTTAAAATATATTAGAAAATTATTCTTTATTAAAAAAAAACTAATTAATGTGATTTACATAAATAAGTTAATAATTGATTTCATTTGCTTCTACTTGTGTACTAACTTAAATATAAATCTTACTAATATTATAAAGGCGAAAGTTTGTGAGGATGGATGGACTCTTCTACGCCAAACAGCTGTACGGATTTGGATGAAATTTGGCACAGAAATAGATTATAATCTGGAATAGCACAATCATACCACTTTTTATCCCGGAAAAATGAACGGTTTCACAGTCGCGGGTCACAGCTAGTTATTAATAAAACATGTTGATAAATAAAATTTTTGGCCCTCTTTAAATTTTCCCTTTTTAAGATACCTATTTTTGTCGAACAGGTATCCAGACAGACAGAAATGATAAGTTGTTATTAATATTTTTGTGTTTTCTCCTCAATTTCTTCAGGTTTTTACTAATTACACGTGCACTTTCTCTCCCAAACTTTAAACCATTTGTTACCACCACTTAAAATTCCATATTTTTAAGCAGGTCGTCTATTGGAATGCTAAAAGTTATCTGTATCTCTCAGTGGGTGTGATCTTTTATTATTTATTTCAGAGTTCATGCAATTAGGAGGCCTTATGTCAAAAGCCTTGAAATTTCCAATAGTAAGGCCAGATAGATAGTCAAGACTTCTTACTTGTCACAAACCAAGTAACCGCTAAGTCTACAGCAAAGGATATTTAGATCACTGGTAGAATTCTAGTGATCTGTTACGGCAGTTAACCAAATCCTGTGTGTCTTTAAATACTAAACTATTTTTGACGCTAATTATCAATGTCAATTATCACGTACCGCATTCTCACAGACAACTGAAGCGTCGAAACGCGGAGCTTACGACGTTCCACAACTAAGGTTTATCCAAGACTGTAATGAATATTAATTCAAAGCTACGTACCTAACTGTGTGAGCCATTGAATTATCAATTGAAATCCTCGAAAGCTATTTCCCAGTAGAATCTACGAACGGTATATTTCAATCTTTCTATATCTGAAAGTTACAGTTTCGTCTAGGTAGATATTTTAAGGATTGTGATATGCGAGTCTGGTATACGTTCCTGGAAACTGGGTCACCCTCACACTTAAAACTGAGAATAGTCGCGTAATTAAGAATAGCCGCGTACTGTGCGGTTTCTTTCACGGACGCTCAAATTGTGGAATGACTTCACTGACATGGTTTTCAAAGTAAACGAAATACGAATGAGGTTTTTGAAAAGTGCTAGGCACAAAGAAAAAGGGTATTAAAGCTTTTAGAGGGTTCAAAACTTGTACATGATATATTTTTGAGTAAACGTCCATTTGTATTGATGAACATTTTTTGTACGACTTTTTTATTGTGTAATGGAATAGGCGTTTGTCCTCCCACTCACTTGATGGAAAGTGACGATGAAGACGAAAATGAAATGGAATATGGATGACAAGGGTGGTTGGCAGAATATTCAAATGAAGTGATTCCTCTCATACATAAACACCCTCATATATATTGGGCACTATAGTTATAGTATAGATATCCTAATATATTAACTAACTTGAACACCTGAAACTTTGTGTGCCGGACCGTTATATCTGGCGGAGGCGACGTCCACAATTGCTGCACGTACCCTTGGCTAGAACTAACCTGCTCGCTAAGACACCTCTCACTAGGGCTATCCGTATACGCTGCGTCCGCCCTTGGGCGACTCTTACCCAATTTGGGTGGACCCAGCGTCGCTACGAGGCGGCTCTACACGGGGGTTGTCCGGTCAATGGCACTCTACGGTGCACCGGTGTGGGCGGAGGCTCTGACCGCCCAGAATAGGGCGCGCCTCTGGCGCCCTCAGAGGGTTATGGTGGTTAGAGCCATACGCGGATACCACACCGTATCGACGGAGGCGGCGTGCGCGTTGGCTGGGACTCCCCCGTGGGATTTGGAGGCGGAAGTGCTCGCCGAAGAATATCGGCGAACGGCTGAGTTCCGGGCGGGAAGCGGCAGTCAGCCCCCGCCCGAAGAGGTACGCGAATGGCGTGAGGCTGCTCGCCGAGCCACCATGGCTCGTTGGTCGTCCCGGCTGGAGGCTCCACGTGCTGGCTTTGCCGCCGTGGAGGCGCTCCAGCCGGTCATCATCGAGTGGGCAGGGCGGCAGCACGGGACCCTTTCCTTCCGACTGACGCAGGTTCTTTCCGGGAACGGCTGCTTCGGGAAGTACCTGCACTCGGTCGCTAGGAGGGAATTGAGTCCTGCCTGTCACCACTGCGACTGCAGTGAGGACTCGGCTCAGCACACGCTGGCGGTCTGCTCTGCTTGGGCAACGCAGCGCCAGGCCCTCCCTCCACCCGCTACAGTGGCCCCCCGCGAGGAGGCGGCGTCCGTGTGTGCCTGGACGTCGCCTAATTGAGAGGTTCTAAGTTTATACCCGGAGGTGGTGCCCGCGCTTTTGCGGGCAGGCGCTAGGGGGGTCCGGATGTCTTAATAAAAGCTGTTCCCGGATCCCTCCTACTTAAGGCGCAGTACGGCACACCGTGTGGTTTTAGTCGGTTCGATTCCGACACACCGCCCCACCGAAAACCCCGGTGGGGTGACGGCCCGAGGGGGTTTCCACACGCACAAAAAAAAAAAAAAAGGGCTATCCGTATAGTGAACCAGGTTCACGAGCGGGTTGATATATTCTCGTGTCGATTGAGTGAACTCGCAAAAGTAACTTTATTAGTTGTAAGTTATTTAGATACAGTATAATATATAAATAAAATACTCGTATAGTATAATATTTACAATATTAGATAAACCGGACAATATATTTATTATGTAAATTAGAGTTCATTAGATATTCAACATGTGATATTAAATTATAGATAGATAGATAGATTACACTTTATTTGTACACCAGTCTTACAGTATAATTATCATACATACATTTGTCATAAAGATTATGTACAAAGGGCGGCCTTATTGCAAAATGCAATCTCTTCCAGGCAACCTTAGGATGGATCAATTTGTTTCGAAGAGACAGTTGTAGTTGGAGGTGCATTTCAATTTTTATGAAGAACTATAATTACTATAACTTAATCAATATAAAAATATACAGATATCCTGTATATTTAGTCTGCTTATGCATACTAATACAAAACATACATAAATATATAATATATATACCTAAGTCTATCATATAACATACATACATACATTTATACATATTTTCATTTATATACAACATACTTCAATACGTAACTGATTAAACTAATGTGACAAATAATATTCATAAACCATTTTCTTAAAAATTGTTATTGACTGCGCTCGCCTAATGGTGACTGGCAACGCATTCCACAAGCGTACAGCTTCAACAGTAAAGGACTTGTCGTAAAATTTTGTGGAATGTAGTGTCATCTCCAGTCTCAAATCCTCTGATGACCTCAGAGATTTTTCATGTGTATTGTGAAGGAATTTGAACCGTTCTTTGAGATAAAAATAGGCCTTAGGATTAAATAAGATATTGTAAAGAAAACTGAGTATGTGAGTATTCCGGCGAAAACGAATTGGAAGCCACTTGAGCTCTTGACGGAATTCAGAAACGTGATCATATTTTCGTAGCCCAAATATGAATCTTATACAGAAATTTTGAAGTCGCTTGAAGCTTATCAAGTTGTGCTTCAGTGAGATTCAGATAGCTGACATCGGCATAGTCGAGAATTGGAAGGAGAAGTGCCTGTGCAAGTGCAACCTTAGTGGCAGTCGGAAGAAAATTACGTAACCTTCGCAAGGACCCTGCTGAAGCGAAGACTTTACGACTGACTTCTTGTAGCTGTGGTCCCCAAGATAAGGTACTATCCATGTAAATACCCAAGTTTTTGAGACTAGTGCTGATTTTTAATGTGGTGCCATTAAATTGAATTTGGGGCAGTTGTGACCAGTCAATTCTTGAAACTGACCCAGGGCTGCCAATAACACATACCTAAGTTTTTAAAGGATTAACTTTGAGTCCGTAATTATGACTCCATTCACCAATGTGCGACAGGTCAGCATTGACTATGTTAATTGCTTGCGATAACATGTTCAGCGGAGCTTGTGTGTATATCTATAGATCATCTGCATAAAGATGGTAGTACGAACGTAATTGTTTAGAGATGGAGTTTATAAAAACAGCGAAGAGTAAGGGAGATAAAACGCCACCCTGCGGTACACCAGCAGAAATACTGCACCAGGAAGACACGTAGTCTTCAATGCGTATACGCTGTCGGCGACCAGACAGGTAACTATGAAACAAATCAATTGTCCTTGGAGATATGTTAAGAGACTGTAGTATACCAAGCAGAATGTGAAAATCTACAGTATTGAATGCATTGCTAAAATCAAGTAAGGTAAGGACTGTAATATTTCCACTATCCATGCCTAGTCTGATATCGTCCATAATGTGAACTAATGCAGAAGTCGTGATGTGACCAGGACGAAAGCCAGATTGGGTTCAGTAAAGAATGTTTAGAGAGAAAGTTACTTAATTGAGAATGGATAAGACGTTCGAGGACTTTGGATAGAAAAGGTAAAATAGAAATTGGACGGTAATCAAAAAAAGATGAGGGTTTTACTTTTTTAGGTAGAGGAATAAGTTGTGCATCTTTCCACGCAGTTGGAAAGACACCACTTGACAGAGAGTGATTTAAAATATTGCAAAGGATGGGAAGGATTTCGTCAAGGATAGGGAGAATCATATTTCGACTAATACAGTCGCTTCCTACTGCATTTGCCGAGATTGCTAATATGGTCTTCTTAACATCACAAGCAGACAGCTGATCAAAGACGAAAGATGAATAGTCGGGAGCTGGTGTAGAAGAGATATATCTAAGAGTATTAGCTTTAATTGTCTCATTAAAGTTAGACGAAGTAGGGAAATGTTTATTAAGTGAATCGATATCAATATTTTTAGGAATAGAGTCTTGGCGCGACTTTCCAACTCCCAATGTTCTCAGAAATTTCCAGACTTTGGCTGGACCTCCGTTTTCAACGGAGGAGTGGATATGTTGGCGTTGAGCATTTCTACACTTCTTATTGCAGTGATTTCTCAGGGAAACATATTTTTCCCAGTTATTGTCCGTGGGTTGACACTTGTATTTGTTTTTTGCTGCAGATTTTTTCGTCATAATCTGCCGTATGTCGTCGGTAAGCCATGGAGCCGGTAAATGCTTTATTTTAGTACATCGCAAGGGCGCATGCAAGTTATAAAGCTGTAACAAATTTTCAGAGAAAATTTGGACTTTCTCATTAACACACTCCGAGTTTAATAGAGCTGACCAATAATTAGACTTAAGTTACCTATGTTTAGAAATAAGTTACCTACTATTATATTAGGCTTAAAAAACCCTGTAAAGATAGTGTATGATTATAAAATATAAATAAATAAATAAATAAATAAATAAACTTTTTCATATAATCTCAATCGCGAGTTGGATGTTTCTCGGTAATTCCCAGAGAAAAATTAACATAATTATATGATTCGTCAAGCAACATCATAGTTCGATTCCCGTTCATTGCTACTATTTGTATGTTCTATTTGCATTGCTCTGGGTGATTTTGTATGAATTTACAAAAGAAAAATATCGAAACATGTTTGTTTGCTTTTTAGAACTCATAGAATAGCTATATATCGTTTGGGGTTAGCGTTGTGTAATTCGTCCCATTATTATTACTATAATCAACCCAACAACACTTGCTATACTTTTGAATACTAATAACTGTCTGAATTCGTAAAGCTCTAACAAAAGATTTTTATTTTTTAAAGATTTTTTCAGAACTCAGCAAATTGAAATGCCAATACTCATTTCAATTCGCTGAGTAGTTTGTTCAGTATTAAAAATAAATGCGATAGTCGTGCTGACTAACTGGTCTTAAGAAGGTCATTGTAAGATGGAGGTTCTTAACTATTTGACCGGCACTAAAGAGCTCTACAGGCTGGGCCGTAACGCCTTAAAAAGGTCTTTTTATTAAAGTTAAATGATTAACAGAGTTTTTTTCCTCGTAGATTCTTTTTTATGCAACTGCATAGAGTGCACAGTCCTTAACATAATTGGTCATTTTAAAATCTATTTTATAGTCGGCTAAAACGCGTACAAATTAGCTGAATTAGACAATTGATAATTCTGAAAAAAATAACTATTAGTTGCCTACAGATTCTCAACAGTTCACGGAAAACTTTGATCGAATTTCAAAGAACAAGAGTAAATCATTCTCTCAAAACTGGAAGTTTTAGGTACATTTATATGCACAAGTTATTCAAAAGACGTCTCCTGTTACTGATGTGAAACTATAGTTACCAAACTGGTTATCTGTGATGAATTTCGTCAATATGCGCCATCCTCTAGAGACATGTAAATATTGGATGTGCAGTACAAAGTAGAAGTGCTCACTCGATAATGGAACTATATGATACAAAGTGTTTGTTATCATATTAAGCTAGTGCGCTCACTTTCTGATGATAGCTTTTAATAGTGTTTTGTTTCTTGTTTTTTTTTTAAGGCCCTTTGAAATTTTAGTTATTTTCTATTTTCCTATGGGTCAGTCTATTTAATGGCTGCACGGATGGCGCAATGGTTCAAGTGGTCATCCCGTCACTAGCCGAGTGTTGTAGGTTCAAATCCCACACGGTACAAAAATTTGTGTGATCCACAAATAGTTGACCCCAATCTGGGTATTCTTTGTGTTCGTTGTTTGAATGTTTGTGAAGCCTCTGCGACTCAGGAATATTCCTAATGCGGAATGTTGAATGTTGGCTTAAAAAATGGCTCTGCTAATAGTAGGTATTCATACTAGAGTGATTCTATCGTGCTAAGTAGCTTCCTCTTTCTCGTCTGTGTCGAGTTATTTGAGCACTCTCTTCACAACAGCTCTTTTCGATTCTTTATTGTTTAACCAACAAATTTATTATAAGTTTACCTTCCAATATCAATAATGTAGAGGATTATAGAAGAGGTCTTTATACTGCATAAAGACGTCTTTCTTAATCCTCTAATCTAATCTAATCAGTAGACTTATGAGTGATGACTAACTGAATAATAATTAATTATATCCTGACTATTTACTGCTACTAATGTTTGTCTTTGTTCAAGCTTGTGCGTTTATCTACAAGCTAACATGAAGCATTAATGTAACCATACCTACGAGCCGGGGGACAATTATAACAACTATACATAAATTATTCCTTTGTACATATTGCGACTACTATAACATAGTACCTACAATGTTGGGAATGTAGTGAATTAATCTTACAAATCACCATCATCTGTCTTCAGCTTTCAGTACATCTCATAAAATATGTATTTACCTTATTGGGGAGATTATACACATCCGACATCTCTCATCAAAGGGAAGAAGTTCGAAAAATCTCCAATATCACCTCACTTAATTATTTATTATTAGTATTAATGGACAATAAAAACACCTACAAACAAACAACCTAATACTTTATGCATTTTACAGAAATTTTGACAATTATTATCATTATGTCAATTACCAGCTGATTGTTAAATCGCCATTTTATTTTGATTTCTACTTTAAACATTTACTTTTCTATTCTACTGTGGTTAAAGATAATAAAAAGCCACTTGTCTAAGCTTGCAGATAACATTTATTTGAACGACATCACGCCACTTTACTTGACTTAGTAGGTAAACTACATGGGCAAGAAATAGGTTTCCTTTTGAATATTACAGAAATATAAAGCCATTTACTAAATTTAATTCCATACCAAGGTAATTAATATGTACATTTAAAGCAATATTTTGATGACACAAGCCTAGAGATGCTATTAATCAATACTTTTATACTTCATTTCATATTTTCTTAAAAAAGAGTATTTTGTATGATAATTTTTTTTTAATACCCAATACGATTTCTCGAACCACAAATATGTCATATAAAAAATTAAAATATTTTCGAGTTTAAATAAATATATAGCCAGAATCATTGCGATACGAGGTTCTTTTTTCTTTATATCGATTCGTTGTTCGAATAGCTACATTTTACCGCAAATACAAAATATTGTTGATATTTCCTTAATTAATGATCGGCAATGTGGCTTTACACTCGAACGGTCAACGGGTTATCTTCTGGCGTACGTTACTCACCTTTGGGGTGAGGCCATGGAGAAGCACGGCGAATCACTGGCTATTAGCTTAGACATCGCCAAAGCTTTCGATAGAGTTTGGTACAAATCTTTTTTTTCCAAGCTCTCTGCCTTCGAGTCGATGATTAATAAATATACCACAAAAACCAGCAAGAGTTATCAGTAAATAAAGCACATTTAAGTACACAAATGTGAGGACATTTTGTTCTAAAATATACAATATATAATAAACAGTCGCGCAAATTACTACTGTGTCCTTATCGATATTTATCTTAATTTAAAATCGACTCTAACCCATTCTCACTTCCTAGTCTGACGAGGTCGCGACAACACTGTCGATTTGTCTGAGCCAGGCTCCCCGGGGGTTAACCGTAATGAATATTAACATCCAAACGTAGTATCTAACAGCTTGTGTACGCCATTTCTCTCTATTCTAAGTTGTGTCTGCTTTTTCTTCTGTGTTGTGTAGCTGATACTGTACTTGCTTTGTGCGATCGGTTTTTGATCGATAGACTTTTTTTATAAAAACTAGTTTTTGCACGCGGCTTCACTTGCATTAATGTAATCTTTGTCAATCGAAATAGGTGTCCCTCGATCGAAACAACAATGAAATTCCAACCAGGAAATAGGAACAGTATCATTTTCTGGATGGTATGTACTTTTCTGTAGCCCTAACTACGTGTGTACAACATTTCATGATGATCGTTCAAGTAGTACAGCGCGTAACAAATAAAGAACAACAAATAAACAAACTCGCATTCCCCATTATAATATTAGATAGGACTAGTTATGATTTTCTTGGTAAGCCTAAAAGAAACAACATTTTAATGGATTATTTTTTAATTTTACCTTTAAAAACTGGGGTTTCACGGGATGAATGATTCACTGGAGAAAATGCTACATTATCCCCGAAATCAGGAAGGCATTTATTAAGGTACTGGTTCTTTTACCGATTATACCGATTGAAATAATTTTTAACTCATTATATTTGTGGCGATTAGACTATCTTTAACCTACATGTCTAACCCACATAGGTTAAATGAGTGGTGATTTCACTGTAATTGTATCAAGGATTGTCGTTTATATTGCTGGTGATTCCTAAATAAATTCTTCTTAGTCTGGATTTATTTTGATGACGTGAAGTGAACGTTTTTCTTGTATCCTCTGTGACATAAGAGTGTATCCCCAGTGAGAGAGTTTCTAAAGAAACAAAGTAAGTATTTTCATTTTGTTTTGGTAAGTGTTTCATACCTTAAGTAAGTGGATACAAATATATATTTTTTCATTTATAATGGTAGGTAGCAGGTACACTTGTCAATGTTATCAATTATTAAAATATGGGCATACTTGTGTTATAGGTGCACGTATGTTGTGTTTTTACGTTTATTTTATAATTTATAACTACCAATTTCTTGTTAACTCATCGCCGTAAAAACGAGGCGTACTTTCAAAGGAATCTAGCCAATTAAATAATATAAAATAAATAAGTATCTATGTGTACAAGACATTAATGTAATGTGTACTAGTTGTATAAAAAAAGATGTGTAAACGCCTTAGAGGTAAAACAAACGTGTATATCATATGGTAACGTGAAATACCTCATTATAAGAAGACTGTATATTCTTATGAGAAATAAAGTTCTTTAAACCTAATATCACAGTTATGTAGGATTTACGACTGCTTTAATTTTGTTTAAGAAAAATCAAGTGCGTGGTCTCAGCGACTGCCGTTGCGGTGGAAAAGGTTACATATCTACGTGACGTCATACGCGTCGTCGCGCTGGTATCGATGCAGCCGTGCAAAAGGGGTACGAAGCATCTCAATAAATATTGCTACAAAACTTTCCTAAACAGAAAGTGCAGAATGGCATATAACGCCACGTGCAACGTGGTGCATATATACACGATGAAGCCTTACGAAACACGTAAATTGTGTCTTGTAAAGTGGGCCCATAATAGATTTGTGATTGTGTCACCAATCACAAACTAAATTCAGTTATTGGGATCTGTTCACTGCAAATTAAATTGACAACACAAACACCTTGAAATTACAAATACTACTATTTGCATATTATGAATATTATCGTAATATAAGAAATATTATTTTATACCTATGAAATAATATTTTTATATTAGGTAAAAACTGTAGCACAAATATGTAAAACATTGATCCTTTACCATTTTAGTGAAATTCACGTTAAACAATATGCGATTAACGCGAGAGTCCGTGTTTGCATCACCTGCAGCTGTCGTCGCATTAAAAGAAAATTAACGGAATTTGATGCACGGATTATGCAAATCGAAGCATATCCGCCGACGTTCTTTGTTATCACGTACACAAAATGAGTTTTGATGGTAATGCTGTTGACAATTTGTGTTTCTTGCGCTAGCTTTATCTTTTACTAATTAATTTTATGGCAGGTTTGGCGCTGTTTTATTGAGTTTAATATTTCTGTACTAGATATAATATTATTTTTACATAGTTATCTTCGGAACTTCGTAGAAAAAAAGGTCAAGTCGTAGTATTATGAAAAATATAGCGTAACATAGTTACATCCTTTTCATCCACAGTTTTTTTTGGTGTACAATAAAGAGTATTTATAATTATTAATAATTTTATCATATTTGGGTATATGTAACTGTAGTACCGTTACTCGATAATGTTGGGTCTTACGACTACGCTATATTTCATAATAATCTCTAAAAATTATTTATTAATTGAAACTAAAGTTTCATGACATTAGTCTAACCACTCAGTAAATTTAATAAAACGAAATTACGCTGTTGTATCGAGCAATTTTATTCCAAGCATATTCAATTAGTTTGAAATGGTTTTGATTGTTTTTTTAAATATCAAAAGCCGTAACTGTAACACACAAAAACGTAAGTTTATTATATGAACAAAATATGTCTAAGAAATCAAATCTTTCTTGCTGTCAACATCACCAAGGACCAAGGACAATAAAAATAACGTTTTCCTAGTACATGGTAAACAAACCGAATTATACCTGAAAAAAAACTTCCCCTTCAAAATTACAGTATCGTAAAACAATGATTGAAAATCTCGATATCGGTCTTATATTTCCATTAACTTGGGGGAGTGAGTAGTCATGCAACCGTTATCTAACCAGGTATCTATAGCTTGATTTGATAATAATAACTTGCAGACGGGAAATGTGGAAATCAGAGGGCGAGCCTGATAGGGGCGTGAAAATGTTTATACACTTTCATAATTTTGAGGGGATCATATCGGATACAGTATAAAGAGGGGTCGAACAAGGAAAGGGCTTTCAACAAAATACTTAATACGGAAAATACGAGGTTGGAAACCTGGTTATTTCTAGCTGATGCTATTATTTGGGCGTTGATGTTACGCCAGGATTTGCTCAGCGTATTGCATTACCATATTTTTGAGCCATTGTTTGATGTATTTTTTAGAAAACTTTTGTTAGAACTTAATTATGTTTGAAGTGTAGTGCAGAGCTAAACATGTTTTGGTTATAAGTTATTACATCCATTTGATTGAGATTAAAAATGACAATAAAATAATATAAATAAATTAAATAAATTCTAATGTATTGCGGGTCATTTTTGCCAACAAAGCTAAAGGGATGAGTTACAATTGAAATCATTCCCGTTCTTGCTCACGTATTTAACTGCTCGCTAACAAGTGGAAACTTTTCTACTGCGTGGAAAGAGGCACAAGTGACTCCGTTAGGTTGCTATCAGCGACGAATAACAGGGCATACACGATCCGATAGTAAGCTGTACAACATCTCCCTAAAGCTCCCAGAGCCTAATAGATAAATTTGCCAGGGTATGCTAATTTTTATCTATATCTATAAATGTTAAGATGCTCCACTGGAGGTGGTCAGCAAGTTTTGCTACTTGGGTTTTCATGTATCAAGCAATCTCTTGCTTGACACGGAGATCGACTCTCACATCGGCAAAGCGGCCTTATGTTAAAGACGAAGATGTTTGTCTATCAAGTGTATGTTCTAAGCACATTTTTATACGGAACGGAATCCTTAATGACATGACTATGGCCAGGTGGCAGAAAACAGAGCTAAACACTGTCAAAAACAAACTGCTGCAATTCCAGAGACTCACGTGTTTGGCCGTTACAAGATGCATGCGCACAACCCCCACAACCGCCCTTGAAGTAGCACTTGATTTAGCACCACTAGATCTGTTTATACAACAGGAGGCAGTCATGGCAGTCATCAGACACAAACACCTGGGTCTATGGTGCAACCGAGAGAAACCACTAATTGCTGCCCTATGTGACAGGATCCCAAACTTCTTCGAAAGGAGGTACCAAATACAACTACAAGAAAAGTACCGAGATAAATCCGGCATAAATGAAGTCCACGAGGGAACAGCCGCCCACGTTATAAGTAAGATATAATCCAGTGAAATTTAACTTAATTATTTAAATACTTACAATTTAACATTTTGAATTAATTAAGTTCTTTCTATATGGCTGCCTAATTTCTAAGTTTGACATGTACCTAATATTTTTAACCTGAATGTTGCACATGAAAATTGCTGCACATTTTATAGTCTTTGAATCGTCTATGTTTATTATGTTTCTCATATTTTTTTAAATTTTATGACAAATACAAATATATTATGTGAATAAAATAACACACAAAATAACTTAGTAATAAAGTCCTTTAGGATGAATTTTTTATTTAGTTTTTTTTTTTTATTTATTCAGATATCTTGCATCAATACTTATTCTTCGTCGTTAACATTATCTCTTTATTTAAGCATAGCCAGCGTTAATGTAAACAAACCTTATCTCGAATGATTACCGAATTCTTTTTTAATTAAAAGGCCGTTGAATGAAATTGGATCGGCTCTCTTTGTTCTAAGGCTTTAAGGGGTATTTATTCGTATATTTTTTGCACAAATTATTCAAGCTTATTGAACATTGGACGTCTGAGAGGGCGATCTATCACAGAGATAGACGGAATACGAAACCTTATAAAGAAAACTCGACCCCCGTAAGTGGGTCACAAATCCTTTAGAAGTTAGACCTTTCAAAATTGGTTTTATTCGTCCGTATGTTTTCGGATTACATAACGTTGATATAACTTATGAGGCAGAAAAGCTAAGGAAATGTAAGGAGCGGTTTAAGGATAAATTGTATTTAAGGAAAAAGAAATCTTTGTATTTTGATTGTATAACTATTGAAAGTATGACTTGTGTACGCTGTTAATAAGTTGTCAGATTGATGAGCTTGGTAATTCTCTTAGTTTGAATGGATTTAGGCCACATTACTGGCTTAGATCGTAGCCGGTCAATTGCCTAATCTATAATAAAAAATAAGTATTCCATTTTGCTGGTGCGCGGGAGTCTCAAAGCAAGCGATCCATAGTATACACGTGGGAGAGCCATACTTCGGCACGTATAGGCCGGCTCGACTCCGCTCGATACCACAGCCTCACAGAAAACCGGCAGTGAAGCAATGCTTGCATTGCATTTCGCCGCGTGAGTGAGGTTACCGGAGGCTTCCCTCTCCCCTATTCTAGTCCTTCCCCTCTCCCCTTTTCCCCCTCTTCCCCCCTCCCCCTCTTCTTCTACTCCCACCTTAAAGGGAGGCAATGCACTTGTGACTCTCGTTACAGGTGCCCATGGGCGGCGGTAGTCATTTACCTACCACCAGGTGACCCGTCTGCTCGTTTGCCCCCTATATCATAAAAAAAAAGTAAAACAAAATTTAATTTTTGACTGACTGGAGTAAAGTTACAGTAAACAGAATTATAGCTAATAAAATGATATAATAGTGCTAGCATTATTTATATAGTTATTATTACTATAATATTTATAAATGTCTGTAAGGTTGGGTAACGAGTAAAAAAGTGACTTGTTGTAAAAAATGAGGCTTTATAGAAAAAATAATAGATAAGTGTACAAAATGAGTAATAATTTACTTACAGCCATTCTACTTACATTTTATAAGCGTGGGTAAAATGGAATCCCAACAATTTCTATATTACATTGTTCTTAAGACTGGGAATAATGTTTTAGTAATTCTTGTTCTAAAAAATCTATAAGATGTTGCAACTTTATTAAAAAAATGTAGTATGTTTTTTTTTATGGTCTCAACATATCACTTCAAATAATTATCGTAATAAAAGATTTGAATCAGGGACCGCGCCCCGATCCCGAAAGCCCTACGACCCATACGTAGAGGTTCTCTATAAAGTTTTCGACGTTAACTTTTAAGAGTTCAAGCAAAAATGTATTAGATTTTTTATATATTTTTTAACCAAAACCAAACCCTTAATAGTTGTTTTTATGTTTTTTTCCTAAAGCTGTAAGTTATATATAATACTAGCTTTTGAATGGTGTGAATGTTTATTTTGTAAATCAATTTAGTCGCGAACAGTAGATACTTTTCCTGAATGAAAGGTACCTACCTACCCTATGCCCTATTTGTACCCCTAACAATACACGTATGTGTTTAACATTTCATAGTAGTGGGTTGAAAAGTGAAGGCAGGAAAGCATAACAACTGTTCCCGGATCCCTCCATTTTAGGCGCAGTATGGCACACCGTGTGGTTTTCGTCGGTTCGATTCCTACAGTCCGCCCTACCGAAAACCCTAGTGGGGTGACGGCCCGAGGGGGTTTCCACACGCACATAAAAAAGAAAGCGTAACAAACGAACAAACAAACCAAAAAACCATAAAATTTAAGCAATCCAAATCAATATTAAGAAGTTACTTGATAATAAGCTATTCAACGTGTAATTTTGACTCGATTTATAGATATTTTTTCGAAGAATGCCATCCCTTTTTTATCCTTAAACATAAACCTACCAATTCAGCATAGCCAAATCTATAAACCAACCAAACTACTGTCCATATTCTCAAGACTAAGAATCAATCTCCATTACATCGTAGTAGTGTCATTTTGGAAAGCAATTCGCGACCACAGGAGATTACCTTATACGAACTACTACGTATCAGTCCTCTGCAGGCTTCCAACCCTCATTCCCTTCGGATATCCTGGGAACTTTTATTGCCGCTGTAAAATACGGAACGATCGGCCAAGTAAGGATTTTGTAACAGGTAAATGCTTTAGTTTTAGTCGTAGATAAAATAGGTTTTAATTTATTTCATTTGTGTATGTTACAAAAATTATACAATGACTACTTCCTGCTATTTGAAATGTAGATTTATGCCGAGTTCCAATAAACAAGAAACGATTCCTTTTGCTTACGGACGGTAAAATTTTTATTAAAAATTCAACGAAATTTTACCGTCCGTAAGCAAAACGTATCATTTCTTGTTTATTGGAACGCGGCATTAGAGATACAAATAATTTAATAATTGAGGTTATTGGTAAATATTTTAGTAGTAAAAAGAAATGATTAGTATATGTAGTAACTTCATATAAGTAGCATTGTATATTATATAAACTGAAATAACAGCATGTCGTCCGCTCTATAAAAAGGTAAAATGGGAGAAAATTTAGTAGTAGTAACACGTTAGAGTATACGTAAAGTTCACGAACTTTGATCGTACGAAGCACTTTTTTGGTGATGAAGATTGTAATGCACTGTAATATAAAATATTAGAGCTGAACTGACTGCAATTTCATTTGACTTTTTATATTTAATACTTAAATCTATATCTTTGGTTTTATTTTCACCGGATCTCATTAACCAACAATACACGACGCAGTGTTGTTGTTAGTTAGTAGAAAAACCATTTAATGTACATTTTTTGTACTAAACTGTTTACAAAAATAAGCATTGAAGTGGAATTTGTGCAGTATGAATGCAGTTTTCATAAGTGCCCACCTCAATCAACAGGCATTTTAGACACAGTAAAAGTTAAAATTAATAAATAACAATCAATATAAGTATTATGAAATACCATCATCGGAGTATGCTATAAAAACAATCCTGTGCCTCTCTTAGTGACTCAGTTTGTCAAAAAAATTAAAACATTACTACAAAACAATTTGAGAAAATATTCATAATATTTCTGTGTCAAACCATACTGGCCACATCTTTACATTCAATACACCCGTATCCCATCTAGGTTCAGGTCAAAGGCGTAATGCGCCCGGTCCTGCTCTTCGGACGTGTAGTAAGGGAATTGCTGGAAACAATTTTTCCAATCTCTTTGTGCGGGTGGCGGAGGCGCAGCGATAAATTTTATGACAAATTGAAACCCTTCGACTCTGTCAGATTACGACATTGTTTAAGTTACAAACGAAAGTTACATGCGTACTAAATGCATTTGATGGTTTGTGCAGCTACTTCACCTTAGATTAGATAGAGATTAGATTTTTTTATAAATAAGCTATAATTACTATAATTATAGTAATTAATTCTATTTTAACTAACACATAAATTGATGAGCTACTCAGTAACCAATAACTGACAACTTTATCGAGGGGTAGACAAGTTTTAGGTGTCACGAAAAGCATTGGACAAGTTCAAGAGTTTTCCACTTCATTTATAAATTTAGTTTAAAATAGTCTTACATTCTTCTTCATGGCCAAAATTGTCAAACATTTATGAATTTACGTCAAACTGTCATTGCTTATATATTATATGGCAATTATAGAAAATAATACCTTGTGTAGTACTAATAAATAATACTATATAAATGGAGTGCACGCGCGGGCTACATGTAGCCCAGCGTGTAGTATTGTCCTATATCTTTTTAACTAGAATCGCTACAGCACAATCATCTAAAGTGTATTCCTCATGTATTAATCCTCGCCCCCGCTAGTAGCGTGCCGACTCCCGCGGAGCACAAACTTCAGCCAAAAAAGTTGTTGAAATTGGTATGTAGCCCACCTGTAATCCGCGCGTGCGCTGGAGGGAAATTATTGTGTAGTGTGCAAGTGGAGAAATTGAGGTAAATATGATACATTTGTTGTTAGTATTGCTACATAAACTACTGTCAATCAGTTTTGAAGTATTTGTTTTTGTATTTATGTATGATTTTTACGTTTTGTAGATGGCGTCTAACTATTCGTGTGACCAACTTTATAGAGCGAAATAAAATACTAGGTACTTTTTTTTGTCTACCGTCCATAATATTGACAAAATTGATGCTACGACTGGATAAGCTAGAAGACCTGAAATCATCACATTTTATAATCACACAAATACGGCGGCGATATTTTGATCACGATATCATAGTAATCAAATAATAGTGATCCGTCGCCAATCCCTCAAAGAAGTTGGACGAACTTTTTGCTGCGATATACGACGATAGATCGTCGTACATCTCATCGATATATATCCCGAGCTATAAAACTTCCAGGATTGTCAGAACAGTACATGTAATATACTATGTCAATTTGGAGAGTAGGTGGTCGGTGTTTTTTTTTGCAGCAGGGCTTGCGACCGCAGCAAGCGCAGGTAGTACGGTACACGCATGACGTATAATTTTACACAGCCAGACGTTTTTTCTAAATGTATGCCCATAGGCTGCTTTGTATGATTCATTTTGATTATTGTTTCAATTGGATTACAAGAAATAAATTCTATTAATAATCTTACGTTTCTATACGAAAATAAGACAGAAAGATCTCAAAGCGTCCAAACAGTGTTGATTTTAAAGGAGTTTACGTTTATGTTTCAAGTTATACTTAAAAAGGAATAATTCATTGATTGTTTAAGCCATTATGATAAAAAAAAGATCTTTGTTAATTATATGGTGTGTTTTACTTATTTTTTGTCTTATAAAGAGAAGTAATTGATCCATAAGTGGGCTACGTCTCTAGCCCACGCGTGCGCTCAAGGAATATTTAATAGCGCGTGTACTCTAGTGATATAGTATATATAAATAGTGTGTACTATAATAACACATTTTATTTTGAGATCTGAAATCTGAGAGGTCTGTAGGATAATGTTAATGCCATATTCTTCGATACTACAATTATATTTTTTTTAATTTGTTTGTATTACAATTAGTTTTTTTTTCTAGAAGGTGGTGACAAAACATTTGCAATCTGCCCTAGAGATCTTATCCTTGGGTAAACTTTTGAGGCATGATCACTCAAATATATCCAAAATATATATATTGAAAAATAAGACTTGCACACCTTTAGGATTTTTAGGACATTGTTTGTCCAGCAAACAATAAATGTATTTTAATTATTTAAAATTTATATTATAGGCATTTAATCATTTATTTTTAGTAAGATAAATTTAACTTCTATTCAAAATTTAATTACCTACTCTGATATACATAGGTAACGATTCAAAGTGTTTTGAGTACAGTTTCATAATTTCAACAACTCTAGACCAGCTTTAGTTAATTGAAATTGTTTAAGTATTCAATTTCATACAAATTTATTGTTTAGTCTTGATAGACTTAACAACTTTGGTAGATCTTTGTCAGAAACTTAGATTTCACTTAGATTTCAGTCAGATTACTACAGAAAATATTTTTATAGGCTTGGGGGCATAATATTTCTTTTTTTTTGTATGTAAGTTTTAATGAATTTAAGAAAATCAATATAATGTGATTAAGGTGTGGCTTGAACAGTATCTTCGTAGAGATTGATATAATAAAATCGATATATGCATTGGGAATCGATTCTTTCTTCAATATAAATTATATCATTTACATTTTTCAATCGATATTTTTAGTTTGATTTTGTCATCACTACATCTCTAGTAACTTCAAATACCAAACTTCACTGAACTCATGCTATGAGAAAAATGCTATAATCACTTTATCACTCACGTATTAGTGACAAATATAAATAAAAAAATTAAAAACCCTAGACCACTTTAATATTATATAGATAACATTACCGTGCATAGACTGAGTTTAAATTTCTAATTAATAAAAAAAAATCTTTGATATGAATATAGTATGATATGCATAAATCATGATATATGATACATTCTCGATAAAAATAGCAGAAAAAACTTTTTAAAAACATACGTTTTGGGGCCTAAACTCCACCATTTTATAATGTTAATATATTTTATTAAAAATCTCATTCATCAAAATCGGCTTATCCATTCAGTACTTACAAGGGGACATAGAGACGGCCGTACATACATACAGGTCAAACTTATAACCGTGTTTTTAGGTTTCACCGTAGTCGGATAATAATAAAGCTCCGAGTACTATAAAGTGCAAGTGATTAATAAGAAATTCAATCGTAGTTATATTTAACATATTTACCGTATTGTCAGACTTCCGGCAGCTATCCGGTTAGAGCATGCCACAATTGTGGCGGTAAGATCCATTATGGAGGATTGGCTGCAGAGGCAACGTGCTAGCCTCTCCTATCGGTTCAAACAGCTACTCACCGGAGACGGCTGCTTCAGTAAGTACTTGTGTCATATAGGCCAGGAGCCAACGCTTGCGTGCAATCACTGTGAAGACTATCGTGAGGACACTGCACTCCACAGTGGATACCTCGCGACGGTTATTGGTGTGAGAAGCTTCTCACTAGAGACCATGGTTCTGTCCATGGTCCAAAGTGAGACTGCGTGGGATTCGACCATCTCGTTTTGCAAGGAAGTGATTTTGGTTAAAGAGGTGGCGGAACGGGATAGGACAACCACTCTCCCTCTCCTCTTACTCCACGGTGTGGTCGCCTGCCGTCTGGCAGCCTAAGCCTGCAGGATTCTCGGAGACTTCCTTT
Source organism: Euplagia quadripunctaria (assembly GCA_963859945.1). Classification (NCBI taxonomy): domain Eukaryota; kingdom Metazoa; phylum Arthropoda; class Insecta; order Lepidoptera; family Erebidae; genus Euplagia; species Euplagia quadripunctaria. Next base: position 18,025,346 of record OY982569.1, on the reverse strand, counting down.
TTATAGGGTATTCCTGGTTCCTCTGCGGTAGAGCCACTTGGGAACCCCGTGTGTGGGTTTAGTCGGCTCAATTGCATTTTTTAAGCTAACGCTCGCAGACAGGAATGTGAAGTTTTGAATATTTAAAGTTTATATATAGAAGTGATGAAAGCCACAGAAAGCTAAATTAAAAAAAAATTGCTATTAAGTTAAAAATTATGTTAAAAACCTTATGTATATTTTGACCTGTCATGCCAAAGCCTATGCAATGGCAGTTAAAGTTATACTGTTAAATGAAATAAAACATTCAAAATAGTCGAAATTTGACCGCCAGGCGATCTTTATGACGTTTTTTATTTCGATTTTGACGAACGCCACTATTGAAGCACCTAAAACAATTAGTTTTACCCAAACATTTATCCGCAACAAATAGAAATCAACATTTATTTCGCTCATGTTTACGCATGCCTTAAGAATATGACGTAAGGAAAGCTTGGTGCACTCAAGTAACAGTTTTCTTTGCGCCTTCCCGTCTCGGACGCTCTTAATGCAAATTTTATTTATTCATGTAAATTAATATCTATTCTGTGGGACACCCAGTGAGGCGAGAAATTGAGTACGTGCAAAAATAATGCTGGCTAGCAATCGCCTGGCTTATGCAAAGGTTGCGCTCGCACCGATGGTTACCAATTAGATTGTGTTGTGTCGTTGTGTTTTGTCGCATGGGCGTTGTAGTGAAGAAAGAAATGGTGTGTCAACACTATGCAACACACTGGCATTTTGAGAAACATTTAAGTGTCAATTGACCCATTGGGAAGTAATGACTTCAAAATAATGGTGTAGTTAACCATCAAGGTAAGGTCTGAGAGTCCATAAAATAAATCAAAGTGGATTACAGTTATCGTTTATACCTATAATGTGACAAATGTGTTTGAACTCGTAAACGGAATGAAAACATTAAGTTTCAAGTAAATATTACCAACATTAATTGAAAATCGCAGCTGACTTCTATTTAAATTGTATTTAATTCCAGAGATTTTAAAAGATACATAATATTTATTTCCGTCCTGATTACAACAAGTTATAAACAGACGCAATACGTTCCAACAAATACATATAACAGTATCAAATAATTCCAACAAATGGCATCACAATATGATAAACTGAAACATAACCCGATGACTTGAGAAGTTTTTCCACGCGCCATTTACCATGAAAGGGAATATGAAAAGGGTTGGAAATTAATTGTTATGTCACTTGTCAGACGCTTTGGTAAACAGCGAGCTCTTAGAAATTGGTACGGTGTTTTCTTGTTCTATTTATGTTGACTTAGATAGTTTAATATGTTGTTTTGTGGACTTTAGCTGTAAGGTTACATATTGTATTATAAGTCGGTTATTTAACGTCCTAATGATTTTTGAAACAATAAACTTTACCTAATGATTGTGAATCGATAACCTACACGTGTATAAATTTATATTAATGATTTTCAGTTGTTGATAGGTTTTGAAAAGCAAGTCTGGAAAAGGCGGTGCATGTTTTCCACCACAGCTATAAGTCCTGAGTGAGGGTTTAAACAGATAAAAAACATACAATAGGTATAGTCATAAAACGCTTAACTTCTGAAGTAAACAGGTTAAATCAAGGCGATTACATGAAGACATTAAGGTGTGTATAATAATCTCGGGGACTTCCTTCCTAGGGTATACCCGAGTCCCTTGCGATAGACTCACTTGTGACAGAACACAGTGTGGTTTTAGCCGGTTCGATTCCGACATACAACTTCACCAATAGCCATGGTGAGGTGATGACCCGTGGGGGTTTCCAAACGACAAAAAAAAAAGGTGTGTGTAATAATATTAATAGTTTATTTCAGATATAGGATACCGGAAATTGTACTAATAACTTGCCACTTTATTGAGCGTTGCTAAGGACAAACGAGTGGAAGAATATATGGCACAATTATTGGGGTATAAAGACGTATTATATAGCCTAATATCATAAGCCAGCCATGTGGTTTTTATACTCCCTACAGATACTAACCACATCTGTGGGGAGAGTAAAATTAGAGTGAAGGGTAAACATAGGGTAGTGACATAAAAGTGTTTACCTAGGAATAGGGTATGTACAATTTACACCTACTGTGAAATTATCGAGTGCGCCTCTCTAGGAATCTCCAAAGACTAGACAAAAATGATAAGAAAGTCCCGGAGAAAAGGTTAGTGGTGCCCCTCCGGCCTAAGATTGATTACAGTAGCGCTACATATTCTGCATCTCTATTGTCAAGATCAAATCCTAGACACTTAAGTAACGGACAATTTTATAGCTTTCGATAGATATAGTTTGATTAGAGGGATCCTGATCGATCCAAAATTGCCAATACAAATCAAAGGCAAAGTGTACAAATCCGCAATAAGACCCGCATTATTATACGTAGCGGAATGTTGGCCGCTCAAGAAACAGCAAGCCGACAAACTACACGTCACCGAAATGAGAATGCTCAGATGGTCTGCCGGAGTCACCCTTATGGATAAAGTGCCAAACGTATATATCAGAGGAAGTTTCAAAGTATAACCAATACAAAACAAATTAGCAGAAACACGACTGCGATGGTACGGCCATGTCATGAGGAGACCGGTAGATCACATGACCAGGAACGTGCTCAATCACAAGTCAGGACCGAAACAGCGCGGGAGACCCCGACTCACATGGATGGCTGTAGTTAGGAAAGACATGGAAGATAAGGATATCGACCCAAGGACGACCCAGAAAAGATATTCATGGAGAAGAATGGTTAGGAGAGCCGACCCCAAATAGAGATGGGATAAGACCGGAAGAAGAAGAAGAAGATAGTTTGATTAGAGGGAAACATATTTGGACCGCCTTAAGCCACTGAGGATTTATATCTCGTGGTTCCTTTTACTTTTGTGTGTTATTTTTCTGCGTTGGGTCAAAGTAACCGTAGTTGAAAGGCCTTCAGTTTTTCCCCTTCAACGTAAACGTAGAATATCATACCAGATTTATCATTAATTACAATAACCATTTCACTTAACTAATGGAATGCCAGAGTCATTTCCTATATCAATTTCATATACAGCAGTATTATGACAAATCTAATTTGCTTCCGATATCGAACACCAAGCTCCCTAATCAACCCCAAACCGCGGACCAACTGCATTAGGGAACAAATACTGCAGACAGCCTAATAACCCTCCAACACCTAAATGATAATAATTTGATACACGTCATAATCGTTAAATATGCAATCTATTTTGCACTTTACGTCATCGTAACAAGGGCGTAGGCTAACCAAATAAATAGAAGCAGGCGAAATGGGGGGTACTAATGGAAGTGTGAAATACGATAGCATTGAGCGAATACATTATTCAAATTTAGTAACAACGGTTTTTATTATGTTTTTCTTTTTAGGAAGGTGTGGGAAGAATATTCAAAAGTACATTTTATACCGGTTTTCATGATCCTCGTACGAAATGAAATTGTGGAATGTCAGTCTTATGCGTAAAAATGGGAAATGGAAAACACTTGTACAACCGAACTCAAAATGGTACATATGCATACATAATTACAATATATTCAGATTCTCTTTGTTTGCAACAGTTATTGTTCTTTTTGTAATAAGTCGAGTTGCTGTGTAGACGTCATCTGAAAGCCAACTTTTCCATACTTTCATCATCAAAAACTTTTTGACTTAGAATTTATACATATTCATAATATATTTATATACGTTTGTCAGTTTTAACTTGACCCTATACTATCGCTTTTCAATAAAACTTTGGTAAGGCAGTTATTTTAATAGTGTTCAGTTTAGTAAATCCTTTAAGATGTAATGTACATATATCATTTTAGTACATTATTCTTACGGGCCTGTTGGTCTAGTGGTTAGTGCTCCTGACTGCTAAGCCAGAGGCCGTGGGTTCGATTCCCATACAGGACAAAAAATTGTGTGATGAGCATGAGATCGTTTATTCTGTCTCTGTGTAATTTATCTATAATAGGTATGTATTTAGAAATATGTAAGTATGTAAGGATCAGAAGTGTTGTTTCCATAGTACAGGCCCTATCTAATTCGAGATCAGAGGGCCGTGTGTGAGATGTGTCAAGTTATTATTATTATATGTATTAGTATATGTAATTTTTTCTTAATTTTAGCATAGATGTAAAAACATAACTTACTACGTACGTAATTCTATAGGCTAAATTGTCTATGGAATTTATTTAAAAATGACATTGATTTAGGTATCCTCAGTTATTAAAAAACAAGAAACCACCAAATAAGGCCTTGAAAACTAGATATGTATACTAGTCTAGTAGATAAATTCCATATTCTCTACCCAAGTTAATGCGATTATCAAAATGAAATTGGTAATACAGTTGAAGTATGTACTAACTTCGATGTAACTTTAATATCTATGGTAACTACTCCGATGAAAATGGATCTTGTATTTTCATATTTATTTCATTTTTAAGAATAAACAATAATATTTTGCTTGAAAGAATTACGGTTATCACGTAAAAATATACCTCTACTAATGCCTCATTTGATTACTTATACCTTAATTATTAAGTTACTCCAATGATTGCCCTGTACTGAATTGTTAATAAAAATGAAGAATATTCAGAACAAAACAAGCAAGCAAGCAAGTTTAATAAGTGCAAGTGTACACACACTTGCACTTATTAAACTATAAATCGATGTAATTGAAATAGATATCTACGTAAGAGAGTAAAACTCACGCAGTCCACGCACATAATGATGAGTTCATGATACGTATGTGCATAACGCATCTACGAGTACATACATCATGTTTTCAATGTCCCGTTGTCAGATCTGATGTCACTACATGTTATTTCCGTCATCCCATTTTTTCTCACGTCAAGAATGTATGTTTGCGTGAGCCAAACAAAAGTATCTGATGCTCCTTTGTTAGCAGACATTCCCGCGGATTTCTTTCTACCTGCATACTTTCTCGCCATTTCAGTAATTTCTTTGTTGTTTTAATTGTTCTGCGAGCACTTGTTCTAATGTAATGAAGATTTCTTATCATTGAGACTATCTATATAATATTATGATTCATACACAAACCGATTCACAGATAACCTTAACATTTATAGCTAAAAGCTTGTAAATTTTCCATAGAAATTAATTTCCACATAGATTCCTTATTTAGTACACATCACCTCTAAGAAAAAATGTTATCAAAAATAAAATTCCTTGCTCGCGTGCAAATAATTTACATAAATATGTTAAAAGCAAATTCGGTAAATGAAACAGGTTATTTTCTTGTGTTGACCAATTAACTTCAAGTACAAATAGGAACACGGTAGTCGCTTGCGCAAATTTCTATAATATGTTACCGTAAGTTTGTGAACATCGTTTGTTTGTTTATATTTATGTGGGAGAGCCATGCTTCGGCACGTATGGCCGGCTCGACTCCGCTCGTTACCACGGCCTCACAGAAAGCCGGCCGTGAAGCAATGATTGCATTGCATTTCGCCGCGTGAGTGAGGTTACCGGAGGCCCTAACCCTTCCCTCTCCCTCATTCCCGTCCTTCCCCCCTTCTCCTATTCCCTCCTTAAAGGGCGGCAACGCACTTGTGACTCTCGAGTTGCAGGTGCCCATGGGCGGCGATAGTCATTTACCATCAGGTGACCTGTCTGCTCGTTTGCCCCCTATACCATAAAAAAAAAACAATCTTGCGATATTTATTTATTTATTTAAAACTTAATGCACAATTTGTACAAAGATGGAGTTAATGCACAGTCAACCTTGGAGTGATGTAGAAATATTATACGGTAGATGCAAAAATAAAATTTAACATTTGTATTTATTTATTATACTTAGATAATCATAACAAAGTAGATATACATATTACATGAAATAAATACTGTTACTTACATAAATAGCTTGCTATACGTCATTACCACATAAAAATTAACTGACGTAAAATTATGGCCACACAAATTATAAACTAACCATGTTCACAATCTTACGGTGACCGAAAGGCTAAGGGAAGGCTAATAAAATTTTTTTTTCTTGGACTTATTGGTGTTCCAAGAAAGTTAAAAAAATCTTATTTTTTATTTCTGTTAGTATATGTACATGACCCTGCTTACTCAAATTACAAATAGTAAAATTATGTATATTTGTATTTTATATTTACATAATAAACTACTTACCAAAACTGTCCAACAAATTTTGTATAAAGCGATCGATGGAAACAATGAGACTGATGAACTGTATGGAAAGGCTAACAAATGTCTGGTGGTAAAAAGTACCTACAGAAGTGGAAACGTCAACGACATGCATAGGTGCCATTCATAAAATGCGCTACACCCAAGATGATTATAACACATCTATTGCACTACAGGGCAACACTTACAATAACAACTGTGAAAAATATAATTCACGTTTTACCGTAGTCAGTACCGAATGCTACTTTATCAAGATCCAAAGTGCGTGTGGTGTAACTAAATCTTTGTAGAAATAACTTAAAGTATATAACAATAGTTGCTTTAAGCCCTTTCCCTCGCACTATATTAGGCGTGACCTATTTTACTTCATACATAATATAACTATATAAATAATGAATACAATGTTTGTCTTTAATTCCAATGTGGAAATGAATATTCTGGGGTTAGTTAAAATAGTAGTCACAAACACCAAAGAGACTGTCAGCAGTTAGCTTCGTAACATATGTAAGTACATTTGCAATTCAGCCGCCATATTTATTCCATTTTCTAGCGTATCCCTGGAGGAATTATCTCATTAATGGTAACAACACGTGTGTACACTGCTTAATATGTGTATGGTTGTGGTTGTAGATTAAAGTTCTTTGTATTTTAAGTCTTATCAGAATGGGATAGAGTTTAGTTGTTGTAATTTTGGAAGTATCGGATACCTCAGCCAAAATTTCGTTGCGGTGAACTAATAACTTAATACACACCGTCACGCAATGTAGTAAACATTTAATTCTATATTCTTATAAGTACGTACGTGAACGATTACAAAGTTTTTTATTAAAGTTATAATTTCGTCGTTGGAAAGATAGGCTTAACATATTAATTTTCAACACCGACTAAAATTTAATTTCAAACTATTTGATTGGAAACATTTTTTATTCAATTTCATTGTTCTTGGTGATTAACACCCTTCCGGGGAAGTAGTATTATTACTAAAACAAATAGGCATACAACCTAATGTAATTCCAAGGCTTGATATTTATATTGGCAAGCTACAAATGATAAATATGAAAATAAATACAATTCCTGTGGAGTTACAGTTCCGTTTTACAAAGTAAAGTAAAAAGTAAACACGCATGTTATGGAACTTACTAACGATGCTTACAGTGACTATACTTATATATACATAACTAAAATATTAATTCAGACACCTATATGATGATACTCGTGCGTCTGTCTGTGTGTCCGTCACAGCCAATTTGCTCCGAATCTTTTAGGCCGATTAAATTAAAATTTGGTAGACATGTCAATTCTGTGACTCAAACACAGAAGTGCAACGTGAATAAATTAATTTTGAATATGGGATTCGCTTTTAGGGTATATTTTGTAACGTACAGTTTGCAAAATAATTTGCTAACTATACCGTGTGACATATGAAATAAAAATGTTGTGAAGATTTCAATGTTTTTATAATTTTTAAATTAATAACTTTAAAGTTACTAAAAAAAGGTTAAAATTTGACCTACCTACGAGCCTTATACCTGGCTGTCAGCTTCATGGAATAAGAAATACACATACACTAAAGCCTATTTACAAGAAGGTATAGACAGAAGCGTATTAAACACCCACAGTTGGTTCCACTCACGTAATAAAGGGCAAGCCTATTGTCTAACGGGGTATTTTGGGAATTAAAAATGCGAAAATCGGGAGTATTTTGAAAGAGAAAGTGTAAGTAAAAAAGAAGAAGTGGAGAGGGGTGAGGGAAGGGTTAGAGTCTCCGGTAACCTTACTCACTCGGTGAAAAGCAAATTGCTTCACTGCTGGTTTCCTGTGAGGTTGTGGTATCACTCCGGTCGCGCCGGCTCATACGTGCCGAAGCATTACTCTCCCACGATTAAAAAACTTGGCTTACTTTTTTTAAAGTGTACAAATAAAGAGTTTCAAAGTTTGCTTCAAAGGAAAATGTTGGTGCCAACATGCTGTTGTCATTCAATAACTGTGTGTTTGATAACATAATTTAGTTTGTCATACACAAACTTATTCCCCCCAGTAAACATGCATCGGTAAGTGTTAATGGTGTGTCATTATAAGTGTTTATTTTGTTCATTGTACGTATCCCGTATTGTTTTGTTCAAAATGTTACTGTCCCGTGGGGACAGAAGTTGTACAATTTCCGTTTTTGTATTTTTGTCCTAATTTTTTTATAGTATTTTAGAATAGTTTTTTATACTTACAAAAGTATTTTTGGGTCTATTTTCTAAAATTCCAATTTAAAAAGATTAAATAGCGAAAACAGTCCCTTAGAGTCCCTTAGCCAACGCTAAGATCCTTTAACTATTTTTACATGACTAACTTTAAGGCGGTAGCATAACGACTAAGGCGTCGCAGTTGCGATCGAGTGTACCAGAACAAACATCACCCAGTACACTGCCGACGTTTACTGGGTGGTGTTTGATGTGACCTGAGGAAGGTAGCTGGGATAGATTGGATGCGGAAGACGGAAGACCGGGTGCAATGGATACGTTGGGAGTGGCCTAGGTCCAGTAGTGGGCTGGAATAGACTGATAGATTGCCACTGCTGACGTGAACTCATTCCTAATACGAACATACCTATTTAGCTTATTAAGAAGGGTAAAAAAATACTACGAGTAATACGTTGCACATATTACCAGTAGTCTATTTAAAAAATAAATATTGCAGACCTGAGATAAGAGAGAGAGAGAGAGAGATGAGAGATGTATGTACATGAATTACTAGTTGCAACAAGTAAATTTTTTCTTTGGTTATTTTTTTCTTATCTATGCTTGTGTCGCGAAAGACTGGAGAAGTAGTCATTGATAGTGGCAGGTAGCGATGTGACCAAGTCTGCCAAGTAGTAAGGACAAATGACCGAATTACATTGACTCATTTTGGCAATGTATTAGTACGATGATAACTTACTTACCTCACAGCACAAAGGCCAGACAAAGACAGCTGAAACAATGAGGTGTATTATATCTTAGGGTCTTAGTTGAATAAGCAGTTTCAGATACGTATTCATATAAATTTTACTAAAGAACAAACGTTCACAATATTTTGCAACTAAGTACATAAAATCAACATCTCAATACAAAGTTACTTTAGAGATGACTATCAAAGAATTCAAACAAGCTATAGCAATAAAACATCCTATCACTGGGAAATTGTATGCAAATAATGTTACAAACAAAACATTAAATTTTATCACGCAACAGAATCGTATTGGAACAATAGTATATTTCGCAATACTTTTTTACAGGTAGCACATCGTGCAATATCAACTCGGTGCTCGCGCATGCGATTAGATGCTTCGATAAACAAACATTTAGTTTATAAGGAACTACCACACAGATGATCGAGACAGAAACATTTTGAAAATAACAAATTTAAATCAACAGGCTTACTTTCGAAAATGATTCGATTTTGATTTTATTTTGATCAAACTTGACCTACAATTCTTACCCCCAAACCAAATCGCATAGAAACGCTGATCCGATATTTTGGCTTCATTATACCTACTTATAAAACTTAATACGGTTCTGAATCTATAGCTGGCGCGAGTTAGGTGACTTCTTACTCAGTAATTAACAAAAATACGAATAAGTTGTACAAAGTTCATATCAGTAAGAACAAAAAGTAATTAGGTAACCGAAGTATTTGCATTATAATTATAAAAAAAAAAAAATAATAATTTAGTCTGAGATGAGTATGTCTTTCTTGTCTACTGACTATCGCTATTATTATAGCTTTTAAAGCAGGTAGTAGTACTGCCATAATTTGAACAACAATATCAATGGTTTAATACCTATCAAAATTCGCTTGTATGATATTCCCTTAAGTTTCACACAGCACGATCGGCTGTTAAAGAGTAAGGTTCATTGTTTTCTATGCTAAGTAAACCCTTTTGTTACTTTGTATTGCATAATTCAAGCCTTTATTGGTGTTGGTTTCGTAATATGTGGTAAGTAATAGTGAAATTGGTTCACGATGTGGGATCTGTTTTGAATTAGATTCCCATTTGTAACGTTTTTGCGCCTCTTTTTGTGAAGCCGTTGACCGTGTAAGGTATGTTACAATCACTTAGGAATACGAACCAATTACACGACATTATAATGTGTACTGTGCTTTAAGCTTTTGCAGTTGTGTAATATACCTTAATGTAAAAAAAGCTTGAAGATAATAAAGAATCGTTGTGTAGTTAAACACTTAACAGTAATAATTTTTGTAACTGTAAGACTACGTGTACACAATTTTATACGTTACCACATGCCATTTAGTTAGCTGATTAATTGCAATAATAATCGATTTTTTTTTATATTGAAGCTTTTGAAATTGAAGTACTTTGCAATAAGTACTTAGTTTTGTTACATTTTCAAAAAAACTACTTTCATTTATATTTTTTTAAATTAAAACTCCTACATTTGAGAGTCGTAACGTTTATGTAAGAAGAAATAATTCAAATGGCAAAATACTTTACTCTGCGTTGTGTAACATTTAATTAATCATTAATATTTACATGTATCTGAAACTATTTTCCTGGAGCCCGCGGTATAGTCTACTAACTAGAGAAGAGAGTTCTGGGATGTCATTCAGGATGCTTTTTATTACAAATGGCCTTATTCAATGAATAGTATTAAGTACCAACAAAATAAAAGTGTAATGGAAACTCTAAATCTGTCTGTAAAGGGGGAAAAGATGGGAAGAGGTAGAAAAACGGTGAAACGAGCTTGGAGTATAGTTTTTCCTTTGCCTAGTTTAAAAATAATGACTCCTTAATAGGAGTTTTATTCATGTACAGGCTTTTGCCTATGAAATTAGAGGTATACATACCAATCTGTTTTTCGAGAGTACTGACTAACTTGTCATAAGTTTCGTTAAAATACCTTTACTACAAACGTTAGTTGACTACAAACATATTTACAAACTTTTACATATTTATAGTGGCTTCCTATTTGAAGCCTATTAAAATTTACATATTAGGTACATTATACTACAGCAAAGTTTTACGTATAGAAAACAATCCAATGTGTTAAACTAGGACATGGTCTATCTTCTCAGCATCCCTTGCGTGATTACTGTGATGATTGAGTAAAATCCTCCTCACAAATTTCCACACCTATTATATTATTAGGATTAGCTGAAACACGATTCCTTATATTCACTACTATCATGGAGATATACTGAGATTTTAGGATGCTATCTTTCTTGAAATATTTAACTTGGAATTTTAATGATTATGAACAAGATATTAAAGTCATAATTAAAACATCAAAACCCATTCAAATTTTTATACTTTAAGCACCTACTTTATCAAGATGGTAAGCGTCCATAAACCCGATTTAAAGTCGCAAACTCATTTCAACATTTTCGAGTCAGTGAGCACTAATCTGCAAAGAAGCCATTCTCTTGCTCGTGACAGTAACATCAAAAATAATGTCAATAACGGTTACGTACTTCGTTCATTCGCTCTCCCTTTCTACTCATCACAATAAACGCTACATTAGGGCTCGAATTAAGTACCATTAATTTTCGTTTCTGTTTCTGTAAGAACATGTGCGAACAAAGCTAATAATTTGTTCCATATTTTGGTTTGCCTTTGATACGTTGACAGAGAGTTTTTTTCAATTCATTAGTTTGCTAAGTCACAATCTCACCCTTACGCGATTCTGAATCAAAAGCAAGAGTGTCTGCCATCTACTTGAGTATGTTTTTCAGTCTTTTTTATAGGTCTTTTGGTTTTACCGGTGTTTTATAGTTAATTCAATCGAATTACACTTACTGTATCTGCTAAGGTTAGTCATCGTCCAACCAAGTCGTTGGTAATTTATATCCTTCAAGTTTGGATTTTTACCCGTTAATGTAGGAAGGAATTATTTAAAGCAATCGGTACGATATAAGTGATCTTACATACAAAAATTGTACTAATGAACTTTCACCACTGGCATAATGCGTATTCTGACGATGTCTGAAAAACCATTCTCATGAATCCTAAAAAAGTAGCCAAGAGTTCTTTTAACTTGCATCGGTCGGAATTGGTTATAAAAAGATCGCGACCAGTTTTTGGATTTCTAAAGAGAAGTGTCGCTAAATAAAAAATAAAATTGCTTCTAGTGTTACAATGGTTCGACTTTATTTCGGAGACACTCTAAACACCATTAGTTTGTGTTTCTGTAAAAAAAATCACTTGATTACGAAACACAAAGCACGCCGACGTAATTTATTGCATCGTTTGTCGTTTCACATTCAACCAACATAAATTTTAAGTTTCATTTTTTTCTCTCTCTAATTTGTTTCCTTTTGCATAATGTGTTAGCATGATATTAACCAAGTTTATGAATGAGGTATGAAGGTGTAATTTGTTGTAATAGTCAGATAACTCTTGGGATGAAACTTTTAAACTTCACTTTCAAATTTTATTTTATAAAACTTCGTTGTAAATGTTTGCAAGTACTAACTAAATGTTAGCACTTTCTACTTTTTATCTCGCAAACCGTGACAACAAATCTGCCGATTTTGAATTTAGTAATAGTAAATTAGCTTTCGCTAGTTCGGTTCTCCCAAATAAAGATTTTTCGTGTGTTTGATTTCAGATCGTTTTGATAGGTGTAAAAGACGGGACCTTCGAAAGGGCTGAGCTGTAAAAAAGTTTTTAGACTGAGCTCTTGTTACTAATGTATATTCATTTTATAAACTTGATAAGCATTTTTGATGAAACACTAGACGACACCTCCAACTGTACTAAATTAACTTATACCACTTTTAAATTACTTACCAGTAAACTTTAATTTAATAATTTTCGCAATAAACTTAGAACTTCTAACAGTCTAGCTAGCACATAATTGAAAATCTAAGCTTCTCCTCTAAGCTAATCTTTCCAAGTACTAGCTTCTGTAGAATAAGAGTTTATTAAGGCATAAACTTCTAAAGTATATTAAGAAATTATTTAAATCACTCGAGTGGTTCCGCCTATTATTTCCAAAGTTTAACGTACAATCGACTTTGATACTCGAATTCTCGAAAACCAATCTACATGTGGAATAAAAATGAAATCGTAACTTTAAAAAGAGAATTCACTTTGTCGGTCATTTCCGAGTCATTAGGGCGGTGCGTAAGAATTGCTTCTTAAAGTCTCGCTTGATAAAGCACGCCACATGGGTCGTTTTACGAGTCCGTTGTAAAAGTATATGTCGTCTTAAATGAGACATAAACAGAGGGACGTGTAAACGAATGTCGCACATTTATTTTATTAGCGTCATTAATTCCTACGCTTTCGACGCTTCCAAACTGTCGTTGGACGTTACATCGACGCTGGGTCTTAGTTTGATGTGGTCAAGTTATTATTTTAGAAAGTACAACACGTATACATAGTAGCATAGAAGTAATAAGCTCTGAAGTTTGACCTTTGGAAACAGAAATTGTCAACTACTTAAAACTAAAGTCTTAAGATCCTCCTTTAAACTTTTTTTATAAATGTAAGTTATAAACAACTTATACATATAGGACTGTATCAACTATAGAGCTAGTTCTATTATAATTTATTCTGGTTTCAACCTAAACCTTCAGTCGCTATACGTCTAATGTCGATGTTTCTTTTAGTGTAGACTATACTTAGCAGTTTTCAAGTGTCCTTTAAGACAGACAGCAAGTAGCGAAATCCACAAAATCGCGTTTCATCTGCAGCCGTATTCTATTCAAACACAATTTTTATTCTTTTATTTAAGATTTTATTCTTTTTATTTAGTAAACATTAGTGATTAGGCTTCACAATGTATTATTTTGTATTAATCGAATTCGATAAGATTTTCATCAACGTAGTACTTATTTCGTATAACATCTAATGTTTTTACTGATTCTCCTAACATGGTGCATATAAAAATATACCTATAGTTATAATTTCATTCTGGTAGCCAACGATCTTTGCTGTCTACTGCTAATTTGTAAATTTTAAGTATTTATGACTACAAATGTCAGCTTTAATGTTGTACACATAATGAAAAACCATAGTCTCTTCTCCTAATTTCAGAATAGCGAAGGTTGTATTTGTATTGCAATTTCTTTTCGTAACAAAGTGTTGAATATGGTCATGTGTTTCACACAATTTGGCAAACAGACATCTACCCATTTAATAGTAAGCAGCGCTGCTGTCTATAAAGTCTTTAAACATAACACTCGAATCTACAGCATATACACAACATCGAATGTCAACAACGAATATACGTCACTTCACATTCAGCCAATCACAATCATGTACACTAAGATGAAATTTTAGTGAGTTTAGTAATGTTTTCTAGTATAAAGTAAATTTTTAGAAAAAAAAACAAAAACCGCCTTCAACACTATATGTAAACAAAATGAAAAAAAAAACACATGTAAATAAAAACTTAAACTAAAAAACCAAAACGTAATCTGTGTATATATTTTGTGTTTTAGATGATTTTTCAGAAAAGCGCTGAATCAATTTCGATAAAATTTACATGGGGTTCCATGTAAATTTTGGTGGCATAAGTGTGAGATTGTTGATCTTTTAAGAGTTATAAGTAAAATCTTAAAAAAGAAGTTATTCAGTCAAGCCTGGAAACATATATAGGATAAGTAACGAATATATTGAAGAAGTATAAAAAGAATAGTGCTACCGGATCACTTATCTAGTCTGAGTGAACATCGAAACTGCAAGAACAAACGCTGATAATGCATCCAACTTGCGAATGCACTTTTGTACCACGCTTTTTATAGATACGGCAAAGTTCACGTTCTATTTATCTAAATATCAACATGATGCAGCAACTATGTAGAGTATTTTAACTTAACATTTTAAGGGTAAAATCTGTTAATTGGGATAGGAATTCTAGAAAGCTTTAGTAGTTTTTAGAAGCACCACATAGTTATACCGTATAAGTTGATAATGTTAGAGTAAAAACGCAATTTTTGTCAGAAAATTACGATCGTACCTACAGACGTACGAGAACGTACACAATGATGTTTTCGTTTCAAAGTTATTATTAAAAAAAATTGCTTCCTAGCCCCATGAATACTGAATAAGATGATTGAAGAAGCGTGAAAGAGAAAATGAATAAGAAAAAATATAAAAAAGAACTACTAAAGAAGCATAATAGAATAGACGAAGTAAGAAACAAGAGAAAATATAACAGCACGCAATCGAAATATTAGATTTCTGAACCGACTGATAGTATTTACAATCATTTATACAAATACCTATCACAGGCACCTATCTCTCACAAATGCATTGTAAACTACCTATTTTATTGGTCATACTGATATATTGTTCCATTTCTGAAGAGAAATAAATGCTTTTAAACATTTACCTATAGCATAATTAGCATCTAGCAGCAGCCGTGCACTTCATGATATAAATGTGCTTAAAGTATAAAACATTAAATTTATTTGTTTCAACGCTGATACATGTCAGAACTTTGTTTAAAATATTCATATTTTTTATGGCGTGCGATAAGCAGATCATGATAACACTACCAGGTATTTACTTTTTAATACAATTGTACTGCATTATAAATGCAAACAGTACGCTTGTTAAATATTCGTAGATAGTGTATAAAAATAAAACATTTTTATACACTTTCATAAATACTTATAATAGTAATAATATGCTCAGCCATGTTGCACAACACTATCTAGATCTATATTCATACGAATAAATATATAAGTACGTATTTCGATATATTTGACAAACACGTCCATAATATGAGAGGCTAGATGGGCCTACCTTTGGTAGATTCTTCAAGCTACACGTAGCTAGTTGAATCTGCCAAATTATTAATACTTAACTTATTTTTAACCCCCGATGAAAAAACGACGGGGTGTTATAAGTTTGACGTCGATGTCTGTGTATGTGTGTGTCTGTCTGTAGCATCGTAGCTTTCAAACGGATGGACCGATTTTGATGCGATTTGTTTCATTTGAAAGCCAGTATCCTTGCGGTGGTTCTTAGCAGTGTAAGAGTATCAGCTCTTTTCCAAAATGATGTAAGGCATTTTGTAATCGTTGAAGGGATTTTCGAGTCAGGGGTGTTTTAAGTTTTAAATTTATAGTTATAACTTTCTGTCAATGTAATAATAACATAGTTTTAAGATGCTTAATACCAACTAGAAATGGGCCTTGTTGTCTAAAATAAAAAGATTTTTATTTATTAGTTATAATATACATATAGTTGATATAGGTATGTAAATGTATATTACTTCCATTGTAAAAATAGTGTCCAAATAAAGAGTTATCTATCTATCTATCTATCTACAATATCAATACAAATCTATTCTTATCTACTTTTGTAACACTTTCCCTTAACTACTCAATCGATCAACATGAAATTTTGGAAACACACGCATCATTTTAGAACGGCTAGACCAATTTGACTAGGTAAGCCTTTATTTTATTTGCTAAAAATAGTCCTAATAAGGTTTTTAGAGGCGAGAAAATTAGGAAAGTTACGAGAAGAAAAGAGAAGAAAACAAGAACATTTTCTATTTATTTAAACAAATTAATTAAAAATTTTGAGACAAAGTCTGTCGGGTTAGCTAGTGACAAAAATTGCACTGGGCGAGATATAAATCCGCGAATCTGTTGCATTCAAATGCTCCACCACATCGCCACAACGAATATATCATAATTAGATCGGGATTTAATTACAGTAATATCACTTCATATTGTAAATCAAAGTCCCCCGCCGCGTCAGTCTGTCTGTCTGTCTGTTCGCGATAAACTGAAAAACTACTGAACGGATTTTCATGCGGTTTTCACTAAATAGACAGAGTGATTCATGAGGAAGGTTTATTTTATTTTTTATTTATTTATGAAGGGGCATCAACAAATACATATGTAACATTGTTCTTTATATTTATCACTACATGTCATCTCTTGTATGAACATCAATTATAGACGCCCACAGTATTCGTTATACGTAATGTTTACATTGAGTACTAACAATTTGACTGGCCTGTTGGTCTAGTGGTTAGTGACCCTGACCGCTATGCTTATAGGTCGTGGGTTCGATTCCCACCTTAGTCTGGGTGTTCTTTGTGTCCGTTGTTTCTATGTTTGTAAAGTCCCCCGCGACACAGGAGTAATTCCTAGCGCGGGAGTTGTCTTTTTTAATAAAAAAAAAAAAAAAAAATAATATTAATAAAAATATTACTAAAACTATTACTAGGCACTAAAACATAAGTTACAAAATTTTTAGACTAGAATAATTCGTAATGAAGATCAACTATTATGAGTACATGACACGTCCAACCCTGACACTGCATCAACTTACACCTATACCTGTGAAGGGGATCATGGAAAATGTAGAAGACGTAATCGCCTGAGTTCCCACAAAGAACGCTCTACTCTGAACAGATACGCACCAGGGGAGAATTTTTGCCAACATTGGTTCTGCAAAGTGGTATGCTAAAAACCACTGGTGGTGGTAAACTGAAGTATGTACCGATAAAATTCAAATTATGGTAACAAGAGAAAATGAGTCCTTCCATTACTCATTACGAAGTTAAATTATAAACAATGAATATCATGTATTAATTAGTATGCCTTTGAAGTGTTTTCAATTAGAAATGTTGTATTTAGTAAATAACAAAAAGTTTCCTCTAAATCCCTCAAAACCGATGAAAGATCCATTAGACCCTAATTTATTATATATTTTGCTTTCACTGTACCCAAAGTATAGAAGAAGATTATGCATATTAGAAACGTCAAAAATTCGTAATAAATTGCCAAGCCATGCATCTAAGTACTTCCTCCCTTCGAAATTCAAAACACGGAACAGTAAGTTCCTTTTTCGAAAATAAAAAGTCACCGTTACTTTTACGTAATAATGTTGAAAATATGACGCGCGATATATCAGAACCGCACCCCACTATATTAACCCGTGTAACGCTTGCATCGGCTAAGCCTGGCTTATTTTTCAACGTCATTAGCCCCGTCAGAATGTGAAAGGATAACGCATTATTTGCAGTAACGTGATGATAATATGCGTCATAACTTTTGACGGAAAACCACTGTAACGCTTACAGCGTTGTTTCTGAATGTAAAAGTTACTTGTTTTATTTTTTATTACACTAATTAAAATATCTATTCGTAAATAAATATAATAATAATATTTGTATAAATTAAAAAAATGTATTTGAGACAATACAGTTCAATCTTGAATTTCAACTGTTTGAAGCTTAAGCTTTTATAGTTAGTTTTCCTGCCGGAGACGCTTTTTTATTAGGTGTTATGAAAATACTTTTTAGTGAAATTCTTAAGCTAACAAAAGACGGTTTTTACTCGTAGACCTTTAATATAGGCTTGATCTATGTACAAATCATTTTTTGCAGATCGTAGGTCGCAGAGTCGCCGTAAACCTCCTGACCGATATATACCTGATTTCGGTATTTGCGCTTTGACTCTGCTGTAATCGAAGACATTTTAGACTTTGCCATTTCTGAATTATCGAACTTACGAACAAAAGGTCTAATTCAAACATTAAAATCCACCATTAAAGCTAATCTTTTAAACATAGATACGGAGTGAATTTCGTGTGTCGTCTTCATACTCACTTTCCA
Organism: Euplagia quadripunctaria; assembly: GCA_963859945.1. Taxonomy (NCBI): domain Eukaryota; kingdom Metazoa; phylum Arthropoda; class Insecta; order Lepidoptera; family Erebidae; genus Euplagia; species Euplagia quadripunctaria. Next base: position 18,006,575 of record OY982569.1, on the reverse strand, counting down.
TCAGGTGAGATGGAAGACAAATGCCTATTCCATTACACAATGAAAAAAAATAAAGTTGTGTGTGCAATTCACACACGGCAGAAGTTAAACTTCTAAATTAATAAACCAATGGATTTTAATACGCAAATGCCTAAAAATGATACACTTGAATGACACAAGAAGGCTTCGTAGTACGCAGGCGCAAAGACACGTGCTAGCATACGAAGATTTTAGGAAACACTGTATACTTGTATTCTATCTCATTCTCTCTAAATCCTATTTACATTCTGTCAAAAAAGTATCGGGAATAGATTATTTAATTCTAATTCCAAATTCAATTCCAATAATTCTTATTTGTGGTTAAGTTGGCACAACTGTTTTCTATATTGACGAGAAGTTTGAGCAATATCTGTTGTTTAGTTTGTTTTCAGTACTCGATTTTGTAAGCTCATCTCAATTCAAAATATGGTGGCAAGAGTGTTTTGCAATTTTTATAATGGATAAAAACATCGAACAAAATGTAAAATTTTGTATTGCAAATGGAATTTCATGTTCAAAGTCGCTGAAAATGTTACAGAAAACATACGGTGAACCGACTTTATCAAAATCTCGTGCATATGAGTGGTATAGTGCATTCAAAAGCGGTCGAGATTTGTTAGAAGAAGGAAATTTTAACTGAAAATCCTCATTCAAGTTTGATAGAGATAGCCGCTGAACTTTCTGTGCCTCATGAATCGATTCGTACCATTTTAAACGATCGTTTGGGCATGAAACACGTTGCCGTTAACTAGTTCCGAAAGGTCTGAATATTCTTAAAAAACTCAATCGCGTAAAAGTCGCTGAAGACATGCTAGAACGAGTCAATTCCGACCCTACATTCGTAAAACGGATTGTTACTGGTGATGAGACATGGTTTTACGAGTTTGACATGCAAACTAGTCAACAAGCTCCGGAATGGCGACTTCCAACTGAATCGAAACCGAAAAAAACACGACAAAGTCGATCAAAAGTCTGATTTGACTATCGAGGTGTTGTGCATTCGGAATTCTTGCCAGAAGGTCAGACTGTAAATAAAGAATATTATTGACCGTTATGCGGCGTTTGAGATAGCAAATTCGTCGAAAGAGGCCAAATTGGTGAAAGAAAATTCTCGGATATTACCACGACAACGCGCCATCGCACAAGGCCATCATTGTGACCGAATTTTTTGTATTCACCGGATATGGCTCCGGCTGACTTTTTTCTCTTTCCAAAACTCAAATTACCACTTCAAGGTAACAGTTTTCAGTCGATAGAAGATATCAAAGAGAATTTGCGGCGAGACCTGAAGTCGATTCCGGAGAATGCATTTAAAAAATGTTTTGATAACTGGATTATTCGTTGGCATAAGTGTATTATTTCTGAAGGGGCCTTCTTAGAAAGCGATATAATAAAGTTGGAAAAATAGTTAAAATTTTGTGTTTTTGACCTTTTCCCGATATTTTCTTGACAGAGTAGTATGAATGTAGAGGCAAACCTCTTTTTAGTGTGAGTTTTTCATTTCATTGAATTTCAAATCACAACGATTCCAAATAAGTTTCACTTCAAAAACTTAAAAATAACTCATACACTTTTACTTTTAAAAAGTCTTTTTATCTTTACAACAGTAAAACTGTTGATCAATTTCTGTAATTTTCACATGAAATAATAGAACGCGAACAATAATGAAAATAAAGTGTTGGGTTTAAAACTATACTTCGCTGTTTTTAAACATCTACCTTTTTTTTATTATTTACCTACAGAAAACCGTCATAAAGTCAATTATATGAAACATTAAACTCTAAAATATTTCACTAAAAGTCGAAGCAGACGGCATCGCGTGTTTCTTCGACAATAACACTAAGCAAGGTTCATAATATAACACGATTTCTGTGCAGCCCCAATAATGTCGTCCGATCATGCGAGTGCATAGTTCTCAGTTCTCAGTAACGAGGTGACGAAATTTATTGTATCGGGTTGAACGACCCGAATGATTTGTTATGGCTATTGTGATTGTACGACTCCTGAAAGTTCAGTTTAAGGAGATTTATTATTTCAGTATACCTACTGTTTATCGGTGAACGAACTTTATTTCTTAGTTTGTTGAAAGGTTGCTTTTTTCATTTGTTATTTCAATATTATTGATTAATTCATTCATTTCGAAACAGTGATAATAGATCTCAAGGATGGAAGGAAGATCTCATGCTGAATGATAACAATAAAACCTTTGACTTTATTATCTTTGTATTTAATTCTTTTTTTTCAAGCATTCTTTTTTCTTTTGGTTATCGGTAATAACATCTTATAGACTCAGAAGTATTGTATAATAATGTTTTTCTTATATTGCTTTAGGATTATTAAATAATAATGTGTATCGTGATACTTACTGCTATACTATGACAGTAGTTCAATGTTATATGTAAAATCACTTCAATGTTTACGTGAATCGGTATCCAGTACAAACTGAATGACTATCACGTAAAGAGTCTAGAAAATACAAAACTATTTTAACCATTAGGTTTTGTACGCCGCCGCAGTGATATCTTTATAAATAGCCAAACTTAATTTGAGCGGTAGCTTCTAATCAATACGATACTTCACTAGTTCAGCGTACAGCTATATTAAATATAAAATTCAGGTGTAGAAATGTAATAAAGCGCTAATTAAGCTCACTTAAACAGCCTGTAAAAAGTTAAAATATATAATATCTCTGAACGGCACATTTAGTCCTGTTTACATTTCCACTTGACCGGACTCTGCCGTTATTCTTCTTCACCCTAATCTGGATTACAAAAAACATGTCTTGCCGCTTATTATATAGCACAGTGCAGACCGGCGGTTCGGACGCTTGAAAGAACTTCTTTCTACACTACAGATCGTTTGAATTCTGTTTAAAATTGTTCTTAAAACCAGATAGCACGGAACATAATTTTGTCATCCTAACTTAGAGTTTAAATGTCAATATGAGTTTGTTTGTCTTTTACGCTTTCAGGCTCTAGCTACTCACCAAAAGAACCATTTCATTTAGAAAAAGAAAAATACTGTTCCCAAGAAATAGTGAATTGATTGAAAAAAAATGCATTAACGCAGAGAAAAGCTAGTATTAATATATTCACTGGTAGACATTTGGCAATCTCCCTTTAATAGCGAGATTGATCAACAAGGAATAGGCAAGAGTTTAGACGAGCACATATAGAAGTTCTTGTTTTTCTATGGTAGCTTATTTTCGGTACATAGTACCTACTGATTACTTGAGCAAGTCTGATATTATTAAGTCAAATTATTTTCCTGCAAATACAATAATTAACAACATTATCCACATTTGAATGCTTGTGACGGTCACTGGTAATTACTGTGTTACGAATAGTTATACAATTTAGGGGATAATATAACAAACTGCCAGTCTACAAAAGTCAAGTTATTTAACTAGCAGAATTCCACATAACATTCGCTTTGTATTTCTCAGCATACTGAACAGAACCATACTGAAAGTAGTGAAGAAAATGTGAGAAAATAAATAACAGTGTTAAATACATTCATTAACATGCGAACCTCGTTAAAAATACCCTAGTTTAAGGAGAAAAAGTAAAAATATGATTACAGCGTAACACGACTGTAAGGAATTTCATTGTTTTTAATTTCAACTTTTTCTTCAACTGTTCGTTTATTTCTTCAAATACTTAAGTGTACTTAAGGAATGTTCAGGTTATATACAGAATCTGTTTTTCAGTTTGTTTTTTTATAGCCTCTTGAATAAAAATAAAAATTAACATACGTAAGTAGACAATACATACAAATACATTGCTTGTACTAATATAAAATGTAACATTTTTCTAAGTACATTGGTAAAAAGCACATTTCCTTCTCAAAATGTGCCTGTAACACTGAGTATACAATTATCATAGCATAAACATGGTATGATAGTTGTATTAATGTATTAAACATAGCTATATTAAACAATAGTAAGTAAATCATTCAGTCCCTTTTAAAAGAACAAAATGGATTAGCCGAGATAGAGTTGCCAAGAGCAAAGATTAGTGAATGTTCTAACTGAGTACCTAGCCTGTTTAAAAAAAAAGATTTCTGGCCAACCGGCTCATTACAGGATTCTTTTAGCCAACCTTCTTAGTAACCGGTTGTTTCAAATGAGATGACTGTGATTTTTTGGCGGTAGCTGTATGTTCAAACTTTTAAACAAATAGGTACAAAAAAATGTGTAACGTTTAATGTAGTATAGTAGTAACAGTTTAGAATATAAATAAATAAGCACTAATTGAATAGAAATCAAATCCATTTTAAAGATACCTAAAACTTTGATTAATAATATAATCAAAGATCTAAAAAGAGCAATTTTTTTGGAATTTACTCCTTAAGAATCGATTTTCATAAAAGGCGCCGGGTAAAAAAAAATCTGAAGAGTCAAATTTTGTGCTTTATTGGAGTTTACTCCTTAACCTCGACGCATGTGAGTAGATATGTGTATATAACTTTATCTTATATATAGAATATACGATAGAGAGAGAGAGAGAGAGACTCCAGTAAATTGTAAACTCCAGTCGTGTGTCGGAACTGACACACCTTTTTTTGGTTATGTTTTAGGAAGTCTTTAGAGTGTTACTGAGATAAATAAAAGGACAATGATTAAATACCCTGTTTTTGATACAAAAAGATAACTAAATACTGGGACTTGTAGTCAAAGTGTTCGTGGTCTGTTTTTTTTTTACGTATTTTATTACGAACCTATAAGCATAGGTATAGGTCCGGACTTGGAGATACCATATCACTGTATAAACATAGAGAACTGACAATAAATAAATAACATAGTTCACCATTAATAAATGTATACATACAAATATAACCTGCTTAAAACAATAACCTCAATTACCTATTTCTGTTAAATAAAATACAAACACTAAATAAAAATCAATGATTAAATAAGGAATTAAATACAGTTGTACTTTGTAGTATTCATATGCATTCACGGTATCCCTGTACCATATTTAGCGTCTTTAAAGATCCCTCTCAAACAACATCACCCCACTCTAACTTTATTCCCCGCTAAATAAACAAACTAACGCACTAAGGCAATGCAAATTTACTTACTTTAAAATGGTTAAAATAATAAATGAAGTAAAAATTCATAGTCGTTTATAACACAAGGATAGGTATTATATAAACGAATTATCGTTATACCGAGAGGGAGAAAGAAGGCTCTATAATGGTATTGCAGGGGTGCGTCAAGTGACTGTCTTAATGCCATCCATTATAACTGTGCCCTTATTCTGGCAGTACACAGTGTCTACGAGATGTAACTAAATCTTATCTCGAGGAAAGCGATGTTGTTATAAATATTTGTTCTGTTTATTGTCGAAAGTTAGGTTTTAAGGATTGGTATAGTAATAATATAGTTTAATAAGCGGCGGTAGCGTAATGACTAAGGCATCGGTGTTGCGGGTTTGAACCCCATCCAGTGCACTACCGACGTGTTCTCACTCCTTACACAAGCATTTAGGTTAACTGGAGGCATTAACAAGATAACTAGTAATATGTTACCCACGTATATTCTATAATCTGAATACATGAATTTGAAATGCCTTGTAAAAAGAAAGAAATTTGAAATAAGTTAAATATACGTATACCAGATATGAAATACGACACGTTATATTTAAATTAAAACCGCTCTCAGAATAAGGATACAGAAGACGTTACGTACACATTGCCAGGAGCTGCATTCATTAACTAATGTATAGACTTTCAAAATATTTGCACATAAATTTAGCTTCAGGGAAGGGAAAATTCGGGAGAAAAACGTCCACTGTATAACGAATGGATTTCCTGAGATCGTTACATTTTATTTTACAGAAAAAGATTTGAATGTGATATTGTTCGACTTAAGTTAATAAAAACTATATTTATAAGAACATTGGTAACCATGAGTATACAATTATTCTCAATTTTTATATTTTTTTTTACATTCCTAGTACTTCCTTATTAATTAATTTTCTGTTACGAAATAAAAATTACAGATCCCAATTTCAATGCAAATATATAAAAAGAGACAAATAATCAAGAAACTATATAAAAAAAGTAATTAAAATACTTACAAAAAAAAATAATTGAGAAGCAATTGATACATTATATTGATGTCCAATCAAGCAGGAACACCAAAAATGATTGATAAATTGCTCAGCACATTAGTTTTATCTACCCATAAATAAAATAAACCAGGCCATACATATTTTTTTTATATTATAGTCTTTTAATTCCTCATGAGTTGAGTTAAATGGATCTGTCAGAATCACAAAGACAAGGTTTAAGCTCGGTTTTAACTCGTGATAAAGTCATTTGAAGTGCACATTTTAAAACTACATTAATAACCTGCTTGAAGGAGACGGGAAACAATCTCGAACTCAAAAGTTTTAACACGGAAACAAATTGCCTAGATACTACAAAACTACTTGAAACCTCAGATATGTCCGAGATGAGTCAACGGAAAAATTCTTGTACAATAACGTTTCTTTGATTTAACAGTTCAATTAATAGTAGTTAGGTAAACTATAGTATATAATTGAACTTATTAATTTGCATTTTCCACACGCTCACTTCACGAATTAATTTCCAGTGCAAAACGTTAAACTTAATAATAAACGTTAATGTTAAGTGCAATCAGCTGGACATTGTTTAATGCATATAAACCTGCAGGTGTCACGCCTACTGAGGCGTCTCGCAATTATCTAGCAAGACTGCCTGCTAGATAATTGCGATGTAATGATTACATCAGAGTTAAACTAAATAAATCATAATAGGGTTTAATTGGTTTAACTCTGCTGTAACCCATGTCTTGGTAAATCGAAAATCAGATCTATTGCTGGCAGAGGTAGTTTCCCTAGTAGAGATATTAACCTACCAACCCTCGCAGGTCATAAACCACGCGCACCGTCTCGACGAATTACCCTTCGCACCAACACTAGATCATCCGGATATTTCAGGTTATTTTCCTCGTACCTTCTGTTTCCGTCGCTTTTAATATCATTGACTTAACTACAACAGCTACAATAGTAATACAAAGTACAACAGTATGTAATATACAATAGTATATTACATTTGTATATGTAACTTTTACGTTGAAAATGAAACAATTAGAGTCACCTCCGAAAAAGTGCCCTATAACATAAAAAACCGTATATCAAGGACACCGTTCTAATAATATTATGTATTTTTTAATGAAATTAAATTAAAATTGAAAGTGAAATACCAGTGTCCCTTCCATAGCTCAATATTCTGAGAAAGTGAACAACTGCACCGAGACAGTGTAAGTCTAATATCTCAGGGTGTCGAGACAGCGCGGTGCAATCACGAGACCCTGACGTGTCTCAGCGCAGTTGCTTTGTTGCCTGACATTTTCTTGTTAACAGCACTTCGCCTACTGCGGCTTCCAGTTTCGCTTAACAAATGTTTCCACTAACTATTTGATTGTGTATAGTGAGTTTCATATTTAAATCCCAACAGGAATAGATGCAGTTATTTGGTGCCTGGGAACTCATTATTTTTTACATTACAGAATAAATTCAGAGTAGGCTTTTGGCTATAGATACATACATTGTAAAATAAAAACAAAGAAAAGATTTTTTTAAAAAAACAAGCTCTTATTGCTTGTTAATAAAAATAACTAAAAAGTTAAAAATAATAATAAAAGCTCGTTACACCTTCTTTACTTCTTTTGCCGTCAAAATGTAACACGCTTTTATTATTATTTTTAACCCTTTTTTTTTTGTGCGTGGGGAAACCCCCTCGGGCCGTCACCCCAACCGGGGTTTTCGGTGGGGCGGTGTGTCGGAATCGAACTGACAACCTAACCCTATAAGCTATGACATAAAAATCCACATACACGAACTAGAAAGGACACGCATGCGCACGCCCGTCAATCACGTACATACGCATACTCACCCTCACACACACGCGCACGCGCATCACACTCACTCACACACACGCATGATCTTTTTCTAATATTGTTCTAATTTTTGCATGTAATAATCATAATTTTTATCAATTGTAACCACGCTCCATCTGACTGACCAATGTAACTCTATGTGCTAAATATGTGAGAAACCTGGTAACCATAACACAAGTTGAATCTTACTTTGGGTACCAGGGTCGCAACACACTCCTTACTGTGTAATATTTCTCAGCAATTCAGTCTATTTTGTTTTAGCTGTAAGTGGTTTATTGTACAACTTACTGAAAATAAAGATATTATTATTATTCTCTTTATTAACATCTATAAACCATATAAATTACATTTTTAAATACATTATTATAAAAAAAAATATATATTTAAAAATATAAAAAATAGTGTCCCACCGGTATCGAGTACAGGGACCAAGCTACCGGTGGTTAGGGTTCCAGAGATAGAAACCTCCTCACAATACGTGCCGTGTCAAGAATGACTGCCTTCTGCATTAGGCCCTTAATCCAGCTGCCTAACGTGAGCCTCTGAAGGTGTTGATCGAGGCTCTTTGCAATCAACCCATGGGCTGATATGACTATCGGCACAATGATTGCCGAATCCACATCCCATATGTCGACCACCTCATGGGCCAAATCCAAATATTTCATTTGTTTTTCTTTTTCAGCCCTTAAGAGATTGTCGTCATGGGGAATGGTGATATCTACAATCATTGCTCGGCGCTCTAATCGGTCTATTACCACTATATCAGGTTTATTGGCAACAATAGTCCTGTCAGTGATAATAGACCGATCCCAGTACAATGTTACACGACCATTTTCAAGAACTGGGTCGGGCACATATCTGTAGTACGGTAATTCCATAGTCACAAGGTTATATTTAAGAGCAAGTTGCTGATGGACTATCCTGGCCACTTGGTTATGTCTGTGTAAGTACTCGCCGTTGGCAAGACGAGAACAACCGGAAATTATATTTAAGGCCCGATAAAAACGTCCATGCAGCTCTTTGCTCTTCCATACTTCCTTGCGATCTGTAATATTGAGTACTGCAGGTTTGCGCCAGTTCTCTCTACCTAAAGCAAGCGGGGTGAGTCCGTTGTCAACTGCCACAACATCCCGATGCACCTCCACGTTAACAGAGAGGAAATAATCTCTGAGATTGCATACCTCGCGGTTATGTAGTGTCTTGGCATTTAAAAAACCACGACCCCCACATTTCCGCGGGATATACAATCTCATTACCGATGAACGTGGATGGTGCATTCGGTACGAGGTTAGCAATGTACGGACTCTTCTATCCAGGGCATCAAGTTCCGTCTGAGTCCATCTAAGTATGCCAAAGGAGTAGGTTAGGACTGGTATGACCCAATCATTATAGGCCCGTACCTTATTACCGCCTGACAAAAGACTTTTTAATACTTTTTTCAGGCGACCAAAGAAGCGTTCCTGTAACGATTGCTTCATAGTCAATTCCTTTAAACCTAACGCCTGTGACATTCCTAGATACTTGTAAGTTTCGTTCGCGGAAAGACGTCTAAGGTGTGCAGAATCTGAGAGTTCCATGCCTTCAGATTCCACAATCTTGCCTCTTTTTACATGCATGACTGCACATTTATCCACACCAAATTCCATCCTGATACATTTACTAAAGTTTTCAGTTACCTCTAGTAATTTTATCAGTTGGAAATTGCTGCAGGCAAAGAGTTTCAAATCATCCATGAAAAGGAGGTGGGATATAACCTGACCTCCTCTCCGCAAACGATAGCCTAGTCCTGAACCCTCCAACATAGTGCTGAGAGGATTCAAAGCCAGGCAGAACCACAAGGGACTCAAACTGTCACCCTGAAATATACCCCGCTTGATCTTTATATACTCGCCGTCACCCTGAGATTGTCGACATCCTGGATAGCAAAGAACTGTTCTCCATTGCTGCATACATGCCTCCAAGAAAGTGCATAGAGTTGTATCAATCTTATACAACTCCATCACCTTCAGGAGCCACGTATGCGGCACAGAGTCATAGGCTTTCTTATAGTCTATCCAACATGTCGCCAGATCTTTTCGGTTACGGCGAACTTGTTGGTTAATGGTCGTGTCAATAATAAGGAGCTCTTTAGTGCCACGTGCCAAACTTCTACATCCATTCTGAGAGTAAGACATAACAGAGTTGTTGGTAACATGAGATGCTATCTTCACTCTCAGAATGGACGTCAGTAATTTATATACTGTTGGTAGACAGGTGATGGGTCTGTAGTTTTTGGGATCCGTGGCACAACCAGATTTATAGAGCAGGTGAGTCACGCCTGTGGTCATAAAAGTTGGAAGCGAACCCGATTCCAAGCATGATTGAAATTGAGATGCCAAACAAACATGTGAGCTACGGAGCCACTTTAACCAAAAGTTATGCAGTCCGTCCGGTCCCGCTGATTTCCAATTCGGCAACGAACGAACTGCATAAGCTATATCGATGTTTGAAATCAATACTGGCTCCATTCTATTAATTGACTCACATGATCGTTCGACATCTCGCATCCATTCACCCTCAGTGTGAGCGACAGGCATCGACCAGATGTTACGCCAAAATGAATTCGTGATTTCAGCATCTGGTAAATGAATGTCACTCACTAAATCAGGCTGCTCCCACCTTCTATAAACCCACCTCTCATCCCTTTGGAATGTGCGATTCTGAGTATATCGGTCCACCCTTTTTTTGTACCTTCGTATGCGATTTGCCCATGCCTAAACCTTCTGTTTCAGAAAGTCAATGCGCTCTGTGACTCGCGCTGTATAATCACAGGAACTGATACCAGTTCCCGAAAAAGCCCGATTCACAAAACGCATTACTCTCGGGCGTGTGTTACCCGATCTGAAACAGATAAGCTTGCCAATGAGTACCCTCGACTCAGCGATACGACGCTCAATCCTGCATTGCCACGCCGGAACAACAAGTTTGGACCGAGTAGCGGTGTCATTTCCTGGGAATTTAACACCAGCTACTCGGCATGCTGCAACAGCCGCACAATACAAAATTGAGTGTGTATCGCTGATATCTATGCTTTTTTCAAAATAAACAGGTAACATCGAATCAAGGGTACACACTAGCGCTTTGTTTCGTTTATGCATTGGCAAACGCGGTAAACGTGGTCTACTTTCAAAACTCATGGACCGATATTCCAGAATAGCGCCTTCCAAAGTATTCCTTATTATATCAGAGTACTGAGTACTTACAGATGAAGCATCATTTTCCTCCCCTCCTTCAGCAGGATTAGGTTGCAACAATAAAGAGTCTGCATTTGTCACAATTTGTGAAGGAGGAGAAGTAGTAAGGCTAACCTGCAAGTCCGAGCGTAGCCTTTCAAGTACGGAGTTATCCAGCAAATTACATCGCTGAATGGCCCGCACTTGATCCGATAGTCTTTGCACCGAAACGTTAACAGCTGGCTCAAGTTCCTGAAACAGAGGCATCATACGATCACGATACGCAGTGAGGTTAGTTCCTCCCTCTGTAGCCATAAAATATGCTCGCATGACGTTCTCATTCATTGAACTCGTCCATTTCATGCGACGCACATTACCACCGGTAGCGGGGTCCCTACTCGAAGCCGATGGGCCTCGGGGTCCCAAGCAGGACGGTGGCCGGCCTCCTCCCGGTCGACGTACAGGTGTTGGCGACGTCGGCGGGGAGAAAAACTCGTCGCTCGAAGTCCCCGAGCTCGACGCCTCTGCAATGGCCGGACCTCTTACTGTGGATTCCGGGGGCTGCGAGGCGGAGCTGAGCGATGAGTCCGGGGATGGTAAGAGTGCTTTACTTCTGGCCCTTGTTAGCATTGTCTTTGTCTTCGGTTATTTTATTAATTTGTAAATTATTTTGACATGACATGACATTAAATGTCATGTCTTAGTATATATACCTTTTTATGGTCAATTATATGATTTCTGCCGTGTTTTCATTTTAAATTTGTATCGAGTAATCATTTTTGTGTATAAATTTATAAAATGTGTTGTTTTATTGTTAAATTATGATTAAAAATATAAATATTACATATACTGTTGGTGAGACAAGACTGCTTCTTAGTGTTGCCAGTTATTATTATTATTATTATTTTTAACTTTTTAGTATTTATGATTCCGGATTTACTATGAATCAAACGAGTTCAAACTCGATGTGATTACTTTGTTTCATTACAGAGTTCCTATGGCCACCTTTCAGCTTCATTATCAGATGAGCTCCATGTCATCATAATATTGCGGAAACCGGGAAGTGTTTCAAATTTAACTTGCAAGATTTGATTACAGATAGACAATGGGACAAGTGAAACTAAATAAAAGCTTGTAATAAGAGGTTACCTATACTCACTCGGACACCCGTCAATAACGGTATATATACAACTTAAAGAAATTATGAAATAGTACAACGACGACCTCTTTAATAGTCCGCTATGATACCAAACACGGCATTTTCCATGTCAGACACGTCAATTAAAGTGACGTTAAAACGCGTACAATAACGTCACATGTTCCCAAACAAAATCCCTCGTTACTTATTAAGTTACGGAGCGGACGTTTAATTATATTATTAAATTCCATGTCTTATATTTTGGTATTTTAAACGTAGATATATTAGTTTTTTTCTTTCTTCTAGTAACTTCAAGTACTCATAATCATGAGTAGAAATAATTATTGCAAGTAGTTTGACACAACTTAAATCGTGTTGATTCAAAGTGCTCCGTGCTAAATAAACCCACGATCTAACAGACACTTGGAAAATTCAGCGTATTATTCTAATAGAGAAACATTTCAATTCACCATAAAAAGCTTTATCTTTTCTCACTCGAATAACCCGTAAATGCGGATGCGGTCGCTTCTACCCGCCGCACGCTGCTTGAATGAATGTCGGTGGCAGGGCAGTCAGAGCGGTGGCATTGTCCGTCACTCGCGCGAATACGAACGACGCGGTCTCGAACGTCGTCTGAGGCGCCGCACCGACGTCCGCAGACGTTATTTAGGGCTTCATTGTGCCATTGGCCATTCAGTCCGACAGTCGCGATTTGACTGTTGATAAGCGAGAATTGTTTCGACTGATGGACTGTCACATTATCACTTTTAAAAGCTTATTCAAATAACGAATGAAAAAAAGAACCGATTTACGACCAGTTTAGGCGTTTACGGGACGTCGTTTAGCCGTCCTCATCGAGTATATTTAGTGTCAAATTAAGCGGCAAAACACATCATCTAGTGAATTGATTTTACATACCGATTCATCAATCTTTTTGACTTTATGATTGATGATTGTGCGCACCAATGACGGAAAGTAATTAAAAAGCTACGTACGCAACCTATAGTTATGATGGCCCGAATATTTTGAATGGCTACTTTAAAGTGACCTGTAGCGCATATTAAACTTATGTTTATGAATGATTGATGTAAGAGAGATGTGGAGATTTTGAGAAGTGAGAAATTTCAAATAACACTGGCCAGTTTTAAGTTATTAAAGTCAAATTATTTTATTATGAAGGATCACAACTCATGCGCTGTCTGTGCCATTTTTCTATGACAGGTTATTTATTTTGAACTAGCTGTTCTGCTAGTGCCCGCGACTTCATTCGGGAACCGTAAAAGTTTTGGGATAAAAGTAGCCTATGTGCAATTCCAGACTATAATCTATCTCTATGCCAATTTTCACCCAGATACGTTCAGCCGTTGTTGCGTTGTAATATTAGTAAGAAGTAAGATGGAATATATAAATGACTAAGACTTTTAGACATTATGATACGTTAGATTTCAAAGAGATGTCACTAAAAATAAGTTGTTATATCGTGTTTGGTGTTACACAGTTATATTATATATCCCTAACTTTTATTAAAGACCTGACTATAACTGAATCAAATATTGCTTAAGAAATGGTAAATGTAGATCGAAATAGGAAACTAATTCTGTAACTGCTAGCGGCTACAACCTAAAGTTATTCGGTACAAATGGTTATATCCCAGTGTCCGCGTTCGATAACTAACTTGTATATTATTATGTAAGTTTTGCATTACCATTATAGTGCCAAGAGCCATGATTGTACGCTATAAAACTGATTTGACCAGGAGACAATCAGACACTTTCGTTGGTAAAATGGACGTGACCATAGTAATCGATACGTAATATCGAATACTGAATTGGAAAATGTTACCTATTCGATAAATTTGGTTGCATCATACTTTTTTAATATCACCTGCTAAGGTTAGCTCAATGTAATCGGGCCGCTATAAAGACAGATATAATTGCAAAGTCTAAGTTTGAAATAAAACTAATCGAACTGAAGATTTTTTTCTCAGTTCGTGTTAGTAGAAAAAAATGGCAAGAAGAAATAAAATTGAAGTAATAAAGTCTCTAAAATCGTTTTATAACAAAAATATCTATCATTATCGTTATCTGAGAACTTTGCAGACTTGCTAAACAAATTTTCAAGAATTTTAATTGACAAGTGGCACATCGACTGTCAGTTACGATGAGTATTTATATACTTTCTGGCTTTTGCCTGTGGCTTAGCTTGCTATCCTTCGAGAACAGTTCCTATTACAATAAAAACTTTCGTGTGTGGTATTCATGTTCATTAAAGAATATATGGTTTTACTCACGTTTGTATTTCGGGGATACCCGACTAGTTTCGGACCCGACGGGGGCCCTTTTTCAAGGAGTGAAGCGTCCTGCCGCGACGGTGTTAGGCGTCACACTGGGTTCCTATTTTACTTTTTTGGATGAAAGGTGGAAACGTGAACGAACGAAAAGTGGTGGTACAAATTATACACCTAAACCTTCCTCATGAATCACTCTGTCTATTAGTGAAAACCTCATGAAAATCCGTTCAGTAGTTTTTCAGTTTATCGCGCAGACAGACAGACGCGGCTGGGGACTTTGTTTTATAATATGTAGTGATATGTACTGAAGATTTTTATAATATGATTTTTTTTCATCATTAGCTCAGCTACATGATATGATGATGATTCTCAACGCAAAAAAAAGTAATAAAAAGTAAACAGAAACACTATTCGTTCCTACAGTTTGCGAGGGTTTCTCTCAACTTTATCAGGATCTCATCATCAGATCCTGACTTCCTTGACATGGGACCACCCTTGAGGTACCTATCTAACAAAAAAGAATAATCAAAATCGGTTCGGCCCGCCAGCCGCTCTGCCCCCACTTTTTAAATCTCTGATATCTTCTAAGATATTAATTTTAATAATATGCTGTAAAGGGCAATTTTGATCTACATGAAATGCACAACGTATCTAATGTATTTATTTGGATAAGGAATAATACTGTATTGTTAAAAATAGTTTGATAAATAACCCATAATTTTTTTGTAATATGTAAAAGATAAAAATGGTTACTGTGGGTTATCCTTAGGAGATAAACATATTCCATCGCGGACTTTTTTTATTGATCTTTTTAAGATATACACTTCCGTAGTACATTAATTTGATCTATCTCGTAAGGTTTAGCCAGCGTATGTTTATTACGACATAACATTACAAATCTTTGCATTTCTCGACTTTTCTCTACAATAATATGCATGTATACTACATATAAACCTTCCTCTTGAATCACTCTGTCCATTGGTGAAAACCGCATGAAAATCCGTTCAGTAGCTTTTCCGTTTATCGCGAACAGACAGACAGACAGACAGACGCGGCGGGGGACTTTGTTTTATAATATGTAGTGATAAAAAAAAAAATTGTGTGAATGTAAAAGCTGATTTAGATCTAAGCAAAGAAGAGTACAGATAAAGTATTCCTTCCAAATAAAGTCAGTACCTTATTTCTAGGACATTATATTTATCTGAGATTGTGGACTTCTATTGTATTTAGTATCTAACGTAACTTGGGTGTTAACATGTATTTTATTGAGTCATAAAGTGCCAACAGAGATTTTTATAAGAAAAAGGGTGAAGAAAATGTATGTTCAGGAAAGTGTTAATTATTTTTGAAATATCTTAAAATTCTAAGTAAATACAAGTAAAATACGACACACGCACCACTTCGGCGTCGGTTCGTTTTAATCAGTTGCAATACCGTTTATTGATTTTTTTTCTATGTATATCTTTAGGTAGGCACATTCTCTGGCCATTGTAATATATAAGTAACATATAATTTTTGTTCCCGAAACCTTTACACGGGAAAGAAAATAGGAATGATTGTTTCATAAAAAATCTTTTTAAAATATAATTTTCAATTAATAAACATTTTAACACTGACTAAAGATTTAAAATTATAAAATTTATCATTCATATTTAGACAACTAGTTATTTATATTATAAATATATACCCAAATTACCATACCATAGATAAATATAACAGTGACTAAGGCGAGATACGAAATCTATACCTAACTAATTATCACTTGCAGTTTCTTGCCTGTTCTTCTCCACACGATCTACTTATTGGAACAGGCAATTAACTTCACGACTGACTTAGTCTGACTGACTACTACTCCTGACAATTCAAAAATACCTATAATGGTTTAATTGAAATAAATGATTTTTGATTTTGATTTTGATTGATTTTATCAATATACAAAGTTTCTTCAATACCACAATTTGTGAGCAAATACAGGGCTCTATTAAACTAATACGTGTTTCCTATTTATTACGTAATGACACGACTTACTCCTTATAAAATGTTGTTTTGATAACGACTCGTAGAACTATAGACGTATAATCGAATGCGTTAACTGCACGGCCGCGAGAATAGCGATTTCATGTATACATTGCTATCCTTCTTATACAATTTTTAAATTGTATGGGAACGAGAAGTTGTTTATAAATTAAGTTTACAGCTAATTTTAATCAAAACAATTTAGAGTGTGTGAACATAGTTTTTCTTCATAAAAGTACTTACTTAATACCAGTTAACTTTCTTTTTATTATTATGTAAAGATAGCAGTATAAAAAAGAGTTTGTGTCACATCACAGTGAGTCATATAAATGAATAATTTTCAGCGTATTTCCTACATAACTATGGTATTATGACATTCAACTTTTATAATGAAAATATATGAATCAGAGCTGTTAGCTTTATTAGAATTGATCAATAAAACCTTGTTTAAATTTATAAAATAACATATTGAACACTATTTCTACAATTAAAATGAAACGAATCGTGTCGCACCGCATACCTGTGTGGAACTCATGATCGTTTAACATTACTGGAATATAAAAAGGCCTTGAAGATCTTGTTTTATGATATGGCAAAAATGATAGTAGTAGCACAAGGACAGCAATATCATCCATCGCCATTCAAGAGTCGTCCTTTTCGCTAAAAGTAATTTCGTACAAGCAACCAAGTAAACAGTAAATAAAATAAATAATGGGTAGTTTTTGGTGTAAAGAGTTCAGTAGATTTTTTTTATTGGAATCATACTATTGTAATCATACTGTCATAGTGAGTGCTTCGGTGTAACAGTTTCTGTGGCCCACCCCAACACCGGTCAACCGCCTCGTCCGTGTTCAATTAAACCAGTGGCAAGATAGTCGGCGTCACGTACCAGAGTACCGTCGATTGTATCTTGTCACATCTGTACTGTATGACCTCCAGTTTTAATTAGTTCACATTCGAGAGCAGTGTGTGGATTAGACGATCAGCTAGTAATGTGGGCAAATAGTTATATAATGGTTTGTGTTCTCACGAATGCCAATCGCTCATCTCCGAAGACCTTTATAAGCTTTAAACCTAGACTGGTCGAGTTCTATGTGATTCTAAACATGATCAGTAACTTAGTTGTGTATTTATACGGGAATTAACACGAAATAGGTATTACATACCTCTGAATTGCCTGACGTTTCGACCTGGTCGAAACGTCAGGCAAGTAAGTATATCTTGGAACGGGAATGTTTAAAAGTTAGCGACCTTTAGCGACTTTTGGAATAGCGTCTATAGTATTCTCAAGAGACTAAGTAGGTTGCATTTGAATCCGTGTATATATAATTCAATCCACGTTGTCTAAGCTTGATCAATCTTCTGTCAGATTAGTTATTATTTAATAAAAATATATTATTTCCTTTTAAACTCTTTAACAAAAGAGTTTATAGCTAATTAGCATCTCGCTCACCTGATACGTGTGTCTAAAAGTTAGGGTGACTATTTGTGATCTTACCGTCGTATCACTTAGGTATATTAAAAAAACCTAAAAATATTCTTAATTCGAAAAATTGTGAACATAGTGTTCACTAAATCACGAACTAGCCGCTGATAGGATTCGGATAAAATTTCGCCAAGCAGATAGATCGTACCGTGCAATATACCAGTCTGCGTATTAAGATTGACGCAAGTGTGGCTGCAGGCGAAAGGTAGAATGGTATTATAAATATAAAAATTAATGGAGAATTAACTCAGTTCCGTCTTAACCCACAAACATACTTGGATTAAATTGTTCATTCCAATGTATTGTGTCTTGATTATCACGTAAGCATAGAAGAACCGAGGTAGATTGCCAGTAGTTGCTGTTTTGGTATCCTATCGAACTAAGCTAAATGATTAATAATTATAATTATCTCTCTAATTTAAGTTGTTGGTTTCTAAGTATAATCCATATTTAATCTGTTTTATTGATTATCAGAATAACAACGTCTGTTATTATATCTACTAGCCTAAAAACTTCTGTAACCAAATTCATTGTTATCAAATTGCTCCTCTAAAATTGAAAAGAGGGGAGGCTATTATTATCGAATCCAATTGATAACGTATTAAACCTAACAATGCTGATTAACCTCGTTAGGAGCTAGTTTGCAAGCAAATTGCGTGTTTAATTTTATATTACATTATGTTTTGAATCGATTTAAGAAGCTGGTAATTACACAGAAGAGTTCTTGTTAAAGGCAATAAAAATGTATATGTTGTGAAGTTGTTACATAATAATAAAAAAGTATTCGAAAATTTAAGCCAGACAAAAAACATAATGCGAACACTTAAAAGCGCTATAGAAAATTAAATTAAATGTATTTTACATACAGTTAAACATTTAATTGGCTGCCAGTTAGCCTTAAAAAGTAAGTGGATAATATATAATACAAATGGTACCTGTGATCGTAAGTGATCATGGTCTGTGGTATCAAAGACGGTGACAACATTTTTTTTGTGAACTGATTTATAGCTAATCCAAATCTAAAATTTTTTGTTACTTAAAGAAATATCCATTGAACAGAGTATAACAGAAACTCTTAGACAGAAGAACACGACTGAAGTAGCACCTTCACACTCATGAAGATGGAATTTAATAGAACCGAAATAGAACTGTTTGAACTTGGTGGGCCCTACCTAATTGCTGTGCTTATATGTCAATTTAATTATATAAGATCTCTTTGGGGGCCTTACCTATAAGCAGGAGTGCGGCACAGTAAGATTTGAAGTCTTCTTGTTCTTTGGAAAACCTATAGGTACACTATGTGCAGGGCGCTGCTTGCAAATGAAATATTCCTAAATCGACGTCAAAAAAGAAATTGGCTAAATTATAGTAAAATATTTACTATTGTAAAAATGGCTCCATACTTTTCTGTATTTTACGATCAAACACAATTCTGCACTTAAACTTTATTCACGTTTTTTGTCTAAATTCAAGTAGACTAAAATATATTATGATCAGGAGGATCAGCAGTTAGAAGATATCTTTATGATACGTCAGAGATAAAATTTTATGGATCCTAACTCAGAAAAAGTCAGATAGACTTAGAAAATAGTTCGAAGAACCTAGACACTTGTATTGATTTCTCAGCTGTGACAGAAATAGGATCGAAATAAACTTTATTGTACACCGATTATCATTAAATTACACGGAAATCACAGAAACAATGTGTACAATGGTCGGCCTTATCGCTAAAAGCATTTCTTACAGGCAACCTTTCGATAGACAAAGACGACAGTAAATAAAAGAAATAACCGGGAGTTTCTGGTGTAAAAGAGTTCAGTGGATTTTTTTGTATATATTGTAGTAATTATATTCTAATAGTGTTAACATAAACACACAAATATATACATACACACATACATAAATGTTATATATATGTAATGTACACACAAGGTACGTAAACTTACATGACAGTTTTATCTTTGATTTAAAATCAGTTGGTACCTACACACCATTTTTGTTGGCAAGAAATCAGAATCAATTTCAGAAAGAAGGTTAGCCTCTTGAGTTTTATGTATCTTCATCAACTTTTATTATATATTTTATGCCAAGGAGCACCTTTAAATAAAACAATGATCTTTTAGAGACAGTCATAATAAATGCAATGATAAAAACACGATGACGTGGTAAATATGATCTTGAGCGGTTTGCGGTGCCTATAGACGTTATTATGGTGCCCTAGTATTTGTGACTCTTGCGTTGCAACCCCTTTCTTCATAATGTAGTTATAGCGGTCTAATTGCCGACAGAGAGACAATACTACAGTGTAAAGCCATACAACCTCGCGGTTTATTCGTATGGAGCAGAAATAAGTTGTTTTCTATTTCTTTCAATAACATATACAAAATTAAATCCAAAAACTTTTAATAAAGTTTAATGCCCTAATTCTAAAGAGGAATAATACTGTGTAATACTTATTTACGTTTGTTGTTTTGAGGAAGGCAACCGTATAACTTATATATACATATACAGCGTGTAAGTATCACCGTCGCGAATAACTTACAAAAACGTCTTTCTTTTTTTGTGTTATACTATTACTATTTCACAGTCAATAGTTTGATTTCGCGCTACGCAATGTAACGCAACACGCGTACTGTGCGGTTGCACAGCTGATTGCATAAATGTTGTTTTACATTGCATTGTTAATTGATTACATTGCAGTTTTTGGCCGTATGGGATTTCTTTTTTTTCGTGTGGAAACCCCCACGCGTCATAACCTCACCGGGGTTAACGGCAAGGTGGTATGTCGGACTCGAACCGACTAAAACCACACGCTGTTCCGTTACGGGGTCCTAATGCCGGGGACTCAGTACCCTGGAAAGGAAATCCCATTTTTTCGGCAAAATGTTCTGTTTACTCATTGTGATACACTACACACAAGCAAAAAAAAAATTTAAAAATTATGAATTTTCCGGCAGAAATTTCATGATTTTCCACTCTGAATTATGGTCTGAATACACTATTTCAGGATTACCTTTAAATGAGTAACGATTGGTGGCCATCTTGATTTCATTAGTATAGATTATTCCAGATTAGGCTATCAACTTCGTACATAAGGCAACTGATACGTTTTAACTAAATAAAACATACACATGTGCCATTAAAGTGCTCGTAAAATCTACCAGTCTTTGTAAGCGGTTCACGTGAGACAATAACATAAAGATGGCAGTTTTTATAGTTGCTTTCGTTTCTATAGCCCAGATAACCCATAACAGTCATAACGGTGTTTGATACTAATTTAGATAGTGTTTCTACTTCGATTAGTAAAGATGTTTCACTCATATTCACTTCTTATCTTATATATGCAATATTATATTTTGTACAAGTCCTACTATTATGAATGTGAGAGGGGGTTTGTTGGTTTATTTGTCACCCTTTCACGTTGTAACTACAAAACCGATTATCGTTAAATTTTGTACGCATATTTTCAGGGGTACAGAAAATTACATAAAAAAGTGTATGTGTTTCAAATTCACAGACGGCAGAATTGAAACTTCAGGAAAGTAGCCTACAAGAGAATGCAAAATAAAAAGTAAAATCAGCACAAATAATTTACTAATGTTAATACATTTTATTTTAGATAATTTATTTAAAAGTTATTGGTCAAATTAACAGATGTGTTAAATAATTAACATAAATTAATTAACCAACGAATTTTAATGCGCAAACGCACAAAAATGACACCACGATGACATTGACGCATTTCCTGAAGGCTTCGTAGTACCTACGCAGGCGGAAAGACAAAGATTATAGGAAACACTGTACACTTGTATTCTATCTCATTCTCTCGCAGGCTAAATCCTATTTATGAATACGTTTGTCTGTATTCAAATATTATAGGAAATACTGTATACTGCTAAGAGCATAGTAAGTATAGCTCTTTGGTATACTGGTATTCTATCTCATTCTCACGCAGTCTAAATCCTATTTATGAACGTTTGTCTCTTTTTAGTGTGGTTTTTTCGTTTCATCGAATTTTAAATCACAACGATTCCAAAGAAGTTTTACTACAAAAAATTGTTACCGAAGGATAGGTACCTGACTTGATCATGAGAGAGTAGCTAATGAAACATGGTAAGGGCCGCTGCACCTTATTTTAAAACTTTCATGAAATATATTGTAACTGTTTGTATACTTGAATTTCTTAAAGTTATTGTTATATGTTTATAGAAACTATGAAACAGCTTTATACTCTCAGTATTATATTAAAGATGAAAATAATTAAATAAAATAAAGAACGGAAAACAAAGCAGAATAATATACCATACATCAATCGAATAACCTTTGTACAACAAAATTAATTAAATTAAAGAAACTTTTTAATTGGTCATTCCTGTAAACTTTACAAGTAAATTTTTGAATGGCTTTTTTTGGATGACTTAAATTGTAGGTATATTTAAAATATTCTTTTAATCAGATCTGATTAAAAGAATATTTTATTTTATTCAGTCAAAGACAATATGTTAGGTAATTTAAGAAAGAAAGAAGAAAAAAAAAATAAAGAAAGAAATTAATGCCTGTTTGGCATCGCTTGTCCGTTCCCTTAATGATCTTATTCACCGTAGGAACAACACAGTACTAGGTTGCTTTAGCTACTACATTCTGCAGGACAGAGTTCTTCTTTAAACGGTTAATTCTGATTTGAAGAAAATAATCCAATGCGCTTTACATTACATAATAATATTTTATTCAAGAAACACTCATCGCGAAGAACCTTCTATTGGCGAGACCAAAATCAATTATTTCGCTTCGTTAGTAATTTTTTTGCAGCTGTGTTATTCCCAATCATACGGTTACATCACAATTCTCGATTAATGGTGTCGATAGAACATGTAGAATATTGTATTTCATTTTTCATTCTTCAAAAAATAATATCATGTTTAAAAAATCATCAAAATTAACTTAATGACCAATGTTCAAAACTAACATGGAAATAAAAGAGCAAAATAAAGATAACTACATATGTCAGACGTCTTTATGAGGTTTGTACATAAAGTATCGTAGTAAGTGAACTTTATAACACTCACTTTTCTAAGCAAACATAACGGTATTTTTTAAAGCCTTCCAAAATTCTTTACAGTCCAAAAAAACCTATCACCCTAACTTAATATTATAAATGGAAAAAAAGGTTTGTTTGTCACGCTTCCATGAAATTGAAATATTGTCAGGAGTACAGAAAAGAAAAAAGGGTACTTTTCATCTACAAAAAAAGTACCTACTCTTACCGAGAGATACCTAAATTGATTGACAAAACTTACATTAACGCAGGTAAAGGCGCAGGTAAAAGCTAGCTTGAAATAAAAGTTTAGAACTTGGCTCACAGTTTACCGCACCGCGCTGCCCGTATCAATCCACCTTGCACGCTTGTGCCAGACTACATCCATCTTCCGAATATACACCATGACGTCATTACAAATTCAAATATTATTTCTTGCGAAAACTTTTACAAATCCACTTTGCATGAAAGCGTTCTTTATGACGCGCCGCGCCACCCTAAGGGTAAAGCACCCTTAGTTTTCAATATAAACATAGACACATCTTATTATTTGACTCAGTTAGATACTGAAATTGGTTTTCGTTGTATTTTCAAATATAGAGATTAGGTACAGAGTTTGAAATTTGAAGTCGAGAGAATTGAAGATCAAGTCTGTTTCTATATGTTTGTTATTTTATAGTAGCGAACGGAGAAGGCCGAAGTTCTTTAGAAAATAAAAGAATTCCAGAATAACAACAGATTCTTTTATATTGTATAGAACTCATTTACCGGTTACAGTACCTGTATGCATTTGCAAAATAATGATGTTACTTGCGTTGTTTTTTACAAACGGTCATGATAGATTGACTAGAGAGAATACATGGATGTTTTTCTTTCCAACTACTTACTCTATATGGCTGCTTCAGGGCCCTTGGGTCACACGGAGCGGAGAGTGTGAACTGGTCTGTGCACGTCTATATAAACTGGCCGGGCCAAAGCAGACGGCTGGGGACTGGTAAATACACAAAGAGCACACCTAAACAGAAGACGAAGAAAGAAGACCTACACCACACAGACAGACAGACACCTAAGAAGAAGGCGATACACTTCGTGGTTTTAGTAGGTTTTATACCTGAATCGAGAGAGTCGATCACCGAAGTTAACAAGTGATTGAACTTACATTAGTGTGAGTTTCGTATACTTTTTAGCCTTGCATATAAATGTGACAGGTCGCATAATCAAAGAAAAGAAACAAAACAATGCGCCTACCAGTGCCGTCATTATGGATTTATTCCCCATACGTGCGAAATATATTGCAGCTGAACACGAAGTTTGTGGAAATGTATGCAATTTACTGCTAAACATACTATTTATATTTTTTTAGGAGTTCAACATTACTTGAGAAAGCTTTAAGTTTTACCCTACAACTAAGTTTTTTATAAAGATTTCTCCCTCCCTTGGGTACTTAATTAATTCAAGCAGTTATGTTATTTAAATACTAGTAATTGCGCTATGCAGAGCTTGAAACCACAACACATCTGTTATATACGCTACGCTATAATTTTTTTGTTAATATTAGCATTTAGACTGAACGTTTTGTTCTGCTGAAGTCAATTGGCAGTCTTTGCATTGAGTTCACGATACTTTTATATAAAACTAGGTATAGAATATTAGACAGTACGACTGTACTGTTGCGGAAGACTAAAGGCTTTGTGCAATCTTTGGAGACGGCTCTCCTAATCTTCCTTCTCCAACTATGTCATTGTACGCAAGGTATTCCTTAATTACAGATACTCATGTCGTTTTGTTGTACCTGCTGCAATTGAGTCTAATGTATTTTTTTTTTTACCAAACCTACTTTATTATTCATTCCAGCGTAAATAAATCCAGCATTAAAACCAGCGGAACAAAGAGGTTGAATGTGGAACTTTTGACTGTGGTTCTCTATACTGTGAACGCTTCGCTTTAAAGCTTCCTTTAGAAATACTGCAGCTGTTGGTTTTTCTGTGGCATTTTTAAATCTCTAAAAGTTTTTGGCAAATTGCTGAATCATTTTATGAGTGTTTGAAGCTTGTAATCTTCAGTAGAGAAAAATATTTCTTTATTGGAATTCTCTCTTCATATTGAACTAGCCGATTAATGATCAGTGTTCTGCTCCTAAAGGTATTATGAATTGGGCAAATCATGTGCAAAAAGATTTTTTCAAATCCGATTTTCAGTATGGAACTACCAGTTTTATACAAAAGAGCATTCAAGCAAAAAAAAACAAACTTGAAGAGTTTTTTTGTGCTTTATTATGCTAGTACATTGATTAGATATATATATATAATACTATATTATAACTTATAAGTAGTAGTGTAGTGTAAATTTAACATTATAAGTTGCTCTGGTATTTTTTTTTATGGTATGTCGGGCAAACGAGCAGACGGGTCGCCTGATGGTAAATGACTACCGTCGCCCATGGGCACTTGCAACTTGAGAGTCACAAGTGCGTTGCCGCCCTTTAAGGTGGGAGTAGGAGAAGAGGGGGAGGGGGGGAAGAGTAGGAAGAGGGGGGAGAGGGGAAGGACGGGAATAAGGGAGAGGAAAGGGTTAGGGCCTCCGGTAACCTCACTCACGCGGCGAAATGCAATGCAAGCATTGCTTCACAGCCGGTTTTCTGTGAGGCCGTGGTAACGAGCGGAGTCGAGCCGGCCCATACGTGCCGAAGCATGGCTCTCCCACATAAAGCACAAAAGCATGCTCTGGTATCAACGATAAAAGTAAATGATTTAGACTTACGTGCAAGTATTTAACTGCACACGAAGGTGACTAAACTTGTATAAGGTAACTTACCTTTATCATGGACATTAGGTCTAGTTATTCGTTTTAAAATCCAAAACATGAATAAATGTTTTTTTAAATACTTCCATTTTACTGTTACACCAATTGTATAATATATTTGAAAGTCTTTTCTTGAATTGTTTTGCCGTGCTGGTGACCAAACAGACCAGAAGAAATTAGAAAGGAAGCTCGTGGGGATTACGTTGAGAGACCCCAAGACAAATACCTGGCTTAGAGAGCAAAGTGAGATCAGGGACGCAGGACAGGCAGAACACATAGCTCGTAAAAATAGCTCTTGGAGCAAAGCTGTCTTGGAATGGAAACCTTGGGGTGGAAAGCGACCTAGAGGAAGACCACAAATGCGGTGGAAGGATGACGTCAAGAAAATTGCAGAGATGAACTGGATGGAAGTAGCGCAAGACCGGGTTAGATGGCGCAATCTGAAGGAGGCCTACATCAAACTGATTGAGAACAGCTGAGAAGAAGAGAAGAAGTGACCAAAAATGAGTTACTGTTTAAACACGTCAGTCACAACAATTTGCACATCCATGTCAATGGACGTGCAAATTGTTTGCCATCCAAGAACTTCGTAAATGTTAATTATATTTGCGCGTATATGTATGCCAAGTATACAATAACAAACAAAATAATTAGCTCATTAGTAAGTGATATCTGAGAACAAAAGGGAGCAATTAACGCTGCGCTTGCATTTATAGGACGGAAATTGCACGCATTTTTTTGTAAATGCTGTGGGTTGATATTAGAGTACATTACTGTATTTTTTATGATAGATTTTTGAAGTAACTTAAAGAGCTTTTGTAGATTAAAACTTAGATGTTTAAGATGAATATAGTATATATAATATAAAGTGTAAAGAGATTTGCGTTGCCGACTGTAGCATGCAGTATCAAATGTGTCACAGTGTCCTAGGGGCCATCCATAAATTACGTCACACGTTAAGGGGCGGAGGGGGTCAATTAAGTGTGACATTGTGTGACAAGGGGTAGGGGGTCATAAGCTTCATGACGTCACATGACAAAATCTAAAGTATTAAACACAAAACATTACCTGTAAACAAAAGGTTACATACGCTACTACAGTTTTACTAAAACAAATTTTAGAACTGCTCTTTTCAGTTCTGGGTGTAAAATTGCAAAATATGTGACGTTACACAAAGGAAAAAAACCCAAAAATGTGACCACCTCTCAAGGACGGGGCGGGTTAAAAAATCATGAAATTCGTGTGACGTAATTTATGGATGGCCCTCTACATGGATTCATCTTATTTGTTAATTGCTATATTTATACTTTAGTTATAGGGCCAAGAAGAAGATCCCGCCATAAGCCAATTCAAGTCACAGGTACGCGACCCTGACCTTCTCGTGCTTACACTCCCCAATTCATCCGTACAAGCAATATCCTTTTAATTCCATTGCCTTTCCTTCTTGCCTGCGTTTGCCTTTCAATATACTTCCAATTTTCCCACCTTTAATTCCCAAAGTGCCCGGTTGGCGGCAATAAGCTTATGTCTAACTTGAGTGCCTACCCTCTCGAGAATACGCCGTGAGTGTAAATCAATAATATTAAAAAAAATTGAATTCGATTTTTTTATTGACATTTGTCGGGCATGTCATCGTCCTGGAGAAAGCCTCAGGCATATCATTTCCGGTTGTTCTCGTCTTGCCAACGGCAGCTACTTGCATAGACATCACCAAGTGGCCAGGATATTCCATCAGCAACTTGCTCTTAAATATAACCTTGTGACTGTGGAATTACCTTACTACATTGATTTTAAAAAAATACACATATCATATAAAATATTTTCATGCTATTTTTTTTTTTTTTGGTAATATGAAATACCTTTCACAAGCTTCATAAGTTTATTTTTTATTTCACATGTGTGTATGTTCAACCTTTATGGTGGTGCATCAACATAAAAGATAACTGAACTCTGCAGTCACTAATAGACAGGTAAGCTGCCGTCCACACTACAATCTATTTATTCATCGTCAGTCGCAATTATATAGAGATGTATTCTTAGGCATCATAAAATTTAATGAACTAAAATGCTCCACTGAAGACAAGGTGGTAAAAAGAATAAACAAAACAAATAGGTATACACGTGAGAACCAATCAAACGTCGGAGGTGCAACCGTACAGAGGCGTCGGGTGTCAACTTTAATTGGTACTGTATTTCAAGCCAAGCAACAGTTCGTGCGAGTGTGCATCCCGGGATTGGGCCAAATTATAGCGGTTTACGCAATCATTATAAAATTTATTTCGATATTGCTACTTTTAATGATATTGACTTAGAAAGCTATACGGAAAATGTGCTAAGTGACTGGAAAAATCGAATATTCGATGGAGTATAAATATTTTTATTTGGAACTATATATATACATGTACATTTAAACCTAATAATTAAGTATATTAAAACAAATTTAAAAAATATGTATATACGGACTATTTATATGCATGCGTCACAAAATTCCTCCGCATTGTCACATACGTGAAAAGCAATGACTCATGAGTAGGGTTACCGGTAGCCCTAACCCTTCCCTCTTCCCCTGTTCCCCGCCTTCTCCCTCACTTCCTCAACTTCTACCTTAAAGGCCGGCAACGCACTTGTGACTCTTGTTGTAGGCCCATGGGCGCCGGCCGTCACTTACCATCAGGTGACCAGTCTGCTCGTTTGACCCTTATCACATAAAAAAAAGGAAAATACCCTCTAATAACATTGGTAAAGCCAGACAGAGACATCTTAATTTTCATAGACGATTATGATAGACTTAAAATATATGATAGTATAAAAACTAAAAAAAAACACGCTAGCAAACCGAACTAAAAAGTACAAAATAAATTTTAATTGTAAAAAAGCGTGAGGTATATTTTACTCTATTTTTATAAATAGCTTTCAATGAACTATTTGCATCTTAGATTACAAGCACCCCACGTTTTTTTTACAATCATACAATATTTTCTACTTTTTAGTTCGGTTTGCTATTAAAGTGTGTTTTTTTAGTTTTTAATATTATTATCAATTTAATCGGAGATCTTGAAGTAGGTGAAAATTACGTTGAAAGATTCTGTTACATAGATAGATAAAGCGTGTAATAATTAAAAACATCTAATCGTTCGAAATAAAGGTAACATTTTAGGGTATAATTCTGTTATAAGTCCCCTCTCTCCTCCCCAGAAAATGTTATGTCCGTCTATATAATTATAATATAATAATTCGCAAGATTTTTTTCATGGATGACATATCGTCTTGAAATCTTGCCCGCGGGCGAGTTTTACCCTTTGATTAGACCTTAAGGCCGCACTCACCCGAATGTATTTTTACGACTGCGCCAGTTTTGTGTGAGGGAAACTTTCATATTGAGAATCACTGTTCTTCAAACCACGCTTGCACTGGATCCGTACCTCATGAATTTTGAACGTGCGATATCGAGGGTTCTATTGTACGTTTTTTGAGTTTCACTTGAAAGTGCGTCTAATTGGATGGCCGGAGGTTGAAGAGGAAGGATTTCCATTCACTTTTCTTTTATTTCCTTTTTTATCAAAACAATACCAAAGAGATAAAAAAATTCTAATACGATTTGCATGATCTTGCAAAACCGAATTTAATAAATAAATAAAGAAGCATTTTTTTTATATATTTTTTTTGATTTTGGAAGTTTTTCTCTAAGTTACTTCAGTGGTTTTATGATATTCTATCATAAAAATAAAATATTTATTCGGAATTAAAAATAAAACCCCGACACAAAAAAACATACTTTTATTGTACTTTTTTACTTTTTACCCATTATGCGTCTAAGATCCCTACTGCAGCTGACAAAAGAGCTGATGACCTTGAAACGGCTGAACTGATTTTGATAAACATGTCTAAGAACCACCGTTAAAAAACCTGCTTTCAAATAAAAAAAAACACATCCAAATCGGTTCACCCGTTTAAAAAATAAATTAAACCTAACTCCATGTTCAATATTTTAATTTAATAACATTACTAAACGTAGGAAATATTACGGAATTTCTGTTTGAATACTGGACAGCAGGAGTAGTCGGGGTAGAATTAAATTCTACAAAATGAGGACTACAGTATGGAATTTAATAATCATACATTCATCAAGCAGGTTTCGTGCATGGGGAGCATCTTGATAAGTGGTGTCCACTGCAGATCTTTAAATACACGAAAAACGTTGACGCGAGTGACACCTCTGGTGCTCTGAGCTAATACATAATATCTATATAGTTTGCTGCATTGTCCATACTGTTTTAGATATAAAAAAATACTGCTTTACTCCTATAAGTTTGCTGGCTAACATTAGTTCAAGGAAGCAATAATTAAAATATACATAAAGAAGGTGAGCTTAAGTAAACAGATAAAATGCAGTTTTCTCTGTTAGCTCAAAACAAATTGCCTGCAAGGGATGCAAACAATAAAAAATAATAACGAAAAACTGCAGTTTTCTAACTGTCTCGTAGTTACAATGTTCTGAACAACACCAATTCTTTTCAAAACTCTTAATTGGTATATTTAGTTGGTATTTCATCACAAGTTCAATAGTATTGACTTCAACTAATCAAAACTATGGATCTGTAAAGTAAGATTTACGTAATTCTCAGTATACTTACAGGTGAGGCAATCTTTAAAGATCCAATACTCACTATAAGAGAGATTCGCACTTTATTACATAAAAGTAGAAAGTTTGATTAAACTGGCAGGTCAGTGAATGTCGTAATGCTCCCTTAATTTTCGTTCGAAACGCGTCCAAAAAATCGTGGATCCGATAACTCTGTTCACGGACTTATTTTAAATTAGCTTAAGGATATTCGACTTTTCGATCGGGACAACTGCAAACCATATTCAGCTTTATTATCTTAGTACATAGTCCTGTTTCCTTTGAATGTACTAAAAGGATAAAATACAAAGAGATCAGTAAGCATGTTTGCAGGTTTAAGCTTTAGCTGCGAAAAAGGTTACCGAGCCCACGATGGTGGGAATATTGATTCGCCTTATCAATATTGGTATAATGTTGCGTGTACTGTGTTTACCCTGACTTTTTTCAACTGTGTGTAAGATACTACCAGTAGTATTTAACCTTCGTCAAAATAATATGGGACAAGAGTCGACTTGCTTACCGCGAGTGTTATGAGTGCATGACGTGCTTGAATGAAATAAAAATAATATGTGGTCTATTAAATAAAAAGGATTGCTTCATTAACCTCAGGGCCAATCACAACATATATTCTTGGGAAAACAATGTGTTTTTATTTTTAAAATATGAAAAATATGTGTGTATGACATTTATTCAAAACGAATATAACGTGTTGTTTATATCACATTTTTAAGATTTTAATACCAAGTTTGGAGTTAATGAAGTATTATCTTCTATTAACTCACTCATCAGGTTTTCAATACATATTTCGGAGCAAGAAATAAAAGTTTCGACATCTATATATTATGTACTTTAAATCATTGACAACGAAAAATAGAGAATAATAAAAGACAATATAAATATATTGTAAATAAATTTTCCCAATGCAATCTCAAATTTCCCTATTTTAATGGCAAAATTTCTTAACATCACAGCAATCTTAGAAACACTTCACATATAGGTGCCAGTGTAAAACAAAGCCTCTACGCGCACTAGGATAACATAGAGGAGCCGTATTTATGACACTTGTCTCAATGTGACACGGTGTCTAGATATATACTATGATTATACTTCGTTAGGTCTTTTTTTAATAGGAAGGGTAAGCTCCCTTCCTACGAGTTACTTATTTCAATTAAGTTTTATTTGTTGTACCTATATCATCTGATATCTTTTTTTGATATCTGATATCGATTCTTGTAATGTTAAAATGTGAAACTGAAATAACGTCATAGTGTTTTAAATTTCCATTACTCTTTGATTTAATATTCCTCTAGGGTTTAAAATACCATAAACCACACCTAAGGTTACATAAAGTCAGTGATGTAAAGTTCACCAAATAAGGTGGAAAGCATAGATGCACGTGCAATTGTAAATTGTACATTTATCTGATATTAGCGGCCAAGCGTGAGTGACTTTCCGCGGGCGGGGAATTAGCGTATAGTTGATGCAGTGAATAGAAGATCACAGTACTACCATAGATTTTTTTGCAATAACTACAGAGATAGATAGATGTACTCT
The DNA here is from genome assembly GCA_963859945.1 of Euplagia quadripunctaria. Lineage (NCBI taxonomy): Eukaryota > Metazoa > Arthropoda > Insecta > Lepidoptera > Erebidae > Euplagia > Euplagia quadripunctaria. The sequence goes on along the minus strand of OY982569.1, from coordinate 17,974,473 downwards.
TTATTGTACACCAAACAATAGGATACAATATTTTACTTATACATTAATATGTCTAAATAATATTACCGCCGCCGTACATTTGCGATCTCTTCCAGGCAACCATTGGATAGATAGAGAAACATAGATGAAAAGAGGGGCTGCAGTGAACAATATAAGAACCCTATGTAAAAATAAATAAATTATGTAAGTACTAACATATTATTTAGAGATACTTACGATAAATATTAACTGTTAGCAAATGAATATAATGATAGGTACATACCAACACATACATACATGCATATACATATATGTATAAACAGAAACATGCATAGACAACCAAGAACCAAGTATGTGTGATATTCACACATAGAAATGTGGTGTTCTTTCATTGTTTTTTTTTAATTTGTCAACGTTTGTGCAGAGTGTCATAAAAAATTAATTTTTTGGTTTTTCTTAACCCAAGACCTCTTAAAATTTTGCGTAATTGATCGTAGATTACCAAAATAATTTTAAAAATAAAATAAATTTATATCTTCAGGGCTCTATCGATCTTTTCAGTTTTGAAAAATGTTCATTTTCATTGTGATATTTCGCTATCCTTAATTTGGATTCCTGAACAAAATATATTAAAAAACAACTTAGTGTTCTCTTCAGGTGTAATACACAAAGTTTCGATTTGCATGCAATTACACGTTACCGGTGGCTTCGAATTTATTAGATATAAACCTGTAAATTCCCTTAATTTTCAACTTGTTTCTTGACTTGACTCGTGAGTGTTTTTTTTGTAACCAAAGTATTTTTTATGCTAAAAGGCTAAATTAATATATAATATTAAAAAAACTATTTTTTTTCTGTCAAACCAGCTTTTGGTTAGTGATAATATAATTAGTTATAAGGAACTATTAGAATTTTACTTTGCTTGAAAGTGACGATGAGTTATCTAAAGTTTTAGCGATTTTGCTGACGTCCCCGAACGAACACGTCATCTAGGTAGGAAAAAATGTTTTATCTTGTCTGGCACATCACCTTGCATACAACACATAGCATGGGAAATCTTTGCCAAACAATCTTCGTCAAGTCGACAACTAGTGTTCATAGCATATTTCACCTGTTCCGCAACATGAATAGCTTTGGTGGAAATAAACACATAGTTCCGTAGTTTAGCTTTGACCTCGCTTACAGCTTAGCCATTTTGAGCATCCTTGATGGAATCTTATGCATTTCGACACTTACTTCATACCATATAGATATTATTCTCTATATTCACTACGTTCGAATCTTTACTTACACTTTATACCTCTTAAATTCTTGCATTGCTTTAGGCATTTTGTACCAGAGGTATCAATTCGAAGTGGTTTTCAAACCATATTTTAAACTAATCTTCTGTCAATTTACATTGAACAAAAGTCTATTTTGTTAAAAGCTCTCGCTATGCACATTACTACGTCCATACATTTCAAAATAAAAGAGTTTCAATAAGCTGCGGTTGATTTAAGCCGGTACTGTCAATAAATTGAAGGCAGCTTAACGTCCAAACTCAACCAATGCCAAGATATCGGCAACTCGTGAGCAAAATTCACGTACTTAAAACAGTGCGAATTCTTTTGATTATTTTGAATAAGGTAATACAATTTCTCACGCTTCCCCCGAGGGTAATACGTGAAAATCAAAATTTACGGTGTTTTGTTGCAGTTTGTACGCCAAATTTATTATTGAAATAGTGGTTACACTGAAATAATGTCGTAATTTACTTCGTGTTATTTATGTGCCTTTGGTTTTGGGCGAAAAACAAATATTTTGCTACATATAATTGAATTTTACATATTTATTAACAATAACATTGTGAAGAATTCACGATTACTTTGTCAAGTGTTATTAAAAGGAGAAGAAAATGCTTCAAAAAGAAGATGCTTGAAAACTACAACATACCTTAAATAAGTACCTAAATCACAAGAACAAGTAGGCATTAAGAATATATCTAATAAACGTTCATCGTTTCACTGGCAACACTGAAAGAAAATGATGATACAAAAGATATGAGTATTAATGAAAACAATCTATAATTAAATAAAAGTGTAAGTGAAATTTCCTTTAATCAAAATACTATGTGACTAGTTTGTGTCGTGTTCACCATGGTGCTTGATCTAACATTGACGATTCAATCTTTCATACTGTCTTGTCCGTTTTTACTACTTTCATTACGTGACATTATGCTTTAGAACGATCGTTATGTAATGCCAACAAAAAATACATATTTTGATAATAACCGGTTAGGCATCACTGCCACACAATAGATGAATGAAATGGATTTTAAATCAAAAATTTATTATCATCTCTCATTCTATTGTCGACGACTCGACATACGTTAGCCATAATTGAAGTCTGTCAAAAAAAGGTATCGATTACTCGATAATATTTGACAAAAAACAGTAATTCAAGTCGAGTTTATGATCGAGTAATCACAGATGTTGTATAAGCCTTGCAACTTTCAATAAAATAATTAGCTTTTCAAAGCGAGTTCCAAGCGACATAAAAGTGAAATATTAGTCATTATAGACATTTAGGGGCGTCGAGCAATTCATCGAGGAGTTACACTCGCACTCCCATTTTCATCACAAGATGTTATGTAATCGAATAACATGCCTAGAAAGGCAATATAAAATCTGCTAAGCGATCGATTAGATTGTAACCATCTCAAATTTCCAAATTTGGAAAACTTCAGTGGTATGTAACTGCCGCGCAGTATAGTTATTAGTATCTGGACGACCGAACTTCGCTCGGGTTTTTTTTTGTGGAAAATTGCATTTTTTTTCAGGAAGGATACCTATATACATATAACCTTAAACCTTATCAAAGTACAAAATTTGCTTGAAATTGTTAGAGGAATTTACGTTTCAGAAACACGAAATATGTAGGTATTATATTTATATAATTTTCTTTTATGTTTTTTTTTTCTTTTCACAAATGGAACAATATATCAGTATGACCAATACAATAGGCATTTACAATACATTTGTGAGATACTGGTGCCCGTGATAGGTATTTGTACACCTTTGTATTATTATATAGGTATGTACAAGAATTGCTCGTATAAAGTTATATAATATTAGGTACTATTAACATGACATGCGTGTTTGTTTAAGTATTATTACTTCCAACTTTCAGTAATAACACTTAAAAACTCAAAAAAAAAATTACTTTACTAAAAGTTAAATTTTACAACTCGGTTACCACTTAGATGGTAACCAAGTAGATTAGCACATCGCAAGGTTAAGTAATACTAACCGGGTCAGTCTTAGGATAGGTGACCATTCTTAACGCGTTGATTTATTTTTGAAGACGATTTTATAAGTTTCAGTTATAACTAACTATCTAACTACGTTACCAAATCTTGGAAGTCAATTTTAACCTACTTTTTCTTGGAGATGACGTGATGATGGAGCCAAGAGGTGAATAGTGGAACTCTTCAGTGGCTACTAGTAAACCGCCTATGGGCACCTGCAACTCAAGAGTCACAAGTGCGTTGCCGGTACTTTACGGCGGGAATATGGGAAGGGTGAAAGGGGGGATGGGTGGAGGAAAGGGTGGAAGAGGGGGAGGGGGGAAGGAAGGGTGGAAGATGGGGGGAAGGGTTAGGGTCTCCGGTAACCTCAGTCACTCAGCAAAAAGCAATGTAAGCATTGCTTCACTGCCGGTTTCATACTTGCCGAAGCATGGCTCTCCCACGATAAAAATTATTTACACTTCACACCATTACTTCATTATGATCATACAACAATATACTTCATCACTACATTAGGTACTCCACATTTTTGCACTATTTACTTAGGTATGTAAATCGACTGGAACAACTTAAAGTGATTCGTTGCTTCATTTTTACATCATGTAATATTTGTCGACATATTTACAATTCGGTTATGGTTACCGAATCACCAAATCATCTCAAACATGTAGTTATTTCGACAGCTAGACTATTGTTTCCATTATGTCGTAACATTGATGTAAGTTAGATTACAAGTTGTCGCTTATTATCTCTCGGTATAAACTGCTACGTAGTCAAGGACTTGTGTATTTGTAACTGCTTATTAAGCCTCTGGGTCAATGGGCAAACGGTAATGATAGAAGTTTAGATATTTTAATGAAGGGTTTTAAGTAGCAGTATGTTTTTACTTTCTACTTTTAGATTGAAATCGATCGTGTAAGGTCGAGGGGCTCGTGGCAAATGCCATTCGCAAATCGATTAATTTATGAGGCCGTTGTCACTACCAAATGCATATTGTATAAATATATAGCTATAGCATAAGGCAGGCAGGCTAACTAAAAATCCTTAAGAAAATTATATGAACAAGCTTTTCAGCCGACTGCGCAAGAAAGAGGGTTATTTTAGAAACATATGTCTAATTGAATAATTCAAGAATTTTGCAACATCCTTAAGGAAAACTACTCAGTAGGTTTCCTCAAAGGAAAATTACACGGCCCTTTGTATTATTCGTGGGTGTCACATAGGCATTTTTTTATAAATCAAAGAAGAAAGGATAAATAATTATTACAGCTGTGGGTGTATCGATATCCCTATGTCTTGATAATTACAACAGAAAAGTTACCGTTAATAAAGTATTTTCGTTGTCATCAACATTATTTATGTGAATAAACACATATATCTATACATGCCGTGTGTGCTGATTATTGATTGGCTTTTGTAATACAGTATTTAACTAGCCCAGTGGACAGGATTTTGAATAATTGTATTAGAAATCATTTTCAAAAAGGATATTCATTCATTCAATATTCAAGTCCATTACAACTGCATCTACAAGACTGCAACAACTATGGGGTGTATTTATTGTCCTTCTAACACTTCATATATTCTATGCAAATTATGAAAAGCCTTAAAAGAGGACTTAAAGACAAATGCTTACATTAAAATTTAAACAAAAAAGAAATGACGAATAAATAAATTTCTGGTTGAAAACCAGCGCTAGGCACATGTCTAGCAAATGCTGAACCAGATCCTATTCGTTAGACACATAGGGTACACATTTTTTAGTTTGTTTATTGTTTTTAGATGTAAGTTTGTTACAGTATAATTATTGTGTGTCAAGGAATATTTTTTTTCTTTCTTTGTTTCTAATTTCGAACTAAGCGACATGTAAGTACGCATGGCAGCACGGATGGCAGGTTTTAATATCGTCAGAAGCTTCTGGTCAAATAAACCACTAAATAGCATACTTTTAAATGAATGATACTGTAGTTATCAAGTATAAATATGACTGTTTTAATGGTTTGATGGTGGCAAATTATATAAGCCATGTTAGTTATTGTTTTACTTTGTTTTGTATTAAGGTAAGATATTCAAACATAACTAGAACCCATAAGGTGAAATTAGTTAGTTGCGCAATCTATTTCAAGAAAGGTCTTAATCTACTTTACTCTTTTGTCTACTGCATTGCTAAGATTGAAGTAGATTAATAACAACGTTTCTAACTTCTTCAATGTATTTCTGATTTAATTCTTTGCTCGTTTTAAGGAAGTTTAACCGGTTTAACCTTCCCTGGAGTTTCACCAAATTATAGTTGGCCAAATGAGGGTGTATAATACGCCTCTGCTTATCCTTCTGGGCTAAAGGTGTGAGTGTATGTGTGTCTAATCCTAAGCACAGTTTTAAAATAAAACTCTCAAAGAATGCAAAGGAATGAATACATTTAATATTATATTTCTTATCAACTTGTGTGTCGTCGTTTTTAACCGACTTCAAAAAAGGACGTTCTGAATTTAATCCGTTTGTATGTATGTAGGTATGTCCGCAATTTTCTTAGAAAGTAATGGACTAATTCTCATGATTGTTTCACTAACGTCTTCTACATATTTTCAGAAAGGTTTCAATATACATTATTTCGTTACTCAATTTCGTTGAAGTCGGTTTGTTTTTTTTTAAATTTTGATGATTTTGATGAAACTGACATCCTCTTAATTAAATGACAAAACATTCACACACAAACACACACACACGCATGCACGCACGCATACACGCACACACACACACACACCCACACACACACACGCACACACACACACGCATGTGTCACACGTACCAATAAAATCCAACGACATACGAATAGGGGACCGGCACTGTAACTCCTTATCCTCCACAGGCTGCTCAGTAGCCTATCTCGGAGTGCAGAACTCAACCCACAAACATGGTAGTCATCATGCATTGCTACAAATTGCATACATTGTAAGTACATACCTGTAAACCATAACTTTAGACTTAATAAACTGATTAATTAATGTTAAGTTAATAAACATTAAAAAAATCTTAGCTCATCAATCTTTCTTCTTCTTCTTTCTTCTTTTCATGTTTAGTTTGTAGCTTTACAATAATAATATAAAATTTAATATCTAACTGTACGGTTCAATGTAGAAGTATGTAGAAATACAACTCGATAATATTTCTTTTCAAATTCAATTTTTGTAACCGAAATTCAATTAATTAGATAAACGAAACATTGTATCACAACTGTTTCGGTTCAAACAACTTCTTTCAAATACCGGAATGAAATCCCTGAATAAATGCTATAGTTTTTCCAATTGATTACAGTACGGGATTCTTCAAATAGGCCATTAGAAAGTTTGAGAGGGTTGCCAAAGGCGCTTGACATCCCTGATGTTGCAATGTTGGTAACTGCTTTCCATCAAGCTTGCTTTTTTACTACATTACTAGTATGAAAAAGTTGTGAGATAAATACTTTTTCATATCACTAATGTGATAATGTAATAAAAATGAATAGAACTACATAGCTTTATTTATACCCACAACCTTTTCAATAAAGTCAAACTTTCATACCTCTTGTGACCATGTGACTGTGTAATATTTTAAAATATTATAACAATTTACCGCGGATATGAAAAATTCCTCGAATGGGTGCGGAATATAAATTTTCCTGTGACCCATAACTGGGGGTGTGTTTCTCTCATAATTCCTTTTTCATTGAGACAAATATTCATATAACCGTTATATTAGAAGTGCGTGCATGCCGCGCATGTAGAAAGCACTGAGTTAGTGAAAATACTGAATTCATTTATTCTTTATGTCTTTATATCAATTTAGTGGCGAGAGATAAAGTAGATTTATAGGATGGCGTGAACAGTACTTAATGTCATTTTATTTTTTTTATGAAACAGATAAACTATAAATAAATACCTATGTAGTTTTAGCCAACTAAGTCGAAATTATTATAAAATACGTCTTTCCTCGATGCCGATAGAGCGCAGAATGAATGCAGAATGTGTTTGGAGCACATTCGCATTTATACATTCGCGAAGAGGGGGACACCTCGATCTTTTTTACTATGCCGCTAAAAGTAAGTAAAGATAAAAAGTTCACTACCTTTTTTTTTTCCGTGTGTCCACGAATATTGTTTTTGTTTAGTATCTATCGTCGGGTTTTTTCCTTGTCTTCGACAGAGCTGTATTGTCATTAATATTTAATCAATTGCGGTTGAAGTTCAAGCCCTGGGGGACGACTAGTGTTACTATTATCAAATCAATATTAAGATATTATCGTAACCAGACCTGTCTCACTCCTAAGATTACGGTTCCCCATAGAAACTAGAGTTAGTGGAGTTGTGTTTTATCTTAAAAGTAATTATATACAGTTGTCAAATGTAACCCCTATATAAAAGTAATAGTCAAAGTAAAAACAATAGAACATTTTTGACAATTTTTGGATTTATAATACGTAATCCGTGAGCTGGCGATGGGCTTTTTTTTAAATATGGATGTTGATTTAATTATTATGGTTTTCCCACCGCTTCGTTCACGTAAAAGTTATTATTCCAATTTTTTTTCTGAACTAAGCGTATCCTTTGTTGTATCTCTAGCAACGTATATGCAAAATTTCACGATGATCGGATAATCGGTACTCCAACGCATAAAATATGAACAAACAAATGATTTCATAACATAACTAGTTTGCCCGCATATTCGATCATGTAAAAGTAATTTTTCCATCCGCCGGGAATAGAACTATTTTTTCTGTATGAAATGTACCGTGATTCCTTCTCTGTATATCTAGCAACGTGAATGCAAAACTTCATAGTGATCGGATGAACGGTATCGCAACATTCGCAACGCATAAAATACGAAAAAGCAAACGACTTTTAATTACTACATTAATTAATTTGCATTTATGATGTTGCCTAGAATTTCCACAGTAAAACGAGGATTATGCCTCCACAGTAAGAGGATAACTATCCTTAAAGGCTCGGTAGTGGATTATTATACAAGATAAAAACGCTTGGATTGAATTGTTTTAGATTCACAGGCTTTTAATATATTTAGTAGAAATGTAATGTGAGCTATGTTACATATATTTTGCCAATTCTTTTTTTTAATTATTTTAACTTTTTTTTTAAAATAGCCTAATTATAGTTTATTTACTTTTATATTTACAACAATCGGCGGTCTTATCACACACGGCGATTTCTTCCAGACAACCTTTGTACGGATATTGTCAAATATAATTGAGGGCAGTCTAGGGTGTACTAATATAAGGTTATGTTAAGATATTATATACTTAATACTATATTTACCTATATTAACTATAAACATATTACATACATATATTAATATTCATATTACTTATACATACACTAAAATATATATACATATATTTATAATAATATTGTTTAAAAGTATTTATAATGACAAATAATAATCCTTCACTTTTTTAAATGAGTGCAAGGTTTTGGCTTGAGACGAATGTTTTGAGAGAAACGAGCTTAACTGATTGTGGATGAGACGTTCAAGGACTTTGGATAAAAAAGGAAGAATTGATATGGGACGGTTATCTAAAGAAGAGGATTAAATTTTTTAGGGAGGGGAGTGATTTGAGCCATTTTCCACGCAGATGGAAAAACATTGGTGGATACCGAATAATTAAGAATGTGGCAAATCACAGGTAGGATTTCATCTAGGATAGGAAGTACTATATTCCGGCTGATGTTGTTGCTTCCTACTGCATTAGAAGTTATTGACACTATGCTCTTCTTAACAACACAAGCGGAAAATTGACTGAAAACGGATGGGGAATAGTCGGAGGTCAGAAGTGAAGAAAGATAATTTAGCGTTGCAGTGTTTATATAATTTTTTAATTGCCGATTTCAAATAATTTGTTAAACAGTGTTATGAAATACAGAAATTGAATTTGAAATTTGAATTTGAATCAAGTAATATCATAAATGTCCCACTCAGAAACTTGATGGAATGATGAATGATGTGACTTTAGTATAGATATAAAATCTGTACGCAACTACAACATATTATATATTCTAGTTTACTTACAAACTGCGACTCACTACTGTTTCTGGTGGTGAGTAGGCTTGGTAGAGTTCCTTGAGGAAGGATACAAAATCAGGTACGTGCAAGAGAATGTCCTGGTGTATAAGTATCGACTGTCAGCACTAAGGTTTATTGTCAAATTAGAAGCATAAAAAATATAAGAAGACCCGTAATAAATCGTAATCTTTTCAATACACCTAAACAATGGGCCATAGACTTATAAGAAAATTTTATTTCAATGTTGTTATATCGAATAGGAAATGATATTTTAATGCTATGTTCATTTCGCTTTAGTCGATTTACAGGAACGACTCGACGCCTCTCATGAAAACGTGACGTGTATGAATTAAGGAGCTGCCGTGAATTAAGAGACCATGATGTTGAAGGTTCAGAAGAGATACAGCGATGTTACAGGTGAGTATAAAACACGCAACACAATATCCGTCTGTTAAACAAAATTTAGCACTTAATTAAAAATATTAATTTAATTTTGTACGAAGTAGAGGTAGACGCAGACAATTTGAATATCATTAACATTGTATATTTCTCATTTTATAAAGTTTCTATTTCATTTGTATGTTATGCAGATCCCCTTAGGTATGTCTCCGGGGGTACTGGTAAAGTGGTTATGACGAAGATCATTCTTGACAATTCAACAGATGTCACCTTTTCTGAAGCAGTGGTAGACTGAGGAGTGCGAAAAGCCTTGAGGACAGAACGTGTCTCAAGACTGTTTCTTATAGATAGAACGAAAATCATTCTAAACCATGGCACTCAGGCAACCATAACGATATAATCCTCTCTCGATCTTTTGGAACAACTCTTTGGCATAATCACTTCCTAGTAAAATGAGGAGGCAGAATTCCTGACGCGAGAATGCGATCTTGCTCCTTAGCATTTTCAAACTTTTCAGTGTTTTGCCGAATTAATATAATGCGGAATTAATAAAGAACCTAGAAGATCGTATTACCTTTATATATGCTTATTGACATCGAAATTTCGGTCATCACAATTTTGAGAATAAGCAGATTTAGAGTATTCAAAGTTTGAGTTCGATATTAAATTGACTTATTATTTGTATAGTAAAATACTTTAGAAGGGTAATTTGATGTATTTTTCAGTTTCGATGGAATTACACCGATCGTAGTCAGATGTGAGGTCAGCGATGCTTTTGTAGTCGCGAGTTGTGGCAGCTACCCTTGTTCGTACTTTTAATGCTATGATTAGGATACACTTCATTTACGAATTTTGAATGCACTCAATCTACCTTTTTAAGATGACTATTGAATTTGATAATGACAGGATTTCAAAATGTTAACAAATAGTACTGTGACATCCGAAACGTCATTGTTCAAACGTTCAAAATATTTGAAATAAAGTTGAGAACATTCTAAGAGTTTCGGCAGTTATCTTAAAAAAGACAATCGAAATGACGACTTTAGTAGTTTCGACGGGGGTAGTTATATGAGCAGCTGCGAGCCGCACAGCGGACATTGCGGCAGTCAGTAAAATTTATATTTTGCTTAATACCGGTTTCGTATTCATAGTTTTTATTGGAAATTACCAAAAAAAAATTTTTTTTAATGTACTCTTGTCGGTCGTGCACTGGGTGGGGCTCGAACCCGCAATCACTTGATCGCAAGTCCGATGCCTTAGCCATTACGCTACCGCTACCGCAATTGCTTCTTAACTTTTTAAAAATCAATTTACACGACTCTTCTAGTTTTAATATATCTCTTAACATACGTCCCGAATATTGTGGGGAGGTGTATCCTCATTTTGGAGTCATTACACGAAATAGTATCACCGTATAAAGTCCCAAGGGGGGAGGGAGTGACTTTGTGGCTCCTCTTTGTTTATACACACCCATATATATTTTGGTTAATTAAGTTTTTGTGCGGTTGCGGATTAGTGACTTCAGGGGGAGTCAAATTGGCAAAGCTAATCGTAATATAGTGTAGGAATGTGGGGTTAAAGCGTTAATGAAATAAAATACATATAGGTACCAGAATACGTAAAAAAAGATGCTGTAAAAAAAGGATACCATTTAAAATCATTAATACTAAGGTAATAATAATAATAATCTTAGTAATAATAATAATCTTATAAGTAACCATAAAAATAAATTTATATCACAATAGGTAATAGATATAGACATTTAAATAGGAAGGTAGTTATATAGAAATCATAGAATACACTTAGACTTTGTTTTTATGATATACGATGTTGTAAAGTGCACTGTTTTTATACACGTATAGTATGATCTTTCATGACTTGAAGGTTGTAAACTAAAGCTACACTTGTGCAGTTTAGTACGTGGACTACCCCCTATACGTAAATGTCTTTTTAAAACAGATACGTAAATTGTTTGGCAGTGACTAGCTGTTCTATTGCATGGAACCCTAAATGGCTACCATGGGCAAACAGACATTCGGCTTACTATCTAATCTTGGAGTAACAAGAGAAAACTATAATATATAATAGGTCATTACATTGCGTTGTGTGAGAAGTAGTTTATAAAAGGTTTTAAGAAAATATTTTTTGTATCTTGTTTTGGATGTGTATACATCACACATTAACAATATGTACATTGTAGAATACATAACACAGGTCACCGAAAAAAATAAATATTATTGAATTTATTCGAATAGAAAACTAAGCACTATGACATATATAATCATTACTCAGTAAAATAAAATACAGCTTACCATGTTTCAGACTTCTTGCAGCAAAATATTTGCGTAAACAAGCAAAAATTCATCCGTCTACTAACCGGAGAGCAATTACCGAGATTCCCGTAAGAGATTGAACATCAAACGCTTTAATTAAGCCTTAGAACACCCATAAATAGTATTCTAAATAAGGCAAACATCACACTGAAACGTACTTGGATGCAAAATAATTCCATGAAACTTATGATAAACTCCTACCATTCAATGTCAACCGTGATAACCGTGACAAAATTGCTTAATAGATTTACGAATCTTATATAATTAGTAAAAACTTACGAATTGGTGATTCGTGTACCGTCGATGGGCCTGTTGGTCTAATGGTTAGTGAATATAACTGTTAAGCCAGAGTTCATGGATTCGATTCCCACCCAGGACAAATAAATGGGTGATGAGTACGACCATTTGTTATGTGTCTGGGTGTAATTTATCTAAAACATGTATTATTTATTACTATATAAGTGTGTTTAGCAGTCTGGTTACCATAGTACAGGCTCTGCCTAGTTTGGGATCAGACGGCCGTGTGTGAGGTGTCTCAAGGTTATATTATATACTAGCTGTTCCCCGCGCGGCTTCGCTGACATGGACATATTTATACATTTTGCGACAACCCTAATTCTTTTTCTGAAATAAAAGTAATCTAAGTTACTCCTTATAACACCAGCTATCTGTCAGTGAAAGTCCTGTGGAAATCAATCCACGTGTTCTGGAGATTAGCCAGATCAAGCAGACAGACAGAGAGACAGAAATTGATTTTTTGGTATATGTACCATGTAAACATTCGGATGCATTTAGTAAAATGCTGTTATTATAATATTACCAATAGACAGTTCAATTTTATTTATTTGTATAGATAAAAGCTGTGTACAGAATAGCTTTTAGGTCAAATAAGTACATAATATATGTATTGTCTACACCGGACGTCTGAGATGACACTTTCATAACATGGAGAATTCCGTGTTCACTTGTGTGCACTCCTCCTTAAACTGAAATAGGTACTTAGTCCTATAAATGTTTTAATTGAGTCTAACGAAATTTCTTACAGCCACTTTGAACTCATAATTTTCGTGTTTCAGAGTAAATAAGCTATTAATTTGGATCGTCTATTATTATCAGATTAATTAATATACGCTTTATGAATCTGAAGAAATTAGTTTTATATTTGTTCAGTTGGTTCTGTAATTGCATAAGCAACTTATGACAATTATACTTAGTCTGAGTTTCGGTTCTAGTAGTAACTTTTTGGAATTTTATCTTTTATTGGATTGTTTTCGTACTTAAGATTTTAAATTAAAATTATATTGATTTTTAATACTTGTCCTAAGTATTAAAAATTTTATTATTATTTTTTATATTGAACTGACGACGTACGATAATAATATAAACGAATATAAGAAGAGTGATTTTTGTAAGTTCAGTTTTATTCTCCTAAGTTATTGATGAGATTTTAAATATTCCTTTACTAATGTGAAACGGCATTATCTTTGAGTAATGTAGACTATTTTCGATTTCTGCAGGCATCATGTTTGAAATAGATATCACATCTCACATCTTCCAGGAAAAAACAAAATAAACGAAGGAGCAAAAATGAAATAGCACGGTTTAATAACGTAACAGAATAAAATGTCTAGCAAAAATATTAAAATAACGAAAATCAAGAATTTATCTGGTGTGATTGTTTTGCATTAAACAAAGAGGGATAAAAAATATCATACGAATTCTTTTAGTCGATTTATTTAAACAATCCTCGTGTATTCTTAATTATTTAACTATTTATTTGGATAATTATTTGTACTTGGTAGGTACATAATTTGTAAATTGGCCCTTTTCAATTTTTTTTTTTTAATGAAGAATACTAGTAACGTGGGTCACACATTACTAGTATTGTTGTTGAGAAAGCGGTGCATGATCGTTCATTGTGAAACTCATGATTGATTGCGATGATGATTATGATAAGGCATCGTAACGTACATAACGTAACATAACAATAGGTTTTATAAGACTCTTCATTTCGTTGAAAAGCAAGCTCTCTTACTTCAATAATAATTTGACACATCTTATACACGGCCGTCGGATCCCAAACTAGGCAGAGCCTGTACTATAGTAATCAGAGTGCTGATAAACCTGTTTATACATAAATTGCCAAATACATATATATTATAGATAGACTTGGGTATAGTTTATCTATAATATACAAATATGTATATTTACACAGAACAAAATGATCGTGCTCATCACATAATTATTTGTACTGGGTGGGAATAGAACCCATGACCTTTGGTTCAGCAGTAAAGGTAAGGAACCACTAGACCAACAGGCTAGGCGGTACTGTAGTTCATATACAGAAAATATAAATACAGACACACATGGGTAGGATAACAAAAAGACATGTAATGTTTTTCCCAATCCCAAAATTCTAAGAAGAGCAAATAGGAACGTTGTTAATGAATAAAACAACTTTTATCACAATTATAGTTGTATTTTCATTATTGGTCATTGACCTCTGCCGGCAACACGATTCAAATTAGATAGATCATTGTTATTTGTTGGCCAAAAGCCTTTTAAAAATACCTTATGTAGAATGTGTATTTGTATAGATAGATTGAAGTAGAAAAACGTAACAATTGTTGTCTTTTTTTTTCATCGCAACATCGAAACTGGTTATATGTAATTTGATTATCTCTTTCATTATAACGTAGAATTGATTTTTTTATGTTCTGACATAACATAAAATCGTAACGTGTGAGCTATCTAGGGTCATATGACGACAAACAAATTATATCCACCGAAATTGAAAGAAACTATCTGTGATATATAAACAGTTCGAGTTCTTAAACTTACTGCTTCAGTCGTGACTAGTCGTGAGTGAAATAAGGTCCAAAGAAGAATAGGGATTTATTTTCCTACTTAGGTATAAGACAGTGGTAGCTACTATGTTTATATGTATGTATGTAATATATTATTTTATAATATTATATATGGTATAAGTTTATTATGGTTGAAGATATTTTCTTTATATTTAAAATAAAAAAAATAAAATTATGTTAACGCTTTTTTTAAATTATGTTAGGGTATTTAATTAAGGTTTAAACGTCGCAGGACCTAAAACAAGTCATATTTTGGTATCCCTACTAATTTTAAATGTATATTTGCAATACTCCTCAAAGAACACTTGACGTCTTACCTGAACCATCGTAAAAATACACAAGACCTAAGTTGCATACATGTACAACAGCTAAATCCTTTGTTGTCTAGTATATTGAACATATTTCTCACAGAAACTTATTGAACCGCAAATGACTAAGACTGTCAAAAATCTGTTTTATTACATCGAATTCCGAACAAATCCCCGCGGGTATGATCGAACTTGAATATTGAAGTCACTCAAAGACTTTCATTCGAGCGAAAGATTCTTTCAAGCTAAGTTACCACTTTTATAACTAGGAGATATGGCGTATATCTTTCTGTATCTAAGTGCCCGAGGCATTCGGAATTTTATTAAAACTTCTCCCCTTTGAGATAACTTCTGTTTGATAGAGGCCAGAAGGAGGGAGACTCAGGGACAACCCCCACCCACTCAGTCCGACAATTAATGCCACCATTTACGAAATTTTATTTCATTTTCGAATGCGAACTCCCGTTATTTGATTATTAATAAAATGAGTTTTATTTTGTTGCCGATTTGCATAATTGTTTCATTTTCACTTTTCGTCCGCTATATTCGATAAAGTCCGCGCGGCAAAACCTTTTAAAAAGAAATTAAACTTGAGTTTGGCGAGGTTCTCAAGATTTTTAGTGTGTTATATAAGAAACGTAATTTTTCGACGCGGTCCGGAAATTGTTGGTAGGTAGATACTCATTTCAGCAAATTGGCCTCTTCTAATTTTGTCTTTAAAGATGATGTTTAAGATCAGACCTCGAATGAATTTATTAAATCCTTAATTAGATTTTAATATAAGAACGGTCACTATCTGTAGAGATCTTGAAAATCGTGATTTCGAAATTTTGCCTTTTGCGTTTATTTTGATACTAAAAAGTATAAAAAACTGTCTGATTTCCGTTACGTTCCGTTGCATAAAACTATTTATCTTATTTAAGATTATTCAATGGTTTACATACGCGAGAAGTTTATTTTAAAGTAATACATAGGTCGTAATGGGAAAAAAATATTTTATGTAACTTGCATTGTCTTTGCACCATGATATCCTAACATGGATATGAATATGCCTTCTTTATGGAAAATAACAGTATTTTCGGAATTGACTTAATTAGTAAAGTAGTGATCACGAGATAAACTACTGCCCTAGTTATAGAAAACCCACTAAAACGTTTTAATTATTTTTTGTTTACCCTAACATTCTCATAAAACTCATCGCATTGTTTTGGTGAGTACCAGTGTGTAAATGTCTACGAATTTGATAGCAGGAAAACGTGTCTCCCAAGACCCAAATTCCGCTTCCAAAATTCTCGAATACTAACTTCTGAATCATTGGCAAACATCATAAGAAAAACCAGCCAAGTGCGAGTCGGACTCACGCATGAAGGGTTCCGCACCATGGTACAAGATTGAATACTATGTAGGTATTAAATATAATTTTATTTTAATATAATATATTTTTTAAGAATATGGCAATACAAACTCTGTGAGCATTTCAAGTGTCTACTTGTTGCGATTATTAAGATCGACCAAGAAAGCAAAAAAAAAAACACGTTTCTAGTAGGTGAGCCCCCTTCAATATTTAATTTATTTTAGTTTTTATATATTACTTGTTGTTATAGCCACAACAGAAATACACATTCTGTGAAAATTTCAACTGTCTATTGCCTACTATATATTTCCTGTACAAGTTCATACATAGATACATCCCGCTGATAGACAGACGGACGGATAGGCGGACGGAGCATTGGCGTACACAGTATACGAAAAAGAGACAAATGACACGAATAATTATATTATTGACTGTGCCTATTACTAACGGAATCACATTTTACATTTTGTTTAGCTCTGGTTTAAAGTCTTTGAACACCACAATTCTTTTGTAGTATACTATGCTGGTTACTTATTTCCGGGTGACAAGACGGTCATAACTTTGATCGATACGTATCTCCTAACATGTTACAATTTATTTCAAGAAAAATGTTTTAATAATTTTAAAACACCGAAATGCACATCCATATTAACATACACATTTGATTGAGGTCATTTCTATTCATTCTATCTATCCTGAACTAAATAGCTGACTTACACAAAATTAAATTTGAAACAAAACCGGATTATTTATATTTGTATGTTCATACTAATATATTAGATTTTTATGTCTCTAAAAGTTTAATAATAATAATAACTTCACACATCTCATACGCGACCGTCTGATCCCAAACTAGGCAGAGCCTGTACTATGGTAACCAGACTGCTGATTAACATACTTATATATTTCTAAATACATACATATTATAGATAAATTACACCCAGACTCAGAACAAATGATCGTGCTCATCACACAATGATTTGTCCTGGGTGGGAATCGAACCCACCACCTCTGGCTTAGCAGTCAGGGTCACTAACCACTAGACCAATAGGCCAGTCTAGGAGGATGTTATGCGCCAAAGATAATATTAGTTTGAAAATGTAATATTTCTTTGCAGTACTTTGATAAACAGATAAAATAATAAGATTAATCAGAAATCGCTATGGCTATATCGTTATGGTATTGATTGTAATTCTCTTGTAAATACTAAAATACTTGGATAATGTATCGAAATATAATATACATATTTTATACAGATTGAGGTCACGTAGTATGTTTAAAATTCAACTTTTCCAAATTTAATTTAATTGGGCAGTTTCCAATAAACTTTTTGTAGTTTCTTTCAGTTACAGCATCATTAATCTGTCTCATTCACTATATTTTGACATCTTAGAGAAACAAAAATATTCAGAACGTTCAAAAATACCAGCAGAGAAAGGTATTCCTGATTGAATGACATCCTTGGTTTATTTACTGCAAATTATTATTTGCTGTTGATGGGTTAACAAACGACAAACTAAATATAAATTTGCGTAGTTGCAACATGATCTTATAATGTTGTTCTCGATATCTTTACACAATAAGTATCTCTCGTTGGAATGCGGTGCTATAATTTGAATTCAGTAAATGCAACAGCCATGTGGTAAGAAACGACGAAACTGTTTCAAAGTAAGACTCAATTCTTTCAAAATTGGTTTTGTAATACCTGCTACCCTAGTATCGTACTGCAATCTTTTTTTTTTAATGAGACAACTCCCGCATTAGGAATTACTCCTGTGTCGCGGGGGACTTTACAAACACACAAACAACGGACACAAAGAACACCCAGACTCGGGTGGGAATCGAACCCACGACCTATGGCATAGCAGTCAGGATCACTAACCACTAGGAGAACAGGCCAGTCAATCAATCAGTTATTTATTAATAATCTATGATGTATGACAAGTAGCAGTATTCTGATGTCATTATTCAGGATATTATTTAAATACACACATATTTCCGGGATAAATATTGTTCATTTTCATACAACAACATTTTCAACAGGCTTCCCAATAAAAACTCCCAATGATGATTCTTGTGGAGATCTGTTGATCTGGTACTATACTCTAGTACTATTCCAGGTCACTAGGTTATCACAGGTCGTCCTAGTTTGGGAGACAGAGTCCAATCACAATGTACACCTTTACTTTATGCTAAATGTTATTATATCAATGCAAATGTAACAAGGTTTTCTGTTTCTGCAATAAAGATTATTATTATATTATCGTAAGTGCTGTCTTTTGTTGGGGAATGTATTGGAATAGTTGGTCGGTAAATTTTGGTGCCAATTCAAGCAGATATCTAAAGTGCCCTAACTCAATAAATGTTCTGTATTTTATTACCTACTGTCACTGTAAAAGTTACTGTATCGTAAGATCGTTTTAAACCTACAAATTTAGGTGTAATACGTTTCTTCGAACTGCATGACTGACGACTGATGGTAAGTGACTACCGACGCCCATAGACACATGCAACTCCAGAGTCACAAGTGCGTTTTCAGCCTTTGATTTTTCTGATTAATTTAATAAATACGGAATCGTAATTAGGAAAGTCTTAACTGTATTTTATTTCAGTTTCAACTCTTATTTGATTTCCAAAGAAATAAACGGCTACCACAACAATGAAAAACTAGCAAATAAATCTTCTCTGCGCTTTTTACCAGCTTCAGTTATCTGCCAGCGTCGCTTCGTTTTGAACCAGTAAAAGATTGACATACTGTGTTTATTTGGCGATACTGATATACCCAAGATAAAAACAATTGAAAATGTAGTTAGAGTCTGCTTTAGATTTATTTTTATTTAATATATGATACGAGCTTAATTGTTAATCTTCTTTTTGTTCATCTACTTTCAATATTCTTAATTTTTTTTCAACACCATCAAGTTTTATTTTGTAACAGCTGTCTAACTACATCCAAATTTAAAAAAAAAACAGAGTATCATCCCGTTACCACAATTTTCTCTTTACCTACTAATATGGGTTGATTCGGGTAAAAAAGTGACTGACACTTTATAAATAATTAATTTCGCAATTAACTCACCCATTAAAAAGTTTGTGTGATGTCATAAAATATTACTTATTCTTTTATAAGCATATAATAGAAAACCTTTGTTTAAAAAATATACTGGGTGTATTTGAAAAAGGAACACTTATTTAAATCACTGGAAGAACATGACTAGTATGCAGTTACAACAAGAATAAAAAAAAAAACTATCCGTTAAAAGTTATGAAAATATGTACAATTTAAAATATTTTACTTTACACATTCCACCTACTTTTATGGAAAACGGAGGCAAAAATACCTGGAAATTCAAACGGTCATAACTTGTAAACAGATAGTTTTTTTCTTATTGTAACTGCATACTAGAGTCATGCTCTTTCAGTGATTTAAGTAAGTGTTCCTTTTTCAAATACAGCCTGTATATTTATACAAAATTATACAATTAACAATTTTTTGCAAAGTAAAGTTCGCACTTCGTAAAGGTTTGGTAAGGTAAACCCGAGCGTGGTCGACACACGAATCCGCACGATACGGCCAATGAACGTGACCGTGCGACCTTACATCTTTCGTACATAAAAGGTATTCTATTCCTTAAAGTATGACAGTGACGTACCCGGCATGCACGAAGTGGCCAGGGAATGCATTCGAGTGACCTCACTGCTTTCATACGTAGAAGGTATTCTACACCTTAAAATACGTAACAGACCTTGAAAGGATATACCAGGTATGAATATCTCTACCAGTAGACAGGCCTCAACCCTTTTTTTATTCTAATTCTATTCTGAAGTTGTTGAAAGTTGTGTTTGCTATTGTCTCCGAGAAGTCTATAATATTTTGCAATATATTTATCTACAAGTGGCCTCAAGCGGTGGCTACTGTCATCAAGGGCGGAGTAGTAAAACTACTATGTTGATGGTTATCTTAACCATCTTAATCTGGTTAAATATTTTATTTACAAATGTTTTAGAAGACAGTAATCGTGGGAGAGCCATGCTTTGGTACGTACGGGCGGCTCGACCGGAGTGATACCACGGCCTCACAGAAAACCGGCAGTGAAGCAATGCTTGCATTGCTTTTCGCCGAGTGAGTGTAATTACCGGAGGCTCTAAACCTTCCCTCCCCCTCCCCCTCTTCTACCCTTCCCTTCCTACTTCCCTTAAAGGCCGGCAACGCACTTGTGACTCTTGAATTGCAGGTGCAAAATACTAGCTGTACCACAAATGGATTAAAACAAAGTTTGTAACTTAATTACAGTAAATTAAACAATTACGTTTGTAATGGAAAACGTGTTCAAAACAACGCACATTATTCTTACTTTAAATCCAAAAATAACTTCATAATAATTCGGTTTAAGTCGGTTTAATAACAGCTGCTTTTGCTCAGAATTAGAAGGGAACAGGACATTTCGTAACCGCTTCACCTGAGGCAAACTTTACCATAACTTCCAATAGTCTACTAATCACTAGATATGAAGCATTACAAAGATAACGGATACATTAAAAGTTAGTGACTCCATTAGGCCAGGAAGTCATAGTCCTAAAATTCATTGAAAAGGCCGTAATTATTTATTGCTGCTGGAATCTGTGCCAATGTCAATTACTGTTAGTAAGTACTAAACGATTAACTACAGAAGCGTTGTAGGACGACTAATGTCCAATGCGCGAGCAAGTTCACATGAAATCCAGTCTGTGAGAGTGTCAATGATTGAATGGGTTAATTTGACATTGCAACGAGTGTCCGATTGGGGTGATACCAATCTTGGTAATTTTAACCCTTCTAAAACACAGCCGAGATTCTTTTCGGCGAAAAAGGGGCTTTCAAATTTACACCCACTTTCCAAGGTTCTGCTTCTGGGCATTACAGCCACATCCAAACTTAACTTCGGTCAACATATCGAATCCATGGCACAGACAGCTTCCAAGAAATTGGGAGTCATTTCGAAGTTCCGGCGTTACTTCAGCTCTGAACAGCTGCCTAATTTTTATACAGCCCAGGTTCGATCTTGCATGGAATACTGCAATCACCTTATTGATGTCTCAGCAAAATGTCAACTTGAAGCATAGGACTGTGTCGACCAAAGAGCTCATAAGTTTATCAAAGACGATTTGCTTACAAATAGGGCACTGCATACTCTTGAGCATCGTCGTAAAGTCGCCGGCTTATCGGTTTTCTATAGGATTCACTTTGGTGAGTGTGAGAAGGCTTTCTTCGAACTAATTAAACCCTTTCCATTCTTTCATCGAACGACTAAACGCATACAGAGGTATCACCTTTTCATTGTCGAAACACCAAAAAGTCGAAAGAAACGTTTTGACAGCTCCTTTTTGGCTCTAATGGTCAAGGTCTGGAATGAACTGCCTGCGTCTATTTTTTCAGACAATTATAATCTTGGAACCTTCAAGAGTAGAGTGAATAGGTTTCTCTTGGATAGGCGTGTACCATCTTCGTCTTCATCATTACTTTCCATCAGGTGACTTGAAAGACAAACGCCTTTTCCACTACACAATGAAAAAAAATGCATTAGGTACACCAAGATATTGAACTATTATCTAGTGTGGCTCTTTAGGGCTGCGAAGAAGAAAACCTCTGAAAAATCACCCGTTGGGGATCACTGTTTCTGGATTCTATCGAAAAAAAACTATTCTATCGAACGTCCCGCGGTGAAACTAAGGTTCATGAGTGTCAATGGATTGGAGTAGCGGCTCTTTGGAGCTATGAGAAAAAATGCAATTTGTAAATTTCAGGTTAACCCAAGTAATTTAAGATACTTTATGCACAACTGTTTGTTTTTATTGAACAACTAGGGCAAGTAGTTCAGTTTCTTGAAATATGCCTTACTAAGTCATAAGTTGTCACTAAGAACCTACTTGGTCGCAAAGTTTATTGTCTTTTCTGCAAAAACATTTAAACATTTTTTCTCTTAATATGAATGACCAAAAGTTCTTACTTTTAACTCTCACGTTTAACATGACTGCTGCCTGCGTGCAGGAGCTGCACAATTCTTTTTGTCTGTATTTTATTCCTTTCCCGTCAACAAGGTTCCACGTGAAGCTATAAACAAAATTATTCCTGATAATATTTACAAATCTCGTCTTAACATGTACACACACTGTACGTGATTACAAAAGCGATTATCCCCAAACCTCTAATTAGCCGTGCCGCTAAACAAGAATGGTCCAACTAAATATTGAATTTTATAAGCGTATACATCATGTTGTGACAATCAATTACTCACTGAACCAGCGTTAAGAGTACATTAGTATCAATCAATGTCGAATTAATTAGATCAGATACACCTACGCGTATCACTGGTAACGCTAACTACTCAGATGATTCTAAAGAGATTTTAGTTAGCGGGCACTATCGTACACTTACCTTTTTTTCAAAAAGACATGTTAAACTAAAAATATCAATTTAAAAGCAAATCTTACATACTACAGGTTTACACTTTGGTTAGTGCACGTAAGAAGTATTGGTACATTGTTTCTATTATTTGAAGATGTATACCGCATTGGATGTTTATGTTTTTTAGCCGACTTCAAAAAAAGAGGAGGTTCTTAATTCGACTGTATGTTTTTTTTTAAATGTATTACCTCAGAACTTTCGACTGGGTGAACCGATTTTAATAAAGCTAGTACTTCCCGTATGGTCTCATTTCAATTTGGTCTAGTTCTGACAAGACTCAATCGCGTGATACCAGAATCGCAAAACACCAAAATCGCAAAACACCAGATTCGCTATATACCAGATGAGAAAACCATATATAAGTCTTTTATGGAATAGTTTCTTTTCTTGAAGTCGTTTTTTTTAAAGAATTATAACATAGCCATTAGTGTATTTCTGCGTATGCGCGTTGTATTCTTATTTGCAAGTTTTTTAGAACATAATCACCAACATTAATCAAAGTGTGAACAAGTCCACAACATGGTATAGGGCTATACTATAAAAGCATGTCAGGAAAATAATTGTGAACATATATTATGTGTGTTAATTAGTAATAATTTCAATTTAGAACAATAAAATTACTTTTCGTAATTAAGCAAATTATACACATTATTTCTGTTGTAACTGTAAAGGTAATGTTATAATTATTTTAATTTAAAATAATTTTGAATTACATTACCTAATTGGATAATTATTTGATAGAACAAAGTGTTGAAAATAAATTATTGTATTATTTGACAGTAAATAATAATAATAAGTAGTTATTCATTTTATGTCCATCAGCCGTGCATTGATTGACCACTGACAAAATGAAGGCCCTTTTGGAATGAAAAAAAGGTAAATGTAAGAATCACCTAGAATAACAATTTATTCATCTACACTGTTTTTTTTTTGTTGCCTAGCCTAGAATAGCCTAGGAATCTATTTCAGGATTGATCTTGTCACTAGGAAACTCTTCTACGATTGTAGTAACAATCCAATGTACGTTGTAAATAGTCAGATTTCTGCTAAAATTGGAACAAAATTATTTCAACCTATTGTAGGTATTTTTGAATTGTCAGGAGGAGTCAGTCAGTATAAGTAGGTCGTGAAGCTAGTTGCCTACCAACCACCTAACAAGAGAAGCACGCTTATAAAATATCGCCGTTAATCGGTACTCGGTAGTACCATAATGATAGTGGGTAGGCGGAGGAGGACCTACAAAATTAGACTACTAACTACTACACTAACTAACTAACTACTACACCGACAGCCCAGTCAAATTATATTTTATACCCTGTAAAATTTATTTTAAAATATCGATTAGTTTCAAAGATACAAATTAAAAAAAATCTGTTTTATTAGTACAAAGTTACGAGGTTTAGAATCTTTGATTCGCTCTCCTGTAAAGTTATAATTTTGCACTTGTACCAGTATACGTAGGACCTGTCGTAATGATAGTGGAGGAAGTTCGTGACGTATTTAATGATAGAAGAAAGTGGCGGGCTGTTGTCTCTGTCTACCCTAAAGGCAGAAAGGCGTGAGCTTATGTATGTGTTATAAAAAAAAAAAATTAAACCTCTTACCATTTTAACATTCCTCTTCCAATACCACATACCATTAATACTATAAATAATTAAATGCAGCCTTTAGTAATCACTTCTCAACTTCTTTTAATTGGGGTTAAAAATACACACAAAAGATTACAAACAGAAGGCTGCAACAGTAACCGCATTGTTCTTACTGCATTATGAAGGCTCTTAATTACCAAGTCCGGTGAGTAATCGATCAGCTCCGTAAAACTCCTTAATATTTCGCTCAAACGACCAAAAATAATAAACAACAATGTGAAATTCAATAATAGCTCCTTCCAACCGTATCTTGTATGTGCTTTATGTAGACCGTAAGGTACACATGGACCTGCCCTGGAGTTACAAACAATATCGTTCAAAACCGAAGTCTTTGTTTACAAACAATTTCAACTTTAGTCACCTTATCTATTGACAGCGTTTTAGACAATTTCACAGTTTAAGTAACAGAAATTAGTGCATTTGCAGTGATTTACACTGAAATTTAAAACATTAAGTTGAGAAAAATTAAATGCAATGTGGTCCACATTTCGTTCTAAGACTGTAAGAAATTCATATAGTTCTCGGTAAATTTGAGGTCAAACCGTATTTAGTTATAGTTACTGAGATTCATACATAGCATTACTAGTTGAATCTGCACTGTGTCCATTTTAATGATTGGCTCCAATTGTGAACAATCATTCGATCACAGCCTTTGGAAGTATTTTGTCTTTGATGAAATTAGCATAATGTCATACTTAATAGAATAGAGGTGACTTCTGGAATGGTATATTATATGGATCTTACGTAAACTAGAGTTATTTGACGCAATATCCATACAATATGCCGTTTCAGAAAGAATCGCCAAAAGTTCACCCGAACTTCAGGTGATTCTCCCATTTATATTATTGGAATCTATCATAATAATATCACGCTTAAGATTCATATGATTTAATTCTTTGCAGGTTCTAAGACAGTTTAATATCCAATGGATTATCTGAATAGGTACTCACACCCGGTTTTTGGTGGGTCTTCTTTGTTAAACTTGTTATACAGGAGTAACAGCAGTATGAATGTGGGTGGGTTTATATTGTACTAGATTTTTTTTTATAGAGAGTAGTTACTAGGGAATAGTACTTTTTTCTGGATGAAATGTATTCTATATTTATATGAAAAATTGCACGATGATCGGTTAAGTATTTAAGGCGTGTAAGCGTAAGAAACAATGCTTTAAAGGGCCAGTGGAAATAATCCTCTATTGTGCCCGGTATCCTGCAAGACTTCAGAAATATAAATTAGTGAATTAGCCCGCCATGGTCAGCACAGGCCCTTCTAATTACTTGGTTCTTGACATCCAGTCTGGTTACCAAAATAGGCGATAATCATCCTCCTTTAGAAGGATAATAATGATCTAATTAGTATCGATTGGATATTATCATACAACTAGAGCCATATGACGAAACCAGTCAGCTTTTAAAAGAAAGAAATAACGTCTCTTAACTTTTTCAAAGGATCTCCATACAAATGTTTCAGTTAACGAATGCATTTTTTTATGGCTCCAGAAACAATGGCACTGTTTTGACGAATTAACCCCTGGATTAATTAACATATTCAGAGACCGTGTCTAATTACCGGGCTTTTTAATTAAAACTTTAAACCTTTACGGTTTATTAGCTGGCGATCAATGAAGGGTTATAGTGCTATACTGGACCTGACGCTTTTGGTCTAGAAGGACTTGTTAAATTAGTTTTCGTTTGTACTTAAAGCTTTAAAACCTTACTATACATATTAACAAATTCACGGGACGATTAAAAGGGATCTTATTTGCGTTAAAGAATTTAGAAAAGTTAATTTCTAACAGGTACCCACTTTATGATGAATAAATTCGTTAAAGTTGTTGTTTTTGCATACTTATGTATCTATAGGTATAATGACTGCAGAGTGCAGTCGTGTTTAGGATGCGTAAGTTATAGTAGGTGTGTAATTTGGGATATAATCACTATCTATAGCACAATATTTGTAAAGTAGGTACGACAATTTTCAGTTCACCTAATGTTTCGATTAAATTAATTCTTCATGGGACTACTAGACGCAGACAGACGTTTCATTCTTGCATTGTCTTTTGACAATGAAAGAATGGAACGTCTGTCTGCGCCAAACACCAAAACGTCTAATTTAAGATTTTGACTTTCCTTTTTGGTTTGAGCCAGAGCCTGGAACGCACTGCCTGCGTCTATGTTTTAAGATAATTATGTTCCTGGGACGTTCAAGTGTAGAGTGAATAAGTTTCTCTTGGATAGGCGTATACCATCTTCGTCTCTTTCCATCAGGCGAGTTGGAAGACTAACGCCTATACGCTTACTAACGCGACACTGACTTCTGTCCAGTCCAAACATGACCGCGTTCGGTTGTTAGAGAGTAAACAAAAAGGTATCGTATCTTATAGAGTTATTTACCATGACAAGTAGTGAAAGTTTAAAAACAAATATGTAGGATATTAAAACAGTTATGATACTTCTAGAACTTTGTGTTATATTTTATCGTTTCCAATGTTTTTAGTACATTACATCACGCGAGTTTTTCTTTACTATTACTTATTTAAAAAAGCAACAAAACGTAAATACATTTAAAAGAAACTGTACATTTTCTTTTTTTAATGTGAAGAGCGTAGTAGAAATATATAAGTGGGAGAGCCATGCTTCAGCACGTATGGGCCGGCTCGACCAGAGTGATACCACGGCCTCATAGCAACGAATTCGTTGTGTTTCGCTGAGTGAGTGAGGTTACCGGAGGTCCTAACCTTTCCCTCTCCCAGCTTCTCCCCCTCTCCCCCATCTTCTCCCCTTCTCCTACCCCCTCTCCACCTCTTCTTTCCCATCCCCTACTCCTACCTTAAAGGTTGGCAACGCACTTGTGACTCTTGAGTTGCAGGTGCCCATGGGCGGTGGTAGTTATTTACTAACAGGTGACCCATCTGCTCCTTTGCCACTTGTTCCATAAAAAAAGAACCTTGACCGAATAAAATAAAGTTTCAGATAACTGTCGCAATATCAGTCAACCTATTTTCTTTAATTCGCAAAATCAGATTTGAATCAATTTACTTTGTTTGAATTTAGGTAATAATATCAAGCTTTGTTAAAATACAAGAAGAGTAGACAATTTTAGCTCAGTGCGAAACCTCTGGTTAGTCAGATCTATCCTACAGTTACAAAGTTGGGTAGATAGTGAAGCTAGCGATTACGTCAATTACATCCCGTTGTGATAATAACATCAATAAGAGTGGCCTTTTGCCCAGCAGTAGGTCAATAATAGGCTCAAGTGTGTTGTTAGGGTGCGGCTGCTGTTTGTGTTGTGCTGCTTGTTTATTTTACGGTCGTAATAGTAGTTTCAAGGCTACGTGGTGTTTAAGGAATTGTGTAGATATAAATTAATTCCACCTCCGTAGACAATTTTAAAAACGAATTATATAAATTATTGATATGCGTAAAAGTATGGAACTAATAATTTTATTGGAAGTAATGGTTTTATTAACTTTTAACGGATTTTCCATTGTCCTATATAAAAACCGTCCCACTGCTGCTGTAAAAGAGCCTTATTCGCTTATGATCCACTATCATCAGTGGATGAGGCCCTTTCATAGCTTTTTCTTTTTCAATATCATTTAGGTAAGTGATAATGGATTTCTAGGACCAACAATAACTTAAAAACAATAAGAAGTGTGTATTCCAGGGTCGAGGATAAAAGATGAACTGACTCCGTGCCTTTAACCAACTAAGTTGGGGTCGACTTTCAGTCTAACTACGATACGGCCGAACTTCGATATTTTACACGTTTAATTCTGTTGGTCTAGTAGTTAGTGTTTAGTGATCGCTGAGACCCTGGGTTCGATTATCACCCTGGAAAAATAGTTGTGTTTTAAACACGATCATTTGTTCTGTGTAATTTTTCTATGATATGTATGTATGTATTTAGTAATTGTATAAATATGTTTGTCAGGAGTCTGGTTATCATAGTACAGGCCTGCCTAGTTTGCGATCAAACGGCCATGTCTGCGGTGTCTCAAGTTATGCACACTAAAATGGTAAGCATGATCTATCTGATAATTTGTATCATTACTGGGTTCATAACCAAACTGTATGAATTTTAGTTCAGACTTAACTAAAATCCAAGCAGTGTGTAACATTTTTAGAAATTTCTTAAAGTGTTACCAGCGTCATAAATAGGATATAGTTTCAAATAAATCCTGATGGAAATCTACGTCCCATAAACAACTAATTAATATTTAATGTGTGTATAATATTTAATGTGACTCAGATTTGCAAGGTCTTGGGTGATATCGATAATTAAAACATTCATCATTAAGGCCATCATTGAAACAGTATATGTTGCTTACTCCAGATAAGCGTAAGATTTCCTGTTCTTATTATCTAAAACAGAATTTTCAATTAAGTATAAATTAAAACAAAACGTAACATCCTTTAAGAATATGCCCTTCAACTTTTTGAAAGTTCGACAAGGTTAGGCTCCATTACTCATACTTCTTACTAAATTAGTTGTCACAGATTGAAGTTTCGATAACGACTTGATAGCGGACTTAAACGGGATTAAGGTGACATGTAAAATATATACACCGGATCTCAAATTAGTCATCTTTAAGCCTGGTCCACGCTGCAGTACACGGCTGATATTGTCGTGAGTTATAAACAAAGTTGTAGGTCAGCTGATTGGTTGGAAGGCTCTGGTAATGTTAATTAAATCATTTTGTATTATTAAAAAACAATTGTTTATCTGAACTCCTAACGTCCTAACTAAGATCATAAATTCGAATTCGAGTTTTTTTGTTCTTTGTTCGTTGCGCTGTCACGCCCTTATCTATCACCCAATCATCATGAAATTTATCATACACGTTATCAAGAGTACAAAAAAAAACATAAGGTACCAATCGTTTAAAAAAAAGTACGGGTTTGAATTGACTGACAAACTCTACATGACGCGAGCGAAGCCACAGACAGAAGCTAGTCCAATATTTATTTATTTTTATTAAAGACAACTCCCGTATTAGGAATATTCCTGTGTCGCGGGGAGGTTTACAAAAATTCAAACAACAGACACAAAGAACGTCCAGACTCGGGACAACTATTTGTGGATCACACAAATTTTTATGCCGTGTGGGATTCGAACCTACAACACTCGAAGCTGGCGAGGTGACCACTTAAACCATTGCACCAACCGTGCAGTCTTCCATGGTTTAGGCATCTCACCATTACGAACACGATATTACAATATCATAAGTCGAATATCAAGTCTTATCTATTATTAAAACATTAGTATCTGACTCAGTAATCAGACGAAATGAGTCAACGAAAATCTGCAAGAGTCTGGATCAGACCTATTAAAATATATAACCGCAGAATTTTATATCTTACAAGATACATATTAGTCGTTATTGTAGTTAATTAGTCACAAAATTTATAGCTCAAGCTTTCTCAGAAGCAACCGGTCTAGAAGCGTGGGCGCAATATGTCACATTTCCACAATGATACACCTTTTCATTACCGGCTATCGACTTGTCACTTTCTTACAACGTACAATAAAATCTGTTGTTTTCGAGTTTAGGCTAAAGTAATAATCCGAAAGCACATTTAATTTGAATAATAAATGTAGGTACCAATAAAGTACTAAATTTATATTTCTATCAAAAGTAAAAACTATATACATACATAATTTATTAAAATTTCCATACCTAATTAATTTTATGTTTAAATCGCAATGAAGAGATGAGACCAAGAATATTTTTTAAGTTATATATTTACTTAATTTCTGATAAAACAAAGAATTTTATTTTACACGAAGCTTACTTTACGAACTACCTAATGTTGCACGTTCACGATGAACTGAAAGCTGCATCAAGTTTTTTATGTTAGTGGTTACTTGACAATTTTTCTCATCTACATATACGCCTAAGTATGTATGTGTATATTATTATTAGCTGTTGCCCGCGCCGTCGTTGGTGTGGAAATTTTGGTGAAATCTGTCCCATGGGAACAGTAATTTTTCCCATCTACATATACGTCTAAGTATGTATATGTATGTATATTATTGTTAGCTGTTACCCGCGCCTTTATTGGTGTGGAAATTTTGGTGAAATCTGTCCCATGGGAACAGTAATTTTTCCCGTCTACATATACGTCTAAGTATGTATATTATTGTTAGCTGTTGCCCACGCCTTCATTGGTGTGGAAATTTTGGTGAAATCTATTCCATGGGAACCGTACATTTTCTTATATTAAAAATAGTCTTTGTGCTATTCCAGGCTATAATCCATCTCTGTGGCAAATTTCATCCAAATCCGTTTAACCGTTTTGCATGAAAGAGTAACAAACATCCATTCCTCCATCCATCTATCCAAACTTTCACTTTTATAATATTAATGAGATTGTACAGCTTTGTTTTTTTATTGTATATGGGGCAAACGAGCAGATGGGTCACTTGATGGTAAATGACTACCGCCGCCCATGGGCACCTGCAACTGAAGAGTCATGAGTGCGTTGCCGGCCTTAAAAATGGGTGTAGGGGAAGGGTGGAATGGGGAGGGGTGGAGGGAAGGGTGGAACAGGGGTAGGAGGGGAGGGAAGGGCTAGGGCCTCCGGCAACCTCACTCACTCGGTGAAAAGCAATGCAATCATTGCTTCACTGTCGATTTTCTGTGAGGCCGTGGTATCACCCCTATATATTGTTTGTTTTTATCATTTTTGATCCTTTGAGTAATAATAATAATCACACACAGCTCACATACGGCCGTCTGATCCCAAACTAAGCAGAGCCTGTACTATGGTAACCAGGCTGCTGATAAACATACTTATATATTTCTAAATATATACATATTATAGATAAATTACACCCAGACCCAGAACAAATGATCATGCTCATCACACATTTATTTGTCATGGGCGGGAATCGAACCCACGACCTCTGGCTCAGCAGTCAGGCTCACTAACCACTAGACCAACAGGCCAGTCAAAGTATTACTACTTACTCAACACACGTTATCAATTTTGGTATTAAGCCCTCTAACTTTATATGTATACCTACCACTATAGTACGTATAGTATAGCACTAAGTCAACTTTGAAAAAATACTGTTTAGCCTACAACTGCAACCTATACAGGATGTTACAGAAATGTGTGGTCAAGTTTTGAGAGCGTTATGTGTAGCTGACAAATAGTTGATTTAACTCGATTTTTTTTTTAATTACTTTTGTGCACATTTTTAAACACCACACTATGAATTTTTATGTCAATTTCAATGATTTTATTTTTTATGCAGACATTTTCGAAAAAAATCTGGACATTCCATCAAAATCCTTAGTGTTAAATACCTATAGTTTCATTCATGTCAGCAATCGGTCAATTTTCAAGTTTCATTTTTCAGTTTCAAAATAAGATTTCTGTTAAACATCACGAATTTTCAAAAAATAAATTAGCGCTTCACGGGGTCTACTATACGACCCTAAAATATGACCACACCTTTCTGTAACACTCTGTATATTAAATTTTAATGTGACGTCACTCTTTTAATGACATATTATAAAATATTTCGGAATTGTTTATATAACAAGCTTGATATACCAGCACGCGGCTCGCACGTGCCCATTTAAATAATCACAACATCAGTGGCACGATACAAGTAAATAAGCAGTACTTTGTCTAAGCTATGTCCTTGTAATAATTAAAAAGCATTTTAGTATTTTAAAAGTTTTATTTTATTTTTCATTCCAATTGACATAACACAGTTACGTTAAATATGGAGAACGTGTCTCATACTATCCACATTCAGTACTCCGAAATTTCGTGTTTCGAAATTAACCGCATTTCGAATTTTTTTACGAAGATGGACTACTGCTTACTTTGCTCTATTGTATCACACTCACACATTACCAAACCTTGCTCTAGCGGACCTACGAAAGTCAGAACACACCTATCTATGTAAATAAAAATCAATGTTTGTATGCTTGTCCTGTATGTGTTCCGAAACCATTGATCAGATTGTGAAGAAACTTTAGTAGGGTATTCTGGAGACACCTGCGGGGGTTTCTGGCCTAAAAATATTTATAAAAAAAAGAAAAATATGGCATTGCAAGACATGCAGAGTGCAGTTAGTAATATATAAAAATGCGATATACGTATTTGTGATTTAGTATATATCTATTTATTATTTGCTGTTCGTTTATTAGAGAATCGTTTGAGAAATGCTGAAACGATTACGCTAATTACTTGTCTTATATGCATAAAAAAGAATGTTTAGATGTTCGCCCATGCCTTCTTAAACAATTGATCAGATTGTGATTAAACTTTGGTAGGGAATTCAGAGGATTTTGGCTCAAAAAAATTATAAAAATAAAAGAATTAATGTTCGTATGTATTTTCTCAGTAATGACACCTTTATACAATCAATTTTTTTTTACTTTTTAAGCATTGCAATGCATGCCAGGTACTGCTAGTTTAAACTATTTATCCGGCCTAAGGTATTTCTTTAAAGCGCCATTAAGCACAAACTGAACAGCTTTACAAATCTAGATAAAACAATGTGATATCTACCATAATAAATATTGGAATGAAAATTGTTACTACATAACATGAATATAACTTTCAACTCACAAATCACGTCTTTGAAATAACTGAATTTTTAAAACTCTGATTCGAATACCTACACCGAAATAAGCGGCGGTAGCGTAATGGCTAAGGCGTAGGACTTGCGATCAAGTGGTTGCAGGTTCGAACCTCACCCAGTGCACTACTGACGTACACTCACTCCTAACACCAGCATTAAGCTTAGCTGCAGGGGTTAACAAGAATACTAGTAATGTGTGACCCACGTTACTAGTAATCTTTTAAAAGGAAATTTTTTTTAGTAATTATGTTAGACATCACTAAAAGCCGGTTTATATCAATTATCCTGCCCCTCGCGCCACCAAAAAAGTGTATTTTTTAGTTGAAACAGTTTCAATCTAGGGGTGCGATCATTTATGCTCTTGCCTTTAGATTAAATTTTGCACACGGATATACTTAATGTATTCTGTAATATTATTATATGTCAGATATACAATGACTAAGATCAGTGCGGGTGAAACGCCATTGAAAGTTAGTACTAATTGTTTTAGTAGCGTTATTTAATCGTTTTCTTCTCTATGAAGAAAAAACCTGTTATGGAGTACTTTTCTAGTCGGGTACCCTTCATTTTTTTTATGGTATAGTGGGCAAACCACCAGACGGGTCACCTGATACTCACCTGTAACTCAAGAGTCACAAGGGCGTTGCCGCCCTTTAAGGTGGAGTAGGGGAAAAGGGGGAGAGGGGGATTAAAGGGGAAGAGAGGGGGAAGAGGGAAAGTACGGGAATAGGGGAGAGGAAAGGGTTAGGGCCTCCGGGAATCTCATTCACGCGACGAAAATCAATGCAAGCATTGTTTCACTGCCGGTTTTCTGTGAGGCCGTGGTATCGAGCGGAGTCGAGCCGGCCCATACGTGCCGAAGCATGGCTCTCCCACGTAAATTTTGGGAGATTAATACTGTCCCAGACGTTCTTTTGTAAAATTGAAAATAAATTTAACACCATTTATTTATTTTCATGTTGAATTGTGGTTTTAGCTCTCTATAAGTAATTCCTAGATAACAAATTTCCAAACACAACAGATATAATGTACCTAGTCTCTAAATCTTGTATCGATATCAGATGTTAAACTAAGACAGGTTTGCATTCCTGCACTGCGTGCTTTAATGATCTGGACTTGTATAGAGCTGATAATGTTATGTCTGTAAAATATATATTTTTTGTTTACATGAAATAGTCGATTGACATTTTAGATCGAGGTGTATTAATAAAAATACAGATTTGTATTTTATTTAGCGATTATGGGAACCATGGCACATGGATTTGAATGTTTATTTTAAGAAAATAATAGTGTTTAAATAAATATAGTTTCATCTTCACTTTAAACTAACTCAAACTTAAACCCCGTGCTAATGAAAAGTGGACTAAAACAGTACTGTCTTAAGTAATTCATATTTTTAATTTCAACCTATTATTTTTGTTAGTTCATGTTTTTTATAATGAAATTTCATTATTATAAAATGTATATAATATGAGTAAAGGGACATTAAAAATCAACATTATTAAAAAATATCATGAATGTAGAAATTGAATGATTTCTGTATATTGTTTGGTAGTTCAATGTTTAATATCTTTATGTCAATAAATGAATAGATATAATTATTATGGTTTTTAAACGAATTATATTTATTCACAAATTCATAAGAGTGTTTATTTCTTCATGAATGTTGCTGATGTACGTTTGAAAAACCTATGGTTCTCGATATGGTTTCTTATTGCTTACATTCAAATTCACTACCTATATACAACCTACATATATATTATTATAAGTATATTTAATTTAAATACATTTTCATGAATATGAGTATTGTATAGTTCATCAGTAAAGTACTGGCTGACTGAAAAAAATAGTTTTGTTCAAAAAAATTTATTTCCTTGAACTAATTTTCTTGAACAAAACTATTTTTTTAACTATACTATGACAAATATCTTGAAAAAAATCGCGCTCATCTTGCAATCACAAAATATCAATGTAAACTTAAAATACTTTTTTTCTGTGTATCAACAGCTCTGTAGATAATATACTCGTACATAGAACTGGACCACTGAAGTAGTTTACTGGCTATTAAAACGAGTGCTATGCAATACGGCATTAGAAACAAGGTGTGATGTCCAGGTATAATAAAGTGAGCAGGTAATGAATTTCTATTGAATTATTTTCAGACTTTCTGTTGACTCAGTTTCAGGTTACCATTGATGCTCGTTAGTAGGAAAGTTTTAACCGCACTTCTATTAGTGGGAATACTATATACAAGAAATAAATGTTGTCGCCACATAAAAAACTGGTATTTATTTTATTACAAATAGAGGCAAACTACAATAAATGATAAAACAGTTCACTATTTCGTAAAAATGAGATAATAAACATTATTCTGATTAGTTTTTGGTAAAACTTTGATCGCTATCGCTATTGGTTGGTTGACAATGGTGGGGTGATAAAAGTTTAGGCATGCATTATCAGTTGATAACAATCACTTGAATGCGGATTGATGTACGAGTACGAACAACATAGTAGTTACTGTTATTTAGTTCTTACTGTGGTTTTGATAGTTTATAGCAATAGTGGTGAGATTATTGCTAACATAAAAGTCCATCCATTCATCGAAACTTTCACATTTATAATATTGGTGGGATTAGGATAACAGTCTATATGATTGTTATAGAGCTCAATACAACAAAAAGTTAATACCTAGACATCAAGCAGAATAAAACTACAATAAAGACGATTCTTGTAGCCAGTTGGGCATTTTTATATTTCTCAATCTAGACCATACTGATGGCCAGTAATATCATAATCAATACGATAGTAAAATCTAAAGTATTATTATTCTCTGAACGTACATTGTCTATTGTATTTCTATGCTTGCAGCAATGAATTCTAATATATTACGATAGTGCCTCCAACTTACTACCAGTTGTTCAGTCTATTGTGAGCGCTAAAATCTTTGAGTAAGACAAGGGAATTATTACTTTTGTACAAAGGAATAGTAGCTGGTCGGAATTTTGTTCAGCAACTATGTTAAAAATATGAAACATGGAAAGTTTGAAGTGTTTTAACGCTTGCTCGAGCCAAAGAGAATTCCATTGAAAGAGTTACCGCGTAGTATGCTTTTATTTATACACTTATTCACGCCTGAATACCCATATAAATAATAACCTTAGGAATAAGCAAAGGTTTTTATTTTTTTTACTACAGCGGTACGTAAGAGTAAGACCGTGGCCGCCTACCGGATACACTTCGAGGTTCCGTACTGGAATTGAGAATTTTCTAACAGAAAAATTCAATAATAATTTGCCCTGCCCAAGAATTGAAACCTCACGAACTTACGTTAACATAAGCGTGGCTACTTGTCCTATCACGTATACGTCTATTTTCACTTACATTCATATACTTTAATAAGCTACTGAACTGAGTTTATACACCTGCAAACTGCTCTATGCACTAATGCATTACATTTGTCCATCTTAAGGTTGTCTGGAAGAAATCGCAACTAGCGATAAGACCGCCGATTGTACCAGTATTAAATGTTTCTGTTTTATGTTGTAACCTTTTGTATGGTGTACAATAAAGAACATTGTATTGTATTGTATACGTACTTGTTTCACGAGATCAACTACGCACTTTGTATCCCGATCCGTAAACTAAATAATTGTATAAAAGGGCATTAATTATCTCAGTTAGACATACATATATACTACAACAAATATGAACATTTATTAGGTGTAGTGTTACCTTACCTAAAATTATTTCATGCAGCGAATTGTGACATGTAAGTGATGTAATCAAAATCTTGGTGGTCATGGCTTTTTTTCTACCAGTGAAAATACAATCTTGTAAGTTTTTTTTACATTTTAATAAATACGTCTACAAGCGAAGGATTTTATAATTATTAGGTATAAGGTTTCTTGTGATTACTATGGGCCTTAAAACTCTTTGAAGATTATTTCAAAACGAGTCCATAGAGACTTGTGCTGTTAAATGTAAATACGATTTAGCGAACTGAGATACTATCCAATAAACTCTTATTCAATTAACTTGTTTTCAGTGGTACTAAATTATAAGCAGATTTGATTTCACTCAGCGTAGGCTGTTGCCTTAGTTATTACATTACCCTGTATAAATTACAAAAGACGCTTATTACGTAAGCTATAACAGTTTTACGGTAATGCCGGGTAGTATTTCTCAGTTTGTAGGCAAATATATTGAACGTTGAAATGGTTTAATATTACTACAGTATTTTGGTGGCGCTGTTATAGTATAATATATGAAAGATTTAACAACCACTAAGTTGGCTTGAATAAGTTAAAGATGCATTTTAAGATATTCAGATAGATTTTGTTGGTTGGTACAACTAATGAATAATGATACAACTTTTGCAAATATATTTAATGGTACTTTAAAAACCAACCATTGTACACATGTACGTAAACTCACTACTTTTCTATCACTCTTTTTCACAAACGTTCTACCTTTGGGGTAGGCAGAGAACAACGTAGACTGTTGTCTCTGCCTACCCATGTTTACTTGCTTCTATCTTTACATACCTCACGAAACTGAAACCCTTCACAGAGGGGTGAAATGAAGGTAGCAAACTGTCGATTTCAAAATCTATTATTGTTTGCATATAAAACACAGTCGCTTCCCGCCGTCTGTACGCTTAGATCTTTTAAACTACGCAATGGATTTTAATCAAATTAATCAAAAATTGTCGGAAAAAATCAATATAATATATACTCTGCCACCCGCGCGAAGCCGGGCCGGGTGCTGGTAATATTATAAATGCAGATGAGAATTTATTTGTTTGTTTGTCACCTTTTCATGCCCTAACGGATCATTATGAAAATTGGCATATATGTTTATCAGGGATACAGAAAAAAACACAGGGTAAGTTTCATCCAGAAAAAAGTGTTGTTTCTAAGGCATAGAAAAAACCTTTAGATGGTCCTTCGGCTTGATAAAATGTACGCTGACGAGATGGGAAGCCGCGGCTGAAGTAATTTGCACTGCATTATCTGCAAATCTTAGTAGTTTTTTTTTGCGTGGCAACCCTCACGGGTCGGCAACTCAAAGAGGCCAAACGGTCAAGTGGTCCGTCGAACTCGAACCGACAAAAACCACACAGTTTTCCTCAAGTACCCTAGAAAGGAAATCCCTGTGAACCCCGAAATTATTTAGAGTCTATCACCACATGTTACATTTATACCAACACGTATTTAATTTCCCAAATACCCATAAGGCACAAAATATTTATAAATTTATATCCTCTGTGTTTTGTGAGTTTATATGTATCACAAACTTGTACTATTATCATAAACCACACACCTCTTAAACAGCTTTTGGTCAAACTTAAACTCAGCACATTAACACAGATCCCCTAACACCAGACGTGTAAAAACCAAACAAGATAACCGAACATTAATGTATGTTGACACGATTTTAGTAGTCACTGCATGTGTTTGTCCAATGGCAGGAGTCAATAGTCAATATTATAGGAACGTCTGATTGGTAACCGAAATCTGTAAACAACAATGTGTTATCTTTAGTAATGGTTTTTGTGCTTGTCGTGACCAAACAGGAAAAGTGTCGTATTAGACTAAGCGGTGTTATTGAAGATACGATTTTAAAGAATATCGATAGTATAAGCAGTTAAGTGTTAGCCGGTACTTCACCTACCAGCTCTAGAATTACATTAATTAAAAGTGAAGTGTTTCTGTTTGTTTGTTTAATCTGGGAATCGAATCAAACAAAACACAGTTATTAAGGCAGGTTACCATCACGCTACGAGCTATAAGAGCTGAAGAGTCTGGAGAAACGTCCATCTATTAAACCGATACCTATTAGGGGAAGCGAATTATTATTATACATATATTGTGCATGCGATTAATTTTAATCTTATAGCTAATGAATCAGAAGCTATGTTGTTCGAGTTTTTCTATGTATAATTTAAGTAACGTGACGCAATGCTTATTGTTAAGCCTCATCAACGAATGTAGAGGAATCTATATTCAAAAGCAATTTAATAAATAGAGACGCTAATACACACATGAATACATATAATAGAATACATTCAACAACACAAGAAAACATATAAATACATACCAATATATACGTATTGGTATGTATTTATAATAATAAAATAAAATAGTATTTTACTATGTGTGTACATGGTAAAATACTATGTTATTTATTGTGTTTATTCACACCCATTACGAAAGAAAGAAACAACGCAACATGCACACAGAAATAATGTAGTTTCTCTTTAAGATTCATCAGAATCATAAATAAAATATAAAAAGTGATTATAGTTTTGGATGAAACATAAGAGACATTAGAGCAATTTAGACATTTCAAGGTAGGTATTTATTAATGTTCTAATTTTATTTTGTATTACACAAAATCTACTAAAAGTCAACTTTTCATAATTTATTATCAATATAGAATTTTACTTTAAAAGCTTCGGGTAGAACGCTTATGTCTGCGTGCGATCGTAAGGTATCGTTTTGATTCCTTTGTCAGGCCAATTATATTATTATTAGTCTGTTCTGTTAGAAAATTTTCTATTGTCGAGAAACCTACCCGACACCCGCCTGCAAAATACGCGCTTTGACGTGGAGTTGCGGGAATCTACTCATGTAAACCTAACCTACCCAGGAAATGACTTCTATAATTTAAAAAGGTAGAAGTCTTTGAAAAATGGCGGCGGTCGTCAGTACAATAAAACGTGCAACTAAAAAGTAAGAGCCAATTAATAGATTCTGTGCGTTACCAGACCACAGGATCTAAGCAAACCTTTACACTAACTTTGCAACTAAGACGGGTGAGGCATGTAGTATGCACCGCACTTCTTAGTTGCAAAGTTAATATTTCGTAGTTTAGTTAGATTTTGGTTAGTAGAGGTTAACCTCTCCTTTTGAACTTCATAATGTAAGTTGCTTAATAATTTAGTTCACCCGGATGTGGTCAACACAAAGGTTTACTTTAGATAAATCCCAAAATATCAACAAATACTTGTCAATTATTATAACTGGCATTCGCCTAGTGGTATTCGGTAGTTCAATATTAGACCATAATCACAAAATACATAATAGTACAGGTACAATCACAGGAAGTCTCACGTCGCCAAATCATTTAAATAAATAGCGACTCTTGTTTTGACAGAATAAAGTCTCAATTCTGGTCACACGACGCTTATTAGTTATTACCTACCGTTATATTCACCTAGAATTTGCCTCTCTTTCTATCGCGTAACTATTATCTGTTCTGACAACGCCGCGACGTAAAGGTTGTCTTTTTTTAAAGATTGAAATAATCTGAATATTTAATTAACAGTTAGTTATGCGTCTATTACTTTATATTTGTTAATTTATAAACCTAGGCTAGGTACTAATAACTCGATAGTCTAGATACGAACGGATAACGCAACGCAGCGCGTGAGTGAGCATCGAACTAACGTGCGACCCGGTCGGCGCGCGGCAACCCACTGAATTTTTAGACACGATAACACGATCACACGACAGGTACACTGATACGACGGTGCACTGCGCAGTGGACCTGGCCTGCCAAAATCATTATTTTGAAAAAAAGTTTCTTAATTTTTATATGATGACACTAAAGAAAAATGGTTGACGAACTGTGTACTGGACTGTTTTAAGGTATTTGCGTATTTATGTACAGATGCAGATAATCCAGAATAGCTAATAAGGATATAGCTACTCATTTAAACCTTGATAACTATATATTGTACAGGATGAGATTACTTGGAACGATAAGGCCTGCCTTTGTACGTTATTGACGCGATACATCTCTTTTTTGATATTCTATGTAAAACCCTGGTGTACAAATAAAGTGTAATATAACTATCTATCTATTTAATATAAGGTTGGTTAAATTTGACGTAGTTGTAAATTATAATTATGTTGATTACAACTGGGGCTTTTAAAATACCGTTAAACCATAATCTTTAACAGTCTTGCCAATTAGGAGTTATAGCTAGCAGATTTTCAATTGGCGTTCATTCATTCAATACTTTATTCAATTAAATAAATCTATTAATTATATTTCAACTGTTTATATGTCAAAGGTTGCCTATAAGAAATTGCAGCTAGCAGTGATTTTTTTGTATCGTTACTTATTATATTGTAAATTGTTTTCTATAGTGTAAAATAAAATATATTTCATTTCATATGTATGAATGAAGGTACCTACTAATCAAATTCAGACAGTTTATTTATTTCTACCATATTTGTAATTTTGTTACAAAAAACACGTATACCATCTGTATAAACATTACATATTTTAACACGCTAATAAATAGCTTCATTTAGAACTAACTATGTAAGGAAATAAGCAAATTTTGGTAGTCATTTTAACCTACTTCTACCAGGCCAGGTCCACTCCGCAGTGTAAGTATAAAGCTACAAGTATACGGTGGAGTCGACTAATCGTGCCAAAATTCAGTGGGGTGCCACGCGTCGACCGGGAGGCACGTTAGTTCGATGCTCACTCGTATGTTCGTGTCTAGACTATCGAGTTATTAGTACCTAGCTTAGGTTTATTTATTCACAAAAATAGAGTAATATGCTTATAACTTACTGGTAATTACATATTTAGATTTATTAATTGTTCAAAAAAAGACAACCCAAAGCTCTCGGCATCGTCAGAACAGATAAGACTTACGCAATAGGAAGAAAGGCAATTTCTAGGTAATATCTGTGGGTAATTAGCGCTATGCGACCTGAATTGCGACTTATTGTGTAGGAACAAGAGTCGCCATTTATATAAATGATTTGATGGAGTGAGTCTTCTATACCTGTACTATTATGTACGTTATTGACCACGCTTATACAGTCTGTTATAGAAAGGTGTGGTCATATTTTAGGGTCGTGTAGTAGACCCCCTAAATAACGTAAAGTGCTAATAATAATTTTGGGAAAATTCGTGATTTTTAATACAAAAATCTTATTTTGAAACTGACAAAATTAAACTTGAAAATTTACCGATAAAGTATTTCACGAGGGAGAAGGCTGACATGAATGAAACTGTACGTATTTAATACCAAGGATATTGATGGAATGATTTGTCAAAAATGTCTCCATAAAAATAACAAAATTGAATTGAAATATACATGAAAATTCATATGTTGTTTAAAACTGTGCACACAAATTTTCCGCTTGTTTATTTTAGGAGCCTAAAGCTCATCACACACTATAACGTCATGGTAACGGCACGGCTCCACCCCAGCAATTAAGTTGTCATTCAAATCTGAGCTTTAAAACTTGGTCGTATTAACATTTCATAATGTCAAAATGAAAAAGCCAACGGGGGGCAGTAAGCGCGCTTGCTGCAACCATACATGCGTCGCACATGAAGACGATGAAATTAGCTTGCACCTCGCAGGCGGCGCGCGGACTGCGAGCTTGCACCTCGCCGGCGACGCGTGGTAAAGCACGCTGCCGGCTAGCGGTAGCCTCAATTTCAGGCGGCGCCATGCTGTAGCTTTGCCGTTGCAGTGCCGATATTGTGTGTGATGACCTTTACACTCCTAAAATTTTACCAATCCTTTCTGTAACACTCTGTATAAATTTACAACGATCTAATACCATACTGGCCAAAAATATATTTTAATTTATTTGTTAATCAAGTCACATAAAAAGAAAGTAACACAACGCCCTGCTGGTATTTTGCAGATATCAGACTTTATATCAAATACAAATTAAAGTCAATGTATGTTAAATACAAAATCAACATTTCAATAATACCTACGCTATAAATAAAATTAACCATTTAAAATGAAATCCAACACTATGAATACAGTTTAACACTGGAAAATAACTTTAACATACACTTAGAAGTATTTTAAGAGCGAAACTATGGTACTTTGTGTTAAAGTTGCGAAACTTGCTTTATTAAGTTAGTCTTGAATACTTATTTGAGGCAGACATCCTCTATATAAGGCGGCTACTTCGAGTATTTTGTACAGTTTAATGTCAAAGATTTTATTATATTATGACAAGATCCTTTGCATAAAATAAAATAAATTTATTATGTTCATTTCAAAGTAAAAAAGTCTGTTAAAAATGTGACTTCATATCCCAATTTAAAGTCACATGTTTAACCGACTTCATTGATTGTCAATACAATTGTAATTTTTATCCCGGAAAAATGTATGGTTCCCATGGGATAGATTTACAACAGCTAGTAATGTTATAAATGCGAATATGAGTCAGTTTGTTTGTTTATTGGTTAAGCTTTTACGCCGTAACTACTCAACCGATCATCATGCACTTTTGCATACACGTTATCAGAGGCACAGAAAAGGATATATTGCTGTCTATATTAATTTTCTAAAAAAGCAAGATTTGTTTGTCTGTAGTCGATAAACTATGGAGCTTCTGAACCGATTTTAACCTAAAATAACATTAACACTATATTTTATTTCAGGACTTGATAAATACATACACTCACCATTCCCGAAGTGGTAGGCAGAGGCGTAAACACCCACATTTTGTCAACCGTAATTTGGTACCACTCACGTAATAGGGGACAAGCCTATTGCCGTAAATCGGGCGATGGCTCGAGAAGGTCGCATACTTGTAACTCGAATTCAAGCCTAGAGGGCTCGAACTTCTCGGTACTTAATAGGTATATGAAGGTAATTAATTCACAGGATAGTTGTTTGTGGTAGCTAATTTTTATAAAGAGACGATGCGATGTCAAAAGTTTTTATTACGGCAATAACAAAACTGAATAGATTAGTAAAGGTTGTAAGTCCAGTACAAACAAGTTGCTTTACTACTGTGTAATGTGAATATCTAACAATGTTGCATGAATGCTTGATGTGCCTAATTCTTGTCTATTTAAATTATGTTACCTACATATAAAATGATAATAGTAACTTATTGTCCCGTATGGGAATCAAACCCACTAC
Source organism: Euplagia quadripunctaria (assembly GCA_963859945.1). NCBI lineage: Eukaryota > Metazoa > Arthropoda > Insecta > Lepidoptera > Erebidae > Euplagia > Euplagia quadripunctaria. Next base: position 17,930,266 of record OY982569.1, on the reverse strand, counting down.
GCCGCGCCGTGCGTGTTCGATTCCCATACGGGACTACAAGTTGCGCAACAAATGATTTTCTCGAATTTCAGTGTTCTTTCTGTCCGTTGTTTGAATGTTTGTAAAATTTAAAAAAAAAATTGTGGTTAGTACATATAACATAGCGCTAACTAGGTACAAACTAAACATGTTCTAGATTAAGAATATTGCGGACGCAGAGTTTCTGACATCCGCGGACGCGGATACAGATGCGGATATTTTAAGGATCGCATCCGTGGATGCGGACGCAGATGTCTAAATCAATGTGGAAGATCCGCAATTGTGAATATCCGCAACATCCTTGAATACACAATAACAATCGCGTCGGATCTTGTCACCGAAATCTTCGCTCCTATTGGTTAATTGGCCCGTGTATGTATACAGTATACTACATCTGCATGAGCATGAACATCCACCTTGATTATTGCGGATGCGGATGCAGATGTCCAAATTGATGCAGAAGCTCCGTGATTGCGGATGCGGATGCGGATGCGAATATCCGTAACATCCCTGTTCTAGAACACGGATACTAATATATTTTTGAAACGGAATGGAATCTACACATACAAATTATACATAAAAACACCTAGACCAATACAAAGTAACATATTCTATTACACATACAAATATTTGTACTGAGTGGTAATCTAAGTCGCAATTTCTGACGTTGCTATCATCATCAAAATAGCACAAAGATAACGAACAAAGTTGAAAATTGTATCATTTTCAGCATGTGTTCAATAATATTATGAAAGTTAGATTTACCTTACTTAATAGAAAACCTCATCAAAAACATTACGCATAATGTTTCTCTACCATTATTTAACTCGGTAAGGACAAAATTGCTGGTTCCTTTGTAATAGCAACGTTTCTTATAATAATAGCCTTGATTTCATAGCTGATGTACTCAATATTGATTACGTTGCTGCTGAACGAAGGTATACCTACTCACGTCTATAAAATTAATTATCATATTTTATTAATTGTTTGAGCTACGATCGGTAGGAACTCATTATTGGGTCAATGATGTTCGTAAATTCAATCTTCTTAATTTGCTTTTGTCATTCTGTCATGTAACGTCGATGTGTAGATTATTAATTAATTGTTTTTTTAATTATAATGCGTTTCTCGTAATGCTTTCGAAAGGTCGGTTATTAATATTCGCGTTCTAAAATTTTATTTTAGATATTATTAGATTTTGTTGATGACGGCTTCCTGTTTATTAAAAACTTTTGAGAGGTAGGAAATGACACTCGTCTTTACACAAAGAGATTGCTTATATTTTGAAATGTAATATGTGTGTTTTTGTTTACAATACGTTTAAATACAAGCCTTACAGGCTTCAACAAAAGTAACCTCGTAATTCAATGAACATTACTTTTACTTTTAAATTTACATTAATACATATTTTTCAATAAACAACTAAAATTACATACCAAGGTGACAAAATCAATAGGGTCCAGTTTAGTGGAATACCATCTGCCCCCGTGGTGTCCCCGTTTCAAGCTCGTATTTCAAGAGCCTGTCAAAATTTCTGTTCCAAGACGGCCTTTGAAACAAAGAGCGAACGGCATCTGTTGGACGTCCAGCCTCCGGCGGAGACGCTCTGTAATCATCCGACATTTTGAAGAACGTAATTGGCCCACTAATGAATGCTGCCTTAGGCAAGCCCCAGTTTACGCAACAAATCGACTGTGTCACTTGCGGTCCTTTAAACTTGGTACACGTAATATGAGACCAATATATAATGATATACAATTTTACTTGATGCGTAATTCTTTTTGCCTTTTAATTTTGTTGTTGTTATAGTGGAGTAGTGTAATTGGATTCCAATGTTTTGGTGGTACCTCGTGTAGTACAAACCAAAAGAAACCACCGTCTATAATCACAATGACTGTTATATACACGTACTAACTGGAGTGTATCTACAATAATTGTGTGTTACATTACAAAAACCTCACGTGATAAACAATTTGATGGTAGTATTGGTGTTGATAGCAGCTGTCAAAATATAGTAAAACAAATGAAGTGAATAAACTAGTGAAGATTTATAAGTTACTAGCTGATTGTTTTACCTTATCTTCATTTTTTTTTTATATTTTTAAAGGTAGGTAATTCATTTGATTGTATCATTACATTACTGAAATAGAAATTTAATTGTAACCTTATCACCAGACATTTGGATAATTTATTGCAAATTTATACATAATTAAAACGAAGACTAAGAATATACTTTACCTTCGGGGCAATTATTTCTTAAATTTTTAATGGAAATACTTTCCAGGCCGCTATTATATTGGAATTCATAAAAAAATAACTAAAGGGAAATGAGTATTTGCGTGTAAGAAAACAATATTGTATTGAAAACGATCTCTTCCTCCTTTTATTAATTAAATGTAAACGTGATACTTTCCACCTTGCAACGAGAAAGTCCAGGCTAAGATACCTAGTTTAAAATCGTTATAATTCACCCACCAGAGTAATGGGAATTTGTCACAAATATGAATAAAGCCAACATTCAATTAAACAATAGGTAAACTTGAAATAAATTTACAAATCTCAAGCTTAAATTATTCAAGGAATATCATGAGGCTTCTTCATAATTCTAGATTGAGTGGAGCGCAATCTTCTAAGCAAGTAAATCGCAAATTCTAAGCATCTTTGCTTTCCAGATTCTGCAATTTCCTTGCCCGTCGAATAAACTGTTTAATCCGGAGACCAAAACAATCTGTTATCTGTAGTTACGAACTATATTAATAAATGAAATTTTACATTCAATAAAGAAGAAAATTTAATTTGCTTTTTTTCCAAGAAATAAAGGACTTTGTGCTATATCCGAGCTATATATAGATGATGAATTAACAACCGATCTCTGTAATGTTCAAGTATTTGGAAGCACTTCTTTCCTATTTCCGTTTGGATGGATGGATGGATGGATGGATGGATGTTTGTTACTCTTTCACGCAAAAAACCACTGAACCGATTGCGATGAAACTTGGTATGTAGATAACTGGAGACCTGGATTAACGCATAGGCTACTTTTTATCACGATATATTCCCACGGGATTGGGACTTACGCGGGTGAAACCGCGGGGCGCTGCTAGTTTAAAAATAAAACATCCAGTTTACTGACTTCTGATAAAAAAAATCTTGCTTATATGCAGTTCTAATAATATGTCGCTGTCTTTTATGATAGATATTTAAATTTAAAAAATATATCACACACCTTATATCTGATTAATAGCATTTTTATAAAGAACTGTTTAAATGAGTCACATGGATAACTTTTACTAATATAACCATTAACATAAATTATGTAGAACAGTCTCTTATTTGTCATCTACCCCGTGAATCAGCGCTAAATGAGTAAAACTTTAAATTTGCAATAAAATTCATCAAAATATCCGGTACAGTGTGACTTTCCCACAACAAATGTTGTCACGGACATGGATACCAGTGGGGAGAAGGTCTTATGGATATTTTAAGTCGTTATGACATGCCGCAACGTTACCGAGCTTGAGACATTTGGGAGGATATAAAGACACTACCAAATGTTTGTGGACGGCTTTTTAGTTTGGTTCGTGGTACAAGTGATAAGATTTTGAGGAGTGAGTTGCTGATTTTCAGTTTTTAATTTGTGAAATAAAAGAGTTTTATTACCTGAAATACAGGATAACGTAGTATCCTTATTAATCACTATAAAACAAAGTCCCCCGCCGCGTCTGTCTGTCTGTCTGTTTGCGGTAAACTCTAAAATTACTGAACGGATTTTCATGCGGTTTTCAACAATAGATAAAGCGATTCATGAGGAAGGTTTAGGTATATATTGTGTTAAGTTTTTGTGTAAATTGATTGAAATATGATGATGATTGTTGAAGAAGTCCCTGCTACCCGTGCGAAGCCGAGGCGGGTTGCTAATATTATAAAGGCGAAAGTGAATTTGTTTGTTTCTTATGCTTTCACGTCTAACTACTAAAGATTTTATGATAATCGGTAATACAATTTTCCATATATGTCAAGTGTAAAGAAAAAGACATAGAGTACCCAAAAAACTACTCTTCCCGAAGGATAGATTGATTGACAGAATCTACGTTAACGCAAGCAAAGTTACGGGTAATGTGTTTACAACAAACATATTAAGGTAGCTAGTAATATAACCTTCCATACAATACAATGAATGTTTCTGTGAATATATGATATAGTAGGTTGATACAAAAACTACAATGTAAAGCGTCTGTAGTTTATTACTTACCACGAGTGTGAAAAGAACAGATATACAATCTACGTATTTCTAAATGTATAATGGTACTAAGTAATAATTTGTTACAGTACCATTATTATACTTTAAAGCTATGATAAAAAACATATTCTGATCATCGAAAGTAGGACATTTCATGTCTTCTTTTCATTTCTAAAGCAGTTTTAGTATTTTTCGGCTACACCTAAAACCCCAGCTTTCGCGAATGCGAAGCGCCTCACAGCTCAACTGTGCTTATAATTACTGCATTTAGGCACAGTTTAGTTGCTGCCATTTTTGAGTGCCGATCAAACATCTATTGTATTTATGATCGAAGAATAAAAAAGTTTTATACAATTACATACTGATACTAAAGGGAATTTCGGGCTATTATTTTATAACACAATGTTATAATGTTATGGGCTTAAGTCTACTTACGAAACATGAACAAAACTATCATATGCTACATCATATATTAATACTAGAAAATATTTCAATTGTATTATTTCTTTCGTAAAATTGTACGGTTATTGAAATTTAATGCAGTAACAACAACAACATATAGATAAATAATTTAGTCTTAATTCATATTAAGAGCTGCATAAAATTTCATAAATAAAAGGTTAATAATAAATAAAGAAAATAATAATCTGGTCTGCGAAACCCGCTCGATTCTTTTGCCACACTCCTAGATACAAGTAGCAATAAAAAAGTGGACAGCCTGCAGCTATTGTTGATCTCGGCCATGGAACAGGTTCGAAGAGAAATATAAAGGCTGTAAGATAAGAACACCATGTGAATGTGTTTTGATTGCAACCGTTAACTTTGTTTATGTTGTTTTTAAAACAAGTTAAAACATACCTAAATTACTTTTTTGTTTTAATGTTATTGTTAAAGTATGTTTGTCATGTAGTGGCCAGTTTATGGATATTATGTATTATACTCGTACATATTTTAGTGTTGGTTTTTACAGGACATACCCATCTATACTAAATAAAATAGAATTCTCTGTCTGAATGTTATAATAACAGCTTCTTAATAAATGCACCTGCTTGTTGACACGGTACTTATACAAAAAAAAATCTCTCTGTATGTCTTTCGGTCTGTCTGTTTGTTCCAGCTAATCTCCGGAACGGGTAGACCAATTTCCACGGGACTTTTACTGGCACATAGCTAGGGTTATAAGAGGTAACTGAGGCTACTTGCGTTTTGTAAAAATATTTTTTTTTGTGGTATAGGGGGCAAACGAGCAGATGGGTCACCTGATGGTAAATGACTACCGCCGCCCATGGGCACCTGTAACTCAAGAGTCACAAGTGCGTTGCCGGCCTTTAAGGGGAAAAGAGGGGGAGAGGAGGGAAGAGCGGGAAGAGGGGGAGAAGAGGGAGAGGGAAGGGTTAGGACCTCCGGTAACCTCACTCACGCGGCGAAAAACAATGGAATCATTGCTTTCCTGCCGGTTTTCTGTGAGGCCGTGGTATCACTCCGGTCGAGCCGGCCCATGCGTGCACGCGCGAGGCACAGCTAGTCTAAAATATATGCATGTAGTATTTACAACGACAGAATACATTGCTAAGTTTTAATCAATGTTAAGTAGGGCGAGGTCATCCACCTGAGGCTTTAGTTTCGCTGAACACGTTTGCATAAATCGATCTATTAATATGATATTTTTATGTAAAATGATAAATGATGTGTAAAATACCTCAATCATAAAATCAATATAAACATTAGAGCGATTAGTAATAAGTTTTAAATGCGTAATTTATATACATAAAAATCTACTTAATTTTGTATATCACTATAAACAATGATGAAGAGATCTAAGTACATACATAAAAGATAAACAATTTCAGATTTCCGCGATAATGAGCGAAAATCTTTTGAATAATTTGTTCCATTGTCTGTTTTCTGATTGTTTACACTACATATAATTTAATCAATAGTAATGTACTCTATTTAGTAATGTGAACGCACCGTTAATATTTTAATACATTTTTGGCGTAAAATTAGTTTTTTCTCTTTTTACTATATCTATGTAAAGAAAAGTATAAACAAAATATTAATTAGTAAGGAACTACTCTGTAATGTTCTTAGTTTAAAAAGAAAGTGACATAGACATTGTTATCTTTAAAAAAAATGTAGGGGATACACTGGTTGGGATTAATACCTCTTCAAGTTCAATTAACAAAAAATATTTAATACTTGAAAAGCGCAGTGTACAATCACTTTAAAGGAACTCCATTAACGATTGTCAAGCAGTTATATGTAGGCAGGTAACTTTTTTTTACTAATATCAATATCGCCTGCAACGAAATATAGTAAGTGCAATTAGTATCTAACAGACATTCTTAGAGTACCAAATGACTAAATAGTATTTTTAACTTTGTTTAATGTATAGCATATACATACATACTAAATACGTTATTTTGAGTTTCGTACTTGGCTGTGTTTTCAAAACCACTTTTGTGACGTCACAGTCGTCATTAGAGACGACACAGCTACACGCATCTGTCTTTAACTGTACAGAAACCATAGAATAAAATAATTTTCAAAACAGTTAACTGGCAATATAATCGGTGCTTATTAATTTTATCCAAATATATTACAGTATATTATTATATACTGTAATAAAACTACACCGTAATGTTTTTCTGGACTTTAACATAATTATTATCAATTGTTATATCACATTCCTTTACCAAAGGTATCTTACTTCTAGGGCTTACTTCTACATAAATAAATTAAGCACACATACTGCTTTAGTTACATTACAAAACAAGTAAATACACAGTCTATTAGCGGCGGTACTGTTAAAAAGCGTGTTTCTGAACTACGTGGGCGATTTACAATACGAAACGCGACTGATTTTCAGAAATTCACAAAAAACTGTACACGTGTACCCAGTATACCCAGAAAGGTCGACAACCTGTATAATTATAGACCTATCGGTACTAACTCCCTTTTCTGAAAGGTAATGAAGCATGTAACCATTACCTGAGAGACTTTCAAGGACAACACGTAAGAGTTTCCCATAATTTCCTAATAAAAAGAAAACAATATTTTTTTTTATGGGGTAGAGGGCAAACGAGTAGACGCCCATGAGCACCTGCAACTGAAGAGTGACAAGTGCGTTGCCGGCCTTTAAGGAGAAGAATGGAAGAGGGGGAAAGTGAGCGACTGAAGGGTTAGGGCCTCCGGTAACCTCACTCACTCACCGAAACACCAGTTTTCTGTGAGATAATTGAATACTAGTATCAAATTCAGGTGGTCTGATATTTTAGGTGCCATTTCTACGATTGTCTCTGTGTCCACGACACTGTTAAATTCAATTCACGGACAAATGGTGCAACAACGAGTATTTGATGAATCAGTAATTTTCAAAGGACGTTAGAAAGACACCGCTAACCATTCACAAATGAAACCGTAACGTTCTATTGAACATATTTATTGAAAACACATGAATAAGAACTAACCGCAAACTGCATTTTAAATGTTATCGTTACAATCTAACGCATTGAAACTATTTCATTGTGTTAAATTGTTGCATCGTTAAACACAGCTCACAACTACAATCTTCATCAAGTGAAGTAAAAGATTTTATTTTGTTTAAAATTCATAACCAAGTCTGGCTGATAAATTCATATAACCTCGTTAAAACTTAAAGTAAGCCCGACTTGGATTAAGCAATTAATGAAAAGTTTCATGTGATGGGCATTCGAGTTGGACGATTAGCATAACGTTTTCTTTTATTAGTTCTTTTACTGGTTTTTGTTTTGATTTCTACTAAGTATATTAATAAAATGAAAACTCAATAATTGAGGATATTATTTACGTATTGTTATGCAAACTACAAACAAACAAATATGTTTTATTATGTAAGTGAATAGGCAGGGAATATGGACATACCTTTAATATATTGAGTTTACAGGTATAAGTTACTCAACAATTGAAGTTAAACCTTTTTTAAAGATAAAAAAATAAAGCCACTGTTCCTTGTAAGTGATTACATTATACTCTAGCAAGCGGCGGTAGCGTACAGCGATTATGCTGGACGCTACCGCCATTAGGCCATTAGGCTAGGGCGTCGGACTTGCGATCAAGTGGTTGCAGGTTCAAACCCCACCCGTTCCACTACCGACGTGATCCCACTCCTAACACAAGCACTTGGCTTACCTGGATGGGTTAACAAGAATACTAGTAATGTGTGACCCACGTTACTAATATTTTCTCATAAAAAAGAAAGAAAAGTGCACGTTTAGCATAAGAAAAAATGAGAGCACATTCAAAATAAGGCCTTACCTTATTCATGAAATGTAGTTCCATAAAAAGAGACATTAAGAAAATACAGCTACTTAATACATGTATAACTTTTCAAACGGTTCAATATGTAAATATATCTATTAATCCTTTCCTAAATAAGATATTGAGCATATCTAAACATGTTATTTCATTATACAAATCTGCTTGGCACGATTGCCTTCGAACAACAGTTCGAGCCGTTCAGCTATTTATGCAAATACGCAGCTGTTTAACAAAATGTCAACTATAGTAATATAGCATCTACTTGCACTGTCATTGGATACCAAAGTCAATTGATGTTGTAATACTGCTCCAATAAAACATATCTGTGTCGAAGCTAATCATGATTTGCGTAACGGAAAGGATCAGATACCAAAATTAGATCGCAGTTGATAAACTGAGCCAATTATTGATAGTATTTTCGTTATGATTGACAAGAATATCAATTAATTATCTTTAGTTACTTAATAGAACGCTTGTCATTACTGGATAAAATTTATGACATGATTATAATTGTTACTCAATATAGACAGGTGCTGTAGAATATAGAAAATTAAATATTAAATTTAGGGCTCCAGTAGCTTAATGATTACGAAAGTATGTGTAATCAAATTAGTAAGGGATTCTAATTACATACTCATCAAATAACATACAAAAAGTAAATACAGTCTATTTGCCCTTCTTAGTAACCTCAACGATTTTTAGGTTGAGACACGTGTAGAAATAAAAAATTTAAAATACACACGACTCAAAAATCCCTTCCACGATGAAAAAAGCTGATGTCTAATAGATTTTCTTGAATTATAGTCAAGAACACTCTCGATCAAGTTACCTTTCAAACAAAAAAAATCTATTTCGAAATCGGTTCATTAGTTGAGCTATAATGCCACAGACAGACTAAACACACAGTTACATAAGTTAAACAAAATCCACCCCTCCTTTTTGCGTTGGGGATAAAAAAAAATCCGAGATGTAAAACGGGACTTAATCGCGATAATATTTGTACGGTACGATACCTTTTTGAAAACTCGACATGTTGACTGAATTGCACCGATTGTACCTCAAAAGTTTAAACAATGTTATTCTTACTAGTTTCAGTAAAAAACATATAATAATGACATGTAAAACCATTGCCACTAAGTCCAATAAGTTTAAAGCGGTTAACAACACAATCGCCATCATAATAATAAGACATACTCAGTTTATTTTAGAGCCACCGGGAACAGAATGGTGGGCATGTCTTAATGTCATAACTTAAAAAGCGTTGGAGCACCTGCAACAAATATCTGAGGGATTTTAGAGCGTAGTGGATACAAAGGATTTCTTTGAGCCCATGGTAACTAATCACATTTCATATTAGCCGTACGAACGAAATAGTGGAACTGAGGGGACTTCGCAGAACAATGAATGAACATAATAATGAAGTTTTGAGAAACTATTTGCAATTATGGAATGTATTTAGGCTTATAAATAAATGACATCACTATAGCATAAAAAGGGTTTTTTGGGCTTAAAGTAAACCCCATTGGGAGTGACATAACGAAAAGGTATCTGATAACATGTTATAGGTTGGAATTCATCAAAAGGTTTAGCCTGCATAGCATGCCAAAGAATTAGCCATATCTACATACATTCCTTCGAAAAACAGTGCTCCTCTTTCGGCAAAGTCGAGTAAAAATAGCATTGGTTACATTTGTAATTATGTATTTACACGGGAATTAACACATTCGCGAAATAGGTATTACATACCTCTGAATTGTCTGACGACGACTTGACTCACGATCTCGATGACATAGGGCATGCACCATTAAGCCAATCAGCTTGTAACCACGGCCAGTGCAACCTGGTCGAAACGTCAGGCAATTCATAGGTATGTAGTTCCTATTTCGTGGTTGCGTTAATTCCCGTGTATATACATAATTATATCATAAAATGCGAAAGTTTAAAAGTTAGTATTGGTAACTTTTAATGGTATATCCGGCCTGATTGTAAAATTTTGGGGTAATCAAAAGATTATGACAGAAGGAAATACATATTTATGTTTGCAGAAGCTAAAACTTGTTGCTTCTCTTGTTGTATAATGTTTCCTATTGCCGCAAGTCTTCTAATCAGCTTCCGAATCTTTAAGGAGTTAGATAGAATTACAAGTTTGCGGAAGAACCGTTTGCTTTGGATTTAACTGAAGAATCGTTTCTAATCAGAAACTCGAACGACGAAATGACGAAAACAAAAGGAATCCCTTTTGTTTTCGTCCTAAAATAACGTTTTCAAGTGTCCTGATGCCAAATAATGATAATTTGCGTAGCAGTTGAAAAAAGTCGCAGAATATTTTTTTTTCAATCGTGCTCAGATTCAGTAATAAATAGTTGCCAATGCACTGGGCATTGGTAACCCTGTCCCTGACCATGAAAGGCATAGTTCTCTTGTTGTTCGGTGCACACGAATATAAGTTCCAACTTCTGCCAACCAATAGGTAATCTACATAATGGTTGACATCAATTTTACGGTTTTGATTCAAATTTTAATCAAATCAAAACATCACCAGAGATAACTTCACAAGACTTCAAACCCACGACTAGGCTAGCTACATACATGTGAAAGTTATTTTACTGATTTTACGGTACACACGGCCACCAGGAATGCATGTGAACTATTACAGAACAATTTCCATGAACACTGTTATTTTAACGCGTTATGATAACGGCACACCTTGCACACGATATTGCTCTTTCATTAATTATGACTTTTAATTAATCACACCAAATAATACCTCAGTTGGGACCGACCGGTAATAAATGAGCTTTTTATTTATTTGTTATTTCATAATGCGCTATATTTATGATATAATATATATTATTTATTCATTCCTTTGATGAACAATAATTGAATAATTTCGTTTATGAGTTTAATTGATCGAAGTATATGAAATTATACCAGTTTAAACACCACAGTGTATATTTTTGTTGCATGTTTTATTTGATTAAGTAGGTTCAATTTTTAGTATCATCGATATTAATAATTTTAAATTGGTTGTGGTCTGCGTTTGGCTCACACAGGGTACGTCTTTTATGTTAGTTGGTGATGCTGTCTACGATGAAATGCTTGACACAATCCGAAATATGAACACAGATGAAGCTGTAGCACAATCCCGATAGCAAGTGACGCCACTCTTAAACGGTGCTCAAGGTCTACCACATGATGATGATGATGTTGGAATGCAAAGAAATTATGGAACTCTGGAATATATTCTTAAACTGGCAAAAGTTGCAAATAATGAAAATGCATTTACAGCTTACTTTGCATGTGTTGAGTCTATGCTTCGATTTAGATTACTAATCTGGGGAAACCGCACGGATGTTGACAAGGTGAAAGTAAAAAAAGTGTGTATCGCCTCTGATGTGTCTTTTCGCCCATATTCAATGGATTTGAAAATACTTCCTCTACCCTGCTTTTATCTACTACAGGTACGGCAATTTATTAAACAGCAACCTAAAATAATAAAGCAGTTTAAAGAAATAGCGAAAAGAGATATTATTAGAACTCCAAATAAATTTGTATTAAACATGGTTCATAGAAGTACTAAATTATGAAAAAAATCGTTACGTAATATGCATAATGATTAATCTTACTCATATTATAAAGGCAAAAGTTTGACATTATCGATGGATGTTTGTTTGTTACTCTTTCACACAAAAACGGCTGAACGGATCTGGAAATTTGGCACAGAGATATATTGAGATAATATATATTATAGTCTGGAATAGCACATACTCTACTTTTTATCCCTAAAAATGCAGGGATAGATTTCACCAAAATTTCCACACGACCGAAGTCTAAATTTAAATAATAAAATTCCAGACAAAATTGAAAAATTACCATTGAATAAATTAATACCATGTATCAGTAACAAAGTAAAAAAGCAGTGACAAAACCCATTTTATTCATACTAACTTTTAAACTTTTGCGTTCATTTATAATGTCATTATGTTGACGGGAATTAACGCGATCACGTATTTAAAAAGTATTACATGCCGATTTGCCTGACGTTTCGACCAGGTTGCATGTGGTTTTGGTCACAGGCTGACTGGCTCAGTATCACGCCGTCAGTCGTCGGATCCTTGAGGTAGAAGGTTCTTCATCCACCCGCACATTTTCAATATTTTTCATAAATTTGTGTCGCCGTGTACCGTCACATACCATACTAACAGTGTACCTATTACAGTATGGGGAATAGGGACACTGTTAGTATGTAAAACCTATTAAATACGTGATCGCGTTAATTCCCGTCTATATAATTACATTTTTATACTCAGAGTTTTTAAATCATTTTCAACTTAATAAGCAATTGAAGGTACTATAAGAGCTTTAATATGTAAGTTCATAGGTTTAAATGTGTGGTTTAAATGATGTTTAATTTATTTATACCAAAAAAAACAACAGTTTTTGTTGTGTGGGTACAACAAAAAGTACTTATAAAATAACGAAAAAATTTAAAATTTAAAAATGCACTTGGTAAAAAAGACGGTATTCAAACTAGTATAATGTATTCACACTTTCTACTAGACATTCGATGAAAATACTGCTTTTAAAAACTTGTGACAATATTAACATGTCCGTTTTAATATAGTTTCTGACTCTTCTTCCAATGGATGACAGGCACATTATATACTCGTAAATAGAGATGGGTAATCACCCGGGTTTTTACCCAGTTTTAACCCGGGTGATTATCCATTATATTATATTCCATATTGGTTTGCTGAAAAATTGTGTTAAAAAGTTACTCAAAAATAAAAAGACAGAAGTTGCAGTATTAGATCTGCTTTACTGGTAACACTAATTTAAGGTTTTTGGTAAAGGTTTCACGTAGCTAAATTTTAAAACACAATTTACATACTATTGACGGTTTTGTTAATCACTACTATAATGTACTACGTATCTTAAATATAGACTCAAGCACTACACGGTCTCCAGACACAACTATATACGTCCTTTGTGTGACAGCCATGTTGTCCTGCAATTTATGGATTAGTCCCTTTGTTGCCGTCTGTAATGTATTGACGTTCGATTGAAGATAGTCCGCTGTAATGGATGGTCATCTAATATTAGGTACTGTCAATAACAATAAACACTCAGCCGTTAACGTTTTATATATACTCTGTATTTCTTTATTTAGAACGTTTTCAATTTCGTTTTGAAATAAAAGTTATATTTCCACATACTTATTCTAAATTAAGATAATTCTAAATAATTTTTTACGAAAAAACGGAGGAGGTTCTCAAGTCAACCCGTATATTTGTTTTTTTTTTTATTATTTATGTATGACCACGCATAACTTTTTACAGGGTAGTCCGATTCTGATACTTCGTTTTTTTTTCATGAAAAGTTGAATAAACAATTAACAAGTAACGCATTATTAAAATAGTATCATGCCTTTTTGTCGTATTCTTGATATTATGATAATTCAGAGCCAGATTCGACCAACAGCTTTCGGGAACTTACTCTAAGCTAAAAATCTTAATAAATCTTACTCCAAAAGTGCACGTTTTGAAATGATGTTTTATGCGAAGAGTTGCGACAGGCTAATTGGCAGACCCTTTCTGTTCGTCATATGGCGGCAAAAATACTTCTGCTTAAACTTCTTGTAAGAAAACTGACAGATCAGGAACATAGGGCTTGCTTACACTCACGGACCGATTAATAAGAGATGGACGAAGTGACTGAAGTCCCACCATTTAACGTTTACAAGTTTGTAAGTTGTTTTTTTAAGTTACTTATTACAAGTTGGAAGTAACCACTTGCTACATTATTATACGAAATTCAATATACGTCAATGTTTTCTTTAGCGTAATAAAATCATGCGCTGACCGCTAGCATGTTGTTGTAATGTTCCATGCGAGTTTCGTCCCACGTAATCGGTATAATATACAAACCATCTGATATTTTGAAAAGCAAAATGTCTTCCGCTTGCAAGCCTTCGATTTATAGCTTTGTTGTCCGCATCTCGAATAAGAGCTTGTACGACAGTTATCGTAGCCATGCCTCGAAGTCTGCTTAAGTATTGTTAGTTTAACCAACTCAGATTTATGCGGTGCAAGCTATAAATACTTGTTTCACAATTTACAATATAGGAAATTCATTAAACAAATCAAATTTATATTTGGAACTGTGGATATTCATTTAAGAAAAGGTGAGTTAATTTTCAAATTGAAATTATAATATTAAAGTAAGTTAATCATTACAATAATTTGCTATTTAATTTGTGAAGTTCAAATAAAAAAGTTTTGACAAAGAGAAGTATGCCCAATTCTTTTATATTATTATGTTTTAGTTTAGTTTAGTTATAAAGTTATATAAATTACATTCAAACAAAACTGGTATTTGAATTAAAATATGAATCATATACTTTATAACTAGACCATCAACTTTTTGCCTCTAACTATAGCGTAATAAAAATTATCTTAATATCATACGCATTCTCAGAAACATTTCAATGTAACCACAAATCGCTCTGACTAATTCAGATGTGTTACTGAGATACTAAGTCGAAAATACCGCGTGGACTCTAAAAACACTTATATTAATTATGCATAACCCAGAGCAATTACATCCGTTTGGTGCTTAGAGTAAAGCAAACGCAGGATACGAAGGAGATGAAAATTAATTGTTAACCTATAGTTTTGGTTTTAAAGATCAATATTATTTTGATTTCAATTTTAGATGGCATGATAGACATACGAATGGGTGAATAACTAAGTAAGAGAACGAGTCTTCTTTTAGAGGTCTCCGGAGCACTTGTTTAAAATCTCCTTTTACAAGCATCACACATTATATTATGGCATTCAAAGAATTGGGTCGTTGAAAATTAGAAGAAAATGATTTTTTTATGTATTTTGAAATTGTATCATAAATTATATTCATAGTCGAGGCAAAAAACTTTTTTTTTTTAAATTAGTTATAAATAATTCAAAATTAATAAAATTTTCAAAAGAATCACGTGACTACGAACGCACTTCGATTGGTCGCCATGTTTGTGACGTACTAATGTTAAAAAAAAATTCTTCTATACTTCTTCTATACTTTTTCAATAAAACTTATATATGATCTCTCCACTTATTACACAAAAAAAAAAATTTGAAGCACCCAATTTCATAGTCAAGCCAGTCTACAAACATAATGTGTTCAAAATCCTGGTAGTATTGCTCTGTACTTTCCGCACCAGGAAATCACGTGACAGTATACATGCAAGATGCATGATATTATATTTTTATGTATATGCAAAAATAGTATTTTTAACGCTTCATCGTATTTTACACAACAAGCGTAAGTGAAACTTGAAATTAATGAAATTTAGAACACAATTAAACTTATAAGTTGCAGGTGGAAGAAAAAATTACAATATGCTCGAAAAAGTGTAAATTTTATTTGTATATCCATAGTAAAAAGCAGTACTAATAGCTTTTATTCACAATATCCTTATTGTCCTACAACTTTTCTTAATATAATAAATTAAAATTATTTAAATAGAAGCAGAACAAATTAGACCCCGCATATCGAAGATATCTATTGCTAAAATCATCGTGACTGGGAATAAAGGTTACCTAAGTAACAAATCATTCTTATATTAAGCGAGAGTTATTTATATAACAGCGAGATTAAAATAAGTCCGCTGTCTCTTTAGCAACAGTATTTTACAAAAGCCACATTCAAGTAATTTTTTTCAATGTTTGGATTGGCAGAATATCCATCTAGTTTTTTTAATTTTAATTAGGATTGACATCTTTCTATGTTCACATATCTTCTTATGCAGAAAAAAAGTAAAATACTTTTTTTATTTCATCCCGCTGTGTGCGCTATCGACCTCTCGTCTTGGAGAAGAAGTGATACGGTGACATCTACATACAGAAAAACACACTTCTGCACTATCTAGAGAAGACCAGCTGAAATATTTATCCTGCATCGCGCATTTAAAGTTTGCCCGCTGATTAGTGTTTAAATACAACTTTTCAGCATTAACTATTGAGTCGTTTAGCCCGCTGGGTATAAACACTGACACCCTGTTACCCACGTAACTGACGCAGCTGGCCATAATCAATACCGGCTATATCGCTTTGTTTAATAAGTGTCTTATTAGCCATAGAATGAAGTTTCTATTTGGAGTAAACTGCTGCCTATCACGTTTACATATCAGTAATCGATTTTTTAACAAGCTTATATTAGCCACACTTGTTAGTAACTCTGTAAACAAATCTTGAAAGTCCATTTTAACCTACTTCTTATTGTCGTATCGAACTGAAACTTTGTATGTATAGGTATTTCGGATGAAAATACTATAATTTGGCATCTTGGAGCTGATTTGATGATAGATCCAGGAGGTGGATAGTGGGACTCTTCTGTGGTTACTAGTAAACCCTTCAAGTTTGGATGTGGTTTCATGTGATTCGTTTTGACTAGTCCCACAGATTGGGCTAGGAAGCGATGGTCTTTTAACGGAGCTAGGAGGTGAATAGTGAACCTTTTTTTTACTTTTTATATGGTTCGCTATAAGCGTTATTTTTTAATTTTTCTAAACTCTTATTTTTAACTTAGTAGGTAATATTTACTACCAGTTATTATATACGTAACATATAAGTGTAAGGTTAGTAAACAATAATTCATTGCAGATTATCAAGTTACTTGCTTAGAAATAATCTAAAAAATGTTTAAGTAAGTACTTAAAGTGAAATTTCTCCGTACCTAAACCTAATTATTTTTAATTATTTTATAAGTACTCTTATATGATTGAGATCGTTTATTGATTATTCAGTTTCTACTAATAACAACAACAATTTTTTTTAACGAATACAAAGACGCAATACTTTTGTCCACTGACTTTAATCAACATGTGTTGTTACAATAAGTAGGATAACAATAGTTTTTCGTTAGCTTCCTGATTAATCCATTGATGAGATTCTAGTAAAATAGTCATGACAGACTATTCATTGTTTATGTGGACCCTACAATACCTGTAAATGGTACAAACTAGGTACACCCACCTACAACACTAGGTACTTATGAATGAACTCGGTTTCTAAATTGAGAATATACTCATGTACCATGTATACCAGTTTTCCAAATACAATGATCATTCATTATCCTCCGCGCCTTTTCCTAACTAAGTTGGGATCGGCTTTCAGTCGAACTACGATACGGCGAACTTCGATATTGAAGTTCTGTAGTTAGACCAGGTTCTCGGACTTTTTAGGGCTTCAACTACCCGTAATGAATGCCACAGATGTTCTGGACCGACGGTTTAACGTTCTCTCCGAGGCACGGAGGGTCTCAATGTGCAAAGAATGGTCACCCATCCTAGACTGATCTAGCTAGTATAACTTCGAGGATACAGGCGTGGGTGTATGTGTTTTACATCAATTGTTTATAGTGTAGTATAGTTTATAAACTTTCACGTTAGTAGACATGTTAATTGTTTAAATCGGGACTTAATCGTGGTTACGAATGCACGATCGGCGAATTCGGTCGAAACGTCTGCTATTATATTTCGTTTTATACATCTAATAATAGGGAATAGAAGATTTCTGTTGGTATCGGAGCCGCTTGACTGGTTCCCTCTCTACCTATTTTTAAGAGAACCAGTCAAACGGAGAGAGAACCAAACTGGTTTGAAAGAAATTCGATTTAATTAGCTTATAAATAAAAAATATAATATTATTATTGTAGGACACATTACACAGC
Organism: Euplagia quadripunctaria; assembly: GCA_963859945.1. Lineage (NCBI taxonomy): Eukaryota > Metazoa > Arthropoda > Insecta > Lepidoptera > Erebidae > Euplagia > Euplagia quadripunctaria. The sequence goes on along the minus strand of OY982569.1, from coordinate 17,911,983 downwards.
CCTATTTGGAGCCAAGCTAGCTTACTAGCTTGTATCATGGGTTCTACAACGCGGATATTAATATATATTTTTAATTATTAATTATTTTAATTAATTTTTAGAATTAATACACATCAAATCAATACAAACACACATATTAATAAAAACTAATATTTAAACTAAATTGGAATCGAACCTGCTTCCGATATTTCAATCAAATGCTCTATCGCTAAGCTATATTAAATAAACAACCTAAAGTCATACATAACACATTTTTAATTCATAATGTGCGTGTATAAGTATATTATATTGAAACAAGTAACATGACGTCCAATCCATATTTTTAGAATCTAAGAAATATCTACAAATTTATTTTGTTGTTTAATTGTTTTCATTATCTTTTCACACAGTTGGTGGGCAAAGTAAAGATACATAATTACATAGTGCGTCGACTAAAATATGTCATTATTTCATCAGACTACCATTGCAAGACGGTAAGTGAGACTATTGTAACTATTGTATTCTAAGAGTTTTGTTTTAAAGGTCAACCTATGCTGTGAAATGTTTCTTATTGTAATATCTGTGACAAGTCTTGCCTAGAGGTGAAATTTAATAGTGTATGATTAAAATTTAGGGTTCGCTGTCTCTGCTGTGACGAATCGCATTGAAATGTTATACACGAAACAGGTTTGAAGTAAGTTATGCGGCTAATACAGTATTGCTATGGTTGGTTCTTAATAACTGATTTGCTCTTTGGAAGGAATTTCAATGTTACCGTGAGTATTTCTTGCAATTTTCTTTCTTACAGCCCAGATATAGAAGCGGCTATAAAAATGAATAAATGTTAAAAAGCCCTTGCGCGATCATTACACCAAATCGTTCGATGTTTTGGATTATTTTGATCTGGCTTTATATCGTTTAAAACCTGCGAACCTTGACGATATGATGTTGAAGTATGAATTTGAATTTTCTCTTCTTTTTGGGATGGGTAAAAATGTTAAACTCGCGTCAGGACACGTGACCCTGATCGAAAATGTATCGAAAATGTGTCCGAGTGTAATATATTAAAAAAATATATTTCATATCATATCATTCACAAAATATGTTTAATGAATGATTCTTAATAGTTTTAACCAATGGCTGTGAGCAATACAAGGTATATTTTAATTTTAACTTAGTAAGGAGGCTGAAAGTGACCCCGCTCTTTGCTTTCCCACTTAAGCCGAGAGCCGCCTGGTTGTTTTAATGCAAAATCCAGAACAAATAAACTTGTGTGGTCTTCCTGTGGAAAGTAGTTGTCTCTCTCAGGTAACCTAAAACATAACGACAGTCATTAACTTGAACAGACGTATTCAGATTTCTCATAAATAATAACAGTGCTATTGAAACAATATTGTTATTCGGTAAAATAAGTTGGCCAAAAATACGTCTTTATACGTTTATATTAATAGTTATTTACAGTTGTTTCTGCAAAACGTAAGTCGTAAAACAGAATTAAGTATAAACGTTACTTGCAAAATAATTTAGGACCACAATATTTACTTTACCTGTTATATTAAGAACAACGCAAGCTACCAGCCTTTCTTTATCTTTCTGCGAAAGTTGTTACAGTTAATGAAGAAAAACAGGTTACTACTACTAGCTACTGGCTTTAACTTTTGCAACCTACACGTGCCGATGATAAATATTTTACTTTACAGTAGTGTTTTTTTTAATATTTTATTAGTAAAACTTTTCTATTATAAAGTATACTAGATGTTTCATAATCACTGCTCTGCTCCTAAAGATCGTAGAGTGATTTTAAAAGGCTTATATCCTTCTCCGAGAATTGAGATATAAAATGTAAAAAGATTTTTCTAATCCGGCTTATAATTCCAAAAATTAGCGCGTTCAACCAAAAGAAAACAAACATTTAGCAATTTTATTAGTACAGAAGATAGAATAAAGTATATTACTCAATTTAAAAGATAATTAAATTAAAAAAACTTTTTGGCCAAAGTCAAACATACAAATTAGTTAAACAGCAGAAACAAATGTACGCGAAGGAACGCGAACTTAATTGGACTCAACCTTACATAACAACAAAGGAATCTGTTGCGCAATGCCATCTGATAAGCGCAAACAAATAGACCGAGTGAGATACGACAAAAGCCGAATGGAAGATTTTATCAGTCACCCTCAAGTAGTCGACCAGTAATTAGGAACAAAATTCAACAACTTTATCTTGCGATCGAATGCAAACCTTGGATAATATGGGCTCATTAAAAGTGTATCGGTAGTTATTAGAAAGCAAGGTCATAGAAGTATTTTATGCTGGACATTTGTAGTGCGCTGTTGCAGGGTTTTTGATCTATGAATGACGACGGTTTGATAAATGTCATAATTATAAAATACGTTTATAGTGAATAAGATTTTATCGATGAAGGCAAGTTCTAACATAATTGTGAAGGCAACTGATATGGCATTCGTTTAACGTTTTAATGTTTTTTTTTTTAATAATCTTACTTAATCTAATGTAGTTTAATTAGAACCTCTTATAGTTTGTTTCTGTTTCTGTTATATTTTATCTCTGTTCCAGCGACATTATCTTTTTATAAAAAATCTGTATTTTTTGTAACTTTGTCTTTACATAACTTTTTTATTATCAAAAATACATAAATAATAAATACATTTTTAACAAATGTCATCAGTAGTAAAGATTAGAGTAGTAAAGTTTTTTTTTAAGCTTAGATAGCTACCAGACTTTTGCACAAAGATATCACAGCACAATCGTGAACAATGAGTTCCACACTATCTATTCTATACACACAGCGATCATCTTATGAAACTAGTTTCAAAGTTCTTTATCAAAATCTCCAGAAAACATTCTAAACTGAAATTCTTGAACTGAAATCTCCACAGAAATCTAGAATCTTATTTCGAAAACAAGTTTTCACCGCTATATCCCATAACTTATACGCAAGTGTTGGTAGCTCCATGATCCAGATATAGTCAAGTCACAAAAGCTCTCGGCGACAAAGCCTGAGAACTGGAGCGGTTACCGGTACAAGCCTACTTCGCATTTGTCTTACTGCAATTCCGCAAGACAGTTCAGCAAGGATGTTACCGAGATTGCTTTGGGAAACTAAAATGTGAGAAATGCGTCGATTGAAGGAATGAGTTTCTAAATGTTTTGCAAATTACGTGTTGCTGAATTTGCCGCTGAGAAAAAGATTTATTCAAGTAAATTGTTGGTAATGAATACTTTAAGAATGAATCGTGAAGTGGTTCACACGAGAATAACTTTATTATTGAGTTAGTTGGATTTTTTGTTCGGTTTTACTAAATGACTATTACTAATAATAACTGAATTGTAGTTTTGTTAGTACTATTATTTTGTGTAAAAAAATATTTACTTCTGTTACAACAATCGAAGTGTGATACGTACAAGACTTTACGTCATCTTACTTAAAGAATGAGTAAAGTTCGGGTTGCACCTAGATGGTATTAATTGTAATGAGTATGTTATCGAGGAACCGGGTGTAATGTTCCTCTGATACAGAAGAAGGATCATCCGACCAGACTAAGTACGTGGTTATGCCATGCGAGCCGTCGCCGGCGCGCAACCGATGATGTCGGAAAGTTGTAAATACTGATCAGGGCGTGAACTTTCATTGATGAGTATCACAGTATCAGTAGTTTTTTTTTTAATTTATAATGCTAGCAACGTTGGTTAGACATTACTAGTATTCTTATTATCCCTCCAGCTAAGCTAAATGCTTCTGTTAGGAGTGGAAGTCGGACAATGCAAGCACTTGATCGAAGGTACTTAATAAATAAAACATACTATAGCATTAAGGAATATTTTGAGGATAAATCCATATCTTAATTATAACTCTTTCTATTGTCAATTCAATTAATGTTGTTATGATGTAATACAATACATTTTATACAATTTGCACGTCCCATGGGACAGAATGTGCTGTAAACTATATTCATAAAGTGACACCTGTAATACCATATTTGAGCAAATTAATGATTTCTTTTATTAATTAATTCGTTCATTCGATGCCTTAGCCATTACGGTACCGCCAGCTGCTTTAAAAGTTAGTTTTTTTAGTTTGCTAGGTAGTTTAGCTGATTTTCACTAGATGGCGCTGAAGCCATATGTAGATGTAGCCATAATGTGATTTGACATGTCATTTTGTATTTCAAAATGCTAATTGATTTTGACACAAACATATTACCAGACTGGTTTAATGTTGCTTTAGAAGCAGGCTTTGTCTTGAGTATGAATAAATTAGTGTCTTATTTCGTAATAACCTTTATAAATAGAGAACGTGCAAAAGTAACTATTTGGTTTGGAGTGCAAAACTAAATTTTTTGGATTATTACTTTGTAAATATAAAAAAAGCTGGACAAGTACGAGTCTTACTCGTGCACCGAGGGCTCCGTCAGCAAACAAACTTGTATATAGATAGTATGTCCATCTCGGGAATCAATGCTCTAAGATTTTTGCGCGTCTTTTCTGAAAGACAAACTTAACTTTGCGGTTCTAAAAGTACTTTCCCATACATGATGTACGACAAATTCAATTTTGATTACAAAAACTTTTTTTATGTGATATAACTAACTAACTAATAAAATTAACTAACTAACTAACTAATAATATTAACGACTTTCGAATTTTTTCCTTTACTTGTGCTGTAAGACCTTGCTTCTTGACAAATTTCATGATTCTAGGTCGATGGAAAGTACCCTATAGGTTTTGATTGCGAAATGTTCAAATTTGTTAAAATCTAAGGCTTAATGGCCGTATCTTTTGATTGCATTAACTTAGACGTTTGATTTTTTCACAGCTTCAAAGGACCGTAGACATTAGTATTTGGTTTTCATTTCAACTTGATACGTCCACGGGTTCCTGAGATAAAAGGTCTTGACAGACAGACGGACAACAAAGTGATCCTATAAGGGTGCCTTATTTTTTTTTAAACTTTATGCACATTTGGTACATTGGTGGACTTAATGCCTAAGGCATTCTCTACCAGAGAAATGAAGATGGAGAGAAGAGAAGAAGTAGGTGCACTTAAAGATTATGTATATAAATTTTAAAGTAAATGGAGTACAAACTAAAAAAAAAATCCACATAATACACAAATATAGATACGTAACTTGTAGCCTAATAAATATTACTAGAGATCACGTGGTGGTCGAATTTCGACCATGGTTTATTTCATTGGCCAATATTACTTGACCTGTCATCGTATAGACTTTTGTACCATGACAGGTCAAAATATATACTGGACACTCATAGCTATGTGTACCCGTTTTTGCATTTTTTTAAACTTTGTAGCAAATATTGTTCAAAAATTTTAGCATTCGTCACTTCTTCTCTGTATAAGTGTGCGAAATTTCATACTCCTCCGTTCGCCCAATTTTCGTAAAAAGGGATCCAAAGTTTTCGCTTCACGTATTAATATATAGATATATGTACCTATTAGGCTTTTGGAGAGCGGAACCCTAAAAAGCACTTATTCAAACCTATTATGTTGTGTATGACTTGGATATTACTACTAAACTGTGTCACTTAAAATAATAATCATCATCTGCCTACCCTTGTCCCAATTTTATTTGGGGTCGGTGCAATATGTTTTATTCTTCCATTCTACTCTATCGTTCACTGCTTACTCCCTTTTTAGCCATATCTTCTTTCACACAGTCCATCCATCTTTTCTTTGGTCGTCTTCTTCTCTTGTACCCGTCAACATCCATACATAAAACTTTTTTCAAATAATATCGTTTGTAAAATTAATCTATTTGACGCAAGCAAAAATGTTAATGACAAGTGAGATAATTATTTTTTTGTACTTTAATGATGGTAAAGAAATTAGGGCTTCAACGAAAGTAGGGCTGATCGTATGAATTTTTCTGAATATCTAACACTAAAAATTGATTAGCATGGAGCGCCGTGTGCATATGCATTTCTTATCATAGTACTAGCAACTTTGCACGGGTAGCAGAGATATCTTCAACAATCATCAACATATTTCAACCAATTTCCACAAAACCTTAACAGTCTATACACCTAAACCTTCCTCATGAATCGCTCTATCTATTAGTGAAAACCGCATGAAAATCCGTTCATTAGTTTTTGACTTTATCGCGAACAGACAGGCAGACGTGGCGGGGGACTTCGTTCTATAATATGTAGTAATGCACTGATACTTTTCTCTAAATGTAAGCATCCTAATCCTTTTACTTTCTACAATAATCGACGATTTACGTGAAATGGCTCTCTAAGTAGGGAACACACTCGTTTAGACCGTAATTACTGCCCCTGATACAATCAAGGACAGTGTAGCGGCGATGTAAAATATTAATTTACATACATGTGAATATCTATGTCTTATGTAACACAAAATCGAAAAGTGGCTTATTAACACATGGACCATCTTCCACGCTTTACTTTTTAATTACCTGTTCCCCACTCAAGAACCTTTCTTTTCTTATCCGTTATCGGGTTTCAGATTTTCTGTTACGAAATTAAGCAGTGAATAATCACAGTGTAATAAAAACTAAAAAGTTTTTTTTTGGGTTCAACACGTATGTCTTTTCGCATTTGGTAATTCTATCTCACTACAGTCTTAAGGGCAGAGCCAAAGCTAGACCTTAAATAAAATTTAGTTTTCATTCAAATTTGTCATTCATACCAATAATTTTGCCTGAAAAGATTAAACCCATTAATGTTGTAATTATTTTGGTAAAGCATTTCAATCAGGTGCGCATAAAACGGTAATTGACAATTTAGTAATGGCAATCCTGCACTGTGCACACATGGCGTCTGTCGGATGTGGAACGTGGTCCGATTATTATGAGGAAAATCATTAAGAGGAAAAGATCCACGTCCAGTACGTACCGAGTTTGAATGTGTATTAGTTAGTATCTGTTTAAAAAACAGATCAGAAATTGATAGGGGATTGTGTTATTAATATATTGAAAATTATTTACAATTTAAATGCTTAAGCAGATGTTTTAATTATTGTATAATCATTTCTTTACATGAATTGTTGTATTTGGTAAAAGCAGTCAAAGTGGTTAAAAAGGATAAAAATCGAGTAACGGTGCCTTGACGGCAATATTGGAATTTGAGGTACGATTTATGCGAATTTTGCATGACCTGAATCGTAATGAAGCGTGCGCGTTAAAATTCACATTTTTCAATAATTCCATTATGAGGTTGCGAAGTGGTCGGAAATCATTATTTAATATTACCATTCCTGTTTGAAAATATCATATTACACACAACTTACAAAACAGCGGTCGTAATTTTTTACAGCCGAAATAAGTGAAATTATTAATTTGAAATGTACTTAAGTTGTTTATTCCACATCGTGGTCGATCGTTTAAAATAATATAAGCCTAAATGAATTTCATCATACTTACGTTTCATTAATGGTTTAATAACGACGTTAATGAAATGTATAGATATAGAGATAGAAATATAAAATTCTAATTTAAAGTAACTGCAAAACAAATGACCCAAACCAGTGACTGGTTTTGCTCATTTGTTTTACATATCATTAAATTATTTATGACTTTTTCACGAGGCCTTAGTCAAGAACATTATTAAATGTTTTGGAAAACATAAACTCATAAAATTGGCCATCGCCTAACCTAACTAAATTTATAACTACGTAAATAAGGTTATGAATGTGTTAGTGAATGCTTAAAAAATTTGTCGCAAACAACTCGTTTTAAATGTACTCACGTTATATGCACCAGTTCACAATCGTGTGGTAACGCTGCAATCTAGTGCAATTAAAACTTTACTGAAGTTTATTTACGAGTGCACCTTTCACCCAAAATTTGTTAAGTTGGCCGGGTTTGGCCAAGTTTGTTTGGCATTTATCACAATGGAGCATGGAACTTTGTCACTAGGGAACGTCCTTCAAGCGACTCAATACAGTTTGAAAATTTAAGAAATATTATGTTTTAATTGTTATATACAGTACTGGAGCCAATATTGATCTATCACTCACCTGTATTAGAAAAATATAATTAATGTAATATTATATTATACTGCACTACTATATTACATTAATTATATTTTACCTTTTTTCATTCTCTGTTCTGTGTGTTCTGTTGAATTTTCATTCATCATCTAAATAAAATTTTGATGGCAGCAGTAATTAATAATTTTTTTAACTACTAAAAATTTTAGTATTTTGTAATATGGATTCGTTAAAGTCCATTTCCCAAGTTTAATTATTTTTATTTCAGTTGCTATTAATTAGATAAGTATTACAAAAACAATGACTTCATTGTTGTTGTTATTTATGAATTTTCTATGTAAGTTATATAATTAAATATAAAAAGATAATTAATATAAAAAAAAAAAACATAGAAACGATCTACTACAAATTCCTGCTGTGTGCTTGTGCTTAGGCCAAAAATGAAGTATGATCCTATACCCTATGGGATGTGTTAGGAAAACACTGATTTAAAATGTAAGTCTACTTAATCCTTAAAAAATATAACTACGCTTTAAAGGAATAAAATAAACAATCTAAAATTAGCCACCAATAATAATTTAATTCAATTTACAAAACTTGTCTTGATAACTAATACCAAGGTAATTAAAGCAACTGAAACTCAAAGTTCTGAAGTGTTAAGTATAGAATTATGGTTAACAACGCACTCACTACAAACTACTTAGAATATACTCTCCATTTAGCAAACTCCTCTAAGGATCTATAGAGACCTAAAGAGTGCTTCAATATTGCTTTTAAACTTTATAAAATATTATCCTCATATATTGTCTACACTTGCACCGAGTGCGGGGCTTTAAGAATTTATATTAGCCGGTGTATCCTGAATTATAAGAACAAGAATCTATTATTAGATGTCGTAAATATTAATATGCCATGTTATAATGTGGAAGTAATGTGAGTTATGTTGTACAGATTTTTGTTTTTATTTACTGGAATGGAATGGTATTGACTTACATACAAATATCCATGGACATTTTACACCATCATATTATTAAGATTTTAACAGAAGTGAGTATTACGACCTAAATAAACATTCCACAAGAAAAATCCCACTAATATTATAAATGTGAAAGTTTGGATGGATGGATGTTTGTTACTCTTTCACGCAAAAACCACTGAACCGATTGCGATGAAACTTGGTATGTAGATCTTGGTGTGTGGATCGGGACTTACGCGGGTGAAACGCGGGACGCTGCTAGTAAGGAGATAAAGTAAAAATTGTGCTAAAGTTTCGGCAGAAATGCTTTTAAATTTGCATTTACTATGAAGTATATTATGATCGTCATCTTCTAAACTATTGTCGTCCAGTACTAATCGTAGAATTCTAACAAAAACTTTCTACTTAGTTCACAAAAAGGATATTACATTGCATTCTGACTCTGACTAATACCACGTTCTTATGATGAACATTATTTATAACGTTATTTTTATTACAACCTGTTCCGTTCTTGAGACTATCATATGGATATATTTTAACTACAAAACCTTTTTGTACTTATTTTATTACTTGCATGTTGCGAAACGGTATCGTGCTTCGATAGAAAAGTTCCTCATTCATAATATTGTAATTTTTATTATAAAATAAGAAACAAAAAGAAGTTATCTTACGCGAGAGCACGTTTTTTGTATATTTCAATGCATCTAATGCACAAGTATAAACCCAATCTCCTATCTAATCCCTAATCTCTTAATCTATACCTACTTACCTAAGTACAACATGACAGAAAACAAAGGTCGCTGACATACTTACTCGGATTGACCACCTCAAATGGTCTTGGACATGCTACGTTGCAAGGCAAATAAATGGAGCAAGCTAGTAACCCTTTGGTATCCAAGAGACGGACTTAGAATACGGGGTCGTCCAGCGCGAAGATGGGAAGACGACATCCGCCTGTATATGTATTAATGTTATTGTTATGAATACTCAATCCATCCCTTTCAAACTTCAACAGAAAAAAATAATATTCCTATAACTGAATCGGGTCTTTATTTTGCATCATTATTTTTTTTCTTAAAACAACACTTAGAGACAGATTAATAAGCTCACAAAACACAGCATGCCAGTTACGATATGGCCAAGCATTCAGAACACACAGGCTCAACAGAAGTAAAAGTCATCTCGGCTATGACAGAGGAAGACGTACCGACAAAAGGAAAAGTATTTATAGCCTAAATGATATCTGTATATCATATCTTTGCGAATATTATAAAGCTGAAGAATTGTTTATTTGTTTGTTTGGTTGTAAGCGCTAAACTCAGGGACTACTGACTCGAATTGAAAAATTATTTTAGTGTAGAATAGGCCATTTATCGAGGAAAGCTATAAGATATAAGACATTACGCTTCGACCAATAGGAGCGGAACAGTGACCATATACGCAGGGGAACCGCTTGTGTGATATAAAACACGTTGTACAATGCACAATGGTGGTTGATATAATGAAAGCTAATTAATTGAGGCCAAATGGCTATTGCCATGTTGAAATTTAAATAATATGCTTAGATATGTAATTTATATACATCTTAAATTACATAGCTTAAGCTTAAATAACTTTAATAACAAAAATCACAAGTACTTTTCAAGTAAGTTCGAAACAACAAAGCATACAGACTGTCCTTAATATAATGGTTTTATCTGATTTTCTACTAGTTTGACATCAGCACTAATACCAATTTTAAAAACTCGCACAAATCGAACGATTGTTATAGATAATGGTTAACCTTTGATTGAAATCTTGACATTATAAATGATAGAACAAAATTCCTAGAAAATGCTACGATGTTTTGATAAAGCATAAACCGTGAATATCTAACATAAATGTGTTTAGACTTGTAAGTGGAACATTAAAGACAAGTGGTATAAGTTTGAAATTTAATAAGAATAGTAAAAAGCATGGGATCTGAAAAAATTTTGAACTTTTTCAAACAGCAAACAATTTCACTGGAAATATGCAGTTAGAAGATGCTAGAAATTTTAAGTGAATTTAAAAAAACACTCAAATTAAGTTAAGGCTCCATTTAAACTTTGAAAGTCCGAATTTTCAGAATTAAAGTACCTTGAGTAAAGGTAGAATATTGAAAGCATATTACTGTAGTTTTCAAACAGCATCGATGAATTGAAACCACTGACTCTAGATGCATTTTTAACAGTACGAAATAGAGCAGTTTAGCAGAAGAGAACAGAGTCGCCAGCGCTCCTTCGATAGGATTGAAATTTGGGTTATTCAATGTACACCAACATTTATTTGTTTTTATCTTGCCTCTTCTATTGATCAAATTGCACTGCGAGAAAAAAATACCCACCCTTGTAAATGATGTCTTTGATGTTGCCAGTTTCGATTCGCCGTTAACAGAAAATAGCACAACAACTTGTACTCTTTTACTTTTAGATACACGAATAAGAACCAGCATTTACTCAAAATGCCAGCGGTATCAAACCAGACGTGACAAATAAAATAGCGAGCGCGCATTGTACACTGTACAGTCACCATTCACTTTTGAAACTTTAGGGGCGGCGTATACCAATACATGTATGTTTCATCATAGGCAACTTGCCAGAATAAATCTATCGGTTACAACATTACAACAATTTTATAAATTGCTTACGACATTTCAGTGATGGATACAACTTTATGTGGGCCAGAGTAGATTATAATATTATTTTCTAGACATTGTAAAAATTTATTAAATGTTGCCTACTAATAAGTGCCTTGGAAAAAGATTAACCGCAAATGGAGATTGTCGAATACTGTGAGAAAAGCAGTAAACATCTAAAGACATCTAAATCTATGCAGATCAAAATATAAATGGTAAAGGTGGTAATAGTTACAAACAACAAGTAAATAATAGATACAAAACAAAATCTTAACAAAGTTTTCAAGTATGTTCCAAATACAACTTTGTTTCAACAAATATGAAGATAGTACCTCCATCTTTGCTATTAAAAGCTATCTAGCTAGTCGCTCAGTCTTAAGCCTGTTCGTGTGAAACCATTATAACACAGAAATCCTTCTTTTTTTCAAAATGAATTCTTCAATGGACGGTCAACTTTACAAATACATAACGAACAGGGTATTCATGAAAGCATCATTTACTATTGAACGAACAAAATATTGCAATACAAAGTTTTCACATTTATTCTATCACCTTTAGCATGATTTAAGCTATTGTACAACTAAACGTGATTCCTTTTTGTAATATCAACATACTTTGTCGTGTCTTTGTCATTGTTTATCTATTAGCTGATGGTGGCTAGATTAGAAGACAATAAATATATTAGTATGTTTCATATTTAACTTTGAATGTTGTACTTGTTCCATAAGTCCTTGATCGATTCAAGACAAATACGAAGCGAATATTTCCATTCCATTTTGGTGTTGTGAGGAACTGCCACGCGGCCTTCCGCAATGCGCTGTGTATGTATTTCAGAGAAAAATAGTTTTGTGGTACTTTACTCTATCTTCTCTATTTGCTGCTAAAGTAAGTACATGATAACCGTTGAACTGGTTTTATCTGGACAGATTGAGGACTTCTACATAAGACCCTATAGAAGATGGCTTAGAGTGAAAAATACATTTATAATATTGTATATTGTTAAGTCCTAAACGGTACAGCATTATTTTTTGACTTAAGTAAGTATTGACTTTTTTGTATGTTAAACACTAATAGGTATTCAAAATCTTATAAGATACTAGCTGCACCCAGCATACAATGCAATGAAAAATACTTTATGACCTATTCTCATACCTATCAAATATACAAAAAAAAAAATTCATTGAAATCGGTCGAGCCGTTTCGGAGAACTTCGACCACAAACATCGTGAAACGATATTTTTATATATTAGATTATTTGAACCTGGACGTAAAGGTAATTGAATTCATAAAAATATTGAGTCGTTTAGAACAAGACCAGACTAACATTAAAATGAAAAACTGTAAAAGCACATTAGAAACTGCTCTTTTATCACATCTGAATTTTGTCCTACACTCCAGCATTTTGTTTTTCAAAAAGCCAGCAATAGTTGTTAAATATTTTCACATTGCTTTTTTGTGCTTTCGAATGTAATTTTGTTTCCATTCAAACTAAATGTGTCGTATTTGCTTCTATTCATATGTGTCATTTTGTTGTACAACGAATGTTATGAACAAAATAAAGTTCGCTTAGTACGTTGACTATGTATTTTTATGTGGTAAATTCAATATTTTATTATACTAGTAATTTAAACGAATCGTATGGTGGAACACAGGTGTGACGGATTCGTCTAAACGCTGTACGCCGACGGTTTGGCAATTCACCACATTCGACGGGCATAATTCACGAAATGCATTTACGGCGTCGATTCGACCACGGTCCGTGAGAAGTGCTACAGTTTAAATGAAATTCATGTTATTGTATAACTACAATAAAGACTATACATACGGCACGTGTACTATGAGTACGATTCGCTAATAAATAGTTCGAAGTGAGGTCTAGGTGAACTTTGTGTATAAATTATTTTTGTCAAATCCCCCATATTACATAAATTATTCCCTTGTGCAGTGTGCTCTTACTTTGCGATTATTTCTTTTGAGTCGTAGCTTAATAGAGCATCCGATTTGAAGCTATCATGGGAATGAACGAAAAACACAAATATAAAGTAGGTAGGTACACGTTCAAGGTTCGGAATAAAGTAAAGCTTTTAACTCTATTTGTTTAAACGTACTTGTCTAAAAAAATACGAAATTATTCAGGTTGTATTTTTTGTTAACCGCCTATTGTATATATATAAAATCAAGTTTCCTTAAAGTTACAGTTTTAATCCGTTTTTACTTTTGTATCTCCACACCAATGTACTTTTTTCCTGCTTAACAGTAAGGAAAGAGATTTTAATTTTTTTTCCGTTGACTGCACGCATGCCGCAATGGTTAAAGTGGTTGTCTTGCCACTATGTCGCGCCTAGTATTGTGGGTTCGATTCTCACATAGGACAAAATTTTGTGTGATACACAAATTGAGGTCCCGAGTCTGGGTGCTCTTTGTATCCGTTGTTTGAACGTTTGTGAAGTCCTTTCCGACACTGGAATTATTCCTAGTGCGGGAGTTGTCTTTTAATAAAAAAAAAAACTATTTCAATTAGTTATAGATTAGATAGATAGACCTATTTAAATTAATCATCCTTCTGTGAATGGTATATGTATTTCTATTTATTCAAAATTTGCAGCATGTCATTTTATATTAACCTCTAGGCGTTATTTGGCAACGAAACTCAGTTGTGAACTAGTAGTACCACACCTGGGCTAAATTTATCGGAAAAGATTTGTGGCTGACGCCGATGTTGCAATTTCTACCGACTATCGAAAAATATATTTTATGCTAGTGATCCCTTTTTCAAATGTGTTGACAAATTGATGTTGATTTGTTAACATTTTTTGCTCTATCCATCATCCAGTAGGAGATGCAGTTAAAAGTTCAAGCAGCATTCCTTTCTAGATCATACTTTGTAATTTTAGTTTATTCAAGTAGCACACAAGTAAATATTCTTACCTTCTAAGGACTACGTCCTAAGAGGAAGTGAGTTTCTTATATTTTTCACATCTCCGCTCAGTTTAATAACGAGTACATTCATGGATAGCTGTGTTCATGCCAGCATACAGGAGCCACACTGTTCATAAAAAGAGTAGGGTTCTCTAGGGTGCAAGTTGCATGGCTGCTCCCTTAAAATAAATCTTTCAATTCTAGGAAGCGGTCAGTAATTTCTTTATCTACTTCGTTTCGGATACATAGGATATGAAATGTCAAATTTCGTACATAATAGTGAATCCAATAACTCAAGAAGTAAGAGTATACACCATGTCTTAAGTATACACCAACACTTAAGACGCCACCAGCTTGGTTCCAGGAGGTTGAGTACAAAGTTCAATATTTATCTAAATGTGTGCGAACCACTGCTGTTTTCATCAATATAATATGTAGTTCCCACAATCACAGTTCTTTTAATTACATCATTACATTGAGTATACCGCAGGAGATTACCAAAAGCAGCTTGACCTAAGTGACATAAGAGTCACAGACACGTACGTACCTTTTAGCTGCATGAAAAAAGTAAATTACGCTCTAGCACTTAGTTTTTTTTTAATTAAAGTAAAAATAATGTAATAAATATTTTTTAATTAAAGTAAAAATAATGTAAAAAAATACACGCATTTTAAATATTAGTAACAGTATAGCACTTTCATTTATTTATTTTTAAATAACTTTTTATTTTTAGTCACCCGTTTTTTGCAACCATGTAAAAAAGCGTGAAGTACGTAGCTCTAGTGTCTATAGATGTTTAAAAGAAAACCGCCCCTGACGCCAAAAAATTGTAAATATACAAAATTAAATACGCAATTACTAATTACCAAAAGCAGGAAATTAATGCTTAAACCGCGGACCTGTGTTTCTCACTTGAAATTTGAATAAATATTCATATTTCAATTCTATTCCAAGAGTATAAAAAGAGAGTATTATTTTTAAAGAAGTTCATTTGCTGCAAACCGAGCAGATGCTGTGACAACCTGTTAATTACAAACAACGTTTAAAATAGGTTCTAGTTCTGCAATAATTGCTCGACAGGGCGCGCGACAGAAGCCGGTAAAAAGGTCTGGCAAAAAATGTTACCAGTCTCGATATAGAACTTGTTGATTGTGCCTCAGTAATGTAGATGGGACAAGTCTTGGAATACTCAGTCTATGACTATGTACCTTTGTTTTTTGTGAGCGATGAATGAATGAATTTTGTAATTAGGTTATTTTAGAATTCAGATATGAAAAAGCCAACAAGAAAAGAGTAATCTTATCTCAGAACGGATGTTATTTAAATGAATCCCAATTGCCATAATTATTTATGTGGCATGTTTACGTCGATATGTACTTACACGTTTCTATCTAATTTTTGTCACAAATGCTGGTAATTAACATACTACTTTCACTTTGTACTTTTCAAAGTATCAAAATTTTAGTCATAGTTAATGACGATGCTCAATGACGTTATTTTTGCAAACCTATCTTGTATTTGACAATTTTCAAATTATTTTACTTCACTAAATAAATCAACTATTAATTTGCGAGATGGTTATTTTCCTGAAACCTGTCTAGCGCAAATAACCGTACCGTACCGTAAATACCGGTTATTGTGAACCGGTATTTTTGTAATGAAACTTCACCGAAAATATGTTATAAATAATTATATTTACAATTCTAGGTACTAACGTAAAGCTGTTAATGATTTTAAATGTCATGCAGTTTAATATTTGATAGGTACTTCACAATAATTGAAACAAAGCCTGTTCATCAGCTGCCATCAAGGACAAGTATAAGAAAACAATGTCGCTACCACAATTATAGGACCAAAACAAAAATATTATAACCACTACGTAACAGACTGAAGACAGAATTTCGCTTTATTGAAAAACTTCCAAGAGTCTTATTATAATGGTTCTACAACTTGTAGTTATTTTTACAATGTCACATGGACATCAAGGCCCTGATGCAATTTAATTTTGTAATATCACGCGACTATACAGTATGCTTATTTGTATTGCATTTTGTTTTTATTTTTTCTTTATTATTGTGTTTTTAAAGGAGTGCTTATGTATATTGTCCAATAATATTCCATTACTTGAAACATTAATCACATTATTGCGGAACCTCGAGGTTTTCAGTTGCAGGAAATCAAAAATTGTAGATTGTTTGTTTCACCAAGGTCGTTACGAAAATTACCTGCCTTTCTTCCAGTTTTCACAAAAACTGCATTTCTTAGAAGTAAAATTTTCTGATTTTTTATTATGCTAATGTAAGTAATCTGATCTTTTTTGAGCGCCGTTTGATAGACTTGAGCTTGAGGAATCAGAATCAGAATTCAAAAATGTTTAGTGTGAAGTTCATATGTGGCTTGAATTCGCTTTGACTGGAGTATTCCTATTGGTATGTTTCCTTACTCTTTGTGTTTATAACGTTATACTACATTATTGTTGTACTAGGATCAAGGATAAGTTCTATTTATGACTATACAAGAAGATATTATAAGAAGATGGGAATACCTAATTGGAGCTTGTTCATCTAATAAGCGCTAATGAAATAAACATAGTATACCTAATGTACAGAAATCTGCGCATAGAACCACCTGCAATTTTAAAATTGTTTAAAAAGTATTATAAATAAAGTACTGAAATTAAAAAAAAAAGTTTACTGAACTACATCTACTCATATTCACTTGAAGTGGACTTTTTGTTGGACACGACGACGAGAATAACAGAAAATAATTATGAAATTTTAAATTGTTACTTCTTTCCAAGTTCTACTGCTCCCAAGCTCTTAAGCTATTTTAACTTAATTAATAAAACAAAATTACTATAATATTTATTATTTTATAGGGTACTTTTAATAAAAAGACATTTACAACCATAGTTATGTGCAACATAAAGCTATTACTAATTTTCTATTTTATACCTATTGTAAAAAATATAGCATAGATTACTTTATAATGTTTTACTTTTTCTATGTGAGCTATATTATTAACAAATACTATTTACGAGTATCGTAGTTAATAATCAATCTCTCTTTTCTTTTCACACAGATCACAGTTATTGTTAACGCGACTGATTTTCCACTTAAAGTGATAATTATGTAGGAGTCGCCAGCAGGCAGGTTACATGTCCGTCAATGTCGATTGACACCAGACCTACTGTCGATGCTCAGGTTACACTTGGCGAAACAATAGACGGTACCAGCATCTGCTCCCCCAAAAGATTAACGATCCTGTCACTCTGAGTGCACCACAATTTTCTAGCTAAGCACTATCACAAAAACAATAAGGTGATATGTAATATCTATTGGGATGTCATAATCATCTTTTAAAAAAAAGTATCACTGACTTTAAAACGCCTAAATCATAATAAAACCACGATCACCCTTAGAGGTGGAATATTTTCTTCAAATTTAAGTGGGACCAAGATTGATATAACCAATTAATTAAAAAAGAATTATTTAAATCGGTTCACAAAGTGCGAAGATGTCGCCTAACATACATACAAAAAAAAACAATTAGATTGAGAACCTCCAACCAGGTAGGATAAAACGAAAAAATTGAATCCGGCCCGTGTAGGAGTCGTCTCTTTAGACCAAACTTGTCTTAACTACGTCAGTGTCACTAGACTCTTGATGTCGTAGTCATCGAATACCAACTCAACTTGTTTGTCAGTTAAAGCCACTTGAAGTCAGGTGTCGTGTTAAAAATAGCTCATAAAATGTAGTTCGTAATTGCTATACCAAGAACGCGCTTCAATTTCCTTTGGATTAAATTAATCTACAGCCTGTCTTGTATTATTACTGGTTTGTATTTATAAATAATGTTTATGGATTTAAATGTGTAAAATCAACTGGTTGTTATTTTTGTTAATAAAATTATAATATCCATTTTAAATGCATTTTAAATAATGAAAAATGTTCTGTTATATTAGTTGTCATCTCATAATGATTGCTTTATCTTAAGTCTTAAGATAGTAGTAATGCACTTTTTTTCTACTACTCATATCTCCCAAACTAATAATGACTTCACACATCTCGCACACGGCCCGTCTGATACGAAACTACGCAGAGCCTGTACCATGTAAACCGGACTACTGATAAATATACTTATATATTTCTAAACACATACATATTATAGCTAAATTACATCCATAAACAGAACAAAAATGATCATGCTCATTTGTCCTGGGTGGTAATCGAACCCACGATCCTTTCTGCTAAGTCAGAGGGACTTAGCAGAAAGGATCACTAACCATTACACCAACTAGGCCAGTCAAACTAGGTAAGAACCTGTATTTTGAGAGTCAGTATTCTTCCGCTAGACGGTAAGTATCATGTCCTGTATTAGACCCTCAAAGCAGCTACCCAACAAGAGCTTTTTAAAATATCAATCGAGATTCTTGGTTATAATTCCATTGACAGTTAAAAATATCAAAATAACGAATGCCGAGTATGTTGATCGCGAAAATCTCTGAAAAGAAATTTAGGTAATTCATTCACTTTTCTTTCCCAGGTTTTACGAGATTCTCGTCATGAAAGATAGTGACATCGACAATGTTTCAATGTCAGTCTTAATGGCAGCAATAGTTCTGTTTGTAATGATTGATTGATCCCAGCTCAATGTACTTTGGCACAAGGATGTACCTGTAATACGGATTCAATGTCCAGAAGCTGATATTTTAGAACAAGTAGTTTGTACACGATTCTGGTTACACCATTAAACCGGTACAAGTAATCGCCGGTAGCAAAATGAGAAGAGCTGGAAACAATACTGACTCGAGGTCGATGGCACGAGAAATTTCGATCGTACCAATCACTGAAAATTTATGTATTTCCACGGGAATTAACGTCAGGCAATTCAGAGGTATGTAATACCTTTTCGTGATCACGTTAATTCCCGTGGAAATACATATTATATCAGAGAACGCGAAAATTTAAAAGTTAGCACTCAAAATTTATTTAATTTTTTTTTTTTTTTTTATAATTTTATCTACAATAACACCGACAAAACTTTCGGTCTCTTTAAAGTTGTGCACTGAAACGTAGCTGGGCTATGTATCATTTAGCTTCCATAGCCTGAGCTGGGATGCCTAGGCGATTTTGGGTCTATAATACTACCTACCTATGCGTTCTGCTATACATCCTGATATCTGATCACTAGTACTAAATATATTTTGCCCAAGGTCTTTCCAGATAAGGAGAGATAATCGAGCCCAACGCCCATGAAACAATATTACGATCCATATAGTGTATGTATGTACAGAATATTCTCTAAGTTTGGTTTCAGCGCTTAAAAGCCTCGTTTACAATATCCCTGTGGCATATGTAAACTCATAACTTATTGACATAGATGGTGCATTTATTATAAAAACGTAGTTTAATGATATAAATATCCCTGTTATCTTTAGATGTTATATTGAACGTCCCCATACCTGCACTTAGGTTCGCATGAATCAGAATTTAGTACAGAAAATAATAAATCTTGATTGACGACGATATCAATACAACCGAGGCACATATCCAGATACTAAAAAAAAGTCTGTTAACTCTTATAACGTTTTTTTAGTGGAGAGATTCCTGTCTACTAAAATACGCCGCCAGTTATTTCATTATTTATCTGTCCATGACAGACCGACTACAACGAATATTTAAAGGCTTAAGTCACATAAATGGGTAACATCATTATTAGGAGTTCTCACCGCAAGGCAAATATATTTTATTCAATAGAATAAGCTGCGACATTTTCGTAGTGCTTGTGGCACAATCCGATATTTAGGTTACAGCCAAACCGAGTTCATTGTGCAAAGTGAAACGTTGCCGTTTAATGTGTGGGGTGTATTAAGAGCGGCAGCGATTAAGTTTACTGATGTTAAAGTACGTAAGTAGACAGTAATTAAATTAATTCAGTTATATCAGATAATATTTTTATGTTTCATAAGAAGTTATTACAAATAAATAATAAAATAAAGTTTAATAGATACTTACATGAAATACTGAATTAATCTATGTTTCATTATTAATCTAATCGTAGGAGAGCCATACTTCGGCACGTGTGGGCCGGCTCGACCGGAGTGATACCACGGCCTCACAGAAAACAGGCAGTGAAGAATTGCTTGTATTGCTTTTCACCGAATTCGTGAGGCTATCGGAGGCCCTAACCCTTCCCTCCCATTCCTGTCCTCCCCCCTTTCAACCTCTACCACCGTTCCCCTACTCCTACCTTAAAGGCCGGCAACGCACTTGTGACTCTTGAGTTGCAGATGCCCATGGGTGGCGGTAGTCATAGGTACCTTACATTTACAAATTACAGTAAACTGCATTTTTTGGTTTTTCCACTTTCCATGTGGGTTTGACATTCATGTTCACACGACATATGGTTGCCCAGAGAGTTGGTATCAGGCCATAGAGGAAATCATCACTTTCCATCAGGTAAGTTGGAAGACAAACGCCTATTCCATTTCCCAATTTAATAAAAATCAGCTGAAACCCTTTGCAATGTTGAAAAATATTTAAATAATAAACAATAAAAATGATAATGGACAAATATTACTTACACAGTGCCCCGATCCCAAAATAAAAATGGGAAAAGAGCAGGAAGATGAGTAAAACAGTAATTTGGTTGTCGGGGCCCAAAGCCTAGCTAAAATAAATGACAAAACTCAGACATAGAGTTGTCAACAACAATCTTATTATATAGGTCTAACAACTAACTAACGAATAAATTTCCAACAAAAGTCGCACAACTAACTATGGTCTTATTTTCTAAGAATCTCTGAATGCACCAGGATCGTGTTGTTTTTTTAGTAACTTTATTTAAAAAAAATCAGATTACGCATATTCTCTAGAAAGATCTATAACCTCTATTTTTGATTTGTTATATGTGTATCTTCAAAAAAAGATTTTTTCGATTATTTATATATATAACTTAGTACATACGTTTTATAAATGTTTCAGTCTTTTATCACATATTTTTTAATTACATTTCTAATACGTATTCACTTAATCGCTACCGCCTAATCTTCAAACCGATAGCTTGCCGATGTTTTATTCAGACGTGCGACTCGTTAGCGTGGCGCATTGTGGTCGCTAAACAAACCGTCAGGGCAGCTAGTCTTCAATGCATACCTGATTTTTCAACAATAACGTAATTCCAACATCTTCCACGGTAGTGATAGGTTTTGACAGGATGACAGGTCTATGATGTTCTTCCTATTCTGTAAACTCCTAACGCCTTATTACACAACGCGGAATATAAAAGTAATAGTTTTAAATTATCCATGAACGTGCTAACTTATATTTATGAATACGTATGTGAATTTTGGAACGTAGTTCAGTTCACTTCAGACGAGAGAAAAATGCTGACCGTAAGTCGATTTATTTTATTGACGCCATCTGTGGATTCTGCACGATACTGGTTCGTTAATTTGATGTTGGTTGTATACTAATTATCAATATATTAGCTAGGGCAACTTTCACAGATGGCGTATTTTTTATTTCGAGTTTTTACAATATTTACTACATTTTGATACAATTTATTCAAACACATAAGTATATTTATATATAGCGAAAGGAACTTCGTTCCAACCGAGTGTACCAAAGACACTACGCGTTTTATTTATTTTTGTTTGTTACTCTGTCACGTCTTAACTACTCAAGCGATCGTCATGAAAATTAGCAAACGCGTTGATAGAGGTTGAGGATCCAGAAAAAAATTACTGACCCGAGGGATAGAATATTATCATTAACGCGAGCGACGCCGCAAGCAAAAGCTACTAAAAAGTAATCGCTTAAAGCAAGTTCTTTTGGTAGCCCACGGTTTGTAATAAGGCGTTTGTAGTTTTTGCCCCTGAATAATTCACGCAAAACACCCTAATAAAACCGCGGACTCATTTAACACGTCATTCCCAGAACGTGTCATTAATATGTCATTTACTAAATCACCATTTCCCCCACATAATCAGAAATGTTGCTGTCACCGGGCCTAGAATAAACACCTGTGCAATAAAATTTTATTACGGATTATGTTGCAACTGGCGTAAAGTTTGTGGAAAACTCTATGTCCTCCGTAAGGGTCGTTTCTTGGATGATTTACTTATATTGCTTATACCTAACACACAGATTTAAGGTGTTATTACTTTTTTAAATTGCAATGACAAGCTAACGAATTGAATTTAATAGACATTAGCATATTTTTTTGCAAATTACATACCATATGAATTATCATCATACCAAAGTTTACTGTAATTATGTCTCACAAACCCGCAAAAATACAAGCAATGATCTCATTGATCACAAAATATTACAGGCGTCAGATACAAAGTGTTTGGTAAGTGTAAACCTGTCCTAACATGTTTCCTACATACGTTTATCTGTTTTGATATGTAATTATATTGCACCCCCCTAACCATTCACACACTTTCCGATGGCTAATTTGCCGAACCCTTTTTGTAGCTCAGAGACGCAAGTTTTTAATTGCATAGTATTTTTATTATGCACAAAATCGTAAAACTGATAGCAGTCGAGAAGGTACAGTCGACAACAAAAATTAGTATTGTGGGTATTTTTTATGTATTAAATCGTGGGAGAGCCATGCTTCGGCACGTATTGGCCGGCTCAACCGGAGTGATACCACGGCCTCACATAAAACCGGCAGTGAAGCAATGCTGGCATTGCTTTTCGCCGAGTGAGTGAGGTTACCGGAGGCCCTAACCCTGCCCTCCCCTCCCTCTCCCCTTCTTCCACCCTTCCTCTACTCACATTTTAAAGGCCGACAACGCACTTGTGACTCTTGAGTTGCAGGTACCCATGGGCGGCGGTAGTCATTTACCATCAGGTGACCAGGCTGCTCGTTTGCCCCTATTCCATATAAAAAAAAAATGAATGCCAGAGGAAATAGAAACAAAGACCCAGGAATTATCTCCTAACCTAAGGAAATCCAAGGTAAATACAGCAGATTTTGACTGTCATTTAGCAGTTAAAATAACCATGTATTTAAAGTTTACGGTAAAATAAAATAAAAATATTAGAAATCTATGAAAAAGGAATTATGACAAAATTGTTTTCAGCAAAAGATTCAAGTGCTACTACAAATACGTTTGAATGCCCTGTATTTCAATATTGGCAATAATACAATGTATTTTTACAATAAAAGTGAACTTAAACAATATAAAACTGTTTTCATAATAACAGTACCTACTGCCCTACAGTTGGGTGATTCGAGAAAATGTCCGACTAATTATAGGCTAGCTACCATTATACAGGTAATTTGCTTATTCCGGTTTTGTCCAGCGAATCGACATCTGTGCAATAACAGCTATTACGTGGACGTTACTATGTTGTTTTGTCCACATAATTGTTATGAAATCTCGATATTCAGACAATGTCTTGATGAATATTTCCCGGAGTACGTAGTAATTTACTTAGCCTGGGTAACATCTGGTGAAATTTTTAAGTATTTATGTTTCAAGGTCTTGTATTATCATCACTTTTGACTATATAAAGTAATAAGCTTCATTGGTTAGGTATTTTACCGACTACTAAATTCTGGTTAATTAATCTCGGTAGCCATTTTTATATCAACCGTGACCGGACCAAGTATGTTTCTTTTTTCAATATTTTTTTTTTTTATATTTATCTATGATTCTGTTTAGTAATTTAATTATTTTTATTTAATTAAAAGCTAAATATTTTAGTGTCTAAAGGTGCACTGCAAAATTTGCCTCATACGAAATGTATTCCGATTAACAATTCAAATCTATTTGACTTCAATCAGTTCAAATACATAATTAAAATCCATTATGTATCAGCTCAAATTGAATATTTTACGTCTAATATCATCGCTAACAATGGAAATGCCAATCGGTTGCGTTATCCATATCTATTCGATACTACGAAACTGACACATCAAAATGTACCATAATAATTATATAATGAATAGTACTTATTACGTAGTCCTTGTCAAAGTATAAAACGGTAGCCTGTACACAATAAGCTAATCATATACTTGCAAGAAATTCTTGTATTTGATTGACACTTACGGCTGCAGCGATTGGATAGTATTTGAACGAACAATGTGACCTTAAGTAAAACAAGCGTAATTTGTAGAAAAGATTATGTATTTTACCATTTAATGCCGTTTTTAAATAACCTTATGCAATATCATTTGGGGCATCTATGCTTACAAGTCCGCGAGTTTAGGATCATCGACTATAATAAAGGCTGGTCTTCATCAAGGAATGCTTAAAAGAAAACGAACAAAATAAAAACAATACTAGAATTCTTTAAAAAAAAAAATCATTAATTAATTAAAAATTAATAAAAGAACGGAGTTCTATATTGGTTCCTCATCTTTTGCGTTGATGTAAAGGTAATAGGTACACAGATTATTTTGCATTACTTGTTAATTATTTTTTGATTTTTTTTTGAAAGATGCTAACACTAGCTAAAAAGTTAAGAAAGACAATATTATAGTCTTAATAATAATATATGCTGCTACATTGAGACGTAGCTATATCTTCCAAGAATAATAGCTCTTCTCGGCAGACATAAACTAGGTAACCAGGGCATGTCATACTCGCATTAGTCTAGTCAAGAAGAGTATTTAGAATTTTCTGACTTTTCTAACGATCTTTCACAAATATTACACTTCTCGACTATGTATCCCATTCATCGTTTTGAGATCTTTACAACATAACAACAAAAATAATGTAATCGCAATTTATTTTCAGTCATTATTATTTAGTTGCACATTATAAGCGTCCATGTGTAGCGTCTTGCGGCGATATAAAGATAAATGAATGGACGTTCTATTCATGTGCGGCATTTCAATATTATCGCGAACCTTGTCAAGGGAACAATGGGTCGAAAGCTAAGAGATGAAGTGGCATCGTTAGTAGGAAAACTGACGCATACGCTTTATTCTTATATCATTCTAATAAAGATTATAATCGTGTAAAGTATTGAATTATGTCAAGAATGCATGGCGGTTTGCACATGGTAAAAGCTTCATTTTGATGGATCAATGTTAACAAATCGCAGAATATGTATTTTTTAAAATAATGAGTCACTCTTAGTCTACATTCGCACGCAGTTGTTTATTGTGTTCTCATAATCCCACTATTATTATGGATATATGATGGAATAATGGATAGATGGATGGATGGATGGATGGATGTGTGGTACTCTTTCACGCAAAAAACCACTGAACCGATTACGATGAAACTTGGTATGTAGATAGCTGGAGACCTGGATTAACGCATAGGCTACCTTTTTATCCCGGTATTCCCACGGGATCGGGAATCCTTAGAGCGTTTAGTAGTAAACAATCCTATAAGATAAGGTAAAGAAATAAAATAGTTATAGCACTATTCCAGATCTAAGATATAGCAGTTTATTCTTCTTTGTGTAACTCAATATGTTATGATCACTATAATATATATAGTTTTGGATTTCTCGTTCCCTTTGATTAATTATATTTTAATTATTAAGTATAATATATTAATCGGTAAAATAGTTAGGATATTGATTAGGATGTAAAAGCTATCAACTTTCCTTATAGGAAAATTCTAAATAGAAGAAACAGCAGTTGCTGTTGTCCGTTTCTCTTTGCATCTAAGATTTACAAACTTTTCTATTCTTTTATACATGTTATTGTACATTTTTATTCTAGAATCATAAAGCGCACATTAACTTTCCTTTTATCATCTTTGTTCTTTAATAATAACAACTATAAACATTTAAAAATAGCGAAATAATTGTATACGTGTGGTGTTAAATTGTGTTGCTATTTTTGAAACGTTCCTATCTTTATATTATCTAACTAGCTGCACATATTCTATGACGCAATAAAACCCG
Source organism: Euplagia quadripunctaria (assembly GCA_963859945.1). Taxonomy (NCBI): domain Eukaryota; kingdom Metazoa; phylum Arthropoda; class Insecta; order Lepidoptera; family Erebidae; genus Euplagia; species Euplagia quadripunctaria. The sequence goes on along the minus strand of OY982569.1, from coordinate 17,885,577 downwards.
ATTTTATAACCAGAGCCCTACCAAAGGGAGTTTCATTAATTTTTAATTTGAACATTCGGCTTTATATTTTTTAATTAAGCATTGTGGTGGTTATAAACTTTTATTAGCTACTAACTACACTCTCCAAATAAATTATAATAAAGTATGATATGAATAAAATTGTTGTAACTTCTATTTTTGTATTGTTTATGTTGTTTACACAATTTACTGCTACCAATTTATACAGTTTGGTAAATTCTAAAGGTTTAGACTTTTAAATAGTACGGGGCTAATTGTCGTTTATAGCTTGATGTTTGACCTCTGTTTGTTAAACGATTTTTGTTTGTAGTTTGAAGAGTTTCAGGTTATCAATAAAACAATTATGGAAATCGTTTTTTCCTAACTTGACGGAGCTTTATGTTATCAATAATTTAATTAATTGCACTCGAATTTCGGCCCCTGGACGAACACTAATTATAATGAGGTACACAGTCAGTCAACAGAGGTATAAAGGTACACAGTCTGATTATCGTTTTACAGACAAACATTTCATCCTAATAATATAAAATACTAGCAATCCGCCCCGGCTTCGTACGGGCAGTAAAGCATAATATTTTCGTCATCTTTCAGCAATTTTACACAGCACCTTAATGAATTATAAAACTTCCTTATGAATCACTCCGTCTATTAGTGAAAACCGTATGAAAATTCGTTTGATAGTTATTGAGTTTATCGCGAACAGACAGACAGGCAGACGCGGCAGGGGACTTTGTTTTTTATTATGTAGTGATTTAAAGAACATTACGCATTATAACTTTTCCCAAAGTAACTCCACATATCTATTTGTATTTGAAACATAAATCTGCAACAAGCCCTCATACTCACTTAAAAAAGTTGTTAAAAACCATACAACACGTTAACGCAATGAATAAATTTAGAACAAAGCATCCAGTAAACATGAAACATTAATATACATGGTGTGCGATATTTTACTCTTGCAGATTAAACTGATACAGTATGAGGCCTCCGGGAGACGTTTAACTAACTTAGTTCTGGCAAAGAATATGGAAATGGCAGTAATAAAGATATGCTACTTGATTAAAGTTTTTTTAAATTAGCATTTCACTGAGATGTGCTTAGGTTGTGATTAAATATAAATCTAAATCTTTTATTGCACAGACGTGCCGTGATAGCCTAGTGGCTATTGGTACCTATAACTTTTTAAAAGTTTATAGGCGTATTAAAAATTAATAAATACTATTTACAAGTTTTTATTTAACTCGCAAAGTTGTTAGTTTGGGTCAAATCTTGTAAGCTGAATTAAAACAACTTACCCTTATCTCAGGGAAGTGAAATTTTATATGTTGGTTCAGTTCCAATAACAATGCATTTTTATAATAAGCATGACCTGATTCTGTACCCAAGATTGTCGTCAGATGAGGGAACTCTTTGATGGTTAATAGTACAGTTACGAAACTTTAATTATGATTCATGATAATGATAATTGAATTATGATATTCTCTATTATCTATAAAAGTTTGTTGTTTAAAATTGTTTTTACAATTAACATATTATAGTCAGAACGAACTTTGCGATGCAACTTGCGTACCTGGGAATACTTTATAACGGTTTTGTAAGGTCGGCTAAACCCACTAGCAAAAAGCGAAAGACCATAGCATAAACTCCCGCATAATCCTCAAAACAAAATAAACAAAACAAATAAATAAATAAATAATAGGAGGGAGCACGTATGTCTGAGAACTTTCTTTGTAACTTTATAGAAACAAAAAAACTACTGTTTTGGAAATATCCAAAACAGTACATAGTGTTTTTGTTTATATCATAAAAAAAAAATCAATTTTCAGTTGGTCACACTGATGATTTTTCTCTAATAATTAAACAGGATGCACTAGTTACTGTTTATACATTTTTATTCATTTTACAATTACAAATAATGATAAATGGCCGTGTGTGCGGTGTCTCAAACTGTTATTGTTATAATTAAATACATAGTTAATTCCTTGCGACTGTATAGATTCACAGAATACGTCAAAGATGATGGTGATGATGAGATGTAAAAAGTACGAACTAGTATTTATCTAAAAATCTCATTCAATTTTAATTAGTTTGCGAGCTACACTAATCTGGTAAATTTGAACGCCTGAAGACAGACGTTTTTAATCTGAAGTTTTCATGATATTAACTCTTCTAGGTAAAATAATAATTAATAGTAATAAACATTCTACGATAAGGCTTGCCTTACTATTTACTGACAAAGTTGTTGATGTTTAACAAATTCTTCTTACTAGTTTTTTTCATAATAAAATACAGAAAATGGGCAAAAATTTCCCTTCGTCTTGAAAGCGGTGGCTAGTCTTAATCATAATCTTTGACCCCTCATAGCAATACATGTTATAAAAAGGACATAAAACTGTCTTAAAGAAGTAGTAAATCGTCTTCAAGAGCGACATTTCGGTGCGTTAGTTGTTGACCCTATAATATTACTCCTATAATCTCTAGAGACTTGTTTGAAAAAGAGTTCGACTAACAGAAAACAAGTGTCCTTTTAAAATTAAATTCATTTTTGTAATTAAATAATGTACTTCATTTTATACGTACTTTTGAACACTACTCCACCCACGTGAAAATGACGGACTGGGTATCGTTAAAATAATAAAATTCCTTGTAAGTTTGCAGGTATGTTGAATGTTTGCTTAAGTAATCTTTTCAATAAAATAATAAAACTTTTAACTACTAACGTTACTATTTAATAACTGGCTTGCGATTTTTCTAATCACTACTAATCAAGCATTTTGCTACGTTTGCAATTGAGTGTTTCAGTGTCTTCGTATTTTAGAAGTTCGCACAGTTTCTGCAGACGCTATGGTATAAAGTATAGTAGCATGTGCTTAAACTCACTTGATATTCACAGAAGAATTAAGTAATTGATACATTGTTTGATTTAAAGTTCACAACAAAATATATACACAACTAGTTACATAGTTCAATTACATTAAAATAACTAAATATATTACTTATAAACTAAAATAAAGAACGCAGAACCCATATTGGCGTCATGGATATGCTATTCCCCATAGCTGTATTAATGTGATGTTAACTAGTTTACAATCGTCAGAGCTAAACATTGTTCAATTAAAAAAAACTAAATAGATCGCACGGCATCGCAGTTCTATAACCAGACAACTGATAGCATTGCTACGTTGGATGGTAATGGCAATACTTAAGAGTCAATAAAATGTCACTGTCTGTTTTGAATATTTTTAAAATAGTACCTTAAATTCTTATTTAGTTTTAGCTGCAATAACTGTCACTATTTTTAAGTTTAAGCCGTTGAATCCAGTTTTAGTTATTCGAAAACTATAAACCACATCTCTATGCTATGAATATTATTCAACGCTATTCACCGTTCGGCCAAATTAAGTCCATGCTATTATCCACGTTTCCTTTCCACGGGGGTCCTGTTAATGCGGAACAGAATTTCCAACGTGTTTGTATCATACATGGCATTTTGTTGTTATAGAACCGCTACTACCAAATTGTCTTGACCTCTTTCGTCTCTCATGTCTGTCCGAAAACGCTCTTGTTGGGATTTACTGCAAGGCAGACTCTGAGGTCTAAGAAAATTGGTGGTTTTATACGTGAGAGCATGCTTCATTTGTTCGTTGCCAGAGGCGCTAGCACCCGTACCATTGTTTATGAGAACGGCCAATTATGTCTTTACAACACACTTTCTTTAGATTTTACGGTATTTTTACACAGCACCAGAGTTATTGTTGCAGCTCATTAAGAGTCGGATTTTTGTTGTTGTTCATAATCTTTTGTTTGTATTATATTAGGACAGGCTCTAGAATTTTACATATCTAAAGTTATTTACTGAGGTTTGCCGAAAATAATATTTTAAACAATTTATTTATGTTGGGATTAGAAACGCATTCATCTAGGTCAAACTGGGCTTCAAACTTTATTCACTAAAATATTTAAAAGTTAAATTATAAGATTATTATTTTAACTTTACTAAATTTCCATTTCATGTTGATTTTCAGTACGTATATTTGCCACAAATCTATATCTTCTCTTGGGAGGTCTAGGCGTAGGTGTATCATAACCTTTAAATTATGTTTTAATTTTATAAAACGGTTTAAGAATGATTAAATAAAATACAATGGTGCTATGTATTATATGTATAATTCAGGTTTCAATGTACTTTTGAAAATATTTGATTAAATTTTAACTGCTTAATTTTACTTTTGATCATTTAATTTGATGAAGCTATGTTTTATTATTAATGATTTACTGTTATGACATTTGAAATTGGATATTTTTTAACCTTATTATATACAAGCAATAGTGCTGAAAAAACTTTTTAAAATTATAATTATGTATTCAAATCCAGAAAATCGTTTTTAACTTATTCCTAATTATTGTATCGATTTTAAACTTATCATGTTATTATGATATCTTTAAGCGATGATAAAGCCAGGCAGTGGATGGTAACACTGTTGAATTTATTACAATTCAGTGTTCTGTTTTAACGAATCACAAAAACTCGGTGACAGCATATGACAATACGTGTACCTCTGTGATGGTGATTAAATGACAATAGGAATTCTAACCGGCACACCACAGGCTTAATATTTTGTAAGCATATTGTACATTTTATTAAGGGGCTCGTGACTAAGTGGTAACCAAGTAGGTTAGCATATTGCAAAGTTAAATATTACTAGCCAGGTCAGTCTTAGGATGGGTGATCATCCTTAACACATTCAGATCCCTTCGTGCCTCGAAGAGCACTCTAAGTCGTCAGTCGTGGTTGCCATACGAACATCTGTTGCATTCGTTACGGGTAGTTAGAGCCTTAAAAGAAGCCCGGCAACCTGGTCTAACTACAGAACTTCGAAATCGCCTAGTACTTGGGTTGTGGAGGTCTGATGGTAGTCGCTTCACGTAAAATATCAAAGTTCGGCCGTATCGTAGTTAGACTGAAAGCCGACTCCAACCTAGTGGAGAAAGAGCTCAGATGATTGTGCTCAATTAGATTGCTTTTATGCAACAATGCGTTAGAGGTGTGCATCGCTGGTAAGCAGGGTGCGGACCAGCGCCAACAGAATCCTGAACATGATAGCGGAAAGATTTGATTGTCAATATGTAAATCACTGCAGTTCTGTCTCCCATGGGATGGATCTGCAGTTGTAAGACTAAATTAGTGTGTAAAATTGTTATATTATCATTTATATTACACTAATAGTAAAATACTGTGTAACATAGTGTTACAAAATAGTTATACTAACAACTGAGTCGTAGTTGCTTTAAGTAATTCTATTATTTAACCGATCAGGATCAGTGACCCACATTTTGATCAACAGTGTTGGGATCTGTTGATAAACAAAATAAGTGATGACACATTCATTATTATATATTGCTTAACTCAATCATTAAAACCTTTATTAAAACGATACAATTTATTAAATATAATGTCACATAAAAATTCATATTCTGCACCTGTCTTATTAATACCGGTGTGTTGTAAAGTGCCTATGAGTATGTGTTTCATGGAAGTAGCCTGTACTTCTCTGCGAGTTCATATTGAGGGACTTTTAAAATTGTACGAGTAATTTTATATTCCTTACGGATTTGATTTCAAAAGGTTTTAGAGACTGTAAAAATATTTTTAGTGCATGATTTAAACTTCTTTAGAATCGTTGTGATTTGAAATTCGATGAAAAGAAAAACTCACACCCGAAAGAGCAAACATGCATAAATAGGATTTAGCCTGTGAGAGAATGAGATAGAATACAAGTTTACAGTGTTTCCTATAATCTTTGCCTTTGCGCCTGCCTGAAACGCGTCAATGTCAACGTGGTGTCATTTTTGTGCATTTGCGTATTAAAATTCGTTGGTTAATTCATTTATGTTAATTGTTTAACACATCTGTGTTAATTTGACCAAAAAATTTTATATAAATTATCTAAAATTAAATTTATTAACATTAGTAAATTATTTCTGTTGATTTTACTTTTTATTTCTCATTCTCTCGTAAATCGTCTCTCTCTACTGTAAAGTTTCTTCAATGATTTACACGAACTAAACGAAGTAACTGGGTCGGTACAACCATGGACAGTGCCGCAAGCCAGGAATGATTTTTCTAAATGCGTGCTTGGTACAAACCTCGCGGGGACAATTTACGCCGGGCCGACCGTCCGATGTGATTGTTAACTGTGGTACAAAGATTACAAGTTATCTCTTATGAGCACGATACTCTGTGGAGTATCGAGTATAGGTCTCAATATCTTTACGACTTATTATTACGTAACTCGTTTATACTAGCGAGAAAGTAACGTCTGTAATAAATAACAGTTAATTTTCATCCAATCACATGTTGTTCAACGAATTCCTTTTTCAAAAAAGTGAAATAGTCGGTTAAAAAACAAAGCTAATTGATGTTATTTTGTTCTTATTTTAAATAATTTGAATGGTAATCGATCATTCATCCTATCTTTTGGCGGCTAGTTGAGTAATCCTCTAACATGGCCATAACCTTTTAATTGGCAACAAAAAAAGTTGCTCGCTAACAAGAAAACTAAGAAATATAAATGAATTTTTATCGTATGTTTTTTAATCTTTAAACCCTGTTAGCACTGTCGTTCTGACTATTTTTTACTTTGTTGCCCGTGTTGCCAGATCCAAGTCGAAATGCAACCAAATAGCATGAAATCACTAATCCGACCTAATTTTGAACGCTATATGTCATATGAATAACGACTGCAGAGCGTTAACTTGGAATCTTAATACGAATCGTTCAAAGCTCCAGCTTAAGTATTTAATATTAATGACCGTCGCCTCTTTTAGAAAAATAGTTTAAGCTCATCAGGGTTCTCATAATATGTTATAGGTATTTACTATGACTTATTGATATTTATATAATCTTTTTTTTCCATTGATTATTGAAGGCAATGAGTAGACCTTAATATACTAGAACGACATTACGAAACAGAGTTTTGTAGTGATGGAATATGTATTTTTCCTTTGCGATATAAAATTTCTACAGATCTTTATATCGCAGTTTTATAGATTGGATGTTGAAGGCCGAAATAAAAAAAACACAAGGAATCTTCAGTCTTTGCAAATGAAAGTTGTCACATACAAATTAATTTATGATTATATTTTTAGCCTTATTTTAAAATGTTGCCACTAAAGAGCAACATAGAAGGATATCGTAAATTACTTCACGTCATGTGAGCGAAACGCTGACAAATGACATATGTTTGGTCCTAACGTTTTATTTTTAGAACGACCCACACAGGGCCGTAATCAAAAAACCATAGTGGAATTAAAACAAACGGAATAAATTTTTAATGTAAGCGATGTGGTGTATCAGGCATACACCATACAGCTTATATTTCTTATTTTAATACAAGTATTGCACTTAATTATATGGCAAGGCCATTTTTTATTTATCGGAATTTTTGATAGTGTTATTAGCCAACTTCAAAAAATTAGGAGATTTAAAATTTACTTCTATTTTGGGCATTAATATTTTTTTTATAAATTAATGAAGGAGTAGTCGTTTGTCTTTAAACTAAATTGATGGAAAGTCACGATGAAGACGAAGATGGGACATACCTATCCAAAAGAAACCTATTCACGCTACTATCGAACACCAAAATGTATAAGTGTAAATTGTTTAAGTTATATATTTTAATATAGTATACAGATAAATATATAATATCTGCACTCATCCAGGCAGCAGATCAACGGCAGATGTTAATAAATTATCCATAGTAATATAATCATATGGCGGATGATAATTATATAAAACTATTAAATTTCATTAATACTTTACTAGGGAATGTAGCTACAACAAGACACAAGTCTAGTATTATAATTTTATTACGAGATTAGTTATAGGAAATAATAAATTGTTCACAGGAACACGGGTGCACACACTGGGAATTTGCTCTTGCGGTACATGTCATTTATTACTCAGTGTTAGTCCCGGATCCCACCCCGCTGAGCGTAGGAGCTATGAAGTCAGTATCATACCGACTGAAATTACAGAATCCATACGATTTCATTAAATCATTAAAGACAAAAGCGGTCGTACAAGCGACGCGGAGGAGTGAGATTGATCACCAAAAGATTTATACTATTTCTGGTAACCTCTTGAGAACCAGCGCGAGTCACGCAAGCCGCTTTTGTTCCGGTGGTCTAGAGACATGTCATCATCAAGCCATTTGGGCATTTTTATAAAGATTATCTTCCTCGCAGCTCAGAAGAGCTACCTATAATTCCTAGCCACTATTAATCAGGGTCACGGTTATCAGTCCGACACTGTCAATTTCCCTCGCCCTAGTAAGGATTATTCTGAAAAAGATTTTTCTTTTCAATTGCTGGATAATGGACTGGCCTGTTGGCCTAGTGGTTAGTGAACCTGACTGCTATGCCATGGTCGTGGGTTCGATTCCCACCAGAGTCTGGGTGTTCGTCGAAGACAAGTATCACATAACGCCCAGTGCATACAAGCGCGCATTCTCCAAGTGGGTAATTTGCAGACATGTTCTGATTAGCAGTCTTAAATAACTCCCGTTCCCGTTCCCGCATCATGCCCAATACTCCCATAGTAGTTCGGAGTTCCTGGATCCCTCCTATTTTAGGCGCAGTACGGCACACCGTGTGGTTTTAGTCGGTTCGATTCTGACACACCACCCCACCGAAAACCCCGGTGGGGTGACGGCCCAAGGAGGTTTCCACACGCACAAACAAAAAGGAGTTATCTATTCAGCTACATTCTCTAGAAAAAGGGAGAAACAAATCAGTTTTGTTTGGTACCCGTCAAGGAGGAAGATTCCTAACATAGAACAGTCCATTGGTTTTTATGACGTATTGTTTTGTGCTTAGTGAACATCGATGTTTCAGAGCCCGTAACTGATAATAATTAATAAGTCACATTGTTCTTAAGGCACTATGGAAGTTTAGACTGAAAGACGTCAGCGTCAACCTGTTGTCCAAAAAAAGCCAACTCAAATTGGATACGCCTATATAATTATGTCAACTTTTCTTCTCGTTCAATGGTTTAACGTTGTCGATGCCAAGACATATGTTCAGGTTTATGTAATACGAATATAATGTCTGTAAAATTATCCTCCAATTGTGTTAACCTGAACTACTATTTACAGCCCCTATTTACTTAAACATTTTAAGCTTTTAATAATTGTTTTGTATCTTACAATTTTTGTACGATTCACCCATTAAATTTTGAGCTCGGGACCATGTAAATATGAAAATAAACGTTTACAAATTAAGTATCTAATAATAATGGTTTATGTTACGTCTACTCAATGCCTTCGGGCTTAATTTAATGATTACGGAACATCATGAAACGAACATTATTTTACTAAGTTTAGAAAATTGAGGTGCTTTAAAGCTATTTGAACAAATTGTAGTGAGCACCAAGGATGGTGTGCCGTACGTTATCCACGTTTTAGGGTGCCGTGCTCAACAAGGAATCCTTATAGTTTCGCTATGTCCGTCCGTCTGTCTGTCAGTCCGACTTCGCTCAGAGTCACTTAGTACTAGAATACTGTAATTTAGTTTAATTATTACATATTTACTAGAGATCGTGTGGTGGTCGAATTAAGACCATGGTTTATTTCATTGGCCAATATTACTTGACCTGTCGTTGTATAGACTTTTGTACCATGACAGGTCAAAATATATACTGGACACTCATAGCTGTATGTACCCGTTTTTGCATTTTTTTAACTTTGTAGCAAATATTGTTCAAAAATTTTAGCATTCGTCACTTCTTCTCTGTACAAACTATAAGTGTGCGAAATTTCATACTCCTCCGTCCGCCCAATTTTCCTAAAAAGGGATCCAAAGTTTTCGCTTCACGTATTAATATATAGATTACGCCGACAAAGTAGTAAAAATAAAATCCTGTGTGGTGTCCTTAAATAAATATTTTAGAAATTGCGGGTGTTCGAAAACGATTCAGGTATCCAATTGCGAAATATTCAGCTTGAAAGTGCTAATATTTGTTAGTTAATTATAATGCTTAGTTTCTGGATATGTGTAAAGAAAATCAGGGCTAAGTAGGCTTTACCAGTTAACTAATAATAGTCGATCAAATTGAAAAAATGTAAAAAGAATTAAAAATACGGAAAAAGTAAAAAGCTAAATTTTTTGCCATTTTATTTTACTTATATGGAGTTCTCAACTATGGAATTTTATGTTACGCGTGGTAGGACATGAACTTATTCAGTTCAGTGAAAACTGGCCGTTCCCCCCCGCAGTTGCACCTGCGTTTATGATCACTGCTCCACTCCTAAAGGTCATAGCATGATGTTACATAGCCTATTCTATCCCTCATAAACCTGGCTATTATCGTGTATCCAATCTATTTAAACAAACAAACAAATCAACAATCAAACAAAAATGCTCTTTAGTTTTATTATATAACTATAGCGGTTACGAAGTAACTATTTTCTTATCTCTGGTAGCAGTGTTAACAAAATAAAAAAATATCTGCATATTTTTTACTATATTATCCTAATATTCGGTTTGGCAAAGGATCAAGATTGTCGTGAAAACTTTGGTTGCATGAGACTTGATAAGCGAAATATTTAACAGCGCAGTCTAATTCTTTACTCGTAACATTTTGCCTTAAAAATCATTCCACTTTCGAAAATGTAAGTACTCAATCTTCCTTTGAAGAAAAGATGTGATGCTTTTCTTCTTCAAAAGTGTAGATATACTAAGTTTTCACTGCTCTTAGTACTACAAAATATTAAAAAATACCGTTTGCCATACAGGTTAAAGTAGTATAAAAGTTTATTCAGAATGTTACAGAAAGGTGTGGTCTTATTTTAGGGTCGTATAGTAGACTCCGTGAATAAAGTAAAGCGCTAACAATTTTTTGAAAATTTGTGATTTTTAATAAGTATAGAAATCTTATTTTGTAACTGAAAAATTAAACTTGAAAATTTACCAATAAAGCTAATATTTCGTATTACAGAGGGCTGATATGTATGAAACTATGGGTATTTAATGCAAGGATGTTAATGGAATGTTCAGATTTTTCTGAAAATAATTGTTTTTAAACTTTTGCGACTTTGATACATATTACATATGTAACTTGTGATGTGTGTTTTTTCTGAAAATGTCTGAAAAAAATAACAAAATCACAGAAATTAACATGAAAATTCATAACTTGCTGTTCAAAAATGTGCACCTACAGCAGCAAAAGCGTTTACAATAAAAAAAAATTACACTCAAGCTACAAAAAAATTTCAAGCTAAATCAACTATCTGCCGACTACACATAACGCTCTTAAAATTTGACCACACCTTTCTGTAACACCCTGCGTATTTTTATAATGGGTATGTAGGTAGTAGTCTCTATAAAGTCGTCTCGTTAATCGTTTTAAAACAACATCCTTAAGGTATCCGTGGTAATGATTTGCTTGTACCCTGGGTGGACAAAGCAATATAAATACGATAACAAGGATCACGCTCATTAAGCTATACTATATAGTTGATAGGAATAAAGATCAAAATTGAATGACAACTTTTGTGGTAACCGCATTTATGTTGTGGTTTGTGTCGTAAATATTTTCACAAAATGGCTTTCTTAGAACGATTACACTGAATTACAGAAGCTCTACTTTTATATGGATGGTAGCAGAATCCTGACGCGTTTGGAGTTCCGCGTTCAATGCTCGGAGGAAACTTCAAAACCATTTCATATTTCTGAGAACACATCTCTTATCGTTTTACTACTGCACGTCAAACCCGTAGAAGTTTCATGGATGTCATGATTGATTTAAATGACTTACAAGTTTGTTTTTAGTATTCCAGTTTAGAAAAAAGTAAGTTCTCTCTGTTGAGGATAAAGAGCTTTATCGGCATTTGGATAATTACACTATCCAATTTCAATTACCTGATGCATGGTTATTTAGAATTCTATTATATCTAGTCTTTTCTAGTTTAATCTACTAACAGGTCAATCAACCAATTCCAGTGGTCAATCAATCAATCATCAACTATGAACCCTTCAGGAATCGAGTCTTGTAATAGACGGATTAGTTTTAAGCAAAAAAATATAACATATCAAGAGAGCTGTAATTGTTGGTAATTTAAAACATATTTAATCATTCACTATTTATACCTAGAATAGAATAACACTAGTCCTTAGCAGAAACGTACTGTGTCAACTTAGTATACAAAATTTTTTTTTACATTATTAATAATATTCGGAAAAATCAACTGAATCCATGACTGTTAAAACCAATGCTTACCTCACCAACTGCTAAATTGGTTAAGTAAACAAAAGCTGTTTGTCCTCAACTGAGGGAATAAAATAATACTAGTCTCAGTACTCAGCAAAGACATACAGTGAAAACTTAGTTTAAAAATTTAATTTTAGATTATTAATAAGTTTCGGAAAAATCAATGTACTGAACTCATGGCTCTCTTAACATCGATGTTTACTTTCCCAACTTAGCTCCTTGCTCGCTACCTTGAAAAATTAAAGGTTTACCTTTCATTTTTCATGCTAGCGAGCTTATATTTTCAATTACATCTAACGGTTACTTCCTCAGCTCACCAGCCCGCCAACATGAACTCTTATAAATACGAGTTAAAAACTCAAGAAAACTGGTATTTATAAAAATGCATCTATATTAAAGTGTTTTTCCATAAATAAACCGAGAACCTACATCAAATAGAACCTCCACTAGCTGAGTTTTAATCCTATTTATCCGTTTTTTGAAACGCTTTTTAACTTTGTCCTGGCTTCTTTAAAAGCGTAATAAATTATTCCAGTACTCTTGGGCTTTTAAAACATTGAAACGTAGATGTAATGTGATTTGCTATGCTGTTTTACAAATATAGGAATGATATCTTAAACGTAATGGAGGATTCATAAGTGTGTTGGGACATTTAAATGGAGGATTAGAGGAATATGTATTTAGTAATTTAGGTAATAACTCAATACCAAGAAATATTTACACGAAACGCTCTACTTCACTAAGTACTCTGCTTCTATTTTTAGATATCAAAACATATATTGTAGTCCTCCGCGGCGTCTGTCGGTCTGTCTGTTTATTCACGATAAACTCAAAAACTACTGAATGAATTTTCATGCGGGTTTCACCAATAGAAAGAGCGATTGATGAGAAAGATTTAGGTATATAATTTGTTAAGATTTTGTGTAAATTGGTTGAAATATGATGATGACTGTTAAAGATGTCTCTGCTACCCGTGTGAATCCGGGGCGGGTTGCTAGTAATAGATATATGTATACATTTATACTATAACAGTACCTTTTTGTCCCTTCAAAAGCAATTTAACTATAAATGAATTATTTCACCGGATCCAAATAATATAGATTCGGGTGATTTCCTTTTGTGTGTTGATTGACTGTTATTTTTATAGGAATCATTTTATTATTCAGCTTTAAGAATGTTTCTGAACATAAACTCACAAGTACTTGTAGATATACAAACCAATAATATACCAGCACAAAATGGATAACAATTGGGCTAGTAAATTTTGAAAGTAATCATAGACAAACAAAACATAATGTCTATACATTTCACGCTATGTTATTTTCATTTAAATAGTCTTTGACTAAAAGCATTTTGATTAAGAAAGAAAGAAAAATTAAAACATTTTATCATTTGCATTTTTATCTTCCATAAAGCGTTGGTTAGTATTTTTATTATCATTTTGTATTTGTGCACGATAATAAATATGTATGTTATTATTTTCACGCACATATATCAAATATTCATATAAATAACGACATGACTCTATCATTATGTTAATTCTTTAATTTTCTCCCTTAATTAATGTGTACGACGTAAATTATATTGCTCGGATAACACCATCTACTTTGTAATCATTTGCATTTCAGGACCATATAAAGCGATGCAAATAGTTTCTTATTTTTTGTTTGATGGCAATGTGCTAGTGCAAAAGAAAACGTAAGAACGAACAACAATGTTGAGGGATGGCATGGAAAGTTGACGTTTGAATGAGTAACGAACATCCAAACATCTTCACAAACTTTCACATTTATAATATTAGTAGGATCTATTTGTGGTTACATTCCGAGGTTTTAACTTGTCAATGGATCACCATATTAATTTTATTTTTTTATTATTTTATTTTCTACTGTGGTTGTGAACAAAGAAAATTAACTCTTCAATAGCAACTAGGCTTTTTGAGATTTTCTTTATTGGCAACTAGTTGTGTACCAAGAATAAATGTTCTTCTTTCACAACTGGTTGCCATAAAAGACTAAAAAATTCTCATAGACAACTGGTTGTGAAAGATAGTTGCGATGGCGGCCGAAAGGTATTTTCCATATATGGTATCCTACCTACCATATATACTCGTATCTTAGCACCTAGACCTGAACGAATGGTGCAGTCTTTTAAGTGGTTTTCTAGCTTTGTGATAGGATTCTCAGTCAATTTTCATATGAAGCAATTATTTGTTTGACTTATCAAATCTAGAAAATGTCAAGTGATGATATCTATGGCTTCAAATAAAGGTTATACAAATTCATTTGTAGTACTTTAGTTATTCCATATTCGTAAACAAAACACCATTTTCTTTGAGTGAAGTGGCCTCCTTGTTGCTTTACCAATATGAATATTTTGTACTCCATGGTCATTGAATTCAGTAAGTTAGTAAATCCGTTCTGACTAAACAATTTATACCGTTTATTTACATAAATGTACCCGTAACTCAATTTCACAAATTTATAATAACGTCTAAACTACACAGTTATACCCAATTCGCATTTTTCTCTCAAATAAGCCGCGGTTCTTGAGCTTATCATAATATTACATTACGTATTCTATCGGCATAAATCATCCATATTCAAGATGATTCAATTTAGTCCATCTCAATTTGATATATAATTTCAACTTTATTACTTTTATATTTTTGGATAAAAAAATGAAATACAATATTTATCTAGATTGAACGTATCAAATCGTGCTTTAGAGTACCGATATTCATGTTTAATAAACTTTTGAATATGAATTTTGAATTCACTAAATTGTGACGCCGGTGGGCCATGATTTCGCTACATTACATTTATTATAATTATGTAGACCTAAACACAACAAAAACTTGGAACCTTTCCACCCAACAACAGCGGTTGTCAGTTGTCCAACAGCATCAGCTGATTCCAGATGATGTTACAGCATCAGCTCGAAGTTACCATCTTATTGCAATACTATTGAGCCACAGGATACAAAATTTCAAATGGATCAGACCCGCAGAAGTTGTTTACATCCCTTCAAATATTAGAAAAGAGAGTAGAGAAGGTCTTCAAACTTAGTCTGTTTTAGATTTTTTTTTACACAAGTCTTAGTCCAACAAGGTCTTCGAGGTCATCTTAATTGATCAAATGTGGTGATTGAGATGTACCTTTTACTTGAAAGTAGTACTTAAAGATTCAACCTGATACGGGAATCTTCCGTACGTGTTATTGTACGTATGTATTATATTGCGCGCTTAAAACTTGATAGCCTTCAAAAAAGAGCCACTTACTTTATCCTTAAGTTTATCAATAATAAATTGACAAAAAAGGCATCTATGTTGGTTTCCCATTAAACAATACATCTGTGGCACCCAGTATTTATCTGAAATGTGTGAAACCAAAGTATTCACGATAACAATTCGCAATCAAAGGCGTACTGTACTATAACAAATAAGTGCCCATTCTCTCGCAGGCTAAATCTTATTTATGAATATGTTTGTCTCTTTTTGGTGTCGCTTTTTCATTTCATCGAATTTTCATATCATAAAGATTTTAAAGACGTTTCACTTCAAAAAACAACCAAACTAGGTAAGTCTAAAATTAATTTTATTTATTAATCCTTTAAATATATTTAATCTGCTTAACTTGAAGCCTGGGTGTGAATGTAGACAATCCATCAATCAAAGCAGTGCACAATAGTCCTCCGTTAAACACGCGTCTGTGCTACAGACAGACGTAGCGAATTATAGTAGTAGCAATTGTAACCTTTTCATATACAACGATATTTTAGTTAGTTAGGATCTAAGATGTTTTATAGGCATAGGATAAGTGTATTAACCAGATCATTTCATAAGATAGATATAAATGAAATTGAAGTGTCTGTTTGTATTGTCAAAATAATATATTTTTTGGCTCATACAGTTGTTTGCACGATACCTATGCCTAAAAATCAGTTTTAAAATTTTTTTGTCAGTATGTCTGTTCCGGCTAATCTCCGGAACGGGTGAACCGATTTCCACGAGACTTTCACTGGCAGATAGGTGGTTGTTTAAAGAGTAACTTGATTTCTTTTATTTTGGAAAAAGAATTAGGGTTAGGGTAATAATTCCGCGCAAAACATATACCTTTTTTCTGTTTTTTTTTTCTTGTGGAAACCCCCACGGTTCATCACCTCACCATGGCTATTGGAAAAAATATACCTACAGATGTACACGCGAGCGAAACCGCGCGGGAACTGCTAGTTACTACTAAGATTATAATTAAAACTTAACTAAGAATAAAGTTCTAATAATAATTTTGAGCCAATTATACTTATTACTTGATACTATTCTATTTTTGAGTCCGTAAAAGGTCCATAACAGAACTTGTTATAATAGTACCTTAATACCTACGGCATAGCATATATTCACTCGTTGTAGTCACGACTACTTATATCATAAAGCTTCAAGTTTGACCAATTGACCATTGTCTAACCGAACGCAGAGTGTAACGGACGCTAAGCAACTCACAACGTTTCACGCCGACATAAAGGCAAGGTCACACTGGGTCCCTATGACTGATGTTGACGCAAGTCGCCTTTGACTCCGAGTCGCTCAAACGTCGATCTAGCTTGAGGCTGCTTCGTATCTATAGTGAGGAATATTTAGATATGATATTTTATTTATTTTGAAATCGTTCAGAAACAATTTTTTAAGTGAAATCTTCTTTAGGTACGTTTGTGCACTTTTGCTATGGGGAAAAAGCACTGAACTCGTGACCATCACACTAATATTACATATATAGATCCACTAGAGGGCGATAATCTAAACATTGAGTTTAGTCAACTCCTTATTAATTAATGTCACCAACCTGCTAATGTGACGTTTAAGTGCGTCGTTTCGTTTAAGTTTTCACTTTTGTCGGCAGTCCCATGACTGCCTATTTTTTTTAATTATTGATATATTGGTCATAAAACGTATAGTAGAAACCTTCATAACTATTAAAGTATTTTCCCCAAACAACAAAACACCAAATCAAACCCAACTATGTACGTATTTGTATTCATGCTGAATAAACCTTCGTCATTCAACCCAAGGGACTACTGCAAAAGTGTCACATATATTGCCATTGGTGAAACCGAAGCCAAATAAAGAAATAAAATATATTATGAACAGTTAAAAACTGGACTATAAATTGTGCACACATCACGTTGCTTGAAACGCCGCTGGCCATAATGATTCATTAAGTGCCTCCCCGGGATTACCTTTTTGTAATTGGCCGATGATGCGAGAGCCGTATCACTGCTTCTCTTTTACTCGATCCATGAGGTTTAAACGATGAGCTGGTTAAAACGTTTTATAGTTTTAGTTTTTTCATGGAACTTCTGCAGCCTACATTCTATATTTCATGCTGGCAATTTCGAAATAAGTGCGAGTAGCAATGTACTTATGAAGTTAAATAATGTATGATAATGTCAGACTGTTGTTAGTCGCGTGGAACATACAGGAAGGTGCGGAAAGAATACTCACACATGTATTCCTGAAGACATATAATATATTAGTCTATGTGATATTGTCGAAAGTTTACGCGACTGTTACACATTGAAATAAAACTATTTTTCACGGATTCTATCGGGATTTATTTGGTGTTATTTTACTATCTATACTGATCCTAACGTTTCTGACTGAGCAAGACAACAAGCTCTCACTACCGCGCCTGCGTCACAGATCCCAAGAAAAGCCAGCCACTGTCGAGCGCCAGCCTGCCATTCTACCGTATGTGTGAGGAGTTACTGACAAGATTGGCTACATCTTGAAGCGAGCTTCAATCAATATATACTACAAGCCGCCAACGAAGATAAGTCAATTTTTACCATCTGTCAAGTGCCAAGTACCTCTACAAGATGCAGGGGTCTATAAAATAGACTGTGACTGTGGGCTCTCGTACATTGGTCAAACCAAGAGAAGCATTGGCACCCGCGTCAAAGAACACATTGCTGATATAAAACACCAACGCTCGATGAAGTCTGCTGTGTATGAACACGTGCAACAAGGGACCAACCATTACCTGCGTTTCGATAAACCACAGGTACTCGCGAAAGAACACCGATTCCTACCAAGGATGCTCCGTGAGGCTATTGAAATTAAAAAACACCCTAATTTTAATAGAGAAGATGGTTGGAACGTACCACCAGCTTGGGATCCGGTTATTCACTTACTCAAACCCAAGAAAATTCAAAACACAGCAAGGCTTCAAGACACTTTGAGCTCATTCTGCGTAAATAGTAACACCAACAATCAACAAACTTCGGGTACTTTGCACTTCGATACATGAGACGACCACCATCTTAGTCTACCCGTGACCATGGCTGCTGAAAAGCAACTGAAACGTCGGGATCAGTATAGATAGTAAAATAACACCAAATAAATTGCGATAGAATCCGTGAAAAATAGTTTTATTTCAATATTAGTCTATTACAAACCCACAATTTGTTGGCGTTATTTTTTGTCTCACATAGTCTCACTCCTCCTGCTCACAATTGCAGGCTAGGCGCCAACATCTGCAACGGTACAATTAATGTACGTAATGATAGTAGAATGTTGATGGAATAATGTTTTTCTCTTTAATTCTTACACCAGAACTTACTATTATTCTTTAATCTATTTATGTTTTTTTTCCTTTAAAGGTTGCATGTAAGAGATCACTCTAAGCGATAAGGCTGCCCATTGTACATATTATTCACTTTGTGTATTTATTTTAAACTGAATATTGTTGGTATACAGTAAAGATTATTCTATATTTATATGCCCACAGACTACGCCCACAGACTACCACAGAGTATAGACTTTTTTATCCGACCATAAGGCTCACTACGTTTTTTTCTATTTTTGTCATTTGCTTTTTTTTATTGTATATGTTCTTTATTTAATATGTCTTGTGTGCGTCCAATGTTTGTGCAAAATAAATGGTTTTTCTTTTTTTCTTTCTTCTTTCTATTTCTCAGACTCCACCAGGTGTCAGAATAGTAGGTATTATTCATGTAGATGTTTAGGTGTATAAAGTATATGATTGTCTTTTTCCATTGTTTATTTGCACCTATCAGATAAAAACCACTTTCAAGGAATATCACTAGTCATGAATTTGGTAATATTGAACGTATACTATTAATATTATGTTACTTTAAAATTTACCTTAATTTGTATAAAACTGCAAACGATGAAAATCGCTATTCGCTAATCGCTTATTACACAAAAACCTTCAACTTTATAAGTATTAAACGACTATTGGCGTTCATTGACCATGAATGCCCATGACTTTAAACTTTACGGATGTTTAGCTTGCCATGAAACGGCAAAATGTTACGTAACATCGCACACTTCTGATGGACAGAACGTATGCGTTGATTTTTTGTTGGCTTTTTAAGTATCAAATTCAATTCGTGATCGATTAGTTACTTTTTTTTATTACTACCAAAAAAAATAATCATTTCAAAATAAAACGATCAGTTTAACTTTTTTATACTAATTATATGAAGTCATTATACATCCTAATGAAAACTTATTAAGTCTATGGTTGTTTATATTTTGGCATCAAATATCTTAGGCAACTTGCGGTCATGGGCCATTTTTTTATCATATATATACTAATTTGTATTATGGTAAGAGCTTTTAGACTACAATAATAATGTTTCCAAGAATTTCATTGACTGACAGAGAATAAAATAAAAAAATAAATAACCAAAAAGGAAAAAATAAACTTTGAACTAAATTAAACATTTTGTTATATTATACAAGTTATATGATAAAAAAGCTTGCCGCGAGAAATCTTGATACAAGTAATTCTAAGTCTCACAAGCTTTTATGTAAGTAAATCATATTAAATTTGTGGTGCATATGAAAAACATATTTTTTAGTTTATTTATTTAGATAGATAGATAACACTTTATTTCCACATTAGCATTACAGTGGAAGATACATTTACATGATTACATTAAACAGATAATGTACAAAGGGCGGCTTTATTACTACATGCAATCTTTTCCAGGCAACCTTAGGATGGATCAAAATAATTCGGAGAGACAATGGCAGTTGGTGTTATATTTAAAATTTAAATAATTTGTAATTTCTAATAAATATGAAAACAAATATATACTGATATTCTATATTAACCTATTTTACCTACTATAAATATCAATAAGTACTTATCAATGTTTATAAATAAACCTAACTGTAATAGATTATACAATACATACATAATTAATATACAATATGACCCGCGCAACTTTTCATTGATGCTCCACTCTTATTGGTCGTAGCGTGATGTTATATAGCCTATAGTCTTCCTGGATAAATGCGCTATCCAACACTAATAGAATTTTCAAAATCGGATCAGTAGTGCCGGAGATTACCCCGAACATCCAAACTCACAAACTTTACCTCTTTATAATATTAGTGTAGATTTCTTTTTTAACACGCTTTTACTAGTTTCACTAGTAACTATGTTAACAAATTAACAAATCTTGGAAGAAAATTTTAACTTACTTTTAATTGTCGTATCAAAATTAAACTTTGTATGCATATGTAATTAGGATGAGAATAGAAAGGGCGTTTGAGCGGATAATATGGCATCTTGGCGCTGATCTAAAAATGAAGCCAGGAGGTAGATAGCGGAAAACTTTTGCTGGTTATGTTTCGTAGTGAGGTGGTACGTTCGCGACATCATGTTTGGCACACCCTGATGCCACTCAGTTCTCGGCACGGTCTCACTCTGACTTGGGTGTTTGGAAGTATGCGAAACTTATTTCAGCTTGAAGCTGGCTTGTGTCTAACGAGTGTTTCGTTAATTCCGCTTTTGATTTTGTAGTTTTTCTTCGCCAAGTCACTAGCATGGTTTACAAACAAATGCCAAAGACACACATCGCAACATGACACGAGTCATGGTGTGGAGCCAACCAAGTTGCACCAATCCTAGTCATGCCATACTTTAAAAATGCTATCGTCTTTCTTCATAATCCCTACATAGAAGTCAACTCCCGCACTGTGTTTTGCGTGGGACTTACAAACATTTAAACAACGGAGACAAAAAGCACCTAGACTCGGGACAACTATTTGTGTTTAGTTAGTTAATTTGGTTCGGAGCTAATCTTAACCAGGTCATGCTTCTCATAAAAATCATCGGAACTGAATCAACATGTAAAATTTCAATTCCGTACGATAAGAGCAAGTGGTTTTAATTCAGTTTCCAAGTTTTGACTCAAACTAACAAACTTACGAACATTGCAAGTTAAATAAAAGCTTTTAAATTAAGTAAAAATAAAAGCTTTGCCGTCCCCTCCTGCCTGCAAGGATAGACAGATAATTCCATCTTTGATACTGTAGTCACTACCTGAGACAGGTCTTAAGGAAAATGTTATTGTAACAGCAATTTCCTTTACTACTGTCTGAGTAATCTAAATATGACTGTAGAACCTATAACTAAATTCCCTGATTCTTCATCACTTTGTTTTATAATATGTAGTGATTTAATTAATGTCTAAGTAGTTCTGTGTATCATATTCACAACTTATAGAACTTTTCATCGAAAGATTCGATCGACAATAAGCATTTTCCGCCTCTTCTTTCTCTGTCTTATGAATCACTTAGGCAGCAGTAAAATTAAAACATATAATGCGTTTACACATCCTCTCCTCGGTGGGCACTAGATAATAAAGGCGGTAGCGCATCATGTCTCTCAGTAAGATGGTACCCGAAGGAGTTTCTACATAGAAAAAGTTATCTTGTGTGTATTCTTCTTTCAAGGTATTCCAGAAATTCAGAAGGAATGTCCGTGGTAATCTGAAATATATGTGTGTGAAAATACATACACAAATCGGCGAATTCATAAATAAGATCTTTCTTTTTTCAAGTCTGTTACTGAATCGAAGATATAAAAGTGTCACTCATTGGCAGAGATATGGACGAGAAAATTAAATTTGTATAAAATTTCCTCGGTTGTCGAAATAATAAACTTTTATATACAAAATACAAGCTATTTAAAGCCATACATTTTGGCAATATCTGAAATAGTGGCATTCTATTATTTCTAGTCAATTCAATTAAATTTACTTTAGTTATTAAACTAAAAACATCAGAATCTGAAAAAAAATATAAACGCATTTAATTAATCATTCGTAAAATAACATCGTGGGACAGATTACAAATTGCTATCTAGACCCAACTGAGCAGATACTCGTAGAACACACATAAACGTCATAGATACATTTCTGTTTGTTAATACATACACTTTATACCCAGGTAAATACAAACTTTCCTGTATACAAATATTTGCACTGAGTCGAAAATCCAGAACTGCCAGAGGTCGTGGGTTCGATTCCCACCCAGGACAAATATTTGTGTGATGAGCACGATTATTTGTTCTGTGTCCGGGTGTAATTTATCTATCATATGTATGTATTTGGAAATTTATAGGTATGTTTATCAGCAGCAGCAGTCTGGTTACCATAGTACAGGCTCTGTCTAGTTTGGAATGGTGTGTGAGATGTGTCCAGTTATTATTATTATTATTAACCGAACCCGCGACCCTCGGCGTGGCGGTCGAATGCACTACGGCCACACCACAGAGGTCGTTACAATCAAATGCTACTTCTATTTTAATAAACTTTTTTACACTCTTTGAGTGGATACTTACTGGTTGTCTTTTTTAGACTTTCTCAAATATAGGTACAGGTTTTAAGTAATAAATTTCATTTAACACCTTACAAGAACGGAATAAAACCATTAAATTGTAGGAAGAGGGTACGAATTGAAACATCAAATACCTTTAGTATGAACATCGTAATGCTTTTTATTTCATAATGTCTTTATATCAGAATGATAATGATAATGCATGAGATGTCAATATATTATTTACTTAAGTTTTGAAGTTAAGAATTAAGGATACAAAAATGTTTTATGTATTACTCGTACTTAAATTCCACGCTTTTCTTTTCCATTTAAATAATGATTTACCTTGCTATCACTTGATTACGATACCATAAAGCTCTTCGCGAGCTTATTTAATTGGTTCTAAGGATATATATTTTATTTCTATCTTTTTACACACGTCTATACCACTGACATTATATGACTTTTTGACAAACAAACATGGACCCTCCCTCAGGCAGGTTAAATGGTCACCTAAAGTCTGTACACGTTTGCAACACCGAGTCGCGTGCACACGCATCCCCGACCCTTTTAAATCTATAATCATTATATTACTTTTAATAAATTCTTACATCTTACCAGTATTGTTATTAACATCTCTCACTAAGTCAAATACTTAAAATACGGAAATGTCAGGAACCCAAATACTTTAATTCGCAAATAGGATTTCTTAACCGCTGCTATCCCTGCTTTGAGAAGATTAGAGGCGACCGCATTCAGAATTATTGGACTCTGTAAATTGTTCCCCGTGTAATAACTTCACCATTACTATGTTGCTGTGCACTGGTCAAATGGTCATTTACCACAGTTGGTACTACGACGGTTCTTTGTGGTCACATCGGTCTGCGACCACATTACTTTCTCCTTCGCAAATAAATCTGTTTAAAAGTTTTAACACTTGAAGAGAATACTTTCTAATACTTAATAGTATATTAAAACCAATAATAAAATAAAAACAGATTGCAATTTTGAATGTGCGGAACAAATTGAAAGCGGTGAAAACAACACTATAGTTAAAAAAAACAACATTTCTCATTTCTGAGTTCTGACATATTTGAATTTCTCTATTTTTTACAATTTAAATAAAACTTTTATACAAAATGGATATAATAATATATATCTACTTGTGTGGTTAACATAAAATAATGCCAAACTCTTCTAACACATATTTATATACATTACCACAGTAAAACACATCACACTTTTTAGGGTAAATTAAAAATAACATTCAATGAACCAAAAAGTCAATTAGTTTACATGAATTGCAAAGGTAATGTCGACCGATGCACAAATAAAACACACAGACTTTATTAAAAACAGAAGTAAAAAAATAAAGTGCGTGAAGAATACAGTTGAAACGTTTAATAGTCTCTATAAACCAAAACGAAAAAGTATTTTAGAATTTAACATACATACAAAGCGGATGGAATAATTGTACTTTAATACAGTAAAGAGCATAAACACAGTCATAAAATCGTGTTCAAAAGTTTGCTACACGCCATGCCTTACTAATTGAGATGTTTTGACAGGCCATTCAAAAGGACAAATTAGTGATGCTTATAAAATTTTGTTGAGAACTTTCAAAGCATGAAATCTAATATGCAAATTCTTGATGAAGCGGTACAATGCCTTTTATAAATGCTTTTTTAAATGTAGATCAAGATTTTATTCAAGAGTATTTTAAAGAAAGGGATGCCGGTAATATACGAATAAGTTTTGCAATATAGTCTCTTTAATAATGAAGATTAGCCATGAAAATATTGCATCGTTTTTTATTAAATCTATGGTTTTCTACAATATCACAGTATTTTACTCGGATTATTCAGTATACCTTGTTTGTAGTCGCTTTTGTATTGACCTATTGCATACACTTAAATGCTTGTCTATACGTGAAACACAAAAGCAATATTTTACCTACATTATTTTTGTGTCGTTAGTAATATAATACTTTATTATTTTCGAGTGTGTTAGCAGTTAGGGTGCTATGCTAGCCATAAAGGTATATGTAGGGTATATGGTACAAATTAAATAATTACGTAGAATAATAATAATAATTTTGTTTATTCAGCCAAAAATAAATAATTACATTTACATCACAGGGTATTTGCTTAAAGCTAGTACATCATACATGTAAAATATGCTCTACGGGTGTAATCATCGGCTATAAGAGTACAAAATCGGTTTGCCTCTGACTCTTAAACTAAGCTAATACCTGTGTTTTAAGTCATCAGAGTGAATCGATCCGGTACCATACAAACAGTTTATTTGACAATATTCTTATCAATATTCCAATATATGAGAATTGTTTTGCAAGGCATGTTTAATGTTGTAATTGTATGTATTTGTGTTGGATTGTGTGTGTATGC
Source organism: Euplagia quadripunctaria (assembly GCA_963859945.1). Lineage (NCBI taxonomy): Eukaryota > Metazoa > Arthropoda > Insecta > Lepidoptera > Erebidae > Euplagia > Euplagia quadripunctaria. The sequence goes on along the minus strand of OY982569.1, from coordinate 17,860,256 downwards.
TTGCGTGCTTGTATGCTTTATGTTGTCGGAGAAAGTAGGATTATATTCGGAAGGAAGAAGAAGCGAGCTCTTTTGTACATACGAATATATCCAAAGGAATTTTCAATTTTACTGTAACATATATTATGCGCGATATTTACCAATTGTGAATAGATCTTAATACTTGATTTGTTTGATTCCTTGTTTGATTTGATAGGTATCACAATGGGTCTACAATTGTCCTATTAAACAAGAAATAAAAATAACCAAAAAGAAAAATAGCTAACTAAGTTTTAAATAGCCATTTATTTAGCCATGATAAGCGTAAGCAGCTGGATATAAAAGTTAGGAGTTTAAAAAATGTATTAACTTATTTTCATTAAAACAAAGACACATTTAAAGTTTTTTAAAGTAGAAGTTTAGCAACTGGGAATTTACTTCGGACGTATGGGTAAATAAAAAAATATTTTCTGAGCTTAATAAGTAGTGTAACATCATTGGCAGGCGGCACGGCGGCGGCACAACACGCTGCTCAAGAATTTTTCACGCGGCGACACGCTGTGTTATATCCGTCGTGTGCGTAAACTTCTTTAAATTAATGCAAATGTGTATTTTATTATTTGTAGTGACTATCATTTATAATCTCATCGATAAATCAACACGTTGTTCTTGATTTCATATCGTCTAAATGCATTTTTTTATAATTTTATTACATTATATTGAATCTGTATTACTATTATTTAAGCCTATTTTGGTAGCTTGAATACAGTGATTCATGGCAACTGAATAAAATTGGCTATAAACTATTACGTAGAAATCTAGCAGGAAACCAAATCTAACAATTTGCATTGTACAAAAGAATTACTGCAACCCTCAAATGAACACATTAAAGTCTCCTATTTATTTATATTTATGGTGCCGATAAACCAGTTATTATCACATTAATCATAAAGAACGAACGAAACGGCAAATCGATCTGCTTTTACAGGCATTTAAACTCGTAACGTGGAATAAGTAGAATTTTATAGGTGATTAGATAAAATAGATCTATTGATAACACGATACTCGAAATCCTATTTTAATGTATTAAAATAAAATAAAATCTTAACATAAAAATTTACTATGACAATAAACTTTTTCTATGCATAAGTACGTGGTGGAATAAGTTACGAATGGATTAAATCATTGGCCATACAAAAATGGTCAAGCCACTGTCGATTGCATGCAATCGTTAACGATTCCACATTTGCGATCGTTCGGTCGATGTTTTAATAATAAACCTTTAAACAAGGCAATAAGGTTGAGGCTTAATAGTAACATATATTTTAACAGCATATAAAATACTGTTGACAAGTATTATAAAATTATACGATCCCGGTGTTTGAAAACATACCTCCGAATCGTTATATCTTTGTGTGGACGTCCTGTTGTGGCTCACCCGTATAATTTTAATAGCCTTATTAGCTTCAGCTTTCAAAACACGTAAACAGAAGTTAAATGGTTTATAGCAAACATAAAACATTTTTGCGATAATACCTCGCGATGTTGCCTCAGGTTTTATAGAACTTGATAATGGAGTAATCAAAAAAGCTATTTACGATCCAATAGATATAGTTTTATAACAAGCATCACGTATACACATTTACCAGCAGCGGTAGCGTAATGGCTAAACCATTAGACTCTGGATAAATATGTTGCGAATTCGAACCCCACACAGTGCATCATCGACGTGAAACTCGTTACGTTTAAATACGTTTTAGCTTGTTTTGAAGGGTTAACAAGAATGCTAATAATGTGTGAGTTGTGACCAACATACAAATTGTTTTACAGAATGAAATTAACTCTAACGCAAGACTAGTGAACTCAAAAATCTGATATGAAAATAATAATAATGACTTCACACATCTCACACACGGCCGCCTGATCCCAAACTAGGCAGAGCCTGTACTATGGTAACCAGACTGCTGATAAACATATTTATATATTTTTAAATACATATTAGATAAATTACACCCTGACACAAAATAAATGATTTTTTATTTATTTATTTATTTAAGGTTCACCAACAATTACTTACACATAAAAACACTTACAATATACTATATGCAATATTAAGAATACAGTGTAGCAATTACTTAAAGGTAAACACCACTTGTTTATATTATATTATGGCAATAAAGGAAAGACTAAATTTGTTTCATTATATTAAGTTAAGAATAAATATATCGACTGGCCTGTTGGTCTAGTGTTTGGTGACCCTGACTGCTATGCCATAGGTCGTGGGTTCGATTCCCACCCGAGTCTGGGTGTTCTTTGTGTCCGTTGTTTGTATGTTTGTAAAGTCCCCTGCGACACAGGAGTAATTCCTAATGCGGGAGTTGTCTTTTTTTAAAAAAAAAGAATTAAAAAAAAGAAATAAGCTAAGAATAAGTTAACAAAGTATTATTAAGTTTCTGATATTCTGCTATTAAGTTTTGACAGCTGTGTGGAAAGGGAGTCGAAATGTAGGTCAATTCTGTCACTAAAGCTATTGATAACCTTACATATTCTTGCATAGGGTGAGCTGGCACCGAGTACAGTTCTTCTTATTGGTGTAGAGTATAGTATAGAGTATAGAGTAGGTATAGAGTGGTGTGACTGGGACACGAGGATGATCATGCTCATCACACAATAATTTAATTATGTACTTATACGGGAATTAACGCGATCACGAAAAGGTATTACAAACCTCTGAATTGCCTGACGTTTCGACCAGGTTGCACTGGCCGTGGTCACAGGCTGACTGGCTCAGCGGTGCTCACACAATAGTTTATCCTGGATGGGAATCGAACCCATGACCTCTGGCTCAGTAGTCAGGGTCACTAACCACTAGACCAACAGGCTAGTCAAATATGAAAATTTGTTAGTTGAAATAAAAAGAAATAGTAATAACGATTGACTATACTCGGAAGGACTATTTCAATTTATTAAATAGCTTTAAAGCAAATATAGTTCAATGTAGGTACTAGAAGTACACAGGAAACGGCTTTAAAGATTTTGAGAACATCTTATGAAAGCATAAAGATATAGGCCTTCTTAGAGGCCAATCAGAAATTATTACAACATTTTATATGTCATGGATGGAAAAACACGTATGCAGTATTCACGTATAGTCGTTCAGTCTGAGTGTACCTTGTGTTGATGGTATGTTTGTAGAGCTTCTCACGTTACAAGTATCATTCCTTAGTGCGGGAGTTTTTTCTTTCTGAGATCTTTCTTAAATAAGTTAAATTCTTAGTTATAAAAGTAGTGGTTTTTTATGTAGTGACGTATAGATTTTGTTGAAAACTTGATCTTTTAAGTTTGAGCTAAAAAAAAGATGCAACAATCATTTAGGACAAGTGCAGATTTTCAAATATATCAGTATTATTTGCCTGAGTTCACAATAAACACGAAACGTGATGATACTTAATTAATACATTAATATGTAATAAGCATTCCTCATAAAAGGATTAAAACTTAATCCACTCATTTCCGTTGTGTCCTGATTACATACAAAATTATTTCCATAATGATTTGGACGATTACTACGTCCGTCGCCATCCGGTATTATCATACAAAAATTGTAAGTGACTGTAACGGAAAATGCGTATTAATTCATCCGGTTTCATTATTAAGATCGATTGCACGAACCTATTATATATTACAATTGTACACATAGTTAATAACGTTTGCATACCGTTATGTTGTTGCTAAAGTTTCAAGTTTGGAAATGATTACTTAATTTTTGTAAGTGGTTGAATACTTCGGTGTGTAGTGCCAGGTTTTAAATTTTACGATCGTCAGATTTTACTTGCAGGTCACTGATTAGCGTGCGTAGGCACCTTTTAAACTACGGGGCTAATCCTAATCAGTATCGACTCATATCTCTCGTAAAAAATGGCTGTTAAAATACTTAAGACAAAATAAAAGTAATCAGTCTTGCAAGGTTCTGAATTTAAAAATACAATATGATCTGAAAATGTTAATGACGAGTAAAAACAATATATTGAAAAGAATTTGTCTATTTAATCTCCTACGCTTAATCCCTTTATTTCGCGGACAATTAAACCCGGGATTTATAGCAAATCGAAAAAGTCTCCGGAGAAAATCGCTAGCTTTTGTAATATGCAGTAACCATTGATTTACCATTATAGTTTTTTGTCCGTGTTAAAATATATACAAAGTAAGGATAAGTAAAAGCTGAGCATTTCAATGAATGCTGATAAAAGTGACTTACTTTGTTATAATAGTAGTATGTTCCCCATATGGTTAGTTATTGTAGATATTTTTTATACTATTAAACGTTGGGTATAATGTTGGTTTGTATTATATATAAATCTAAGTTAAAAATGTTTTATAAATGTGTAAACAGTTGATAAAGTACGTTATTTTTTGGATAACAATCTAAGTTGGGATATTGCACAAAATGATAATATGTGCGTAGCTATAAACTTCTTTACTATTTAATCTGCTTCCAATAACTACTTTGAATTTTTGTATCTACCAATGGTTGTAATAAAAGTGCTAATAAAATTAAATAAAGCACTGTATATTTGGAAGTAGTTTAATAATGTTAAAATAGTGAAATATAAATATTTATTTACAGACCTAATACAAATATGAAGATAAATTAATAAATATCGAAGGAGGTAAATGAAATAATTATTCCAAGATCTTAAGATATACAATTGATCTCATAATAATCTTTATGAATACGGGTGTAGGTCTTTAGATATTAAAAACAAAAGAAAACGAAGCATATATTTTCCAAGATATTGTAAATTTATAGTAATAGATATAATTAATTTTATCTATAATGTATGTATACTATAAAATTTGACTATATCACCCATGTACTTACTCCAAAACTCGAAATTTTTCATTCCCTAACGTTTTTCGCAGAACTTAATTTACTAACAACTGCCGTCCGTAACATGACATTATTTAACATTAAATAATTTTCTTTCTGTCAAATGCTCTTCATTCTTGTTAAATTAAAGTTCAAGTTTCTCCTATTGTATATATTTTGTTCAAAACAGAAATATTTAATCGAAAGTTAGGGCTCGTTCCCAGGGGACGATCAAATGGATATCAACTTTAGTATTGTTAATGCCCGCTTTATACTGACTGACAGCATCAATTAGAACTTGACGTAGCGGTGTTCTGTTACAAAGAAACGATACATTGTAGGAGCTTACTAGTAATGGACCATCAATATTAAAAAGCGATATTTTTAATAACGTTGAAACAAAGTAATGTTACTTGAGCAGATGTTTTAAAGGTCATGTTATATGTCAGATGCCATTTACATACTAAGCTCTTTTAAGCTTTATTGGCTCCTTTATATCTCAATTATCGACTCTCGACAGTAATAAATTCTAAGTTACGAGTGTCTTTCAATGATTTTAGAACCTCACTCTTCTCTCTGCATTTCACCATTGAACAACCATAATGTATGTCGCTCTTCACGCTAAATATGTTTCAAAAGTTTCGTTACACTGGCAAAAATGAGCATAATTTTGTTTTTATTTGTTCGTAAACAAAAAAAATTAATAACTTCGATTGAAACATTGTAAGTCTTCAAAAATCCGTATATAATTGATAAAAGGACCGCAAACTCTTCAAGCCTAGTCCACCATAGATACCATTGTCAGTCTTTATATCAGGTTACACAGTTATCAAATAATATCCTTTATTATTAATGGAAACAAAACATTCACATACCTACCGTTTTATTTTCCGTCGATTTCTTAACTTTGTTAATTACCCTAAAATATTCCAGCAATTAAAGTTCATCTTCAGTAATAATTGTAGCATGGATCTCTATAAAACCTATTTAAAAAACTATGTTTTGGTGATCTAAAAATAACTGAGAGGCCTAAAAATTTTTGGCCTATACATAATGTAAATTCAATCCCAGCTACATTAATCCTACACTAGCCATATCTAATGATCGATTTAGTGCCAATTTATTATCTGAGAATCTCGTATCCTGTGAATTGTACTAGGTTGCTATAATGATAGCAACCTAGTACAATTCACATAGAAATAGAAGGCGGAAATACTGCAAAAATATAGCTAATAATCCATTTAAATACAACTTCTAAGCATCTCCGTAATTAACATTGCGCCTAACAACTGGCAAGTTATTATCAGTGCGGATAACATCACGCTATATAAGCGTATGTGAGCTGCAGTCAAGACATAAACACAGCTATTACGTGGTCGCATTCCCGTTCGACAGACATATAACGGATTGTTGGTAATAAAATACTGATTTAATACTAACAGCTGATTTACTATAAACAAGTTATAAAACTTTGAATACGGTCATCATATTATTTATACGATATCGAATGAAATATTTTACGGCTCACAATAGAATGTGTATGAATGTGTGATATAAGAAATGTTTCGAATGATGGTAAATGATATAATAAAAAAAAAATTGTTTATAATTATATATTGTAAACTAGTTGTGGAACGTATTTTTGATCTCGTGAAACTTTAAAAAACCGATTAAGTGCTAATTGGACTCGCACACGAAGGGTTCCGTACTTCCGTACCATCGAAAAATCACGGTTCTTGTATGAGAGCCCCCTGTACTTTAATTTTAATTATTTGCTATTATAGCGACAATAGCAATGCACACTCTGTGTAAATTTATAATGTCTACCCACTGCGGTTCATAACATAAAGCCCGCTAACAGACAGAGGGATAGCGGAGGCTTAGTAATAGTATTCCGTTAGCACTCCTTGGGTACGAACCATCGAATTCCCGACCCAAAAGAGCAGGAATGAGAGTAGAAAAGGACAAGCTACTATGTTTCAACAAATGTCTTTCACACATGCTCACAAATTTCGTGGCACTAGCTAAACCGATTGCGATGATTTGAACTATTCAGTTAAAATGACATAAACAGATATTTCGATAAATTTTCTTAAAAAATCCTGTCCAAATCGAAAGTAGCGAGTGGAGTATAAATATATTATTAGCAACGAATTAAAAAGAGCTTCTAAAGCACCAACACACGAACTTCGTCACATCTAAGTGACATCATTTCGAATCAGAAAGTACCTAAGTAATGTTTACTCATGTAACTTGAAAGCCAATGGATCCAGGATTGCGTTCATAAACGAATATTTCATTATATTAAAACAGCTTCACAAACTCGTGTAGATGGTTCCCATAATGTGCATAAGCATAGTTGATTTCCTGTTTCATTTTTTGGGGTTCCATTCCACAAAAGGAAAAAAAACCCCTTATAGGATCACTTTGTTGTCCGTCTGTCTGTTTGTTTCATTACTTATATTAACGGAAGTATCCGTAACATAATAGTATATGTAATGGACTTAAGAACCCATTTATGAACACATTTTTTTTTGCTTCACTTGTAACTAACCAACAAACTATGTAAACAAACCTTGGAAGGTCATTTTATTCGCGAACCGAATTAAAAAGTAAAAAAGAGTTCCCACCTTTTCGCTTCATCATCAGACCTTTGTTAGCAAGCCCAATCGGTTGGACTCGTCAAAACAAATCATTTGAGCCCAAAATCGCGGGGTTTACTAGTAGCCACTGAAGAGTTCCACTATCCACCTCCTAGCTCCATCATCAGATCAGCTCAAAGATTCTTGCTCAAACTACATATGCCTATGTATCTACAAAGTTTCATTTCGATTAGGCAATTAAAAGCGGGTTAAAATTTACTTCCTAGATTGGTTTACATAATATAGTGAGGTAGTTGTCGTGGGTTCGATTCCCACCCAGGACAAATAATTGTGTAATGAGCATGAATGATCATTAGTTCTGTGTCTGGATGGAATTTATTTATAATATGTATGTATTTAGAAATATTTAAGTATGTTTATCAGCAGTCTATTCACCATAGTACAGGCTCTGCCTAGTTTGGGATCAGACGGCCCTGTGTGAGATGTGTCAAGTTATTATTATTAGTTACAAGTGATGCTAAGAAAAACGTGTTAAAAATATAAGTTACTGTTTTCGAAACTTGGTAATGAAATCTTTAATGTGTGTCTATAATAGTTTTTTGTAGTAAATTAGTTTATGTAATACTTAGTATTCTTGTTTACCGTTTCAACTAAGGTCACTGCTTGAGTAAGTGCGGAAGTTAGAAAGTCTATTGTATTAAATCGCCAGTCTGATTCCTAAATGCTACCGCTACTTACATAACAATCATAATTTCTATATCACGTAATATAAGCATATAAAAGAAACTTGTCTTTAGATAAACAGTTCATAGATCTGTTAGAGTATCATCTATTACAATTCTGCGGATGGTATTTAAAAAAATATATGTTGTGAGTAATATCAATATAAAACTTTAGCATGTTACAAAGCAATTACGATACCAGCAGGGAAATATTATGCCTCAGAGTGCTCTCCAGTGTTCATACCAGCGTGGTGTCTCATCCGCGGTGCAGTTGTACCTCAAGGCGATATATTCATTGGTAGGGTTTATTTTCAAAACTAAACTGACTTATTTGTTGCAGCGATGTAAATGTTCAATTAATTACATTGTCTATTCAATGGTTTAAACTTTTCTGGAAATCAACGACATTAGCAACTATCTATTGCAGTCCTTAAGATATACACAGGTAGTTTAATATGCAGAACCTATCAACAGTGGCAACAAAAGAAGCGTCTTGAGCCAGAGCAATGAGTGTTCCGGCACACAGAACAATGGCATTCCGTGGTAGATTTAAATATGCTGCAATACGATGCTGGAACTCAACATCTCCGCCAATTAGGGACCTAAAAACAATTTTCCCTTTTAAAACCCACCTAAGAAAATACATCCTTGAACAGCAAAAACCACAACAGTAACAAATTAACATATATATATCTAGACTTCTAGAGTTATGGCCCATTAGCAATGTACCAGTGGTATGGTCAAGCATATCATTGGAGACCTGTGTTGTCTCCTTCTTTCTGCTCCTATTCTTGTACAACCAGTAGGTGAGAAGCTTGCTCGGGTCTGGCTGGAGTAGAGCAGCATGACCATGTAGGAAGGCCTTAAGTTTTCTTCTCTTTGTGATATAATTTTTATTTTACTAATTTAGGGGAGTTTGTAATGAGAGTTGGTTAGGGAGAATATGTGATCCTTATCTACTTTTCTTATGAAAGTATTAATGTAAGAAAAATGGTAATTATATCTGTGGGCGTCAAGTCGACAGCTATGGCGGGCACTGAAAATCAGTACTGAGATGAGACACGTTCATTGCAGTAAATGCTGAGAGTTTTGTAGGACGTAGGGGACAACCCTTGTCAATGTATATGCTTATCATTATCTTCCTGCCCTTTTCCCAATTTTCATTGGGGTCGGCACAATGTGTAAAGGGTTTTAGTTGATTTTTTTTTTTACGGCTAGCCGCCTGCCCGACGCCAACCCTCTTTGGGAATCTAGTCTTTTTAAGAGGGGAAAAAAGGAAGAGGTAAATTTTGTATAAGGAAAAATGGGTAGCGAGAGGAACCTGGGAAAAGGAATACCGCAACTCGGGTCGCGAACCCGAATGCCCTGCCCTGACTGGAGACGCCACTAGGACAGGAACACCAGCTGGCCATTCAATATTAAAGCATTAATTATGTTAAATTTTTTAACTTATTTATTATTATTAATTTTGGTCCATTGCTTCGTCGGCTACGTCAACATGCCACGTCATACTAATGTTACCCTCAACTTTGATCATTTGCTTGTTGTATGACGAGTAATCTTTTAGACATAATATTTGTACAATTGTCTTAAGTATTGTCGGTAAAATACCTAACTTGCAATTCTTGTTTTATAAAATAAACTTAATTTATTTATTTCTTATGACTGAATGTATGACACTTTAGTCAATGCTGGTGTAGTTCATAACCCCTTGTACTTAATATAAACAAAAGTATGATTAGACACATCAAAGTAGTAGTAGAAATCATAACGTAAATACAAAAAAAAATATTACAGGTAGGTATTTTGCCAGAACATGCCAGTAGTTCGTAGAATATCTGTATAAATTGTGTTTTAATAAGTTAACAAAATGTGTTATTCTCTTTAAAGGAAAGGAACTATAATATAAGAAAACGAAGCTTTAATATAACGATGAATGATGGAAGCCGATCGAAAACAACCAAGGCATTAGCATCGATGTCTTAAACGTCAAACCATAGCGGTAATTCTGAGTAAACCAACGTGTTTATCCACGATATTGACTAATTCGAGTCTATCAATATATCCAAAATATAATATCTTCTTAATCCTTTTTATACAACACTTTTTATTAAGGTTTTAGAGATAAGATTACAAATGGAATAAAGAAACTCGGAATTATACTAACAGATAACAAATAAAATCAATCACGAAGGTACTATTTCATTTCAACTTTTTTATCGTGGAATCACAATTCTAATTAGGTGCCGCATTCACGAAAACAAAAGTCAAGCGTTTTAACCTCGAAAATATAAATCAGATCGTGTCGCGTGCTGTGTGTCGTCACGCAATGGAATTATAAATATTAATACTCTACTTTTAATGCAGCTCTGGCTCAGTGGATGTTACTTACTTGCGGCCAGTGTAAAAGTACAACATCCTTACTAATATTATAATTAATGCGAAAGTGAGTTTGTTTGTTTTACCGAACCGATCAACTTTAAAATGAAATGTTAAGACAATGAAATATCCATTTCCATGTCATGCGGTATCAGCAAACAGCGAGCGTATTCAATCATAAGCACCCAATATACATCATTGGCTAATAGGAGATGGAAGACCACGACTGCTCTAAGACACTCGAAAGCCTTAGTAAAGGGCTATGATAATAAAGTATCCAAAGAACTTTTGGAGCTCAAAAGATACAAAACCTGTGCAGTAACAAGAGTATTCACCGGACACTGCAAACTGAACAAACATATGTTCAATCTAAAGTTGGGAGAGAACACAATATGCAGATTCTGTCAAGAGGCAGAAGAAACTGCAATGCATATTCTATGCTCTTGTGGCCCACTAACGCAGCACCAAAGTATTAACCTAGGGTTACACATCATGCAACCGCAGGAAATACAAACAATCACTGCTGATAGGATCTGGAGATTTCTCGAAGCCATAAGTCTGAGCAGTGAACTGTAAAGCAAAAAGTGCGCTACAAAAGACCAGAAATGGTCGAAGTGGCAATAGGCACTTAAAACAACATTTCCTGAAACGGAAGCTTTACGGCGTCATTCCATATGACCATAAGTATCTACTTACAGAAAAATATGATCATTGGGGTAGTTCGTGGAATGACAAAGGTGAATCATGTAATTGTCTGTACATTCTTTGCCCTGACAATGTTCTGACTCATATTGAAACAAACAAAAGCTTTCTCTGCAAACTACTGTTTTATCAGGAATTAGTTCATTTTGACATTTTTATCTGCATGATTCTAACAAACTTTGACGGAACTGTTGGTCCAGTGGGGTTCGGGTCTCACCCAGGACTAATAATTGTGTGATGAACATAATAATTAAAATTTATTCTCTCTGGGTATAACTTATTTATAATATGTATGTATTTAGAAACATATAAGTAGGTTTATCAGGAGTGGTTTCCACAGTAGTTTGGGATCAGACGGCCGTGTGTGAGATGTGTCATGTGTGGATATTATTATTATAAACAAAGCCGTTGCAAGGCTATTCTAACAAAATAGTCAAGTAGGTACTTTACTGTTGCAGATCCACTAACCGCAAATATCTAAATGGGACACGTTAATTTTGTTTGGTGTAGACGGGCGGTTAGGATATTACTATTTTTTTATTTCTATTTTGTAATCCATCTAAGCAGCCTTATTGCAAACTGAAAGAGATAACTATGTTTGTGTACTTATTTATTTCGACAAGTGGCAGCCAGGAGGTCAAAAGTGGTCGCCCATAGAAGATCTCAGCTAACCTTCTAGCCTACCTTACAACCTGAAATGTAACGTGGACAAATCCAGGTTGTGGGTGTGTAGGCGCTTCAAATATGACAGGCCATATGCATGTTTACCAAAAGAGTTATATATAAAAAGGACATAATTTGTATATTTTTAAAATAATAAAGCCATCAGAATTTGTGTATGAAAATGATGAAAATTGCGATAATTGGGAAAACTACATAATATACGCTTTCAATTGTTCTAACGCAACAAGTAATGATATACCGCTGGCATATTACGCCTACGCATCTTAGTACAGTGTGGGCCGTGTTATTTAGTAGATCCCATAACAGTATTATGATTTAGGCACTTGGGGAAAAGCATACAGTATATTATTTGGATTCCCACTTTCTGTATTTAATCATACAACAGTAACGGGAAGTCGATAGCTTAAACGTAATCTGTAAATTAATACGTGAAGATATTTTTTGTATGCATTTAAAATTTGTATCCATGTGGAATAAGTACAGAAAGCTACAATATTTGATCAATATTATATTTATTGTTTTTAAACTTTCACGACTTTTAAATATATTAGGTGTGTAATTCGGGACTTAATCGCGATAATATTTAAAAGGTACAATACCTCTTGGTTACCCGACGTATCGATGGAATTGCACCGATGGTGGTCACGAGGGATCCTTTAAAGTATTACCTTTTAAATATTATCGCGATTAAGTTCCGAATTACACACCTATTAAATATTAAGTTATACATTTAAAAATATTGCAAAAACGGTAATATGAATGAATATGGTCTATGAATATTGAATTCGAAATAGTATTATTTGCAGCGCGCATTCTGTCAATCTACTGACATTAGAAAAGTTAATATGTTCGTTAAGTTTTCTTAAATTTTCTAATTTTCCGCGCAACTTTCTTAATTTTTTCTTTCACAAGAACCTTCTCCTGACAACAATAAAAAAAATAGCGAAATCGGTCCAGCCGTTCACGCGTGATGCCGTGACTAAGGAAAATAGGATTCATTTTTGAAAGCTTTTTTATATTTATAGATTACCAAGTTATTCCTGATGGTGATGATCATGATGATAATGATGAATCTTCGCTGTTACATTTATTAATAATGAATTAATTACTTATGTAAACGTAACTTTCAAATGTTGCAGTTACGTGGCCGTCCCTCGATGAAAAATCGGAGCGTTCTGGCCGTCCGTTTACCGTTTACAAGACCGCAAGTGGGCCAAACTCTAGAACAGATTAAAACTTGTGATGAATCGCTATTTTCATTTCTCCGCACTCAAACTTCTAGATGCGAGGAATTTACTTTATGTGTGAAAATGTAAATACGTGGAGAACTTCGACGCTTGCCAAGGAAATCGCGTTCGTCGAGTGTTGACAGAGACTTGACGGCTTTTCGTAGTGGATTACTTGAAGGATTTGCTTAATGCTGTATGTTTGCTTGTATAAAGGATTAACGAACGTTTGCATTCGCGATTACTTCACACAGAGCAATCTATCGATGTTTTTGCAGCCTAATGGACGCTTACTTCGTAGGCCTTTGAAATGATTAATGGACGGGCGGCAAAATTGAATGTATATATGTCAAGCCTCCTCTAAAAGATCAACGGTCAAAAGTCTACTGTATATTGATACTTTAATGAAGCTTTAATGATAGAACAGAACTTTACAAAAACTTTTGTTTCAGTCGACACTAGTTATGTGACACGACCTTCTAAAATGGGGTTATTAAATTCATTACAAATGCCCATTACTCAGAAGTAAATTTTTCTTCATACTAAATATACATTTATATACTTGGTGCAGAAATATAGTAGTACAACCAAATTCTAAATAAAATAAATTAACGCAAAGTACAAAAACAATATGTTCATAAAACAGTTTAAAAAAGTGATGCATAACACTTTTTTTCTGTTATGTAAAGACCCCACTCAGACAGCTCATGAATTCACCGGGGCTAACGCTGGACCGGTATATCAGAATATACTAGTGGATCTATTGCTGGGGCTCGGACGTCCATTAACTTAGGGAAGAAGTCTACGCTAAATGTTAACCCCTATGTAATAATTATGTGGGAATCAACAATCACGTGATAGGTATTACATACCTTTGAATTGTCTTCGTTTCGCCCAGGTTACACTTGTCGTAGTCACAGTCAGTCTTTTAACTCCCGTAAACATAATAATTATATCATGGAGCGAGAAAGTTCAGAAGTGAGTAACCACAGATTTCTGAAGGTGAAATATGAATGTCCATTGCGTGATATTTTTACTATATATTGTAATTTTAATTATTTATATATCACGCTTTCCAAATGTTGGTTTTATTTAGCCTCAAAGTGCCCTTGGCAAACTACTGCCTTCGTCGTGAATAAAATTTGGAGTGTATAAACTAATTTTGTGATAAATATCTACGAAAGATATTGAATCAAGCATTAGAAAAAGTAATATAAATAGATTACTAAGTAGTTCCTAGCTTTACTTTGTGTAGAATTATAATAAAATACAAAGCATTGCCGTAATTATATACCCTTTTACTTAATATAAGTGGTATTATTCTATGGTAAATTAATTTTTAACAATAGCATCAGGGGTTAAGGATCTTTTACAGCTTTATGTAATATCAACGCCATTGAGCACTTGTATTTTTTTTACACTTGTATTTAGTTTACCACAAGTTTACCATATTAAGTAAAATGAAATGTTCGACTAACGTGTATTGGAAGACAAGAACCGTTTGCATGACAGAATCACTTTTTAAATTAACTAACATTGAAAATTGTTAAAGAGGTCCCAATTTCTTTTTAGCAACTACATTGTCCAAGTATGTACTTTTCGCGATCCAATTATACCTATTATGCATTGTTACTCATCCCTTGGTACTCAAATTGACAGAAACAAACGGCGAACTATTTTGCTTACAATACCACATTCTTACTGAGGGCGTACCGACGGACATTAAAATAGTACAAAGGCACAATAACATGTAATTGCAAATGATGCAGTGTCTCATATAGGTACAGCATGTTCGTTGCACTACCATTTATGTCGACCCACGCTCGAGTGAACTTAAATAAGAATTGGCTCACATTTGCGACTCTTGCAGATAGTTTGGTTAGTTATTACATTACGGATTTTAAAGAAAGAACAACTAACTCAGACCCAAACATTTTAAACGTAGAACAATGTTAAGTTGCTTAGAATCTATGTAGAATTTCTTCTGCAAGGGAAATCAAATTGTCTACAATGAGGGATGATAATGTTCTAGGTAACAATTGTCATCCCTCATTGTATGTGTTATTATCATTGTTAGTGTAATCAAGATTATCATCGTCCACATCTTAGCCATGGGAAGTCCGCTGCTGAAAATAGGCCTCTCCTAAGGAGTTTTGTACAATATTTTGAATTCAGAAACATGGAAAGCAATGACAGTTAAAATATCGAAACTCTTCCAATAGTTATTTAAAACAGTTTTTCTTCAAAAAAGTCGCCTGTGTCAGTCGAATTTGTACGATTAATCTAATGCAGGTTCGTGTATTACCGTAATCTCGATTCATATTTTCCTTTCTTTATAGTTTTTGGAGCAAGTATTTATCGACCTTGTTTTATGTAGGGCGCTATTAAGAGTGTTTTTAAAAGTTTTATTTATCTGTTGCTTCTTTTATTTAAGAGTTTTACTTTTAACCTAGTTTGTTGGTTTTAGTAGTTGTAGTAGTCTTCTCAAGGATTTTATTTAAACTTGTTTTCCTATTATTCATGTTTTTATTTTTTCTGTAATTCCTATATTCAATTTTACAAATAATTGATATTCGTATTATACCTTATTGGTAAAAATTGTAGGTAGAAGATTTGGCTTATTCAGTATGTGACTCAATAAGTCAAATTTCGTAGGTATAAAAATAATGTTTATTCACTTTTCCCACATTACCTAGTTAATTTCTTATTAAATAATGAACTTGTTTACCCTTAATTCTATTGTTCTATTCATTTTGTAAAAGAAAAAAAAAACAAAATTGGCAGCATCTCACTTGTACTTGAATCTTTGTAAACAAACTATTTAGAAAGAAAGAAGAAAGAAAGAAAAAAACATGTATAGGGTTATCATAATTAGAGTACTAGAGTATTGAAATTTTATCTCTATTTTCTAATTATATATTATGATTTTACTGTCATTACGTTTTCTGGGATCCAATCTAAATAAAATAAAAATATACCTTAAAACAAGAGTTAATATTTTAAGAATTAATATAATAATTAATCGTGGGAGAGCCATGCTTCGACACGTATGGGCCGGCTCGACCGGAGTGATACCACGGCCTCACAGAAAACCGGTAGTGAAGCAACGTTCATTGCTTTTCGCCGAGTGAGTGAGGTTACCAGAGGCCCTAACCCTTCCCTCCCCCTCTTTCCCCTTCCCCTACTCCTACCTTAAAGGCCGGCAACGCACTTGTGACTCTTGAGTTGCAGGTGCCCATGGGCGGCGGTAGTCATTTACCATCAGGTGACCATACCATAAAAAAAATAATAAATTACAATTATACGTGTTGAAACCCTAAAACTCTTTAAATTTCGCAGATTAACAACAATTTGGTTATTTACATAATTAATCGTCAAAGTAAACAAGCTATTCAATAACAAAATCACTGTTACTGCGGTTTCAAGTAGAAATAGTTGAAATTGAATTCATTTTTAATAGGTATTATTAAAGTATATTTTATGAAATAAATGCGTTTAACGTGAATAAAGTTACTTAAAAGAAATTTATCAACATAATTTTGTTTCATTGCTTTTTAGGCTAGGTTTAGAATTTTGTTAATATGGAGTAATTTTATTTTATTTACAAAATAGGCAAAGACAAAATACTAATAGACCATTTCCGCCCATGTTTGTCGTGAAAGATTACTTGTTTAATAAATTTACAAGTAATAATTTTACGGTGAAAATCAACTCCAACTATGAAGTTATTATATTTTTTAAAGCTTCGAATATTGACAGCCTTAGTAGTTCTTATGATAAACAAGCTCGTCTTAACACACTCACCAAAGTATCACAAATCCACCGACTCATAGTTATTTAGCCGCAAGCACCTCACTAGCTCCATCTATTTACATTCATTATAGTCAAAGAGTGAAAAATGTCAGATCATAAAAATTTATTTATCACTAGGCTTAAGCGAAAGAAATTGTCTGAAAACCCACGCATTAATAACTCAAGAGCATTTGTGTCAGCTGTGTCAGCTAATATTCACCATTGTATTACGTGTTGTCAAAACCTTTTATTTAAATGGTATTTATTTTCATATTATACCGTTAAACCGCGCTTTTATAAATAATGTATCGGCTTTGATACAAAAGAAGGAGTGCTAACTATCATCACACTTATCAAGCGGACTGGTGTGAAGATTAACGGTGATATTAATGAAATATTAATCTGACATCTAAAGATTCCAATTATGACGTGTGTAAAGCATTACTACTAATGTTTTTCAAATGATTTGACGACATTCAGAATATAAATCACAACTTGCTATCTATGACCAATGTTTTTGTATTAAATAGATTCTAAAGTGACCTTTAAAGGGTTTGTTATTGCTGATATAACTACTATATTGCGTTGTAATTAATTTTTAATACAAAAGCATGATTCGACCTGCTTTCTAAAAGTTAAAAAAACTCAAACATTAACCCGTAAACATTCGATTTCAGTGTTATTTATAAACTATCCTACTACTGAGAGGATATTCCATACTCCACCAGACTGGTATAGTGCGGTTTGGCAGATTTTGGGAAGCTTCGAGAATCATCATCCTCCGCGCCTTTTCCCAACTAAGTTGGGGTCGGCTTTCATTCTAGCTACGATACGGCCGAACTTTGATATTTTACGTGAAGCGATTGCCGTTAGACCTTCAAAACCCAAGTACTAGGCGATATCGAAGTTCTGTAGTTAGATCGGGTTGTTGGACTTTTAGGTCTGCAACTACCGGTAACGAATGCCACATATGTTCGTAGGGCATCCGCGACCGACGAACGTGCTCTCCGAGACACGGAGGGGTCTCAATGTGCTAAGAATGGTCACCCATCATAAGACTGACCTGGCTAGTATTACTTAGCCTTGTAACTTTCTCGGTTAACACTTAGCCACGAGCCTCTTCGGAAAGCTTCGATAATATTATGGAAAACTCTCAGAAAAGTATCATAAATAGTCA
This sequence comes from Euplagia quadripunctaria, assembly GCA_963859945.1. Taxonomy (NCBI): domain Eukaryota; kingdom Metazoa; phylum Arthropoda; class Insecta; order Lepidoptera; family Erebidae; genus Euplagia; species Euplagia quadripunctaria. The sequence continues at coordinate 17,842,122 of OY982569.1, read as the reverse complement.
GGGTAGCGGGACTTCCTCTTATAATTTGTAAACGCCCCACCGCGGTAGTACCAACCTTCAATAATATGACAAGCAAGCATATGACCTGTCGGGTCGCTGCACCAGACTTTCTGGTACCAATATTTAAAATTTTTAAATGAATGGCACTTGTCACATTCCTGTCTCAGTGGCTCTACTTATGGAGGTGAGAATCTGGTAGTGCATAAACTTCGATGCTTATTTTTTATTATTCCTGAGCATTAACTATTAATGTATTGCCTAAGTTAATTAAAATTACTACCCGTTTTCTAAACTTTTGTGCGTAATGATGTAAGGCTGTTCTTTTCAGTAATATAAATTAAATACTAAAAAAAATTGCATGTCGTAATTCGCAATATCCACTATCACCAAGTATCACTTCATACCACCGGGAGATGGCGCATTGGCGCTTCAAAGGTACTTGCTAAACCTAGTAAGCACATCTTTGTTGAGGGAGTTAGATTTTGTCTTCTTGTCAACTGCAATTTGTCGAGTTTTATCCTTGGCTATTGTAGTCGTTGCTTAAGAACTGATTGTGAGTTGTTTGGTTTTACCTTCGCAAATCCTATTAAACAATATATTGCCACTATTTAATGGTATAATTCAGTTAGTTATTTATAAGAAGCTTTATTTCAAAGTCTCTATGTCTTCAAAGGCTTTTAAAGAGTCCTTTCCATGCTGTAAGTACCACTACTAGTCATCTCGTCGGGATTAACATTTATGGTCCCAAATATTGCGTCGGTACGTCATTACAACAATCCACTCACACACATCCAATTTTCTTTTCATGGTAAATTTAAATTTATAAACTCTCTTAAAAACTAGCGTTTTGCTGTTAATATAAATATTGTTCATATTTGTCCGATAAAAAAAATATGTTCCTTATTTTTCTCTAAATCCTTCTTCAAATCTTCCAACAAAAAACAGATGACTACGTAAACATAATTGTAAATACTAATACGTAATAACGTTGGTAGATCACGTGGTTCGAAGGAATTAAAATTGACTGGGTTTAGCAAACTGTACAGTAAACAATGTCTAAGGTTATGCGGTACCCAAGGTGTTAAACTTATGTGGCATAAGCCAGGGAAGACGACAGTTTAAATATTTAGTGACAATTTAAAACATTAAATACACATTACCCTGAAATGTAATAAAAATAGAGATAACGTCTTAATGAAATCTTCACATTAGATAAAGAATTTTTATTACTTTTAAAATAAAAGATAAATCTATATTGAGCTAATAAGACACTAATAGGTGCGTAAGATTTAATCTAAATATTCAAATCGTTACACTTTGATAAGTCCGTGAGATCATTTTAATAAAATATTTAATTAAAAAACTATCAAATGGTGTATAAATACTAATGTCTTACTCTATTTTCGATATTTTATTTTAGAAATCCATAAATTTTGTATAAAAAGCATATAAAATCGTTGACTATTAAACGCTTATTAGTTTAAAGCATTTTATTTAGTTTTATCCATTAATTTAAAGCAAAATAACATCTTTTAAAGTTGAAAACTCTATTTTACATCAATTCTAAGGCTCTTGACTAACACTTTTTGAGATCAATTGATGAAATTAACTTATATTTACATACCTACACACCTTTTATATTCAACTTTACTTTTAAAAGAATAATTGCAATCTAACATACATTTTACTTTGGCACTATACAAAATACATATAAGGATTTCGTCAAATATAATCTTAATTACAATACAACAAGACCTCCCAAGAGCATTCCACTAAATTTAAAGGTTGAAATATATTCTTAACCATGCACGACTAACATTGTATTCAATAGAATACCTGTCCTCCCCAATACTTGAGGTACTACCAAATAAATAGTAGCGCTTGTAATAACCGAACGCTTTCCCATGGCCGTGCCCGGCTAAGGCTTGCCCACACACATTGGGTTAAATACCTTATTTATAGCTCACTTGTGCTGACCTTTAATGGTCTGAGTGCGGAGAGAAACCGCGTAAGTTACAAATCGACAGAAATGTGATTGTAGAAAAAATATTGTTCCCATTATGGTTAGGTAAGTTTATTTCTTGGGCACAGATGTAGGTATGAAAGCCGTTTGCAAGATAAAAGTTTCTAGAAAACATGGTAAGCCAGGTAGGAGGATGGACAGTGTAAAAACGTAAGTTATAGTTCATTGCAGACTTAAAAAAGGAGGTTCTCGTTTCACTTGTATTTTTATTTATGTTTGTTACCGCAGAACTCCATTATTTATTAACCAATTTGGAAAATTCTATTTTTTATTCGGGTTCTATTAAAACTTTTTGAAAAAATGCCACCCCAAAGGTGGAAATGGTTGATATTATTTTTTATTTTTCTGCATTTTTTTTTCAGAATCAGGTTTCTTTGAAGTCGTTTTTTTATGTTAATAAATAAATCGTGTAATTCTTTTTTTTTTTTTATAAAAGACAACTTCCGCAATTATTCTATAAATAACGTTGACATTTTATAGTCGTGTATAACAAGCTTGAGAATGAGAGAGAAATTTTATATATTTATTTCCTATGTGGGAGAGCCATGCTTCGGCACGTATGGGCCGGCTCGACTCCGCTCGTTACCACGGCCTCACAGAAAACCGGCTGTGAAGCAATACTTGCATTGCATTTCGCCGCGTGAGTGATGTTACCGGAGGCCCTAACCCTTCCCTTTCCCTTATTCCCGTCCTTCCCCTCTCCCCCCGCTTCCCCCCTCCCCCTCTTCTCCTACTCCCACCTTAAAGGGCGGCAACGCACTTGACTCTTGAGTTGCATTTGCCCATGGGCGGCGGTAGTCATTTACCATCAGGTGACCCGTCTGCTCGTTTGCCCCCTATACCATAAAATATATATATATATATAACAAATGAAAAGTATCAAGCGAAACGATCTGGTGCCTCTATGTTACACTCAATAAGAGTTATTTGACTTAGTCGTTTACACTAACGCGTGTCTATTTCTAAATAAGGTTAGTCCCGAGCCATGTATCGATGCAAGGTTCAATATTTTGTTTACTCTGACCATTCATGTAACGGAAACTATCGCCATGTTGTGACCCATGAAAGTTCTGTATGTCGTGAAGTGTAAATATTTGTTCATGACATAAATAATGTTTGGAAATTACAACTTGGTATAATTGAAATTTCCAACCATTAAGAAAATAGTTTGCTTTTGAACTATTTTAATATAATATTGAACTATATAATCGTGGGAGGGCCATGCTGCGGCACGTATGGGCCAGCTCGACTGGAGTGATGCCACGGCCTCACAGAAACCGGCAATGAAGCAATGCTTTCATTGCTTTCGCCGAGTGAGTGAGGTTACCGGAGGCCCTAACCCTTCCCTCTCCCCCTCTTCCACCCTTTCCCTACTCCCACCTTAAAGGCCGGCAACGCACTTTGCTCCCTATAACATAAAAAAAATCTTGCATGGTTAAAGTTACTTTTTTCGCTTTTGATTTAGAGCCTACAATTATTTTATTACAAACCAGCAGATGTTGTAACTAAACTCAATCTATAACTTGAAGTATGTATGAATTTTGTTTCTCGTTTTTCTACCTAAAAAAAGTTTCAGTAAGTATATTTATTACGTATTTAACTGGAAAAACTTCACCTACACAAATATTTTACAACTAAACAATGAAAGATTAATTCAACCGATAGGAAATCGTTACCCACGATTTCCCTTTGTTTGTAGAGATAGAAACATAAAATTTACGAAAGCTATCGTAGTTTTCCAACCATTCCAACTTTTACGGCGATAAAACCGATAATCTAAACCAAACAAATCAATAAAAAATAAATACCTTGTGCGCAATAGATTTCAACTACCTAAATATATAAAATCTTTCACTGAGTCACGGAAACTAAGATTTTATATTCAACTTTTGACAAAAAGCATCAAACGATTTGGGGTCGACCCACTCACTAAGTAACTCAGCTCTGGTATGAGACAGTTGCGTTTGATAGTAACATTTTACGACTCTTCTAAAATGAACTGTTACCTGCCATTTAAAAGTAATAAAACTGTTTTTTAAGACACTTACACTCTAAATATTGGGTGCGTGAAAATATGTTCTTTTAATAGCCAAATTTCTCCCGGAATACCGGAGAATTCATGGCCCTCGGGCGTACGTACACATCCAATCGGGTGTTTACCTTCAGATATCCGTCTAAATTGCTCTATAAGAAGCAAGATCTTTGGATAATTTCTACTCGTTTGTAATCATATGCCAGTTAACATACTTTACATTGGGTTCCTGTAATTATTTATTGGTTAATAATGATTAAATGATCATTGATACCGGATCAACTAATTCTATTTTCTATATTAGGCAGTTCTTATTTGTAGGGAAATAGGGACAAATTCTGGATGGGTTAAAACAAATTTAGACCAGTTTTTTATTCTCTAATTAAAATTAAAAACTATTTAAGATCGCTTCAATATTTTCTGGCTAGTGTAACCACAATGTTACAACAGAAATGTACTACTAGGTTCATAGTGGTCTTAATTCAATTTGTCCCTCTGAGAACTTGACCCTTTAATAGCATTTTCAACGTTTTTTTTGGGAGAGATATAAAGCTCAAGAAACCGAAGGGGGGAATGTATTGAATCGTACTGTTTCTACGCATAACTCTCTGATTAGCAGAGTCCGCCTCTGGATTCTTTTGGAAGCAGTGGATAAAGTTGAACACGGAACTAAAACCGGAACCATAACCCTCCAGGGTGAAGAAGAGTTTTGCTCTCATTTTATTTTAATCCTCTACACTAGTACAATATGTGCTGAAATATCTCTATAGGCTCTACACTACGTTACGTGACCGCGATATTTGATCAGACAAAATAATAAACAATAGAGTCCGGTGATTAGACAAACCAGTATCTTTAAAAATAGCTCCGATTAAGTAGCGGAGCTATTTTAAAGCTAAAACTTAACTCAAAACTAGTCCTTAAGTTTCGTAAGTCATCTTACCGCAGACAGTAAACAGTATATCGAAACAAAGAAATTCCTCAATCATATCGACATGAACGATCGAAAATTGGAGATAGCAGAAACGCTAGGCGGTGCTCATGATATGAGTCTCGTGTCATCATGATGCAGCAACATTGATGCATTTAATTGTTGTGTGATAGCACACTAATGCACCTGTCAAGGAAACAAAGGTAACTTTAGATAAGACCAAAATTGAAGCACGATCCGTTTTTGTTGGCGGTTGGATGTCTCAAATGTAAATGTTTATACTTTCTCGTTTGTCCGAGTACGATTTACATCTCTTGATATGAGACATGCCAGTCATTTGTCATGCTTCCAACTAGCCATTCAAAATATCCTGTTTCTATTCTTGTTATTACGCAAGTATTTTGTGATCTCGTTGTGTAACGACCACTATAAATTACGCAAAATATTTTTACAAAAACAAAGTGGTTTATACTATATAATCATATCCGAAAATATAATATCTGCAATACTAACAAAATATTAACAAAGCGTTCACATATAAAATATGCACTCAATGCTTATCAGATATTGTGGTGTATAATATTATTAATAGCGCCGATGCAGATAGAGTTTACGCTTAACGATTGGAAGCTCTGTACATTTTACCGGGAGCTTGTAACAAAGTGGGACTTGTTCCTTACAATGCTATCTACCGAGACTGAAAACCAGTTATGATCCATTATCAGATCCTATGCCCGGGGTGGCATTAAAATGTCGGCTTGGCCCTGCTTTGTTTATTAAATTATGTCCACCGTCACTATAAATATCGTTTGAGACGCGTTCATTTAGTGAAATACCGATCAGACCAACGATACTGGATGAGTTATGCCGCGTCCTTAAGAATAACGTATTAAAGCCGCATAAACAAGGCTGAGTAAAGAAAAATGTATAGTTATCTAGATTGCGATGAAGGTTTTGGAGGACAAAGTTTGTTTTTTTTTTTTTCATGACAAATTTATTCACAAATTCATGAATGTGTTGTGACGTTGCACAAAAACTTAAGTTAGAGCAGAAGGATTTATTTATATAATATTACATATTTTGAAACTATTTTTCTTTATGCAATGATGGAGTAGGCGTTTGTCTTCAAACTCATCTGATGACAAGTGACATTGAAGACGAAGATGCTGCACGCCTATCTAAGAGAAACCTATTCACTCTACTCTTGAAGGTTCCAGGATTATAATTGTCTGGAAAAATAGTTAGAAATTAGATAGTTAAGTAGTAGATTCCAACGTTTCAAAAAAAACATTAAGTACTAACAAAATCTCAACGTTGCGATTCCTTAAGATTATGATCAGCGAGCATTAAAAGTAATTGAATCAAAAACAAACGAAAGTGGCGGTCGAAGAGAGAGAAATAAAGCTGGCAAAAAAGGGAAGAGTCGAGATGTAATGACTTAGATAAGTTCAACCAATTACCGGGAACTCAGAAGTGCTGCATCTGCGGGATAAAAATGGAGTCTCAGTCTGCAAATATGCAAGAATTATATTATTCCAAATATATATGAGGCAAGATGAGAAATCATTTTTTTGTTAAGGTATTATGTTTGTGAATATAATATGAAAATAATTGAATCTATTTGTATTCAAAATAAAAAGTAGAAACATTTAAAATTCCATATTTCTTTACCAAGCAATGAAAATCTGGGTTTAATATCAACAAAATATACGGTTTTCATAGATGAGAAAGAATGCTAAATACCTAATTTATTAAACAAATCTAACCATGAACATTTCAAGTTCAGTAAAAAATAAAAAACAAAACAAGATGCATTTATCTCATTAGAGGCCAAACCATTATTTCAATCGGTTCCAAGGACTATCACAACGCATACTTCCAGTGCTTGTAAGATTCGGTTTAAAGCTAGACATTCAATATTTTGATACCGACTTTTTTAAGCTAATAAATAGTGTATCCATATTCTAAATAATTACGAATGCTAGTGATAACATCGAGTTGTCTGTTCAGTCTTAAAGGTAGACAAGGTCAACGTAAAGTTTATTGCAAGGCTAGGCTATTACGTAATGTTTTATTTTTGTTTTAATGCCAATATTCAGTTCATTAGTATTACGAAAACTTGGTTAATACCTTTTCTCTTATTAACAACAATGTAATTATATTATTTAATTTATATATAAGAGCTGTTGTTTTGTCATTCTCCATTTCAAACATTGTGCGTTTTTTTTACCACAACCTACGACGCCGACGTAGCTCTGACTGAAATCTTTACAACCAAGTTGTACCTAAATATTATTTTTGCTTTGTACCTACACATTTTGGCGCCTATTATCCTTCTTGTTGTTATTATATAATAACAACAAGAAGGATAACAAGCGGCAAAAGGTGTAGGTTTCTATATAGAGACCATGATGTGGAAATAGCTGGGTGTTTTTTTTTTGTAAATATGTTGAATGTATCTTTGTACAGTCCAGTACAAAAGTCCATGAACACATTCAAATTTACCAAACACCTGTACACAAGAACCTGCCAAGGTATAAATAACTGTTGCAACTAGAGTTCAAAATAATCTTAATTAATCTTTATGACGAATATATTACCTTTTTTGTACTTGTATTAACACGAACAAAAAGACGATATATTCATCATAGTCCAATATTTTTAAGAAAAGCCATATTTTAAGTGTATAACGATTTCAAAATTTAAATATGACTATGACTGTGGCTTTTGAAAATTACCAAATCTTAGATCGATCAGCTAGTCACGATTCTCCCTTCAGTCAGACATTCGCACGGACTAAAGTGGGATCCTTTATGATCTTGACATTTGTTACAAATTGTTTCGAAGACCGTGATTGAATTTGAATGGCGCCCTTCGCAGCCCGATACCGTGTCATTAGGTAACTCTTTCCAGCCATCCGGCTGGTCTTGAACTTTGAATAGCGAAATTGTAATTGGAGTAACGTTTCTGAAGGCGGTGGTTGACACGTATAAATTTGAATATAGTCTTTTAATAAGACTATGTTACGCACTAATATATTTTCAATTGAATAAGTAAATTTTATATTTTGTACATCTTTTGCCATTATGCGCCACCGCTAAAATTTTTTCGTAATAAAGTCTGTTTGGATATAAACCAAGATATTATCAGGTAATATACTATTTACTATTTATATATCATCTTCGTCTATGCAAGTGCTAACTCATGATTTTAAACACGAAATAACACTGAAAAATTACATAGCATTAGTAAATTTTTTCGCAGAAACAATACGACCACTACAAAATGAAACTTGCTCCGTTTTTTAAACAACAAAGGATTACCGCCTGGAATAAAGCACAAAAGTTTTTATTAACAAATAAGCGACAATAAAAGCAAATGGAATGGTACCTGCAATTAATTGACACGAGTGTAGGCATACAATCGGATAATTAAGATCGGTGAGCGTGGGCGATGTGATTTGCCGTACATACCCATGTCCCGTACAAATTGATGGAAATAATTTTTAAATTTGCCAAAGAGTAACAGAATTCACTTGAGCATACTCGACAAATATACAGTAGAACAGGAAGATTTGAACATATTTAAGTAACTTGAAATTCATCGTTTGGAAATTCTATTCATGTAGGTGGCTTGAATTATGAATGCAGATAACCTAGAGTGGAGTTGCATTAATTAAATAATTATGAGATATTGTGCGACCGTTTCAATGGTAGGGACTAGTTGATAAGGAATCAGTATGGAAACTCTCATTACTAATTCTGAACACCTGTTTAATGATTCATTATTTGATATCGTAAAATTCAAATCAGTGATTGTTTTAAAGATAGTCCTAGGTAGAGAACCTTTCAAGGATAAGGTTTTAGTTTTTCAAGACTCAAATGTTAGAAGTGTCTTAAAATATGCAAAACTTTATTATTGTCAATGAAATATACTCTATGTTGATTCATTTTAAATAAAAACACTTTTTTTATCAGATTATTTTTTAATATAATTTAAATAAATATGAATCTATAAATAAAAAACTACTTTTAATTGTTTGTTGTTAACTTTTATCTTGCTGTTTGTCCCAAAATTTTATAAAAAAAATAAAAATTTATTTTATTGACTTGATATGTGCCTACGTGTCTGCTCATATGCTAATTACGTATTTTTACATACTAATGTAAGTTGATAAAGAAAACTTTATCGTTCAGGTTTTACTATGAAATCTTCTTTGGGTTGATTATCTTAAGCGGTCGTTTTACAGTCGTATATTAGCATTAAACTTCTTTTATCTCCATCACGTTTTTAAAATATTTGATAATCGCTAATATATAATGAATTTATTTCCAAAAAGAAATCTTTATTAGCGTAAAGAATCTAAATATACCATATTCAAATTTCCATAATTAAATAGATAATTTCCTTATGAAACTTATGGCACAACCGCTTTTGTAGCTATCGTGTTACGCGTCTATTTTGTGCCTCATAAAAAATGGCAACTGTCACCTTATCTAAACGATAGTATAATTCACAGTAGCAAGTTCTGTGATATTTATAAGAAATCTGGTTTTAAAAACAGTTGTGAGGCTTAACATGACCGTTAACTGAAATCCTTACTAAGCCGTAGTTTAGTAGTTCAAAGTCAACAAAATAGATGGCCCTAGTTATTACAATAGAAGCTTTTGTTATTGCAATCTTTATTTAACGGCTTCGTATTTTTTCCTTTCGCCTTTGTGTTGCAATATTAGTAATCCATTTGTCAAAGATTTTCAGCATAATAAGATACCAATCTTATTATGCTGAAACTTGCCATACTTGTGCAGTTTCGGTTACAATGCAATTATTGCAATTTTGGGCTCGAAAAATTTGTTTTGTATAAGCACTACATTTAGATTTAGTAATTCCGCGTTTAAACAAAATATTCCTTACGTATTTGGGTTTCTGGATTTATCTTATTAAGTAATATAGATTTAATTAGAGCTTAGATAGTGGTGATGAATCCGGAAGATGGCTATATAGACTCAGCAGCCAAACAAAAATTACGTTCAAACTTGGCAGATTTTATTTATGATAAATACTTTGATACTCCAATGAGGTATCTAAGACATGATTATGTTACCCGAAACCAGCGATAGGAACTTCTTCTTCTTGATACAAGAAGTTACACCGGTCCAGTCTAAATAAATATCTCTCAAAATCTTAGTTATTTAGGAAGACGCTCCATTTCCTTGCTTCTTCCTAAATAACTATATTTAGGAAGAAGCAAGGAAATGGAGCGTAATGGTACTTATGGACACAGAATTTGGAATACGTGAACATCTTAAGAACCCGATATATTATTATCCGGAAACACAATTAATTTTTTAAAACATTGTGTATGAGAACATGGTGCAGTTCCAATTGACAAAATAATGATTTTATTAGTTGTATCAATTTCCAAACAAATACTTTAATTGTGTTGACGGGAATAAAGGCGTTCACGTGTTTAAAAGGTGTTACTTACCTAGTATAACCTGGTCGAAACATCAGGCAAATCAAAGGTATGTAATACCTTTTAAATACGTGATCGCGTTAAGTGCCGTCACTATACTAATTTTATTATCACGGACGCCGGAAGTTTTAAGGTTAGTACAAACAAATCATTTTTTTTTAACCATGTATGTTATAGCCGTCAAGTATTTGTGCCAAACAGCATTTATAATTACCAACCGTTACAAATATTTTTTTCAATGTGAATAAACTTTTACATTAGGGATATTTTTTCTCATTACGCGGTCTCAGGCGCGGCGATGCCGTCCTTATTTGCATTTTAATTGTTGCCAGTCGTATCAGATTCAATTCCATATTACCAACTGCGACTGTATCGTTATGGCGTTTGTTCGAAGAAATCTTGTAATGTCTTTATTATTGAACTGGATTTTATAAAAGCCTTATCTTGTTTTGTAGTAAATTGGGATTTCGTTAAAATAAATAGTCTCCATTATGTGTTAAGTTTCCATATCTAAAAAGTAGGTTTTTTATGAGTTCAAAATACATAAATGTTTTTATCTGTTAACTATAATAAGTATATGTGCATGTTATGATAGATTCCATTTTATCACGAAACATAGAAAACATCGACAGTCTAGAACTATCCACACACCAACCACCAACAGTCTAAATGTACGCCGTATACAGCACATACACCCTAATAATAGTGCTCTTCCACAAATCTGTTTCTTTGAGTCTCCTTGAGTTTAGAACAGGACACAATAGAGATTGGTGGGCATCGATTACAAGTAGACTACAGTCATCTTATGGTTGTTGATGATAGGCCTGTTACATTATTTATGTTATGGTTGCGATTGACAATAAATAAAAAGTAAAAGTATCATTAAGTGTGATGTTATTTTAAGAAAACCTATGGTATGTATCCTGCTTAGTATGAGGATAACATCAATCAAAACGAAAAGAATACCCTGTAGCCTTGTGGTACACCAACAATATTTCACAAACACGCAGCTCGCCTAGGGCTGCCATCCGTCCGGGTTTCCCCGGATTTGTCCTAGTTTAGAGGGCGTCCGGGGAGCGTCCGGGCGGGGTTTTCAAAAAGTGTCCGGGTAAAACCAACACTCTGTGCCAGGAGCAACAATTATTAGATGAAGAAGATGTTTAATTTAATAAAAAAATTGAATCGGCGTTTTTTTTTGTAAGGTGTCCGGGTAAGAATCTCTATTTTGCTTGTCCGGCGTCGGCCCTTTTAGTGATGGCAGGCCTAAGCTCGCCACACAAGAAAGAATGAAAGAATAAGACCTATAAACCAATAAAATGGTGATGAAATGAGGAACCTCAAGGCATAACAAAGTTAAATATAAACAGTAAAACTTTAAAAGCCTCATTATAATGTAGCACGCGTTGATTATGTCGCCGCTTTTGACGGATCACTTCCTCAGACGAACTTTACAGAAATACATTTACGTCTAAAATTTTCTGTAATCGGCTTTATTGCGTTAACAATATAAGCCAATTTAAATTTATACACATGATTTTAAAATTAAAAGTGTTGGGTGCAACACGAATCGGTAACGTAAATGAACGTAAGTTGGTGCGAGTTGTAGGCAAGAGTGACATGAACGCAGATTCTGGTAAGAAAGTGGGCTATAGTATCACGACTATTAAGGTGTGATGTTGGAATAAATAACACTGTTTTATGTATGAACAGGGCCGTTGCTCAACGTTCTTATCGTTACGATAGGTATAATAAATTATTGTAATACAAGAGTTCGTTAAACCATACACTATGTAAAACTAATCAGGTCTTAATTTCTGATTCCACTGTATGACGAATAAATGCCTTATTATAATTTATTGGTAGTGGTCGCCCAGGGGTCAAAATTCGACCGTTATACATTAATTTAATAGTTACTCTAAGTCTAAAGCTCTACATTTGCTAGTGAAACAAAAGAAAAAACTCTTGACAAACCGAAGAGAAAGTCGCTGACCTGTGTTGTCTTTAAATATTTATATGTATAAAGATTATAAAATAATTACCTATTTTAAAACATTTTTAAAGACAAGCTTTTGGTACACTATATACCTATAGGGTAGTACGATTCTCACCGAACGCATCGGAACGCGTTTTTAGTACGGTGATGGAAATTGAAGTTTATATTTATTACTCAAAATTCATTTTTGCACGGAAGTTTTTGCCACCGAGGGCGGTCGGATCCGACCGGCTGCGCCCACTTGCGCTCGGCTACCGCCGCGCCTGGTCAGATTCAACCGGCTGCGCCCACTTGCGCTCCGCAACAGCCACGCGTCGCCTCGGCCCTCGGCGGTGAGCGCCGCGCCGCGCCGAAGCGCGTCGTAAAAATGGTGCCTTTCAGTGATACCTAGTGCCTAGCAAAATTTGGATGGTGATGACAAATGTGTATTTATCTTAATTTATTTATTGTCATCCAAACTAAACGTGTCTGCAAAATTTCAGCATAATCGGTTGAGGATGACTTCTTTAAAATACAGTTGCAATATTTGACCCGAACAAACACACATACAAACAATGCAAGTTAAATAAAAGCTTGTAAACATATGTTAGATAGAACATAATACATAATTATGTAACCCAATTATTCATAAAGCTCAAAATGATAATTAAAAAGCAAAAGCAAATAAAGTTGACATTTTTGGATCATTTATTATTGGCGAAGTAAAAACTGCGGAGTAATGTCTGACGGTTATTAATTGCGCCACACAATCGCGGTCGCAATTGTGGTCACTGTAGTTCTATATCTTTTTGTTTTCCATTATTTTATTTTTGCATACATGTGGTTTATAGTTTCTGGTTTGTAAAATCCTTAGTTATTTAGATGTTTTTGCATTGCTGCCAATTATTTATTTATATTAGGTTCCTTTAGGCCTATTCTAATAATATTCATCATGCTAAACTAACAATGATAAGAATGGTTAAAGTAAGTAATGTAATTGTTTTTATAAAAAAGGGCCCGATAAACACAAGAAAAAAGTTAACATCTTAACGTATGAAACATTGAAAATCTCTACCAACTAATATGTATATTATGTGCTCATTAGTATGCTGTACCATATCATACTAACTTTATTAAATTTATTAATTACTGGCTGTGCTCCGCGTATAATTTAAAAGAACTGATTGGTGATTTATAATACTTTAGACAATATTTTAGTATTTTTCTTTTAATATGGAGGCGTTCACAGTTCGTCTTTTCCAGGCAAAGCTCGTTTCTCGTCAGTCGGCCAGGTCGTCACCTGCACGTAACCCTAACAGAAGCAGGCCTGAGATGTTCGCGATGCGCACGCCTCTCTTAACCGGAAGGGGGCCAAAGCTCCCCACACCTCCGCACGCAATGGTGTAGCTGCCTACTGTTTAAAATCCGGCTAAGGTCAGCTCAATTCACGGGGCCTTTTTTCCTATGCAACCCAAGACCTTCCCAAGTCTCCCTTGTGACGGAACATCGTGTGGTTTTAGTCGGTTCGATTTCAAGATACCACTTCCCCGCTAGCCCCGGTGAGGTGATGACCCGTGGGGTTTCCACACGATAAAACAGGGTTACGCGTTACTCGGCTCGTTTGCGCCACTACTACTATGGTCATCGCGCCACTACCGAGAACGGAAGCGAGTATTGAGTTATTTTAATTTTCCATTATTTCCTAAGCTATACGTCCAAATTACAGGCTATAAAGGCATTTTTAGATAAACTTACTAAGGACCAATATTTTTTGAGATTTTGAGATCAAGCAGTTCGAGACTTTTTCTTCCGATTTACTTAACAAAAATTAATATTTAGGGCTAACTGAGAACCTATTACTAGATAGCCTGTACTATTCCTCATGAATCTGGCTATCATATACATTAAGGATTTTTTAAATCCGACGGGTAGTTCTAGAGATTATCGCATTTAAACAAACAATCAAACAAACAAATAACTCTTCAGCTTTATTATGTTGGTAGGTGTAGATTTTAAACTAAAGACGAAACTAATGACGATCTAACGATTACTTACACCCGATTATATTAACTTTTAAACTTTCGCGTTCAATGATATAATTATGTGATATAATTGACCACGGCCAGTGCAACCTGGTCGAAACGTCAGGCAACTGAAAGATATGTAATACCTATTTCGTGATCGCGTTAATGCCCATGTAAATAATAATGTAATAAATAAGTATTCCTATGCTCCTAAGAAATTGTTGTTAGATACTATTTAGACTCCATTTAGGCTCTAAGTTAGAAGTAGATTGTATTGAGCAGAAGGGCTCATACGCACTATGCTGTTACCCGCGTAGTACGTATGAGCCCTAAGGGACTCCAAAAGTGATATTGATTACTAGCTGTTGCCAGCAAATCACAACGGGTAATCCCACGGGAACCGTACATTTTCCGGCATAAAATATAGCCTATGTTTTATTCCAAACTATAATTTATCTCTGTGCCAAATTTCTTCCAGATCCGTTCAGCCGTTTTTGCGTTAAAGAGTAACAAACATTCATCCATTCTCACAAACTTTCGCCTATAATATTAAGTAATATTATATAAAGTTTTCATTACATACGTAACATTACATAGCATTAAATTTTTTTCTCGAGACTCAAAATACTTTATGTAATATTAAGTAATTTCTCTCAAATGCAGCAGCTCACTGCTGTCCTGTTATTTAGTACTGTACTTCTCTCTACCAAAACAAAGTAATGTCACAATGTTTTAAAACAATATTGTTTTATTTATGTTGGCATGTGTCGACGCGCTGCCAACTAAAATAAGAGTTTGCTGTTTAAAAATAGTGTGAATTTAGTTTGCTTCGGTCCAAGCTATCTAACTTCACTTGGTTTGCCTTATACTAAAGGTTTCTTAAGTAAACTACTAATTTACCTTTATAATAAACTAGCTTTTGTCCGCTGCACAGATTTCATAAATCATTCCAGGTATCGTATAGTTCTTTCGTCGTCATTTCAGGTATAGTTTTTTTACGTGATAACGGCTTATAAATCGATGAACGCCGGCTGCACGCACGAAAAATTGTCACGTTCCGCCTGAGCCGAGCGTGCAAGCGAGAGCGCGGAACAAGCGATAGGGAGGCATGATCGGCCTAAGCGTTCGTTTATTGTTTGATTTGATTTCAGTTTATTTCTATAACTAATTGTTCGTGATTATATTTAAACAAATTATTGAAATAAAATTTGCAAAAACTGTAAATATCTAATATTTGAAAATTAAAAATTAATGTTTTTAACCAGTTTTAAAAATATTGTTTTCTTATGACGTTATCATGTAAAATTATCGACCGTAAACCGACTTTACAGACAATTTTTTTTTTTTTTTTGGAAGTTCCTAGTTCCTTTTTTATACCCCTGTCTACGGTATGCAAATTTTATGATGATCGATTGAGTAGTTAAGGCGTTAAAGCAACATAGAATAGACACCTGAATTAACAATATTAGTAGAGATTTCGATGGACAAGAGATCGAGCAAAATCTGTTTATTCAAAGTATAGTTTTCAAGGAACACAAGTGTCCGCTATAAAGTATTTCACACTTAAAATTTTAAAATTGAATGAAAAATATATTATATAATGTGAAAACAAATTTTCTTTTAGATTGTTACACATTCGAGTTAACAGACATTTTGAAAATAATAGCAAATTATATACTTAGTATTAATTAAATTCAATTATTTTTCTTATCGCACGTATTACGTAAATCCTCAAGTGTTTCCATAATTCCAAAAATAGGTATGAGGCCTTTTTATTGATGATAAATAAAAAAAACAATTATAAATTCTGCATAATAGTGAAAAGGCGACAAACCATATCAGTTTTTTTTATGAATGCACGGTTTTCATTCCTATCTGCAAAATTTAACACGCGCCGGGTGGTTGACTTACGACCTACGCAATAAAAATAAAATATAATTACCTTTAATATATGATATGTTACCTGATATGATACCTTATCTACCTATAAATAATAACTTTTGATAATAATGTTGAAAACTATCGTACGTTTGAAAGTCTCAAGAAATAAAAGTTGTTGAAAATACTGTTTTTACTAAATAAAATCTACGAGTTGATAGCAAAAAGGACACGATTTTCAGTTCATTGTGACATGTCGCCACGAAAGGACAGTCATTAATTCTATTATGAACAATATAATGTAGCAATGAGTAAAATAACTTATCAAGTCTGAAATTAAAAATAATAATGTTAAATCCAATATAATAAAAATTATAATTTTACAAACATTGTTATAGCATTTCATCTTCCATATAAAACATGTCTTAAATCAAGATCACTTATGAGTTTAGTTTCAACAATACTGGAATCTTGTGTAACATTTAGGTTTAAGTGTTCTCAATCCCCAAAAGTTAGAAGCTTTAATTTAAAATTCAATTAGGAATGACAACACGTGGTCTGACTGTTGAAAACTACAACTTTTTCAAACAAATAACCTTTTAGTTATTCAGAATGTGGCTATTGGCATGTGCCAGTACAAAAAAAAAATCATTAAATCTTTTTAAGTAGGCAACCCAGAGTCCCAGACGTACAAGTATTTACGGCTGATTTATTGTCTGTTAATATTATTTTAATAAGGTATATACATAATACTAAATGTGTTTTGCATACAACAGCTTTATTATAAATCTTCTCAATATATTTAAATTTTTAACAATACAGTTTTATAAATGTTGACATTAATCCTGTCTTAGTTACCATTATATATTAAAAAAGTATCGATGTGGTCGTCAACTTGCCATTAACCTTTGACATTGACCAGAGAACCGTTTTAAACTTACCTACTACGTATTAGAAAGGGGGTTGACAGCTAAGGAGCAGGTCAGAGTAACTTTTACGAATCACTTTTATCATGGTATTGCGATTGGTAAGAGTGCTTAACGTGCTTATCAGGGCGCCTTTAGCCATTCTGAGATCTGAAGTTTCCTAGAAGCATTTAAGTTGCTTCTTCACGTATTAATAATATAATATTTCTTTTTGTATATTATGCAGTGGTATGCTCAATAAAGACTTGATATTGAGCACGCTAATAACATATTTTATTTCCAGTTAACGCTAGATTGTTAGTTACGTTAGTATACATGAAGAGGGGTTTATATAATATTAAATTATGAACGTAAAGAAAGTTAATGAATAATTCGGTTATAGCGTGCAGTTAACAAACTATATAATACTCATCGAAAAATTAAATGTTAAAATAAGACATCGAAAACTTGATTCATTATGATATTCAAATTTGTTAGCAATTTCATACAAGTTTCTACAGAACTTATCATTGTGAGATTTATTAAAGAAGAAATTTGTTAACTTGACAACAACAAGAATAAAAATTAAAATTATACGGGAGTGATCTTTGCAATGAGCATGACATACACACTTACACAAATCATCAAAATCTCCGATTGACTTTCAAGCTGCCTACATAAGGCTACTATAAAAAAATTGTGTGCCTATAAACATTTACTTAACTTGTAAATGTTTAAGAATCTGTACTAAAATACAATACAATATTCTTTATTGTACACCACAGAAAAAGTCACAATATAAAAGAGAAATATTGAAAACTGGTGGAATACTGGTACGGCTAGTTGCGATTTCTTCCAGACAACCTTAAGAAGGACAAATGCGATGGATTAGTGCATAGGGCAGTTTGCAGGTGTATTAACTCAGTTCAGTAGCTTATTAAACTATATGAATATAAGAGAAAATAAATACATAAAATATAGGTGAGTAGTTTACATTATAATTGTGTGTGAAAGGTTTGCGTTTATAAACACAAGTTATCTATATTAAAATATTTTCTATCATTTTATAAGGCCATCTTTGTGTCTGTTGAAACCATATTGAGTGTTTATGCTAACATTAAATCTATTCTAGTCAGAGAAAGGTACCAAGCTCGATAAGGCTTTTATTTTACTATCAACGCTATATTGTGTCTACGAGCATTAGAACCACTTCCTGGAACTATAAATGTTTGGTTAGATTCTATATCCATTATTGTCGTTCCTGTGATTGTGTCACAAAGTCAAATAAAAAACTGCACTTTACAGAATATGAGATTTACATAATTTATTTTCTGCAAACATGGGCATCAAAATTTGCGTGTCATTTTCTCTATTTGCGTCTTATAAAGGGGCAAAAATAAAGAGCAGCAATATGTAAGTTTTTTTTTAATGATTGTAGTTATAAAATTGCGAAGTAAGAGCCTTGTAACACGACTTGATGTAAATATTCCATAGAGGCTAACCTCTATGTACTACTAATAGTATGAGGATTTTAGGATTCTAAAATAGGGGTAGGCAGAAGTACAATGAACATATAAAAAATAGTGAAGGTTAGAAGTAGTTTTTAGAACTTTTTGTTCGGTTTCAGCTTTGGTCTTATCGCTAAAAGTAGACAGCCAACTAGATACATATCCTTACTTCAAAATATTCTTTAAGATATGCGATTTCAATAGTTAATGTAGGTACCGAAAAAGTTAACTTGTGGCACAACTTGTTTGCAGCAACTCCTTCCTATATGGATTTGTTGCAAAATGTTACAAACAGTAAATATATACTGAAAGCAAACATAATTACGATTATGAAAATATAAAATCATACTTTATGTACATAGAAATAAAACTTAAATAAATAGTCTATGTTTGTTTTAAAAATAAATTCATATAGATCACCTCACTTTAGCCAGAGATCCGCTAGTTTATTTATAACATCATTAAGCCCATAAATCACTTTTAATAAAAAAGGTACCAAAACCCTCGAGTCCTAAATGATTTACAGCGCACAGATAGTGTATACCGCAGCCTTTGCCGATAGCGTATCGGTCTAAAAAAAATAAAAACCTTATGCCTTTGTTCTTTGTCGCCCCACTCATATGCAAATGCAGTCTGTCCCCCACCTGATTTAGAGCCTGCATTACTGATTCACGAAAACGTTGAAAAGTGCACACTTTTTGAAGATATACTGAATGATTTATTATTTCGATAGTTAAACAGATCCTGTTAATGTTTTTTTGGTATTAACCTGTTTTAATTAGGTAGGTTTAATCTGCCGAAAGATAATTCGAAATACTTTACTCATACTAATCACATATTTTTTGTAACGTGCAGATAAGAAAGTAACAGAATTTTTTATATTAATAATGACTCACTAATTGATAGTAAAAAAAAATTAAACAACGTAAAAGGCGCAACCAATCTACTAAATAAAGTTCATTATCTTTTATAATGAAGACATAACTATAATCTAGAGTTTTATGTCCGTCATCATTGAAACATTATTTTATCATGGATCAAGATATACCTTAACTTAAATTCCGTTGAAGACACATATGTCTTCAACATAATTTACAAAATAACTTCTTAACTTTAACCCGTAAAACGAATATTAGTTTTGTTTCATAAGACAGATAATAAGTGTCACGTGAAATTAATTGTAACATTTATTAATGATTTTAAGACTATAAATAATATATAATGAAGCTCCTTTTACCACTATTTAACATGTATTTGAACGAAACAAAATGTTTATACGTGTTACATAAGTCGATAAAAATACCTACTTACGAAATTTGAGTTTGCATTTTCGATCGCCGAAGTAGTACATTCATTTAAGTCCCGATACATCTACAACCAAGAAACACTGTGACCACTTTATCAGGGAATAATAAGCATTAAGATAATAAGTATCCTTGGTTACAATTTTAACCTCCGTTATAGCGACAGCGATAGCGCGATGAAGACATTCGCTTAGCAATGCAAATTGTAATTAAAAGTTAAACTATAAGAGTGAATATGGAAATATGCACTTCACACAGTAAAATGTTATTATTATCCGTGTCTTGTATTAGGACTATTCAGGTACGTAGTTATTGGTATATTCACATTTAAAAATAATATGGACCTTTTTAATAGACCAAAGACGTAGACTTGCGTTCGAAATACGGACTTACAAAATGAAAATTTAGGCGTAAAGCTGGTTTTTACACATACAACACTTAAAAAAGAGTTCAATAAGGTTGTGGTACATCTAATGAATAAACAGGTATTTTATTATAACATCAGATATCAAATCTTATAAACGAATACAGAATTTCTCACATATGCGTTTTTACCTTTCGCAGCTGGCGAATAATTTATGATTCGTTTGCTTTTTATGTATAAATTGAATGTATGCATATTTATAGTACGTACGTAGATGTATGTATTTACATGTATTTTCTTATATAAATATACTGCAAAGCGTTCATTAATATTTTCTTTTTTATTTCTTTTCTTTTATATTTTCGTTTTGAGTGGAACCCTTTGACTCCATTCCATGCTTATTGTGCATCTGTCGTCGAAAAAGAACTAAATAGTTTAAAAGTTTTTATAATAATATATGCCATGAGATTTTACAGTAATAATAACGACTTATCGCCACCAAAGTAACAGACGACTGTTTCGCTTATAAGATATTGCTAGCAATATCTTAAAAGCGAAACATTAAACACAATATTATGTGTCAAAATACTCAAGTGCGCTAGCCAAAATGCTCAGAAACAAATTCAAGGATAGTTGCTGTCCTAGATCATCGATAACTTTTCCACAGAAATACGAAGAAGTACAATTTAATAAAGTGTCCTTGTTCCAGATATGTAATTTAGAATTATTTATAACATTAAATAAAATAGTCGAATTTAGAGTCTCCTTTTCTGGAGTCCGATAAAATACACAGTATAAATTTAAATAATATTCTATAATGTCGCGATAACATTTTACGGAGATGATTTTATCATGGTATTTGGTACGAGTATAAAGCTGAATTAATATTAGACGGTGGAAAAACTAGTGACAGCTGAGCAGACTTTTAAGTAGTAGTAAGTTAGTACATAAATGAATTGATTTGATTTATAAGATGTAAGGAGAGTGTAGAAGAGAGTAGAGTGTAGCCAACATAACAAAAACGTTAATATTACTGTATATCAAATGACTTACGTCCAATAGGCAGCCAGCGCCTGAATTCTAGGTCGTTAAAGATAAATGCAAGGTAATACCTACCAAGTAAGGCGCCCATTACACGGTAGGTTTTCCTGTCAGTTTTGCCACAATCAAAACGCTGATTGACGAATAACCTATCGTCTAATGCAGTGATTGACGGTTGCATGATGAGGTTTTAATATAGATATTATTTCATTTAACATCCGTCAATCATGACTTTTGGTAATGATTGACGTTTGCATGAGTGTTTAATGGACGCCTAACCCAATAAACTTTCTAAAGAATGTCCATAGAAAGCTATGTCATTAAATCAACATGTTACAAAGTTAAGGACACCTCCTGGTAAGGACACTATGAAATATGATCTAAGGAGACTTTCTGCTAGACTACATACTTTCGAAGGCAAAACAAATGATTTTCAATACTGACATCATTAATTTTCCCTTAGTTACACTGTACTTTATGTCAGTGTGGTAGAAACCTACTACACTGTCAAACGATTTTCGACTTTAACTTGATGTGATAAAGCTAGCTGATGTAAATAAGGTTAAATAACGTATACGACAAATGGTCTTCTACTATACACTTTTCATGCGTTTATTACATCTTGGCACGGTACGAGAGCACAATTGATTCCGTTTTATCATGTTACTAAGTGGTGTTGAGCTGTGTGCATAGTAAAATAAAGAAACAATAAAATAAATAATCATCCAATAAATTGAATTAGTATGCTGGTTCTGAAGTTTGGACATGTTTCATTATAGCTTCAGAAAAATGATTCGTAGGATCTTTGGACCATGTGGTTATTTAAGTTTGTTAAATAACACTCTGCTAATATTTTTAGAATTGACGTCACCATTTTGAAGTTGGGGTTTGCGATCTCACCCAAGTCTACTTTAAATGAATACTAGTACTCTGTGTCACTTTCCTAATAATTAGAGTAAGAACCAGCAAAATGCATGTTTATCAAGCACAGCATAAAACTTTATATCCCTTTGAGTCCCGCTGATCTCATCTGTGCATGAATATGGGTACTTCATGTTGATCTAAAAAGTCTTACATTGTTTAGACAATGTACTTATAGATAGTAATACAATCTAATGTCATTACTTTTACAGTTAATGCCCCATTAGAAGATTCTATAAACCCCACTTCTAGTAAACTGGTAAAGTTTACGTTAGACCATCGATATACTAAATATAAACTCAATGCGTTAGACATTAAACGGATACTTGTTCATTATACACGTGTAATAAATATTCAATTATTTACAACTTTTAGAATTAAGAGTTTGATTCATATGGAACAGCGTCGAAAACATTATAAGTTGTTTTTTTTTATCTTAATTTAAAAAAAAAAGAAAAATTAATGTTAAGAGTTATGTTCGTGTTAGTTGAGGTTACCTATAATAATGAAGTGAGCACAAGTCATGTATCTGTAATTTCTTTTGTCATATTAATTACGTGTATTTGATTTTGATTTGTTGGAAATCTAAATAAATACATAAACAACTAACTTAAGTAACTTACTGTTTAGACTTTTAGACTATTTAGCGTTTTACAGCCGTGTAGTGAGAGAACCTCTCCGATGACCACAGCAAGGGCCTGGTACTGCGTTACACAAACGGGGCAAACTTAACTAGTCAACAACCTAACCAAACTGAAAGGAAATATCAAAAGTTAATATTAAATTTTCTTAAACGACTAACTATTGTAAATATTTAAAGAGACCATAGAAGATGAGAGCATGCAACTGAATGTACTACAACTAACAGATCAGAAACTTTTAGTTAATTTATTAAGAACTAAAAAAAAGTATGCTGTGCTGCAAACACCTAATTATAATATTTTAGAAGTATATTTGGGTGAGGGATTCCTTAGAAGATTTAAAATAAGTAAGTCATAAATTTTATTTGTTGCTCAGCAAACGTGCTGAAGCTGTATTCGGCCAACAAATTCTTTACTTTGTGTTACGCTCTCTGATTTATGTAGTTGCAAAAATCATACGTTAGCATTTGATTTATGAGTCCTTCAAAGAACATAAGTCTACAAATAAAAACACTGTGATCTCTGCCCAATGGTACTTACGGTTTGATTTATAGCTCTCCAGTACTACATACATGCAAGTTTAAGCGATAAAAGATGAATCAGACTGAGATTAATATTGTTTTCCCGAGTGCATCCTTATCGAGAACATTATGTTGGCAAATGGTTGCAAATTGTTCAAGACAAATGAGAACCTATTGGTAAGTTCTTAAATCACTTATTTTTAATCATTCAATTGCGATTTTCAACACGATTTTGACATGCAAATTTACACATAATAACACTAAGAGCAATCTGTGACAGATATTGTTGCTTATTTGTATTATCTGGGTGTAATGGGAATTCCTCACTTTGATGTTCGAAGAGTTCATAAGTAATCCCTGGTAATGGGAGGATTTTTTAAAATTAAAAAAGAAACAAACTTAAAATTTAAATCAGTCTTTGTTTAAAAAAACCTTACGTAAAAGATATGCGAAGAAACGAATTAAATTTACAACATTTACGCTACTTAGGAAGTTGATTATTAAAAGAATTTTGATTGTTTGGTACATATTAATACTGATCCGGGGTAGGTACTTACTTTTTATACCGATGTTTTTTTTTTTTGGTATAGGGGGTAAACGAGCAGACGGGCCACCTGATGGTTAATGACTACCGCCGCGCCCATGGGTACCTGCAACTCAAGAGTCAGAAGTGCGTTGCCGGCCTTTAAGGGTAAGTAGGGGAAGGGGGGATAATGGAGAGGAGGGGAGAGGGAAGGGTTACGGCTCCCGGTAACCTCACTCACCTCACTCGACGAAAAGCAATGCAACATTGCTTCATTGCCGGTTTTCTGTGAGGCCGTGGTATCACTCCTGTCGAGCCGGCCCATACGTGCCAAAGCATGGCTCTGCCATGAAAAGAATCTGGTTTATCCTAAAAAACATCTCCATAACGGCTTTAGGGTTTTATCAGTTTTTTCCATAAAACATTGACATTTGTAAAGCTGGTAAGATTTATTAGTTATTTGCAATAGTATGTATTGTAAATGCTTGTTATTAAATGTGAATACCTAATTGGAACGTAGTAAACAGTTTACGAGATCTTCGAGTTGTGACTTGATTTGATAGCTCAACGTATAAATTAAAACGAAATATAAATGCAGCTGTGTTAGATTCATGAAGTAAACAACCAAAATAGTCCGCAATGTAGATTAAAACATAATACCACCATTATATCCGAACGCTGCAACAACTATTTCTGAGTAAACCAAATATGGAGTTCATAAGGTTTACTTATTTAGCAGTCGTTATATCAATTGTCAAGGCGGGCACGCATTTATTAGCACAAGGCAGCCGCAAGTTCACCGAGCGAATGACAGTAATAACAAATTAGGGTAACTGCTCCAAACGTAGGCCGTCCAAAAACGCTATTGTGTTCGTACTCCCCCTGTAATGTCTAATTGTGTTTTTGTTTACTGTTTTACGCCTGAACGTTACTAAAATATCAAAATCCTGGATATTTTCATCCATCAACGTCAGTTATTATGAGTTAAGATTTTTTAGTAACTGAGATCGTTTTTATCTATTAAGACTTAGATTGGAGATACAGTTGAACGTTTTCGTTTAGCATGTTTTTTTTTACTTTTACAAAATTTAGGAATGGGAGCAAAGTAACAAATGTTAATTTGTGATATTAGTCACGAAACAAAAGCCACTTTCATGTAATAAAGTCAAGCGAGTAATTAAGGCTTAACAGAAGCGCGGCCGCTCTGAATATTGGCAATCTATACTAAACCGCTCTTGTCATGTCGCCCATATGCCAGCGCGTTAACAAAGGAATTAGTCGTCATTCAAAGTACCGAGTCAAATTCACAACATATCTGGATAACGTGTAGCAAGTGCACTCGTCTGGCAGGGGTGACACTTTGAGCCCTTCTGATACTGACATTATGTGACAACATGAAGCTAGGGGCGTTCGCTTACACAATGGCCGATCATTGGTGCCTTCACCCTATTCATGTTCGCATGCACTTTCAGAATGGTTTTGAATATAAAATCTGTCCGGCATGTTATCAACATGTGGTTTGTAATTATATTAGCTAAATAAAAAATATCAAACATCAGCTTTCAATTAAAGCCTAACGAAAATTTCACATTAAATAGGAAATCTAAATTGTTGATTCTTTTATTTCGTTTCAGCATCCGAAGGAAGAAAATAAATTCACCCACAAGGAGCAGCTTGAAATATTCAATGACGAGATTTTATGAAGAAAAAAAATGTAATTTGCATCTCAAAGCGATGCCAGTTAATGGGACCATTTCAAATGCGAGGCACATTCCCTATCCGTCCGTCTCAACCC
Source organism: Euplagia quadripunctaria (assembly GCA_963859945.1). Classification (NCBI taxonomy): domain Eukaryota; kingdom Metazoa; phylum Arthropoda; class Insecta; order Lepidoptera; family Erebidae; genus Euplagia; species Euplagia quadripunctaria. Next base: position 17,816,263 of record OY982569.1, on the reverse strand, counting down.
TTACGCGACACTTCGAAGTTAGGGCAGTGACACACGAACTCTAATTGGCAGTAATATATGTGGGTATGTATCGACTATCGACATTCTGAATGATAGTATTATTGGGTCAAGTTGAGTCTCGATATGCGCGTAAACTAAAATAATTATGTATCTAAAACAGGGCTTTTAATATTTGGCATTTTATAATTGTTTTCGTGCTGAAACGTACATAATATGTATTTTTATTATACATAAGGCCTTAATAGAACTAGTACACTATAAATCAATCAACTCACAATCAGTCTAGACTTTTAATAAATAATATGTAAAGAGTGTAAAAAATACTTAACATCGAATTTCTACGACCTTTTTTTACACATGTTTGTGTATAATAAATGTATAACTTCGGAATAATAAATATTTTAATTACTAATTAAAATAATTAAGTGTTGGTAAGTGGATTGTGTGTACCCGCGATGGTTGCATGTTTTGTTAAGCGTCGTGTGAAAGCACACATGGCAAAGGAAAATTAGCGACAGCCAGAGACGAACTCACAAAATTGAGCATATTAAGACACATCTGAGCTCTCTTCGTTATTGATGTCCTTTTAATTACAACCATTAAGCTGATTAAGCCTTGATGAAAATGAAAATATTTTGCCAATTTCATTTCATATTGATACACATGTGATCGAAATTCGTTTTTTAACTTAAGTTAATGCACTCTTAGAATGTTGTTAGAGTTAATGTTATAATGATAGTGACAATGTCAAGCTTGTACTTAAACTTAAAACTTAAACTTGTAAGAACTTAAACGTAATTTAATACTATTGCATCTCAGATTTCATTTATGTATTAATTATTATCAATACAGTATTAACTTTCATTTATACCTCTCCTGTATGATTAATTTTTTTTAATACACGTATTCTTCTTGGTGCAACGGTTGCATGCAATATGAACGAGTTCAAAACCATTGATTACATACCAAAGTACTATTCAAAGAAGAGATGCATATGTATTACCCAAATTGTCTAAATTTGAGGTTATTCGAGTCCTAAAACAACACGGTTTTCATCACTAACCCTAGACAGGTCTTGACTGTCTGTCAAGTAACTGAGAGCCTTATCCTGTTTTATGGTATAGGGGGTAAATTAGCAGACGGGTCTGATGGTAAGTCATTACCGTCGCCCACGGACGCCTTCAACTTAAGAGTCACAATTGCGTTGCCGGCCTTCGAGGTGGGAGTACACTCTTTTCTTGAAAGTTTGAAGGTCGTTTCGATCCGGAAATACCGCAGGCGACAATTTGTTATATGAAAAGCCTTCATTACCTTCAGATGGCCTACCAAACCACTAACCTAAATTACCCTCAAGACTTCTAAATTAACAATCTATCCCTTCCTTTATTAGGAACTAGCCGGTCCCGCAGTTTAACATGTGTTTATGGTCACTGTTCCGCTCCTATTTTTCGTAACGTGATGTTATAGCCTATAGCCTTCATCGATATCCAACACTAAAATAATTTTTCAATTCGAACCAGTAGTTCCTGACATTAACGCTTTCAAGCAAAAAAACAAACAAACTCTTCAGGTTTATAATATTAAGTATAGATTATTCTGAAGAATCAGTCAGACATTCAGATGAGAGAGCCCAACTCGTTTCAATCAACTTGTAAAATTGTCTGACAAATGGTTATAGAGGAATGTTTTTTTAATAGATTATTGTATTGTCGCGTCGGTGTCCCAGATGTTGCAAGTCTCCACAGTTTATTGTGGTCGTTTACCACTGCTACGTTAAAATACTTGTAATCAGTGACGCATGTAAAAAGCCAACTGTTATAGGCTTCAGTTATTACTGTTAATTAACTAAAACAGACTACGACTCGATTGAATATTATCCATAAAGGGCAAAGTTTCACCGAATGAATAAAGTAACCGTTAAACTACCCTATAATTACGTAACATCGTCTGCCGATACGATCACGGGTTCTATCGATACTCGATCGATACTTTGGCCGTGCGATCGAGATCCGATTCGAACGAGCGCGACCAATTTTATTCACGAAACATTTAGCTTTAGATAAAATCTCACGGCGCGCTCAATAATGGCCATAGTTGATTTTAAAACAATAAAATGCAAAGCCTTTCGAATGAGTGCGATTGTTAGTGTAAATCAGATAAGCAGAATAGATATTGAATGCTCAGGAATATTGTTTAAGAGCACGGTTTATTTTTAAATTATACACTCGTTGAAATGTTTATGGTACAAATATCTACAGCTCCACTTCGATTTAATACATGATTAGTAAACGTAGCCTTCAATTGACGCCATTTATCGATGTTCCGTTACATTTGAATTATTTAAACTTTGAAAGCTTGGACGATTAACTTCACTGACATAATTTCTCTGCAATCAGTAAAGAAATTCGCGGAACAGCGAGATATATCTACGCGAGTTAAGAATCTTAATCGCCCCGTCAAAAATCTGAGGCGAGTCCCAATTATTAAAAATTGCTGTCGATAAAATCGAGTTAATGAAGAACGGTACTCGATATCTCGATCGACGCTGCGCACTAAGTCTGAAATTGATTTCATTTCATTGACTTTAGTTCATCAATACTTCTGATATTATAAGGAAGTATTGTGGTTTCTATATAAAAATATCCTTTGAGTTTCCTGTTGTACTATGTGACAGTAGTCTTAATGTCTGTATTAATGTAGACAGAATTCATCGAATCTCTGCAACATCGGACTAAGACGTTAATACCTAGTGTTCAAACGTATAAGGCGTAAGAGGATTAATAATCATGTATAGTATACAGGATGTTACAGTAAGGTATGGCCATATTTAAGAGAAAGTAGACGCCGTGAAAAAATCCTTTTTTAATACAACTCCTATTTTGAATTGACAAATTGAACTTTAAAATTGACCATTAAAGCTAATATTTCGTGACAGAAAGGGCTGACATGAATGAAGCTATGGGTATTTAATACCAAGAATATTAATGGAACATCCGATTTTCTGAAAGTGTCTGCATAAAAGAATTTAAGCTACCATGAAAATTGTGGTTGAAACTACCATGAAAATTCATTATAAGTTGTTTGTAAATGTGTACCCAAACCAGGATAAGCATTTTCCGAAAAAAAATAATTAAAATTCTTCTTTCAAGTTTAATCAACGATTTGCAGCCACACAACGCTCCTTAAATTTGACCAACTTCTGCAACAGCCCGTATACTTAGTAATTTATTTGAATAGTATGTAAATACAAGTGTTAGTAGACAAAGATTTTGCTTTAAATTTTTAAAAGATAATGAACCTCTTTTGAAGTGGGTTAATTAGTCAAAACTACCTCAAAACAAAATTAAGATTGCTTATTGATTTTACTGTGACATATAAAAAATAATGCAACCAATACTTTTGCTCTATACATTATTACATCCGTGGTTTATTGTATCGATTTTCCACTCACACATTCAATTTAATGGCGACCCCTGACAGTTGGTATGTCAATAATAATTCAGAGTAACTGTATACTGTTGAATAAAATGATTAACCTACGCTCACGGCTGGCTGGGGATCACCTACAGGATGATTACGTCACGCCACATTTACATTTGTCAAAAACGTCAATGCTTGAAAGTAATAAATTTAAGTACACAGAGTTAGTTATTTTATTTTGTGTTGTACTCGTAAGTGCTATATCACGTACAAAACTATTTTATTTTTCCTAAAACATAAGTAAAGAATTTTCCAAAATATTTATAAAAAAAAGTATTTCGCTTATAGCATAATTTTGCAACATAACAGAAACTAATAATAATTAGTTTCTTAACTTTTGATTGGATGTGGGTGTATTTAAATTTTCAATAATTAATAACAAGGTGGGGTTCCCAATGATTGACCACGTCGATTAACTATTATTATGAATCTAAAATTATCAATCAGTATAATATACAAAAGGTATTTATACTATAAATATTTTTCGTAATGAAACGCTGACATTTTGCATTAATTGCTAATTGAGTGGCATTTTGCCGACATTTGATTTGAATACAAAATATCAAGAAACAATGAAACACGCTGTATTATGAAATGTAAATGTCAACATTGAACTTGAATATGTCGCGAACATTTAGGAAATATGACATAAATTATATCAACCCTTATTAGATGAATGAAATGGAATAAATACCATATGTAAGCCGGCTCAAGTTACGTAGCTTCATTTACTAATTCCCAAAACTTGATGCCACATTCCACGAACCGTAGCGAATTTCTAACTTTCGTTCGGATTTAAAAGTAAATTTTTAGTACTTCTCTTTGGAACCACTAAGCAAAGAGAAGTAAGATGTTAGGAGCGATATAAACAAACATTAATGAAATATGACGTCAAAGTACATAATGCGGGACATAATAATAATTAATAATAAAAAAATATTGGTATAAATCATTTCACCCGCTTTAGTAGTAATGCTCCTTGATGATTTTATACATTAATGTTGAAACCTACACAAAAACTTAAGCAAACTTAGGCCACAGAAAGTGAAGCGAACGCAGATCAATTGCCATGTCAGGCATGCAAAATAATTTTAGACAAACCTGCTAAGGTTAAATAAATCAATATGCTTTGATATAATAATAACAAAAACTTATTATACAAATTTACAAAGCATTTTGCCAGTCAGTAATTCAGCACTGCATCACCTCTTGGGGAGGATCCTCAAAAACGGTGATGTCAACTATTGAACGAGCACAGCGAGCACTCCTAAAAGTAGCAATTCGCCTACCTTTTCATTTTCCTATACAACTATCATATCAAAAATGTAACGTTTTAACTGTCCGTCTACTATTTATAATGTACATTGTATTAAAACAACACACGACTCTAACATATAACACTAACCTTACTAACACAAAAAGACGGAAAGATCTTGTCTGTACCACACTTTCGGAATCGAGGTTTGCATTCACATATAGATTTTTTTGCATTTTTGGGTATTTTCTTTACAACTGGATAAATAAAAAGACATCCATATACGACTTCAACTATTTTAAAGCAAAGAATCTTGTCAGTCAGTATCTGTAAAGTTTAGATTACAACCAGACTGAAGATTTAATTACTGTTGTTAAATAAATAATAGTTTCATAATATTAATGTTTATCTATTGTTATATACAACATATATAAGTCTATTTGTAGACATTAGGTTTCAAAAATATTGTTACGATTAATTAACTACACAATGTAGTAAAAGTCTGTAAGTGCACTTACCGCCTGTGGCACAGGTTTACCCTAGTACAGGCACCCATATATTTTAAGCTAATTAATGGTACATAAGATCTGTAATAATGTGTACCAATTATAAATTAATAAAATAAAATATAAAAGTAGAAGAATGTAAAACATAGTAATATAGATGGGTATAAAATGTTGTCATATGATACGCAATGGCTTATGAATTATGATAATAATTATATTCACATTATTTGATTACACAAATCTATCTAGACTCAAATTAGCATAGCTTGAAATACGGGTTTTAAAAGACGAAAATATTTAAAAATATATTTTTATTGTAAATATCTACATACATGTTATACATAGAAACGCCCAGCCCAATGCAAATAGACATAATATATTCATGCATACAAATATTTGCCTTGGGTCCCGCCTATGGCAAATATTTGTAACCTAACCCGTGACCTCTGACGCTGCAACACAGAGGTCATCGAAACAAACCCGCTGCCATGAAAAACTCTTTACATTTCTGGTAGCATTTGTAGTAGAATTCATAGTTGCATTTTAAGATCCAAAACTCTGCACGAAAATCGCTTATGCTTATAATTTGCAAACTGCCTTGAACTGCCGTACATAGGTGCTGTCACCCTACCGATTGTTATAGCTTGAATCGGTATGACAGTTCATTGTGGGTGTAATTATGTTGTATTGTACATTTTTGTTAACATATTGCTCATTTGGCGTGAACTTCTGTTATATTGTTTGAACACTTGTTTGTAACCTGTTTTTCTCTTTCTATCCTCTTGTTTTATTTTTTTCTCTGGATTGATAATCAATTTTATTACTTGTATTGCTAAAACCTGGATGTGAAAAAGTGTGTGGAAAGTGCAAAGTATCACCCGTACGCACTACAGTGTCCGCAGATTTATACTGTTATTCCATTTTAGGTACATCTTCTAAAACTCAGCTGTATGTTTAGAATTTGATAATTAAGTGTTTCACTCTGTTAGGGTCTCGTTTAGTTGTACCAGAATAAATGTATTTTCTTTCTTTCTTATTCTGATCTTTCGAACAACATCCCCAAAGTGTCATTAATGATGGAAGTCTGATCGTGTTTAGGTGTCAAAATCGCACGTTCACACAACCACTCCATGGGTTTGCTGATAAGGTTCTGGGCGTCAGGATTATATTTGGGCCATTAGATCGACAGCCGTCGAAACAACTAAAGCAAAATCCGGTGGAATTGTAAATCTTGCCCCCAGTTTCAGGGTATCCTCCATTCCCTATTTTAAGAAGGAGATCGGAGAAGGTGGATTCTTGGATTATGTTTTTCTATTATTGTCTTTTTTGTTTATATTTTATTATATTTTCTATGATATTATTTCTGCTGCATGTGAAATTTCAAATATAATGTAAATTGTTTATGTTTATTAATAAACAAACAGACCCGAAATTGCAGGTTTTGCATGAAAGTTTTTAAAACTTTCTTGCTCTTGAGGTGTAAGGATAGAAGAAAGTGGCGAGCTATGGTCTCTGCCTATCCTAAAGGACGTGGAGATGTGAGTTTTTCAAGTGTGTATTTAGGTAAATGAAGTATAAAGTCACAATAAGTATGAGTCGCCACTACGCCGCGCCGAGTGTTATGGGTTCAAATCCCACAAGGGACAAACATTTGTATGATTCACAAATAGTTGTCCCGAGTCTGCGTGTTCATTGTCTCCATTGTTTCAATGTTTGTGAAGCCTCCCGCGACACAGGAGTATTCCTAATGCGGGAGTTGTTTTTAAAAAAAAGTTCTTTTTTTTTTCTGATTCTGATTTTGACAAAGATCCTATTCTACACAGTATACATAATTGGTTTTGAATTTCATATGAAATACATTTTTCATTGTTAATTTTATTATCAAACATATATAACTATCTCAGAGCAAACAATTATAAAACCACATAAAACTTGAAGAATCTTTGGTATCCATAGTTCGTTACATTATTATATTTGTAGGTACCGCCTTTGGTATTTATACCGTTTCAAATTACAATGACCATGGAAAGAATCACTATAAATTATTTCAAGGACAAACAAAATTATACCACAGTTAAAAATTTAACCCACTGCGGCGAAGGAACGAATCGGTAGAAATTGACCATCAACACGAAAGCATACCTTGATCAAGCATTCTAGATATAACGTTCTTTGAAGTTCTATAATGTCCGCTACACGTTTAGCAAAACATTCATAAGTGGTCCAACAACAAACAAAACGGGTAACATAGTGTTATTATACTGTTTTTATGTATTCATTCAATTGTATACTAAATCTAATTGCCGTTGATAATCTATCGTGTACTGAATCAAGGTTATTTTTTTCTGTAGGCTCAATCAAAATCGTTGCGGTCAATTATATGGATTTTTAGTAAGCAAATGTCTTAAACCGGTTTTCAATTAAAGACGGAGATATTGAACTTTGATAAATTTGTAATTGTTTTATGGATATCTAATTTGAGTAACGAATACATGAAATGATGTTAAAAGCTATTTTAAAAAATGAATATGGATAGGGCGAAAGGGTATTGGATTATTAAATTAATGGATATGATATACAGATATAGTAAACGACAAATATTTTCATCATATATGACGCTTTCCCATCGTTTAGATTTCTATAAAAATGTTCAATGAGAGTTCAAACAAACTTGGCCCATTCGGACGAGTTGACGAATTTCATACCCTCCTTGGTTTGTTAAAATTAAATAGGAACAGGATCGAAAGATAAAGGACTGTTAGGAAGCAAAGTGTTTGTGATTTCTTTTGAAAAAGTCCAATTACTATAATTATGATAGCTTTAAATCTATAAAAAAAATTACAAAAAAAAATCTTGTATATAGTTTAAAGCACAGAATATTTTTTCATTAATATTTTATTATAATTGATTATCTAAATTCTTGTCTTTCATATTAATACCTTGAAAAGTTTGCTTCTTGGCTGTTCTAAATCAACTAAAACTTTACAGAATTTCAAAAATGGGACGAGATGAGAAAAATATAAATTTTGAAATTCGTCAACGCGTCCCAATGGGCCGAGTTTGTTTCAGGGATGAGATGATAAACGAACCAGAGTGAGTTGCTAATTTAGAGATTGCAAACCTTTTTTTTTTAATATTTTTTTTTTAAATCGTTCTACATAATGAACACTTTCTCTTAACATCAGTAAATATTCTCTATTTGTAATTACTTATACGTCAACAAAAGTGACAAACAAACATGAGCAGAAAGTAGATAATATGCCATAAAATAAAGTAGTAGCACCGTGTTTCAATGCAATTACTGCACGACATCCACTTCAATTTCAGACCTATAAATCAACGTAACAAAGTATACATCGTTAAGTAGGATCGACAGAGACAAACGTATGTGTGAATCGCAACACAATTATATTAATCAGTGTACATTTGTCAACTGAGCTGTCGATGTGCAACGTGTGGCTGATCGCGTCGGGTTAACGTTAAAATGACCTGATTATGTCAAATTCTCTAGTTATTTATGTTTTAGTTGATAACGTCCTTGTGCCAGCTATGTTTGAGTAAACTGAAACAAATTCTAGGATTCTATATTTAAATCATAGAATAGAACCAGTTAATTTCAAATTATTAGAATAATACTGGTAGTTGACTGTCAAATCAAATCTGTCTGTATGTGGCATCATCATCCTAAATGGATGGACCGATTTTCATTTAGTTTTTTTCTTTGAAAAATGACTTGACCGAAATTATCGCTATAATTCAACAAAATCTATCTATTCAGCCGTTTGAAGATCATTAGCTCTTTTCTAATCGTCGAAGGGATATCAGTAACTTCTGCTGGTCTGATCCATTTGAAATTTAGTATCCTGCAACTTCAATGGTATTGCAATAGCATGGTAACCTTGACCTAATGCTGCAACATCACCTGGAATCGGGAGGATATCCAGTTCATAACCAACTTATAACAGAGGCATCGTGTTTGAGCTCATGAGAATGGTCTCAATGCTGAGATTACTTTCTTTGTGCTAGTTTTTGAGTTGGGGTATTTTCAATTTTAAATTTATACTTTCAATTTTCTGACTTTTAAAAAACTATGAACACACGACTTTAATACTATTAATATGTAAAAATCTAAAAGTCCCAACTGCATTTTAGAAGTTATGTATATGCTTGCTCCAGACGACCCATATGAATGTTCACAATAATGTGTGTACAATAATTCAAACATTACATGGATTTAGATATCTCTACACATTTCTGAGAAATAGGCAGACTGACAGACAGACAGACAGACAACAAAGCAATTCTATAAGGTTTCCTTTTTTCCTTTTGTGGAACGGAACCGTAAAAATGGTTTATTATACTTAATACTAATTGAACAATAACTGATATAACACAGAATATAAAAGTTACCACCAACCAATTGGAGTGAATAAAGCTACACATCCATATAATATAATAAATCCTTTTGTGAGAGACGTCAGCTGTTTACGCTCCCAGCCATTTAACAAATTTAATTGTAAGTGCGTTTGGGTATTAATTTGCAAAACAAATGAGGATTGTGCATAACATAAATAAAACAATGTTGAAAATTGTGCAGCGTTTATTGTTTCTCTAAAATCACAAAGGCAATTTGGCTAGTTTCGAGGATTCCATCATATAAAGTTAAACCTAAGCTCTGTTTGTTTATCTTTTGTTGAGAAATACCCTGTTAGCTGTTTGTTACTTATTCTTTATTTAATTGAGTAAATGTGCTCTTTAAAAGTTTTTTTTTTCAAATTTAAACGCTGTTCTTGCATATTAACATTTAGATATTTTTATATATTATTTTCAAATTCAGACACTTCCCTTGAACAACTTTTGGATGAAAAAGCAATTTAGGAGATTTTACTAGACTTCATACTAACTTTAAATTGAAGTACACATATTTGTATGTATATTTACAGCTAGTTCACATAAATATAAATACCTACACATATGTAGGTACTTAGAAAGACAGATTTATAATCATCTCCCTGGCCAATGTACTTTTATGTACCCTATCCGCATTCCAAGTGCGCGTAGAACTTGCCAAGATGGACAACAATATGTACGTTGCTTATATATTCAGATTCAATATACTACAATAACAAAGTTACAAGAAACCTGACATAGCTAAGTTGTTATTTCACATTCAATTCGTACAAAGTTGCTATTGTATTGTACCAATGCAGAGGGTGGTGAACATGATTCATTTCAAAACATCACCAGGCCTAGTCTACCCTGTTCGCCAACAGACAAGAACAGATCTTCTTCGAGGCTAGCAGGGCTAAAACATTTTAGTTTATCAAATACGGTGACCGAGACTTTTAGGGAAGATGATCAAAAACTATCAGAGTAAAACTCTATTCTTTTATCAGGTTTTACATGAGATGCCGTATGTGTGTTTACACAGAAAATAAATTAAAGTTTGCACTTACCAGTGAAATTCGAATCAATAAACATCTTTATAAAAAATAAATATTAAACACATATTAGTTCTACGTTCGCAACCATACTCGTAAATACGTCTATACGCCTACTCTGTATTAATACTGCTGGAAAAATATCAAAAACATATACCTACTTTTATCAATAACATTTAACAAATTTAATTAGTGTGATGCTCACTGCCTTTTGAATTTCTTACTTTGCATACAAATGTTAAAATTACGTTTATTGGTTATAATGATTTCTTACTTAATGTATCTGAATTTCAAATAAACAATCTAATGATATTCAATGATAACGATCGATTGAATGAGATTTTATTCGACATTCAAAAATTAAAGATTTATTTAGCAATATGATGATGACATGATGATGAAGCCCTTTGTTACATAGTTACACATAACAGAAAAAAAAGACTAATTAAATGGTAAAAGTTGAGCAGTTTTCTTAGTTTAGTAATCCAATCTTGCAAATATATATATTTTTTTAACTAGATCGGTAGTGCTCTTCTACTTATAATACTTGATAATATCATACTTATTATATATTTATATTTGGGTTAATATCATAAAAAACAATGGAAATTAAAATAAAACACCGATAGAAATACTCGTATGCTTGAATTTTAATAAAAAAGGAACCATTTCATAAAATTATTTTTTTTCAGTCAATATAAAACTATAAAAGGTTTTTAAAAATATTTTACTATTAAGACGAATATCGTCTGCTCAAGAAAGACTCCAGAAGTTTTTCTTCTAAATATCATGGAAGAGTGATAACTCATATAGTTTAGGAGGGGTGATCTAACAGTACAACCACGCACAAAGTCAAACTGACCCATATTCAAAACTGGTCACATGTTCTGAGACCCAAATAGTGACTAATAAATATGAGACAGCTATTTCTATTCACTTCTACTAAGGATCGTATCCACCCGAAAGCTTATCCCAATAAGCCTCTTTACATATCCTCGCCCACATATACGTAACCAAATAAAGTAATATCAAAGAAAAGTTGCCGCCTTGAACAGGAACCACCCGTTTCCATGACAATTCACGTGACACATAATTTTATTACATTTCTTCCTAAGTGTACTCCGACTCGATGTTTATTGGGCTGGATATTAATTTCTAAAGTATTACTTGACATATATTTGGGCTCTAGAAAATTCTTTCAAATTACTTTGATTTCATAAGAGAGCTAGTTAATTAAATCAACAGATTTTATGGCTTAGACAGGCAAGAGCCCACGCAAAAGTGGATTAGTTTAAATTGCTGTTGGATGCCAAAAAAGCTATGATAATTGATGTAATATTTAAGATTCTATTGACCTCTGTGACCGTCAATAGTTTTTACTTCAAGTTAACAACATTTTGTACAAAAACTTTATTTCATAGACTTGAAAAATTTACTAGCTGGCTGCAAATCATAACAGTGCTGTTTAATTAACAGCATGCTAGCAAATTTGGAAGAGATTCTTCTATTTGTTTTATTTTATTTCATTCGGAATACCAACAGCATGAATACATACAATAAATGCTAGAGGAAATAACAATGAAAGCTATTGACAGGTATTATAATATCAATTAGATTCTAAATAACACAACTAGATATGTTAATATTAAGTTTAACAAATATAAGACTTAAAAACTAAGAGTGTATGGGTTTATCACGCTTTTGGGATTGTTGTTGAAAAATTTAATGCGAACATTTTTCTAACTTGTGAGGGTTTAGATCTGAATATCTCAAACTAGCTATTTATTTTATAGATGTCGTTCACAGCTCTACTCGCCCTAATGATAAATGATTATAATTAGTACTTGCTCGAGGAACTGCTAAGGGTGGATTATGCCGAACTCGTAGATTATGTGGTACCCTAATATTAATTTTCTCGAGTAGTGTACCGCAATCGACATTCCATTAACGATTTTAATGAGCGGTACAATGTCAGAGACAGTACGTCTGTTTTTTAAAGGCATATGATATCTTCTACATCTCGTGTCGTATCCATAATAATACACTTACTCTTATACTGTAAATATCTTAAAAACCTTCTCTGAATAGATGTAATGCGGGTTCCAAACCACTGACGCATACTGTGCACCAATCCACAACAAAGGACTTTAATAGATTTAATATGATTAAATTTTGATGTTGATCTAATAATAAAACCTAACGATTTATTGGCTTTTTCACGATAAAATGAATATGCTTATCGAATATCAGTTTGGAGTCTTGTGTTACACCTAGTTTCTTTATAGTTGTTACATAAGTAATCGGCTTATTATCACTAGTGTACTGAAACTGAAGGGGGCTAGATTTTCTAAAGTAATATCATTTAATTTATTAGACCTTGGGAGTCCGGAGAATGTCAATATATGAATATTTTATGCGGAATATAAAACCCTTAGGACTTTTTCTTAAATTCCACTGCAACTAAAATAGCTTTTCAAACGTGAGGCATTCTATTTGATCATTTTCAGTGATGTAATAGTAATCTTTTGGTACTCATTCTTGTAGACCTTATACTTATAGACTATGTAACTGCAATATCCTTATCAAAAAACTTTTTGAATGGCAGGAAATTGATTCTGTTTGCTGACATTTCTACCAAAAACCCTTAGGGTTGGCTAGAATAATAAGAGTAATAAATAAGAATATTGTACTATCACAGTCCCTTTTTCAAAGCTTTGTCATAGCTTTTTTGCTATTATCAGGTGGCGAATATTCTGTTTATTTAAAGTTGGCAAGAAGGGAGGATTATTATACTCATATAAATATAAACATTATCTATATAAGTTGTTAGAATGAACAGAAAATATTGACATTATATACTTTTTTGTTTTATTAAATACTTTTTACTTTGGGAATGATAATGATAGTAATGAGTGGTAACGAAAACGATTTATTGTATCGAAAAATTGTATACCTTAGTGGTATTTAACAATGTGTATTCTCTATACATAAAGACCTGTAATCACCAGACAAGACTGTGATTTTATTTACCACCTTAGCAGTAAAATAAGAAAAACTACTGTTTTGTTAGTGATATACCTACACAAATAACGAAAGTTCAAAATCAGATTTTTGTCCGTAACATAAAGTTGAAACAATTTCTTGGTAGTCTAACACTCTTAATAACTTATTACATCTAGAAATATCAATATCAAATAATCTCTACAATAAATACCAAAATTCAGGTAGCATTTACTAATACGTATGGCAAACTTGAGCGCCGACACGTCGTTAATCTCGCAGCCACCGATGTGCTAATATATGATAGGTAATTGACTAATAGGTTGTGCTACACTGCGGTTAAATACTGTCTCGTACTATCTGAACGCAAACTATGATTCACATTTATGTGTGGGAGATGTATCGTGTGTTGGATTGGGTCCTTGGACTAGAATTTTGGTTGGTATGCTGGAAATTGGTTGCATAAAATAAACTTTATTGTACACCAAAAAATTTTTTTACAAGGAATAGGTACATCTGTAGTATATGTCCAAACGATGGCCTTACCGCTTAACGCAATCTCTTACAGCTTACAGGTAACCTTTGGATGGACAAAGACGACAATAAAATAGATGAAAACAAATGTAGTTTTGGTTTAAAAAGTTTTTATTCTTCTTTTAGATTAATAATCCGTGTAATTAATAATAATAATAGGTTATTTATTCAAAGTTAATAATTGAAGTATTCGCCATTACTGCTGTTACCAACATTCTACTTAATCCAGTAATTTTAACGCACGGGACTAGTAATCAATACTAGCGATATTTAATTTTTTACTAATAGCGAAGGTTTATAAATAGAGTTCTTCATGGGTTTTAATTTTCCTGAAATTTAGGTGAAACCTATATGTAAAAACGGTTACTATTTGTAAAAACGAGTAACTCTAGGTAACAATTAATTATAGAAATAAACTTACTAGTAAGTTATGGAATATTTTTTGTTACCAATTCAGATTTATGAAACCGTGAGAATTCAGGTAGTAATAATATTAGTGTTGTGATATTAAACATATAGCATATATCTGTGTGTAGCGAGTATTCCACGTCAGTAAGTAGGTCAGTTCTCAATTCCACTCCGCGGTGCGGCTTCGTCTTGTTGATTGGTCAAATGGGACACTACTACACTGAGGAGCATTGTGAAAGTAAATAAAGTTGTTGAATATACATATATCACAAAAATCTTTAGATATTTCATTTTTAGAAAAGTTTTTTTTCATAAGAGAATTCTTCAAATATTTAATTAACGAATTAACATTTGTAGGAGGTTCTCAACTGTTTTTTTTTCCTTTTGTTCCTTATTCTAAGTACAATTAATTTTACTTCGTTTTAAAATCGCTGTACTACCACAAGATCCGCAAACAAATAATTTTCATTTCATTAATATGCATGTGTGTTATAGAAACATTAAACCGAAACCATAACCATTCACGTTCCGCAATAATATAAATGTGAACTTAAAGTAAGATCGTTAAAAATAACTCGTATTTTCTTTAACACGCGACAACATGACCTCAATCACAAAAAAAAAGCAATGCATTCAGAAACAATGGTTCCAATGTAACACTCCTTAACAAACAGGTCACCTAATTCAGTTCATAATTAACATCCATGTATTCTATTTGCATGTGCGATACAGGCCAATAAATAATGGATAATTACACAACACACTTACCTATGCTCAATATGCTCTCAGGGTTACAAACGTTTGATTTCCCACGACGAGATCCCACTGTTGTAGCCTACAATGAAATATGCATGCGTGACATACACGCCGTGAAATAATGTTAGGCCGTGATGCTGCAGCCCCTCGCATTTTCAAGAGGACTCGTGTCCGTTTTGATAGTTAATACGATACGGTACAATGTTTTGTTGTTATAGTGTCACGCATTTACTGTTACAAGCGTCGGTTTTTTAGATTTCTGTGATACAGAAGCGATAATTGTTTGGGAAGACCGATTTTCTTTTGTTAGAACTATTTGTATTAGTTTGCTCATCAGCCGGTTTTAACAAAATTTTAAAGTGTTTACAGTCATTCGAACTTTAGACGTGTTATATGTGACGTATGTTGTTTTAAAACTACTATGTTTAGTTTGTCTCCGCGTATTAGTTGTGAAAAAGATGAAATGAGATTTTCAGGGATAAGAGCCGAGATGACTTAAACTTAAAAAGTTAATAATACTAACTACAAAAACATATTTTAACTTTGATTCTGGTAACAAAATAATACTATATGTTGCTCTTGAAAAATACTTTCCTCATTCTATTAATAAAGAATATTATAAGAAATCCTTTTTTGACTTTGAATCCGCGCTCAGGTAAAAAAGGTTTTGAATTAGTAAGATTCGCTTATTTGTCATTAGCCGTCAGTCATTGGAATTGCGCATTCAGCTGTATTCTGTCGATAAAGTTCTAATATAATTTTTTGATATCGCCAGAGAGACGCGTTGACACTGGTGAGGCATTTTCAATAAA
This sequence comes from Euplagia quadripunctaria, assembly GCA_963859945.1. NCBI lineage: Eukaryota > Metazoa > Arthropoda > Insecta > Lepidoptera > Erebidae > Euplagia > Euplagia quadripunctaria. The sequence goes on along the minus strand of OY982569.1, from coordinate 17,800,071 downwards.
TTCATATCAAAACGTAATATCGCCTTTATACGATGAGTCTAGAAAATAATTTCTAGAAATCGTTTCGATTGGAAATGCTCTTATATGCCAATACTGATTCAACGTTGCCTGGAGGCAAGATAAAATTATGTAATCCCGATTATCCAAACTGTAACATTCTTTCTCGGTTCTATCTATACTTATTTCAGTAAATCTGTCACAGTCTAGCTTCATCGATAAAGTATATAATCGCGAGCACAGCGTAATTTTATATATGAAATATTTTCCTTTGTTCTTTTTTGTTTCTTAAATTTCATTCAATTTATTGTTTCTTCTTTATTTGGTAATTTACGCCCTATCTTGAACCAGAATATAATGCAGATATACAGGGGGGCCATCTATCGTTTTGAATTTGAATCGGCCATAGAAAATTTATGATTTTTTTTTCAAAAGTATTTTTTTATAAGGAAGATTGAACCTTTACACAGTGACTGCCACGGCTAGCCCTACGATACGCCATCCAATCATTCGAATCTTCAAGTACTGGTTGACTGTTTGGGCTTGAATTTTATGAGTTGCACCTTCGATTTCGCCTTTCAAGACCTCAATCGTCTCTGAATGGTTAGCGTAACATTTATCCTTAAGGAGAGACCAGAGACGACGGCTCCTCACAAAAAACGAGCTTCAATAACAGCTCCGAGGCGGCTTGACATCTACAGTGGTACCATACAGTAACACAAACTGCAGTAATAATAATAATCATTCACTGCCAACTAGCCACGTAGTCCATAGCGGTAACGTATTAGTAACAATTAGCTTATAATTATGTTAGTAATATTAGTATCTATAAAATTACATTTAAATTTAAATTATTCCATTATTTAATCTAATGTTTTTGAATAGGGCAGTCAACAACAAACAACCTGTTTTTTTTGCAAATTTTCTTAAAGCCATCAGTTTGCATTTCGATAAACATTCCAGTCACTTCTTCTCAACGCCAATGCCCTGTGATCTTTATGTCCTCGTCATCTATGAGGTCATCAATCAGAATATCACCTATTTAAATATGGCAACTCGCTTTAGCGCAACGTCGTTATGGTATATGGGAGGCACATGTGCAGGCTGATGTTTGATTGCTTTGAATATAAGTAACTCGCTCTGCTTATCCCATAAGACCTTTAAGCCACATGGGCTGTGTGTGTATGTCTCACATGCACCAAACAGTTTTCTTAACCCATTGATCAAGGGAGCCCACAGCACCAGTCATCTGCGTAACTAATATTGTTGACAACGTACAATATAATGACATTATACTAAAATGTATGTTTATCATTATTTTATTTCGTACGGTCTAGTAAAATGAAGTGTAGGTACTTCATTTTACTAGACCGTACGAAGAGCCACCGCTTATATTTGTTACAGCGTGGCATGGAGTCCAGCTGGGCCCCAATGCTAATCAGGGGCATGAAAAATCGGAGAAATGGGTACAGAAATTTAGAGATCCAGAATATGGAACCTTAGATATTTGAGGTTTAATTTAAATACCGTCAAAATCTCGACGGATGGCACATCGAGATCTCTCCGTCTCCTGTAACTGGAATTAATATTCGTGAAAAGCAAAGGCAGATGATTCTAGTAACATAACCAATAGGGCTATTCAATAAGCCTTTTGAAATATCTGCAGTAGACCGTAATATCATAGAGGAACCATATCTAGTAAAATAATCTCATCGGCTTCAAATATTTCTATTTCTATGGAGAGCTTTAATTTAGCAGTTTAGTTTTGATGTGGGAGAGCCATACTTCGGCACGTATGGGCCGGCTCGACTCCTCTCGTTACCACGGCCTCACAGAAAACCGGCCGTGAAGCAATTATTGCATTGCATTTCGCCGCGTGAGTGAGTTTACCGGAGGCCCTAACCCTTCCCTCTCCCTTATTCTCGTCCTTCACCTCTTCCCACTCTTCCCCCCCTCCCCCTCTTCTCCTACTCCCACCTTAAAAGGCGGCAACGCACTTGTGACTCTCGAGTTGCAGGTGCCCATGGGCGGCGGTAGTCATTTACCATCAGGTGACCCGTCTGCTCGTTTGCCCCCTATAACATAAAAAAAGCAACGGCAGCTCTTCTATTTATATTTGTAGACATAATGTTTATTTTTCATTTACAAAAATGAAACTACATACTGCATTACGGGCCGTATGTGCTAATATTTTAAGCAGCATTTTAAAGAAGATCAAAACTGTTTTAGGGCAGTTTGATTTTGATTATAGAATTGCACTTGTTTGTAACCCATAAAGGTAGCACAAGTAATTAATTACTTAAAACAATAACAACATTGAAAACTACTTTTATTGACTACTACTTACATTACGAGTATATTAGTCGTATATGATTTATACACCATTGCTCAGCCTGTTTTCTTTCTCAGCATAAATTTTAACACGTAAAGGTTAATATTGATTCTGTAAATTTTTGTACCACATACAGTTTGTTTGGTAGAGATTTGCCCATGTCCGAAATTGTTCGTACAATGTATAAATGTTATGCAAAAAAGTTAAATAAATATAAAATCATTAAAAATATTTATCCATACATCCATACAAATAAATAAAATTGAAGTGTCTGTTTGTAATAGGTTTTTTTAAGCTCATACAGTTATTTGCACGATACCTATGAGTAAAAATTAGTTTTTTCAATTTTTGTCTGTCTGTCTGTTTGTTTTGGCTAATCTCCGGAACGGGTAGACCGATTTCCACGGCATCCACCGATTCCACTTTCACAGGCAGATAGCTGGTGTTATAAGGAGTAACGTAGGCTACTTTTATTTTGGAAAAAGAATTAGGGATCCGCGCAAAATATACAAATAAGTACACGGGAGCGAAGCCGCGCGGGAACTGCTAGCTTTAAATTAAAAATTTGAGCTTTAAAGGGTTGTAACATAAACAAAGCAATTAAAAAAGAAAAAGCATCGGTATAAATATTTATAACAAAAGAGGAATTACCATTCTTCACAAGAGTTAACTTCCTAGGAAACTAGTGGATCTATAGCATTTGTGTGGTCTCTTTTCTAGTTGTATTATTCATAGCCGAAGATATATACTTTTCTGTTCGCATAAATTAGTGTTGATTATGTAAGAGAATGTTTTATGTTACACGATGTCGTGATGAAGGCATACTCTTTAAAGTATAGTGGATTTTTATATGGTATGGTTCAGTACAAACAATGATTAAATATGTACTACATTGTCGTTCATAACGATCGATGTTTACATTAGGATACTACTCTTAGTATATGTATATATTTTATATCACATGAAGACGAGTTCAAATATTTATAATCATTAGTAAAAAAGGTTTTATCGTTTTATAGTACAGTGTTTAAAGTTTTTTATATTGTTCATTAATTGAAATTTAATACCACACCCTCAGAAACACAAGTGTAAATGAATGTCGTAAATGTATATGGCTAACCACCACAGATGTGAGATTGTTAACTTTACTTAGAATCCTCCGGTTTCCTTCAAGCTCGTTATTTTAACTCGGGAACCGCGAGAGCATTTTAACGTCAAACGTACAGCGCTCGCGCACCTTCACCGGCACTTTACGCGGGCATTCGTTTTTACTGCACTGTTCCGCCGGTGCATTCTGTTTTGCACGTCAATATTTTTTTCTTAAAAGGTGCTGTTCGAGATATATTTTAATTGCCAACAGAACATTTACTGTTAAAGTTTTTACTTCTAAAAGGTTTAATACCGAACAATTTTAAATAAGATAATTATTTTTAACTCAATTTGTAGTGATTACATTTTATCAGTTTTTAAGTGTTTCTGGAACTTTATACACAATATATGCACGAAGAAATTGTATCTTAAGATAAAAGATTTTTGGCACGATATTCTTAGTAGCATAATAATCTCACAGAATACCTACTTTATTTATCTCCTAATTAAAACAGGTTTTGCTTTCAAATAACGGAGAAACACACATTTACACCCGTATTCACTGTTTTTGCCGATGCTATCTCGTATGTTTCAACTTGTTACATTGTATTCTAGAATAAGTTGACGGACTACGTCACACTGATGAGAGAGATAACGTTAGAACTTCTGATGTGTGAGGAACAAAGAAGTGAGTTTAAATGTGTTAGATTCTTTTAGATAATATCAACACGCTAATTAATAGATGGACAATAAAAAAACATTGGCCAAAAATTCAGTTTAAAAGTGTGTTAGATGGTAAGTGACAGTATATTAAATAAAAATTAGACAACAAGAATAAAATAAGTGTATATGTATACTTTATTATATAACTGGTTTTTATTTTCGTCTTTATTTATGATACCATAAAAATCAAAGTTAAAATGTAACACTTATATGAATACAATTGAGGTTTATAGTCATCAATATTGCCTAGTTGCAAAGTTTTAGCATAAATAGTTATAAGGCAATGGGATGAAAATGTCAACGTAGGTATTTAAAACAACTTATGTTATTCTTTTAAATAGATGCAAATAAATTATTACAGGAACCCAACTTTTAATATTATTATTTAAAATTAACTGCCAGTAACCTACTTAAGTCACTTATGCAGACAATTTCATTTTGAATTCATGATGTCATCGTTATACATGTATTCAGACTCCGCAATGAATGTAGGTAAATGTAAATAAATAATCTCTTAGAAAACATCTTCAGTCTTCAGCTTCATATTTACATCACACATCATTAACCAGACGTAAACAGAAACGTAGTCTCCTAAATCATAAATTACGTACGGTTTACTTAGTCAAGAATATAGTCATAAACATCACGGGTCTAGGGCTATATTAATTTGCAACTTGTTGATGATTAGACGGTGCCCCGTTTATCGTTCGTCTCTACACCCTCCAGACATTAATCACATGACCTCTTTTATGTGCCAAAGAGTATGCCGAACAGATAGCACTAAATAAACTAGTATTTTTTTTTCCAGTACTTCCGCTAAGATGTTTTGTGTCTTAAAAAATCAAATATCGTTCTTAAACCATAAAATAAATTCACATAACTCAATTAATAAAACTACTTTTTTTTATTTATTTTCTTTTCTTCTTTTAAATTCACCAAGCCGTACTAATGAAGGTAAGTATAATAAAACATATCCTTTCCTATAATGAGATATGGTTATATGTAATTGTTACTTTTATGTAATGCAGAAATGATTACACAGCTTGCTTTATTATCCTACTATAATATTATAAACGTGAAAGTTTGTGAGGTTGTATGGATGTGTGGATGTTTGTTCCTCTTACACGCAAAAACTACTGAACCGATTGCGATTAAACTTGTTATGTAGATAGCTAAAGACCTGGATTAACACAAAGGCTATTTTTTATCCCCATTCCCACGGCATCGGGATGTACGCGGGTGAAACCGCGAGCCGCAGCTAGTAAATTAAATGAATTAGGAATGAGAGAAAAGCCTTTCATTTTATATCACTGTAAGTTTATCAATACTAAAAATTGTAGGTATATTTCAACAAGACATTAACCAAGGTAGATAGAACACATAGGTCTATGTATGTGCATTTTTAAATAACCTTTTATAAGTACTTAGTGGTTACTAGTTTTCTGATCTATTTGCATCAGTTTTATAATGAACGTAATCTTCCAAAAATTCAGCGAAAACAAGAAAATGTTAAACAAGATGAAGATCAAAACTGACTAAAGATATTAAAATGATACCTTGTCTGACTCTTAATCTTTGCATTGAGCGAGATCGTTCTACCCTAAGGTGAGACGCGACAGCTTATTAGGGGAGCCTAGAACTTTGGGGTTGACTTCTCTTTATATGGGGAGACAAGGGAATATGTTTGTTCGGTCAGCCCACGCACAACGTATCTATACACTACCTGGTTGCAGTTTATACCTATCCCACTCAAATCTACGCTATCAAAAAGGGACAAAACAAAGCGTAGCATTACGGGCATATGTTTACTGTTTCAAAGGGGGATTACCATGAAACAGCCAGAGGCTCATGGGAAATATAAGTTGGCTCCATAAGCAGGGATGATTGTCAATCAGTACTAAAATTCGAAAGGGCTGCAGTTCAGAGTTTTCAATTTGTTTAATGTCTATATTTTACCAGGGACATTGTAAGCCAGATTCAATTCTGGTTTAACAATTAGAAGATTGATTAGAAGCCTTCTATGTAGATTAGGTTTCATCCGCATATAAGTAACATTTTCTTGCGGTATTAGAATATATTTTTTTTCTGTTGTAGATAAGCCAACATACAATTGCCACGCCATTCCCTTATATTGGTATCTACAACCATGTGCTGAAAGGTCTGTCCCTGTGCTTTATTTAAAGTAACTGCATATGTCTAATTTTACTTGAAAATGTTTTCTTTAAAACTCGATAGCGATTAATACCCGAATTATACATCTTATATGTATAGAAGTCGTGAAAGGTTAGAAACAATGAGGTATTTAATTCGTTTACATAATACCACTACTACTATAGTCATAGACGAGTGTTGAATTAGTTGAATTTTTCATTATCTCCTTAACTATATGTCCAAATGAAATGCTTTAAAAGTTTATCTTTATGAAATTATTTGCATTATAAAATAACTTTCGTTCGAATTAATATGTCATGCCTAATAAAATTGCTCATAATTCACTTTTAAATAATTTTTGTCACAAAATATCTTATTATGACTTACGTATAAGAAATGGCCATATGGTATTGCGGAGTTTTTTAGACGTACTCCGGACCAATATCTTTGTAGTACATTGTACATCTTTACGTATCACTTACCATTAGACCAGCGCCCGCGGATAAAGAAGTCCGAGAGCACTTTTTCTTCCGACCTACTTAACAAAAATCCATATTTAAGGCTAGCCGAGCGGCGTAGCCTAATGCTATAATATAGCATTAGGCTACACCGCATAGCTAGCTTTAAATATATAGCCTATACTGTTCGTCATGACTCTAGCTCTCATATACAAAAATAATTTTCTTTAAATCCGATTGGTATTTCCAGAGATTAGCGCGTTTAAACAAATAAACAAAAAAAAACTCTCCAGCTTTATTATATCTACTAGTATCGGTATGCTTATATTGTAGGTATGGTCATGTAGTAAAATTACACTATTTTAAGTATATTTATACATGAAATAAATGCCTTAATAGGGAAATAAATGGCGTACAAATTTTGATGTTGATTTCTATAAAATCTTTGTGATTGGTAATAAGTAAGTAAACGTTAATATTAAACTTATACTACAATATAAACTAATGTGGCATAGTTCCCTCTTCCAATTTCTAGTGTCTAAAGGTGTATATTCATCTAAATAATATTGCATTACTATTGGGAGTGTTAGAAATCTATACACACAGTAAATTAAAATGAAACGAACCGCTTGCTTGCTAATGATGAATGGTCGTACATAGAATCTTGTACGTTATCTGTATTTGCCATAGCTATTGTATAATATATGTCTATGACACGGTACAGAACTCTTAAGACACGCCCCACTAGATCCGTAGCTACACGTATCAATACTGTATCATTATTATTAATAGACCAGCGATGAGAGATAATTTTGCCACATCTGAGTCGAGGCTAATAAATCTAAGGTGTTTTGCCATGCTGGCTATCAATATGTCTTGATATGGGGCTAAATTGTTTCCAATCTACACTATTTCTTTTATATTTTGTTTGCCTAGATAGAGGTTGATTTATAAGTATGTTATCAGGCTGTATTTTATAATTAAGTATATAGCATTGAATGACCTGAGCTGAATCGAAGAACAACAGTAAAATATTATATCCAAAATGAACTTGTTATTTGCTAAGATAGATCTTAAACTTTTGACATTAATTTTAATGTCATTATTTCCTAATAACTAATAGTATGAATTTTCAAACATTATTTATTAGACACACCATTTACTAACACAACATTATCCAAATCAAAAATGCTAATATATTTGAGTTTGCCTTTTAAATTAGCGGCCAAATAAATTGTGTTTAAACAAAATCGTTTAAGTCCAATTTATTATGCATAATTATATAAGATGTAAGAGGGTTGATTCTTTATATTGCGTAACACGTTTAAGGTGAACAAACTACATGAATTGCTTGTTAGCGTTTTCCAGTCTGTTTGAAGAACGTCGGTCTAAATCGTTAAGGCTGCGTATTGATTGAATAAGAGGAGCGTTAGAGTGAGTCAATATTTACATTTATCTTTATATCTAAAATTATCCTTAAATATTACTGACATTTGATATAAAGTTTAAAATAACGACACACTGATATTTAATATATTTACGACACTAAGTAAATACAAATAAAAAACTTATATTGTACAAAACTAAGAATAAAAAGTACAAACTTCAAAAGACTTCGTACAGCTGTAGTTGTAACGACAACGATATAAAACCACTATAATAACCATTAAAACTACAAAAAAAAAAATAAAAAACATAAATTTTGCTAACTGCCATGAACTTACTTGTCATCATTTTCGAGCTTTGAGCCGAAAGGGGAGCTCAGCTTAGGGCGCGTGACTCTTGCAATTGGCAGCATGCAATAAGACATGTTTTTATACTACCAAATAGTTTTAGGGTTCTATTAACGGCCGAATTCATTCATTTTCTGCACATTGTTGTAGGTGCTAATTGAATTTGTTTTGGAGGACTTTTTGACTTAATTTGCTATGTTTAGGGACAGATTCAGGTAATTTTCATAACGAGTTTCGATGGTACTTTTGCAAGGGTGCGAATCTTATTACGAAAAGTTGTAATTTCTTTCGATTCTGTTTGGAGTTACACAGTGTTCTTTGTTGATTAAATTAAGTACTTATTATGTTGGAATAGGTTTTATATTCTAGTATATTGGCAAACAGCATTAGTAATAATGTCGTTAAATCACCGTGATTTGCAATTTCTATTTATAGATTAATTTATTTCATTAAAGGTTTCTTACAATTTGACCAATTTAAATCCTTTAACTATGCTAATTGTATATAAAATTTAGTTTATATGATATTTTATTTTCTATTCATATAACATAGAAACGAAAAGTTTCTTTGTTAAATGAATAGAACTGTTTGTGTCAGAACTCTATGGTATCATAATTTACTCTTCCATGATAACCATCATTATTTAACTTCATTAATTTAAAGCGTAAAAAATTAAATATGTTAAATGGGCTCATAATTTTTGATGTTTATTATAAATTTTGTATAAACAAGCAACTGTGACGTTCGAGGTATTAGTACCGCCCATTTGATCATAATGAACTTGACTGATTGAATGTTATGGTTGTCATAACGACACCAACCTAAAATGAACTACCATACAATAAAAATTACCATCACTTTATTTCGAGTTATGAAGGCTGTAGAGACCTAAGTAAACTGGGAAGGTTTTGTGTTGATTATAAAACTTTGGTGATTTGTATGAACTCTGTATACAGGAATATTTCACAAATAACAACTGCTTAATTTTCGTGAGTGTGTGTTCTACGTTTCATTTTAATAGATTGGACGTTCTTTAGCTTTTAGTCAAGTTTTGTTATACTTTATAATAAGAAGTAACTGTTCGAGTGGTACATAAACAAAAACAATTACAAACAACATAATACACGAGTCAGAATTTTAATTATTTTTTTAATTATAGGGGATATAATTATAAGTTTTAAACAAGAACAAAAAAAAACAATAATAATACTGTAATTGAAAAACGCAAATTGATAATACTTAAATATAATTAATGTCAGAATGGAAAATTTAAAACGAATAGTGAAACGATACATCCATTACATCAATAAAAATATTTATATTACAGCTACTTACAGTATCCCTAAAATTTAATGGATACATAATACTTGTTATATAATTAACATACATATAAGTTCCCAGCAGTATCTGTATAATCACCACTACATGCAGTTCTAACATATATTTTCTTTTAAATATGTTTACTCTTTTCATAATAAATATCTGGGACATAACACAAATCTTACATACTCTCACCACTTTTTTAATATAAAAGAATATATGCGGAATGCAGTAACTGCTAAAATATTCACTAAAATACTAACCTGTTGTAATGATTGGTGTACACATAATTTCGACATTCTGTAGTTGAAACAAACAGGTGTCACCGAATTTGATGTCATATCGGTCACACTTGGCGTCGCCATTAAGTGAATCGACTACTTTATTAGGGTTCCTTGATTCTGTTTATAAATAACTTGTAATTAGGTAAGTATTAAGCTGGGACTTATTTTTGGGGTGTATATTGTCCATTGTCTCTCTAAAATATGGTTTAATTAAAGATACAATGTTGTAAGACTCTGCAATAAATAGTTTGGTAATAACAAAACTTCTTCTAAAGAAAGCTTGAATCGTTAGTCATATAAGTTAGATTATTACTTGGAATGTCAAATAAACGGCACATATTTATGCGAGAGAGCTTACTGAGACCGCTTTAAACCTTCATGGTAAGCAATACGTGAGACACCCTAATGAAACTACTTTTTGTAGGAGCCATTTACGCAAAAAGTAATGCAAACATAAAAGAAAAAAACTAAAATCTAAAAGTATCCTTCAGACATATTTCGATGTATATTTTATAATATAGAAATGTTTTTAAAATTTTGGCGCTTCTAAATTAAGACTGAAGTTTACAAATTTCTGGGAATTGATTTTAACATACAAGTAAAGATAATATATATTTAACTCTTATGGTTTCTACATAAATTGTCAGAATCCTCACGTCTCGTATTTTTCAGCAATCCCTTACCTATCACGGTAGCCCTCGCCCCTTACGTTATTAAAGAACAAGGCGAATTTGCTTCTTTTTTCGTTCTATTTATATTACCTTGGCCCTTCTTTCACCATTCATTTGATTGCGGGTTTCGTATTTACTCAATGCGCTATCTTTTGAGCTGAGAAAAGGTAAAAATGAAAGGGTTGGACTTTCCTTATCTTTTTACTTGAAATAAATACGTTGTAAGAAAAATTTACTAATAATTTGCCATATATAACTAAACAAAAATAAGCAAGTAATAAGAATGTTATCCGTCATAGAAACAAACTCCGGACAGTAATTTAATTTGAGTCTATGTAATCATAAACTTGGCTTAGATAACTTAACTAAGCCAAATTAGATACATACTGTAACGGAACATCTTTATATATTAATACATGTCCTTTGTACGAATTTGAAAAAAAAAATCGCAAACGGAGGAACATGGAATTTGGAATACTTAAAGTTTATGTATAGAAGAAGAGCAGAAAACAATTTTTTAAAATAATAAATGTAACACATTTAAAAATTACGTGAAGACGACTATACCTAGGTACACGCGTCTATTATATACTATGTGCGCTCTGCGGTTTCACCCGCGTAAGTCCTGGTGCCGTGTGATTGTCGGGATAAACAGTAGCCTATGTGATAATCCAGGTCTCCAGCTATCTACATACCAAGTTTCATCGCAATCGGTTCAGCAGTTTTTTCGTGAAAGAGTAACAAACATCCATATATCCTCACAAACTTTCACCTTTATAATATTAGTAGGATGTTTTACTGTCATGGTCCGTAAGTCTATACAGAGACAGTTAAAGTTATACTGACCATTTAAATAAACAAAAAAAAATAAACTTAATGATCGATCTCTAGTTCTTATAAACAAATTATGTCAAAACCCATCAAAACATCCATATCCTACGGAACCCAGACGGTATTTACAGATCACACGTTGTATTATACCGTTTTTGTGGGCAGTACACACGCTACCACCTGCCGGGCGCCCATTAAGACCGGAACAAAATCCACGACTATCACTTCAAATAAATATAATTTTATTTTGATTGCTCTTTCTAATGTTTGTTGTACGTCTGTAAAGTTCGTAAAGTCAACATATTATGGTTGTTGAATCCGATGCAGCTGTTTCGTTTAAATTCTAGTGATAAAATTTATTATTAGATACATGTGTTTGGTAACAGTTTACAACTAGAAATCATTATGTTTATATTGACTAATCGCCATGTTGATAAAGTTATGTCAATCTTCTTAATCTTTATCATAATTTTACTTCTATAATTTATGTTGTTGATAATTTTGGAGTTGTTCTGTAACATCATCCATGTTATAAAACGGAGTGAATCTATTTCCAGCTTAATACACAATTATCTTACAGTACCAGAGGTGCTAAAGGAAGAGCATCCATCAAGGTTGTGACCACAAGGCCGGTACCCACAGTTTCCATCATCTTTTAACCTCAGTTGCAGATCCATAGGCCTCAATATAATAGATGTTATATATAGGGTGAGCTTCTTACTCAAGTTCAAGTAAAATATATTTTCTTGTCTTAACAATAACAAGCCAATGAAATTTAAAAATAACAAATGAAACCCCGAACCTTTTAACCAAAAAAAAGGTGTGTGTCAGCTTCGACCACGACTGGAGTTTACAATTTACTGGAGGTTCTCTCTCACCCCATCCCTCTCTCCCCCCACTCTCTCTCTATCTCGTAGACGCTGTACAGTATATATATTATATATATATATCTACTTACATGCGTCGATTCTTAAGTAGTAAACTCCAATAAAGCACAATAAAGCGTTACGCTGTCCTTCGATCACAAAATTTTACTCTTCAAATTTATTTCCCACTGGGCGCCTCATCTGAAAATCGTTTCTTTAGGAGTAAACTCCAAAAAAAATATTACAATTTAATAATAGTGTATCATATTTTCTAGCACTTATCTATGTAAGTTTATGTTTTTAAGACAGTTTTAACAGATCAGTCTCACTATAAAAAAAAACATTTTATGTGAAATTGATTTTTACTTGAAGTCAGTGTGAATTGATCACGATCATGTCTCTTATATTTGGTGTGTAGCTATTGGTACACAATACCCGGCCTTAACGCAGTTTATCAGAATTAATATGAAAGATGGTCTCTACAGCATTGTATACGGCGGAAGACATTTTTTTGCGATTTAAATAAAGTACCTAAATTTTGTCATACTATCCAGAATCCGGCCGGATAGTAAATATAGGTTATAAAATATAATAAAAAATAATAAAATATAATAAAAAGTAATAAAATATAATAAAAAAATAAAAATAATGATAAATATAGATAGTTGCCAGATATCCGTTTCATCTCTAGTAATATATCCCGGAATATTATTCAAAACTTTATGCGAAACAAATTAGAGAGCGCAGCATGAAACATCCTGTCATACTGAGTGGGTTGTTGAACTAATCAAAGTAACAAGTAAACACGACTGTAACTCTGATAGATAGCTCAAAATAATTAAAAACCTTTAAATAATATCGCATTTAATGTTCCTAAATACTCCAATTAGAAACTGTGATTAGTATTTTTATGGGACGGTCCTAGAAATTTAGAAGTAATACACAAATTTTATCAAAACGATAAAATTTTAAATAAAAAGAGCAAATTTTTAATAAAAATTTGTTGTTGTTAATCTATAAAATTATTACAAAAAGAGTAGATACGATAGTTTAAACTTAGTAACCTCAGGTTTACCACCACCACCATCGGATTTGTAAAAAATGTTTGCATTGGCTGGCTCGTTCATTGTCGAATGTTATAAAACGTGACGTTACGAACCATAGAAGAAGAGTTGTAATTAGGGAAATAAGGAGGCGTACAAAACGCAACCAACTCGGTTTAATTACTCATGTTTCTGAAAAAGGGACTAAATAAATTCCCGACAAATTAACGTGGCAGGTCATTTCGAGTATTTCTACATTTGTTTTCTTTTCATTATAGCTATAAAAATGTGAACAGAAAGTATTTTTACTTTAAATAACTAATTTATTCAATTTTCATTATATTATTAATACTATTCTTTACATGCCATAGTATGAAACAAAGTCGCTTCCTGCTGTCTGTCTCTCTGTACGCTTAGATCTTTAAAACTACGCAACGGATTTTAATGCGGTTATCACCAATAGACGAAGTGATTCATGAAGAAGCTTTACGTCTATTATTTTATTAGGTTTTGTGTAAAACAACTTAAACTAAAAATAAATAGCTCAATTTATGTTACAAATAGTTTCAAAATATAAGGAAGCATGGTCGAAATATACATATAATTATATAAATATTTAATTTTATACATGTATGTAAATATATTTATTGTGTAATGGAATAGGGGTTTGTGTTCCAACTCACCTGATGGACAGTGATGATGAAGACAAAGATGGTACACGCCTATCCAAGAGAAACATATTCGCGCTACACTTGCACGTTCCAGGTTTATAATTTACTGGAAAATTAGAATCAAGCACACTTTAGCGAGTATAAATAAAAAGGAACTATTTTGACAGCTCTTTTTTGGTTTAATTCAACTTTTTGATGTTTCGGTTATGAAAGGATGGAACCTCTGTCTATGTCTAATATTCCGATAAATAAATGGTGAGGGTTTAATTAATTCGAAGAGAGCTTTCGCATACTCACCAAACGGAATCCTATAAAAAAATCGATAAACAGGTGACTTTACGACGATGCTCAAGGCTGTGTGGTTACCCATTCGTCAGCACATCATCATTTATAAGTCTACAAATTCTTCGGCCAACAGAGCCCAGAGCTTTTAGTTGGTATTTGGCTGAGCCATCCCAAAGGTGATTGCAGTTCTCCATGCAAGATATATGGATTATATTTATATATATGTTAGTTAGTTATTTCGACTTGCTTAACATTCAAGTCAATAAACTCAGATGCTATAGTTCTTATGAGTCGCAACTTAATTCTTTTGAAATTATTTTCTTAATTACTTACAAATCTCTTGTTACGTGCAGCTTAGGTGATGTTCTTGGATGTTAGGTGAAGGGATTATGGTATCAAGAGATTAATTTGTCTACTTTCTTGATGTCTTTGGAATGTTTTAAGTTAAAAACAAAAGGTACTTAGTTCGTAATAACTTGACATCACATTGTTATATTAGCAATTGAACAGACTTTAGAATTTTTTTAATCATAAGTGCACAACTTGGAACATTAGGAAACATGTGTAAAAGGATACTTTTTTTAAGGAGTATTCGTAGATAACTTTAATAGTAACACTTTTATATGACGTATTCTACTATTAGTTAAGAAACTGATTTATTTTAATAGGAGAAAAATAAACGAACAACCTCCTCCTACAAGCTGTACTTAATCTAATGATAACCTTAGACCGTACGACCGACTTTTAAATTAACCAAAAAAATTAAATTATAATTTGTGACTCCACGTACTGCGAAGTCAGCAATATCTAAATAAAGTGAACGGAACCATGTCAGAACTCCTGAGCTTAAATCACGATATACATTTTAATACACTGATTCTATGTATATTTATGTATTTTATTATTATTTAAAAAAATATATATATCTAAGTATATTTTTTCATGTTTATAGCAGCCTTTGTACAAGCTATGCTTATCTAACGTCTAAATAGCGCGATTTTTTTAATAATATAATACTTTAATCGTTGGGCTGTGGCTTGTTAGAATGATCACTTGGCTGGGGTGGAAAATCTTCCCTGTATGGTGCTAAACGGTCAAACGATTACTTATGTGTTCCGTGTTGTCTAAAATATATAGAACGCAATGCAGTTTTCGAAATTTACGACGTAGCTAATATCCCTACATACCCATTTTAGTTATTACAGAGATAATAAAATTAATTCTGTGCCATAATAACGTGTAACCACACTGCTAAACCGCATAAAATTATGACAGTTTGCACTCCGCCCTGCAAACGAGGTACTAGAATAGATATTTCAATGTATAACTTGGTGTAAAATAAAAAATATATATTATTATCTAAAAATATATAAAAAAGTAATAAAAACTAGCATTATAAAGCTCTCGCAGGACTCGCAATTGGAAATTAAACTTCACCTGTATCACTACATATTATAAAACAAAGTCCCCCGCCGCGTCTGTCTGTCTGTCTGTTCGTGATAAACTGAAAAACTACTGAACGGATTTTCATGCGGTTTTCACTAATAGACAGAGTGATTCATGAGGAAGGTTTTGGTACATAATTTGTACCCGTGCAAAGCCGGGGCAGGTTGCTAGTAACGTACAAATTGGGCGGGACCTCTATGAGTTAGCAAGCGTTTAGCCCCCTCAAGGAAATTAACAAAAGTACAATACATGTCGTCTACTGGTAATCTTTAAAAGTACTTTAAAATTAAAAAAAATACTATTGTCCTTATAGCTGAGCTAAAAAATGCCAATACTTTATAAAAGAAATTCAATGTGTAATCGATGACATCCAGCTACTAAACTAATTTTATCCAGAGTATAATCTTAATACTGCTTTTAATAACATCAATAACAATCTACTCTATATGTGGTTAAATCCTAAAGACGACGTAAGGATTACCAGATACTAGCAGCTATATTTGCATCATGAATTCGCTCGAGTGCTCAACCAGTAGCAAGAATGCGAGACACCCGAGTAGTATCATCTAAAATGTATAATATAAAAGTTTAATTATGAACACGATTATTATGAACAACTGTCACACCTAAAATGACCTATCCCAGATTTTATTTTTATAAATGAAAACTAGTAACATGGGTTACATATTGCACACTTAGATCTAAACAGGTATTAGGTCTAAAAAGCACTTTTTCAAAAAATCCGAAAAACTGCGTCCTTGTGCACTACAAGAGCTTTGGAGTTTTATTTACAGCCAGAAGAAAGATATTGTAGGCATCTTGTGTTTTCCTTCTTCCCCCTCTCCCCTCTTCCCGCTCTTCCCCCCTCTTTCCCTAGTCCCACGTTAAAGGCTGGCAACGCGCTTGTGATTCTTGAGTTACAGGTGCTTATGGGCGGCGGTAGTCATTCACCATCAGGTGACCCGTCTGCTCGTTGGCCCCTATACCTTAAAATATATATATATATGGATGTATATTTGTTTTATTAATTTGTATTGATCCCGTGTTGGTACATTTAACATCTAGCGTCGAGTAGTAGTGATATTTTTACAGATAAGAAATTGGATGGTGTGCATTTTAAGAACAATAAAATTTAAATTTTTGTGTTAGCTCTCTTTAGATCTAGGTGTGCGAAATTACTAGTATTCTTATTAAGCCGCAACCACTTGATAACAAGTCGGACGTCTTAGCCATTACACTACCGCCAATGAATTAGTCAAGTACAGTGATACATAAATAGAATAGCGATTATATTGGAACAATATTCAAAAAAATCAAATCAAAACCATTTATTTGCTTGAAACATGGTAGACACAGGTTTTACAAACAGTCATAAGTACATCATGTTTCGCCTGTCTATTAGTTTTTAGTTTCCTCCTCCTCTATTAGTTTGAAACACGAATACTTGGGCTTTTAAATTAAACATGAGCTTGGATAAAATGCAAGTTTTTGATGTCATCTCTAGTAATAATAGCTCAACGATGATGACGGGGAATTTTATCCGCGCGAAGCGATTTACGCGGTCTTTTACACCTAGAAACGGCCGACTAGTAATTACGCCAGCCTGTAGTTCTTTCACCGCGCGTTATCTTGACAATTTATCTCGGTATATCTTCGGTAGTACTGTTTGTATGCTAATGGGTGTAGTACAGTCGCGTACCTTTTTTTTTAAAGTAATTAAGGTACTGTTGATTACTAATAGAACTGTCAACTACAATAGTTAATTGTTGAGAGGTTTAAATTTAATGTGTATTTAGATAATTGCAGACTATTATCTGTAACTATGGCAGTAATGTCTTGACTTGATAAAATAAATGGTCTAGTTATTTTGAGTGTGTATTTGCTGTAAAAACAAGGACTAAGGTTATGAAATAAAAAAAATCTTTGTTTTAAAAATTGAAGACCGTCCTAATTGTTTTAAGAGATATTTTACTAGTTTAGCAAGACCAGCCTTTTTTTTCAACATTAACTGTGTGCGAAATATTGGAAAGAAACACTGACTAATACGAACTGTAAGAATAGATATATTTCAAATAAAAAAATAATGGTTAATGTAAAAGATGACATGTCAAGAATTTTACAGAGATAGGATGACGTCAGACTAAAGTGTTTGGACGCATGAGCAAAAAATATTTTAATAAAAAATATGATGATAATAATTATGACTGTGAATATACTCTACTATTTACTTACTTACGTACAAGCGATATACGGAATGATGATAACAATGGACAACGAATTCATCGTAGTTTTATTTCATATAAAATACATACCTATATTGTTGTACGTATTAAACAATATTGAAAAAGCGTTCTTTGATGCTTTATTTTACTAAAAACCGGAGTGGGTTATTTATGTTTATATCTCTTTATATAAACCCATTGTTAGTAATTATATTGTGTACCGTTGTATCACTTTAGACTTTTATGTTTAAATAATCGGTAAAGTATTGTGCTTACTATGATGGACTGTACTTTATGAATGCTTTCTAAGCGGAGCTATTATGATTACGGACATAAATGGACAATATAATGAGACATTATGGCATTAAGTAGAAATATCACATTTTTATTTTAATCGTATCTCTTTTACATACAAACATGGTTCTATTCATAAAATATGGATCACTGTTTACAAAGATAACGTATTACAATAATCATTCATTCGGATAGTAGTTTTTTATATGTGAATAGTCAAAAACAACAATTAGTATTGTGTCATTTTCTATTATACATGTCGTACCTCATTGCGTGCGGAGGCAATATGGTAAGAACAACCTGTTCTATTTTAATAATGTAGAAACATACGGATACAATCTGTCTATTCAAAGGATATCACCTATCCACTACGAAACAGCTCTAAGAAAGAATTCTAACTCCTCCTCAAATTATTACCATTGCAAAAAATATATATATTTTGTTCTTTAAGAAGTCTGGAGTTGCAATAGGCAAAATCTTGAATCAATCGTTAAACAACCTCAACTGAATCGTTACAAGTAGCACGCGTATATCGGGCTACGTTCTTAGAAAAGAACATGATTAGTTTATTGCAGTTTAGAAGAACGCTGGAAGCTTGTTTAAAATAGCAATGGTTATAAAACTCTATTTCAAATTTGAAGGTTACATGCTTTACTGTAATTTCTTATGAAGAGATCAGAAGTTTTGTGAAGAGAGAGAGACTAGGCAGACTCTCGAAATAAATAAACAAACCCAAATAAAGAATGAATATTGAAGTGTATAACATATTATCAGTTATACTATATAAGTTTGAATACGTCACTAGAATCTGTAGAGAGTTGGATTCCTTATGGTGATTAAAACTTTCGCTTTCTAAGGAGACCAATTTAATTCAGGCCAATAGTTAACTTAACTCGCAGTTAAACGTTTCAATCATGCGCTTAAAATTATATAGTAAAAACTGACACTAATTCAAGGTACGCGGTACATCTTAAAATCAAAATCAGATTACCTTCTTATTGTTTCCGAAAAAAACATTTTTTTTTTAAACTGGAATGCTAAAATAGTTTTGAGAGTTTCACATCACTATTTATTAAGTATCTAATTATTATTTCAAATTTATCTCAAGATGATAACTTTCTCCTTTTGCAAATATCAGATGTCCGTCACTTAATGAGACAAAGTCCACTCACGACACACTCTCACCGCCATTATCTTATTTCGTAAGATTACTACCACACAGCGGTCTATAATTTGACAAATAGAGAATGAGATGCATTAGTGCGCATTTCCTACATAATGGGGTACTATGGACCTTTGGTATATAATTTAGCGCCGCGGTCGCAAAGACGTGTTGGCGGTTGGCCGGCATGATGATAATATTTGATGAAAAGTTTGACCAACCTATATTTGACTTCTATATTTGAATGACTTATTTCATTGGTTTGGTGTACAAACTGATTTCAAAATTACTCTTAAATAATAAATGTGTCATTTTTTCGTTCACTCTTCGAGAATTTAATGATGAGTTTATTATGTTCTATTATATTTTAAAACTGTTGTGATTAGAGATGGGTAATGGGTAGAAACCCATTTATCCCATTTGGGTTAAAACCGGATGATTTGGGTTTTAACCCGATTATTACCCATAAACACCCATTTTACTGGGTGAAAATGGGTATTTCAAAATATTTAATAGTGGAGGGTGAACACGTGTTTACTAGTAGTACAAGGTAGTGAAAAATAAAAATCAACAAATTAGATACTACGCAGTTTATACATCATCATCATTTCGGAAATACGGTCAGAAAAACAAAGTTGTTAAGGCCAGACGTAGATGGTTCAGGGCTGTTACTACGTAGTGATGTGAGTTCTGTATGGCTTCGGGATTCCATGTGTATTGGTGGTGAATCAGGTACGCAATCCTCGATGTCATCACGTACATCATCAACATACTTGTGTAATAAATTCCAATTGAATTTCAATTCTTTTTTTGCTGTGAATATTATTGTGGACACTGAAGGACTGCTCTAAGACAGTAAAAGTGCAAGGTACTGTGAGAATTCGGACAGCAACTTTGCTCAGTGCAGTAGACCCACATAGCCCCTTTCACCATGTGACTTACATCCTTAATACTTGCCCACAGAAATGTTCAGCTCCAAAAACCATCTCTAGCTGAATAAAAAGCCAACTTTGCCATGACATTTTAACCTATAGTTTGTCAATCTTCATGGATGAACTCCATGGTGTCGCCATTCTGGTTTTGTCTAGTTTAGTTCCTTGAACTATGGAGTTTAACAAATATACTGCAAAGTGAATCGGTTTCAAGCACATTTTGATTCACTCGTCAACATTTATAAACATCTCATATATTTTTAATCATTTTCTGTTATAATGATATGTAGTAAACTAAACAATAATTTTGATTACGTATTATTTATTAATGTTAATAAACAAAAAAATCGTCGTTTAAAACATTGGTTCGTGTGTTTTGGTTTTGTGTTCGTAATTATTTACATTTTAACAGAATATGTCGTGGTTAACATCTCGTGTCTCGGTGGTTCTCTGTGTTCGTAACTTCGTACATTTTACGTTAAGATTTTTTAAAGATAAATAAGGTAATAAGCCTATGTTTTATTTGTTAAGAATCTTTCAAGCTAAGCTAAAAAAGTATTTGCTAGAAATATAAGTCGACTTACATATTATAATGTCTTAAATATCTCATAAACAAATCACGAAACGGTACATTCATAAAGACATCCTAGCATTCTTCACTTGGTACGTCCGGGTGCGGATGGGCAACAAAGTAACACCCAAACAAAATGATCAACGATCGTTTCCTTCAACTTTGTACATTTATTCACTCCCCATATATCAACTGTCGTAAACGGTTCGTTGCCTAATAAAACGCAATTTGTGAGCCGAGATGCTGAACTTAAAACTAGGAGATCAGTTTATAGTTTGTCGTAAACATCATGTGTAGTTTATAGCGAACTTTGATGTGACTTTATCTGTTTTCTTATAAGATATTGGATTATTGTAAGACTGTGTAACATCCTAGCCATTAAATTGTAATGATTGATTGTAAAGAATTAATAGCCTTATCGGATATCGTTAGAGTATCGCTGTGTTAACTATAATTTATGGTAGGATGATGTTACAAACTGCCGATGCTAAAAACTTAGTCTTAGCAAAACGTATTCGTTTTATTTTGTTAGTAGTTAGTTGCAAAGTCGTAGAAGAAAGACGCAAATTTTACTAACTGGTTCCCGGTATATGTAAAATTAGGTAAAATTGACAATAGATACAGAAAACACACATGAACACAATCTAGTAAATCTGACTGACATAAGAGAAAAAGATTATGGCACATGTATAAAAAGCTATGTTCGCTTCATTCTAATATCTCGATAACTCTTACATATTACTTTACCTTACTATGATCACTACTTGATGAGAGTACTGCTAAGGGATAGAGATAATAATATATAAATAATTTGTGTCTAAGTTATCTGCGATGATAAATATTTGTTAGCAAGTTAACTTATTTTTCTAGTAGTATTTTTTTTAATTAAGCAAAATAATTACCTTTGATACCAACAAAGTATAACTAATTGAATAATTAATCAAGTATAAACTGCAAACTATTGATCAGATCAAAAATAAACTAACTTAAATAAATTGCACGGAGCGGCTGTCAATTATGTTCGTATCAGGCCGGGCTAACGTTTAACTCAAATAGTTTTTATAAAAAAAAAAACTGCAGAGCTTTATGGTTTTTAACATTACCCCTCCCTGATTAACCAAAGCTTATAACTAGTATTTTTAATGAAGTATGTATTTTAAGTTTACTCCAGTCTTATTTTTTGTAAAATTTGGTTAAATGGCTAAGAATATAAAAAAAATCTAACACTTAAATGGTCGTATTTTTTTTATTGTGTTGACTCAGACGCTTGGTATTTTCACATCTTCAAAGACCACAGACAAAGGAATTTGATGTTAATTTCAACTTGATGCCTTTACAGGTTGCCGAGAATGTCTTGACAGACAGACAGACAACAAAGTGATCCCATAAGTGTTCCTTTTATTTCTTTCGAGAAAGGGAATCCTAAAAAAGCAGTAATTCAATAGCAATTTTTTTTTTTATTATTGACATGGTGTACAATAATGAATAATTATCTCACTTTTTATAATAATAAATTAGTATACCGTAATTACTTACGAAATATGATAACTTGATAAATTTGTTCATGGACATTGAATAGTGGATAGTGGGTTGCAAAACTATATGGAGACCTCATACTATATGTGTTAATTAATTCAAGTTCACAAAACTAAATAAAGGTGGCTTTTATAATAAAAATAGTAAACTTTAGCTTAACGGTGAAAGCGTCGGACTTGAGATTGAGTAGTTACAGGTTCAACCCCACTAATTGTACTACTAACATGTAGCCACTTTTAACACAAGCGCTTTAGCTTCGTTGGAGGAGTTAATTAGAATACTTATATGTAGAAGTGTTTGTTATTTTAATTTCAGTTTACGCAAATTAACTCTGAGTATTAGTGTGCTTATGTAAGCGATTTATGTTTTCAAAAGCATAATGAGTTTACATATTACCTGATTTATAGCTAGAATACTGTAAAATCAGTTTATCCTTTATAGTATTGTTCAACTTCAGGCAATTTGAAGTTTTTGAAATAAAAAATGATGCATACGACAAAAAATATAGCAATAGATACTATTACTACTTACTACTTCTACCTCATATACCTCATAATACAATTATTACAAATATTTATAATCATTAACAATTTTGATTGAAATTAGGATATTGAAAAGATTTTGATTTTTTTATTTAGTGGAATAGTGTGTGATACAGCGTCGTTCAATCAAGTCAATAAAGAAAATCTTGACAGAAATAAACATCGAAATACATTTCTGATCGTATAAATATGTGCTAAATCTGGATTTCACTGATTTCGTTATCATTACTGGGCATTCCTTTCAGCAGTCATAATTCGATCTATCCTATCATTAAGATCAACAATTAATATAGATTTGATTATAGGATTTCTATACTGATTTTGCGATTTCAATATCGATAAAGGATTATCTTGATCGGAGGGGATCGTAACACCCAATTAAACGGACGGTAAGTTAGACGCGAGTTGGAAGCATGAATCACATCCTATCGTGTGAACGTTCAAAATGTATGACATATATACTCTCAGTGTCTAGAAATCTATAGTAATTATTACAAAGGTGGGTAAACTTTGGAATCACTACACCTATAAAACAAATTTTCGCCATTTAAGTGGTCCAGAATAGAGTCTGATGAACAATATGTTAAATACTATAGATATTCTTCAGTTTAGATTTAAAAAAAAAACATATTCATGAACATTTATTTTATCGCCAGTGGCCCTCCTACGTACCTTTTTTTTTGTAAGCTGATTAAGACATGGCCTTTAGCTCCTTCAGCGAATTTCCTTTGATGCTTGATGTCTTTAATTATAGAATCAAAACGCTTTCCACGAAGTGGCAATTTTAGCTTATAGAAAAGAAAAAAGGACAATGCTCTATCAGGTGAATACCTACAGTTCTTGTTTGATAATATCTGTTGTGTTTTTTTTTACTAAAAATCAAAAAATGTTGTTAAATCTGGAACTAGGAACACCAAATTATGCCAAAACAGTATTCTTTATTGAACGGTTGTCTAAACGCGAGCAATTCAAAGTGAACCACAAAATGGTAATCGAAGAAACTAAAAACACACAAAATATTTTAAATGTTACGGGTTTAGTCTCAGGTGTATAATACATTAAATTATCTTTGAGCACCCTTCTTGTTTATGTTTATTGAAATCTTTGAGTTAGGTAGATTTTAAAAGCCATGCTCATAGATTTACCTATACGAATAACGTTTTGTAACTCTTATAAAATTAAAAATATAAATTATTGCAATAATTATTTTTTTAACTTTCGCGACTTATATACATTTTAGATGTTAAACTCGGGACTTAATCGCGATAATATCAATAAGGTACAATAGGTACCTTTTTTGGTTACACGACGTTTCGATTGAATTGCACCGATCGCGGTCACGGTTGGACGAGTCCACGATCGGTGCAATTCGCGATTAAGCCCCGAGTTTTACATCTAATAAGTTATTGTAAATTATCTTTTTAAATGCTTTAGCAAACATGAAGAAAAGAGCTATGGGACTCTTACATTGTGAACCTATCTTTAGAAAAATATTTTATATTTAAGGTGTACCAACTATGGCGATCCACATTCAGCGAAAACATACTTCAATGTCATCTAATAGAGACACACTGGACTACGGTGTCACTACTAATCCTGAATCGCGCAATGAAAGTTCTCGCGCCGCTAGTATATATACAACTTCAACAGTTGAGCCGCAGTCCGTCAGGCATGATCACCTCACCTGGTCGGAGAATCCTTTCTTTGTTTTGTTACTAACACATCTAATATGCAATAAAATAATTACAGTGTTGCAATTATTTACTTTATACATAGAATCTATAGAAGAGATATATTTTTTTAATTTAATGAAAATACTTTTGTTTCTATCTAATACCTTTAAACGAGCAATTCTTGTATATTTGTATGTATATATATAATTTGAATCTAGGAAACGGCTCCAACGATTTTCATGAAATTTAGTATGCAAGTGGTTTTGGCGGCGATAAATCGATCTAGCTAGGTTTCATTTTTAGAAAATCCTCCATCCGGTCCGGTCGTCCAGGTACTGATAATGATATGGGCTACTATTTCTTTTAATTATTTTTTTTAAAGACCACTCCCGCATTAGGAATATTCCTGTGTCGCGGGGGGCTTTACAAACACTCAAACGACGGACACAAGGAACACCCAGACTCGGGACAACTATTTGTGGATTACACATATTATTGTCCCGTGTGGGACTTGAACCCACAATACCCGGCGCGGCGTAGTGGCGACGTGACCACTTATACCATTTCGCCATCCGTATACAATATAATTGTTACCTTTTTAATTATGTTAGTAATTAATTCATCGTCTTTTGTACTGTAAGTCTTGTATTTATATTATCTTTGTTGTGACTCTAAACAAAATAGCTAAAGCGTTTACGCTTGAGCTGTTTCCCTTAGGTACTTAATTGTTTTGCCATTCAATCTAATTTGAGTCATTTCGTCTCTTGGCGTTACCATCTCGTGGCTCTTAAGAACTTTCCAAGTAGCTTTACTTTAATTAATATAATAATTAATTTTTGGTTTTAGATTCGTGATGTTCCTTATTTACTTGATGTTGCTAGTCTGTATTTTCATAGCAAAAAACGCTCAAATGCACTAAATTAGATATGATAGCACCTTTAAATGATTTGAATCACAGAATCGACGAAATGTATTATTTCAATTTTGCAAAAGAATAATAATAAAACTAGTAGGTAATTAGTAATAATATATATTAACATAATAATACAGTAGACTAAACTTGCAGTACGGGACAATAAAAAAAAAACATAAAGTTTCTGTAGAAAGGCGTCAAAGCACGCAAGGGGCACAATTGCAACCAGAAAGCATATGCTTATTTGTGGGCACAAATAAAGCAACTCTTTTCTGTATATTAAACTATACAATAAAAGCAGTTTATTTAGTAAATATCATAATCGAACAGCAATTCCACCGATTCCACGCCATTACTTACTTGTCGCCATATCTCGATATAAATTTCCAATAACCTATTCAGAGGTAAGGAAATATGTACACACATAAATTGTTAGGAGACTACAATATGGCCAGTCGATAGTACAATACAAATGTATTACATGAATATTTTGTTGTAGTTTTCTGTTATCGTTTGGTATTCATTTTCACAAATATAAAAACGTACTAATTCAAAGGTCCAGATGTAGAATAACTTATCCGAGTTAGTTCGGGCGACATGCGACAATTAAAATACTCAATTAGTTTCTCTAAAAACTTGAAGTTCAATGTTTCCAATTTGTTTTATAGGCAATGTGCAAATGTGTAACCTTGGACCAACTTAATAAGTGGTATGACGTATCAACTTATTAACCATCTCATTTACCGCGTAAAGTGTTACAAAGGGAATAGGTATACATATGTATATAATACGAAAACTGAATTTCTTGCCAGAAGCAAAAAAAATGTTCGGAGAGACATCACAAATTATGAATCACAGAACGCGATTTAACAAATGTTACAAAACTTACTAAAGTTGCTATTTGTTATACTTAAACAATATAATTTCTAGCATTCCACGTGCTAAGGAACGCAAAATAGGCCAATTATTATTTTATGATATACTGCAAATAGCTCTCAAAGCATTACCATTATCAGTCATTTCTAGTACATCTAAATTCCACTATTGCATTACCGAAGCGCATTGAAGTTGATTCACACTCATGATCGGCCTATTTTACGTTCATATCTACAGTAGAATGTGAGGCGATAATGCCCTTTCCTACAAAATTATTTGAATGAGTCTCTCAAGATTAGGTATGCAGATAGGTTTCCTATGCTATACATATTCTTAAGTACACGTATGCTATGCTTTGAGAATCGATATTTTTCATAAGTATAATTTCAAATGCACTTTTACTGGCTACTAAACTTTTATATGAGCGGCGTTTATGCACCGGCTAGAAAAGTATCCCCGTCCAATCTAACAAAACGTTTTATTATTGCGCACTTCTAGAGCTTCCATTAAATGCATTGGTGATCTTTGAGAGGTATAGGTTATCTGTGCTTTAAATATACGCCGAGAATTTACCACAATATCCACTTCGAACTACTGACAGTCTAACCATAACCATAGTTAACTATTCAAGATTAAGTCTAAAAAATGTACGAATTTTTACGTACGAATTCTGCTAAAGTTGAAGCAGCAGCCCTGACTTCACTGATGTAGTACCAAGTAGAGTAGTATTGTTGTACCAAACATGCTATTTTTCTTTGGTAATAAGCACGTTAGCTAGAAGTTCTTTAAATACAACGATATAAGGTTGATTATTCAAATTAGAGCTCAAGGGGTTCTGCTTAAGACAGTTAAAACAGCGGGTTTGTCCTCACTGTTCTACTATCAAGCAAAAAAATATTATTATACCAAACACCAGGCCATTTTTTTTCTTGGTAATGAGCACGTTAGCTAGAGGTCTTTAAATACGACTTTTCAAATTAGAGCGTAAGTTTAAGTACTCTAGCTTACTTTAATAGATCACAGTTTCTACTTACCATCATGGCGGCGTATATTTGTTCCATTTTTAATACTATAAATAGGAAAGAAAAATTTACCGTCATAATATTAATATTTTAAAACTTCCGTTAGTTTCATAACACATAGCGTAATTAGAGCTGTATTCAGATTAGATTGTGCACCACAAAGATAATTCCATTTGCATATCCACGAACAATAAGGTAATTTGTCACATACCTTTGTTCACTTTAATATCATTGCTTGGTACACACGCTCACGCCTTAGTTAAAATTTAAGTCAAAAGAGAAATATTTTTTTTTATTTTCTCTCATTAAAACTATTGTTTTAAAATTACTTTTTACTACATATTATAAAACAAAGTCACCCGACGCGTCTGTCTGTCTGTTCGCGGTTAACTGAAAAACCTCTGAACGGATTTTCATTTGGTTTTCACTAATAGACAGAGTGACTCATGAGGAAGGTTTAGGTGTATAATTTGTTAAGATTTTGTGTAAATGTGTGTATTTTGTGTGATGTAACTGTGATTGTGGAAGATGTCTCTGCCACCCGCGCGAAGCCGGGGCGGGTTGCTAGTTAGATATGAATTGGAACTTCATCATGGTAATACTTTCAAAGTGCAATACTTAATGCTTAAAAAGTTGATTATAAGCGAATTTCTTTCATTGTACTCATATATCATGTTGCGTTTAAATGTATTTAAACATTTTTTTTTAATTCGAAACCAAACTATTAGTAAAGTATCTAACCACAGATTCATTTATTACATAAATCGTCTCCAGTCCTCCACCGTACTTATGTTCGGAAAGCGTCAAAACAAGATACATCTTGTACAGTATCAGTAACATTTCAGAATATTTGCAATGCTTCATTAATCAGCTCTCGGCTTCTACTATTACGCATAGCAATGCACAGCGTCCTAACGTATTAGGTGATAGAAAAAATAAGCACACTCAATAAATGAAGACAGTGGAAAAAAGTTTTATTTGACTAATTAGGTTGAAATATGTCCATATACTTTGTATTAAATGAAATCACATTTATCATGAATGTGACAGTTCAGTTAATATGATGAGAGTTTATCGGTGTATCTGCGGTTTTTAGACCTAAGAACCGTTTTGAGAATAACACTTGTCTTAGATTAAAGAAATTTTGATATGTCAAAACATGCATGAACATACTCCGCATGATGTTGGATACATCTAACTGCATGGATACTAATGAAACATAATTTCTCATTTATTTTTTCGATGCACGTATACCCCGTTAGAAAAAGATTAGGAAAGTTCTTTGATAGGTTTATAATTATAATCTGATTGAGTAATAGAATATCAAACCCAATGCTTGTAACGTTGACAGTGAAATGACTTCTTATCCACATTACAATAATCTACGAAAGAAATAGGTTGTCAAAATTATTTTAATTACATACCGGTTTGTTGCGGCCGCCGACTCAGAAATGTCATCAACCATATTAGACCAGCTGTCAAGTCAAAATTTTTTTTGGACCAATAATAATTGTAACCACAAATTGGTGACTCAAGTGTCTTGAAGCAATGGAATAACGCCTTTCATAACTGGGAATTTGTAACTAGATCTCATCATGAAATCTGATACTGACAGTTATCATATTTGGGACATTGGTGGGTTTAGTATGCTGTTGCATTACATATTTCCGTTCAAATCTTTAGATGATGTTACTGCTTAATCAAATATACATGGTATTTTTAATGGTAAAAGATAAGAAAACCTAGTAAAAAATTAGTTACACCAATTAACGACAATCATTTACGTAAGCTTGTCTTTTTGTTTTCGGTAGTTTTTTTTTCAGAAAGTTTTTGGCTGAAACTGAAGATTGTATTTAAAAGTTTCAGTTTCAGTTCAATAATATTAATCTATACATTACCTTGAATGTTTAATTTATTATCATTGACTGAAAAGCTGGCTATTACAATATAAATTACAACGACTTTGAAACTAGAAATAACATTCCAGTAGACATAATTAAAAATAAAACCAACGAAATTAGTACCTAATAATACTTAATCAAAAAGCAACATGTCAATTTAATATGGCATTATATAGTTATTTCAAAGACACCACAAAAATAAAGTACTGTTTACTTTAGATCTACTGTAACCAAATGTACAGTCAAAAGCAAAATATAATTTCATTGGCAGACATTCCCGCCTCACTTCTACATATTTAGTATAATCGGATTACTAAGTAGAGATGACGGGAATCGATTCATTTGTAATGTTGCGCAAGACATCAGTTCTGATAGACATCGTGTCGTGGATTTATAGTTAAAGACATCTATAAGCCGATTTTCATATGCGTTCGTTATTTGTAACGCTTATAGATATTTTGTAAGCAGTAATTTGTCACATACCTTTGTTCACTTTAATATCATTGCTTGGTACACACGCTCACGCCTTAGTTAAAATTTAAGTCAAAAGAGAAATATTTTTTTTTATTTTCTCTCATTAAAACTATTGTTTTAAAATTACTTTTTACTACATATTATAAAACAAAGTCACCCGACGCGTCTGTCTGTCTGTTCGCGGTTAACTGAAAAACCTCTGAACGGATTTTCATTTGGTTTTCACTAATAGACAGAGTGACTCATGAGGAAGGTTTAGGTGTATAATTTGTTAAGATTTTGTGTAAATGTGTGTATTTTGTGTGATGTAACTGTGATTGTGGAAGATGTCTCTGCCACCCGCGCGAAGCCGGGGCGGGTTGCTAGTTAGATATGAATTGGAACTTCATCATGGTAATACTTTCAAAGTGCAATACTTAATGCTTAAAAAGTTGATTATAAGCGAATTTCTTTCATTGTACTCATATATCATGTTGCGTTTAAATGTATTTAAACATTTTTTTTTAATTCGAAACCAAACTATTAGTAAAGTATCTAACCACAGATTCATTTATTACATAAATCGTCTCCAGTCCTCCACCGTACTTATGTTCGGAAAGCGTCAAAACAAGATACATCTTGTACAGTATCAGTAACATTTCAGAATATTTGCAATGCTTCATTAATCAGCTCTCGGCTTCTACTATTACGCATAGCAATGCACAGCGTCCTAACGTATTAGGTGATAGAAAAAATAAGCACACTCAATAAATGAAGACAGTGGAAAAAAGTTTTATTTGACTAATTAGGTTGAAATATGTCCATATACTTTGTATTAAATGAAATCACATTTATCATGAATGTGACAGTTCAGTTAATATGATGAGAGTTTATCGGTGTATCTGCGGTTTTTAGACCTAAGAACCGTTTTGAGAATAACACTTGTCTTAGATTAAAGAAATTTTGATATGTCAAAACATGCATGAACATACTCCGCATGATGTTGGATACATCTAACTGCATGGATACTAATGAAACATAATTTCTCATTTATTTTTTCGATGCACGTATACCCCGTTAGAAAAAGATTAGGAAAGTTCTTTGATAGGTTTATAATTATAATCTGATTGAGTAATAGAATATCAAACCCAATGCTTGTAACGTTGACAGTGAAATGACTTCTTATCCACATTACAATAATCTACGAAAGAAATAGGTTGTCAAAATTATTTTAATTACATACCGGTTTGTTGCGGCCGCCGACTCAGAAATGTCATCAACCATATTAGACCAGCTGTCAAGTCAAAATTTTTTTTGGACCAATAATAATTGTAACCACAAATTGGTGACTCAAGTGTCTTGAAGCAATGGAATAACGCCTTTCATAACTGGGAATTTGTAACTAGATCTCATCATGAAATCTGATACTGACAGTTATCATATTTGGGACATTGGTGGGTTTAGTATGCTGTTGCATTACATATTTCCGTTCAAATCTTTAGATGATGTTACTGCTTAATCAAATATACATGGTATTTTTAATGGTAAAAGATAAGAAAACCTAGTAAAAAATTAGTTACACCAATTAACGACAATCATTTACGTAAGCTTGTCTTTTTGTTTTCGGTAGTTTTTTTTTCAGAAAGTTTTTGGCTGAAACTGAAGATTGTATTTAAAAGTTTCAGTTTCAGTTCAATAATATTAATCTATACATTACCTTGAATGTTTAATTTATTATCATTGACTGAAAAGCTGGCTATTACAATATAAATTACAACGACTTTGAAACTAGAAATAACATTCCAGTAGACATAATTAAAAATAAAACCAACGAAATTAGTACCTAATAATACTTAATCAAAAAGCAACATGTCAATTTAATATGGCATTATATAGTTATTTCAAAGACACCACAAAAATAAAGTACTGTTTACTTTAGATCTACTGTAACCAAATGTACAGTCAAAAGCAAAATATAATTTCATTGGCAGACATTCCCGCCTCACTTCTACATATTTAGTATAATCGGATTACTAAGTAGAGATGACGGGAATCGATTCATTTGTAATGTTGCGCAAGACATCAGTTCTGATAGACATCGTGTCGTGGATTTATAGTTAAAGACATCTATAAGCCGATTTTCATATGCGTTCGTTATTTGTAACGCTTATAGATATTTTGTAAGCAGTGGCTTCAATGCAGTACTAGCTTAGGAGAAAAATATTGAAGAGATGGACTGATGCATTGGCAACATTAAATTTTAGTTTATTACTTCTATTTTTTATACTTAATATTATATTTTCACTAGAGCATTTATGGTTTAAACTTATGAGTAAAATTAAAAGATAGATTGAGTAAAAATATAGTCAAAAACTTTCACATCTATAATATTATTACGATATTCCGATTAGCTTATTATATTAGGATCTTGTAAAACTGTTGATATGGGTTATCGTGAAAACTTATGACAGTATTTTCCTCTATATTCATTATTATAATCTCCTGAACTATTTTCTAAAAATTATTTCATTACAATATTCTTCATGTTACAAAGTAACAGCAATCACGTTATACCAAAACTGAAATTATTAAGAATAGCAAAAAAAAATAAAAAAGAAACTGGTAAACTCGAGCTCAAGCATTGATGGATTTATTTAGAGGTTAGTATTTCTTATTTTTAACTTATTTTAACAAGAAATTTTTATTTATAATATTTCCCTAAAAATCAGGTTGTTATTTGTTAATAACATAAAAGAAAAGAAATAAGTTATTTAGAGATTCAGGGTTTAGTTTTTTGTAGAAATAAGTTTAAATTATAAATAAAATATACTCAAGTAAGAGTATTTCGCATGAAGCTTGAAGTTCATATGCATTTTTTAAACATTTCTTCTATTTTGATTTTTTTTCTCTGCGTAAGTTCATACACTACCTTATTTTATATTCAATAAAAAAATTTGATACATCTTGTTTAAAAATAAACTTAACTCTTCTTCTAATAGCCGAAACAAACACAATTGTAAAAGTTATTGCTAATCTAAGGGAACATAGGTACATAGATTTAATATAAAAGCAGTGGTGCTACGAAAACTTCCGTGACATTTAAGGCAATAAAGAGATGTAAAAGTAGATTGTATTGTCTAAAGTAATTCTACTAATTTTCTGGTAAGAAATTGCCCACTAAATAACTCTAGCCAGTTCTCCTGAAATTTATAGACCGTTTCTTTGGCTTGTGCAATTAAGAAGAAGATAGATTGAATAAATAAAATGTAGGTTAGCCTAATCTCGGTAGGAGAAAATTTCTTGAAGAAATTTTTGTATTTCTAAATCAGTGTAAGATAACAAACGTTTTCTGAAATGGGTTTAGTCAAAGATTCATTTTTTTTTAGTGAAAACACGTACGTTGTAAATGTTTTGCATTTTAAACTCCGTGCATTTTATATTATTATAAAACAAAACTCCAATAAGAAAATTCTGATGCATTGTGTGTAAAGTGAATTTTTCCGAGTATGTCTCCCCATAAAATTAGTCCATAAAACGTATAACTACAACATTGGTATTTTTCAAGTTGGTTTTAAGGACATGATTATTATTGTTTTAAGTGCCTAGTGCTACTTCAACCATTTCTGTTTTTTTGTAGAGCACTATTGCTTTTTAGTTCACTGCTCTTACTTATTCTAGACTTATGGCTTCGAGAAATCTGAAGAACTTATCAGATTGATTGTATTTCCTGCGGTTGCAAGATGTGTAACCCTAGGTCCTAGTACTCTCCCATCCCGCAGAAGACGCACCAGGCGCCGGAGAAAGCAAGTGGATCTCTGGTCTCCATGAGCGCTTGCCTGGGGGCGACGGACAGGGTTAT
Organism: Euplagia quadripunctaria; assembly: GCA_963859945.1. NCBI lineage: Eukaryota > Metazoa > Arthropoda > Insecta > Lepidoptera > Erebidae > Euplagia > Euplagia quadripunctaria. The sequence goes on along the minus strand of OY982569.1, from coordinate 17,766,215 downwards.
CCGGCGCCCTAGCAGAAACAGGCCCGAGACGGTGGCGCCGTGTTCCACGCGTGCCTCTCTTACTGATAGGGGACAAAATCCCCCACAACACAGTGGGGTCGCCTGTTGTTTAACAGGCGGCCAAGTCTGCCAGGGTTCACAGGGATTTCCTTCTAAGATTACACCTGAGGCCCTGGTAATATGGACTGTGATGGAACACCGTGTGGTTTTAGTCGGTTTGAGTCCGACATATCACCCTACCGCTTAGCCCAGGTGGGGTGACGACCCGTGGGGGCTTTCACACGTAAAAAAAAAAAGGTTAATACTTCGGTATATGCATTGCAGTTTCTTCTGCCTCTTGACTGAATCTGCATATTGTGTTCTCATCCAACTTTAGGTTGACATATGTTTGTTCAGTTTAAAAGCTGTTCCCGGATCCCTCCTACCTAAGGCGCAGTACGGCACACCGTGTGGTTTTAGTCGGTTCGATTCCGACACACCGCCCCGCCGAAAACCCCGGTGAGGTGACGACCCGAGGGGGTTTCCACACGTACAAAAAAAAAAAAAATGTTTATTCAGTTTGCAGTGTCTAGTGAGGATTCCCGTTACTGCACAGGTTTTGTATCTTTTAAACTCCAGGAGTTCTTTGTTATCATAGCCATTTATTAAGACTTTCGAGCGAGTGTCTTAGATCAGTCGTTGTCTTCCATCTCTTAATTGCCATTGATGTGTATTGAGCGTTTATGATTGAATGAGCTCGCTGTTTGTTGATACCGCAGAATGGTTTCGGTCCATGGTGTCGGTTGTTTGCACCAGCTCTGGCGAGTTCATCGGCTTTTTCATTACCATCGATTCTTCAGTGGCTTGGTATCCATCTTAAAGTAATTTTCTTTAATTACCCCAATGTGATCAGGTTTTCTTTGCAATTTTGTATTAGTTTTGAGCTAGTCTCAAAATTGCATAGTGCCAATAGCGCCGCTTGGTTGTCTTAGTTGATGTAGATGTGTTGATGTCTTACTTTTATTTCAAGGTTGATCTCCACGCATTTATTTAATGCGAGGAACTCGGCTTGAAAGACGGAGGCCTCTGTTCTCAGATTAGCGCACCATCTAAATTTTGGCCTCTCTCCGTAAATTTCACAACCTACATCAAGGTCTTTTTAGACCCATCGCTGTACCACTCGTGACTATCATTTTTATTGGATTGGAGGCCTTCCCCTCAGTGGTATGTCTACTGTGTACCTTCTCACGAAGTCGATCTCTGTTTGCACGTCATCCGCTGGCATGTTTAGAGATCTTATTTCGAAAAACGACTTTTAGTGAGTTTAGTGTTCGTGAGTGCCACTTTATCTCACTACAGAAAAAAAGGATTTTGCCGTTTAGTTTTTGATTTGAATTTTAAGGACATACTTAACTTTGCAGTTCTAAAAGTACTCCCCCTACATCGATGTTAAAGTTAATTTTCTAAGCGCGAAATATAAGTGTATATTTTTTATTGATAAAAAACATCGACTTTCGGATTTTTCCTTTACTTGTGCTGTAACACCTTGTTTTTCCCCAAATTTCATGATTCTAGGTTAATGGAACTTCCCAATAGGTTTTTATTTGCCAGCAAAAGTTAAAAATTGGTTAAAATAAAAAACTTAAATGGCCGTATCTTTTCATTGAATTGAGTTAGAACCTTGACTTTTTACAGATTTAAGGGACTGCAGACTTAATTTCTACTTTGTATCATATCTCCACATTTTCCTAAGAAAAAGGGTCAAACAAAGGACAGACAAACGGATGACAGATAGACAGAAGGGCAGAGAGGCAGGTAAAGAAATAAAAACGGCCCCTAGGCATTGCCAACTTTAAGAAAACCCTCTTCAAAGGCTGTGCCGTTTAAGACAGTCAATCTGCAAACAATCTACAAATCAAAAAAATATATTCTAATGATAATTTGGATAATTATCAATTTATTTATTTTATTATTGACTATGTATAACAATCTACAACACCTCAAACTTTATAAGTTATTATCATCATACATAACAAAAACAACTTCACTAAAACGCGCTCACGCTTCACATAATAGTCAGCTAAAAACGAAAGAGACACAGACATAATAGTATAATTGATACTAATCATCGCAGTGGTGTGTTCCAACGCGTCCGTTAATTTACCTAACGCGCCCTACGAAAAGCATCAAAACCACTATGAAATTGAATACGTACAACGGCTACCCATTTGGGGCAAATGCTTGGGTTAAAGTTGGTTTTTGCTGTAAATCGGAGAATAAATGAAATACTGAACACACAGTTTTTTAAATGGTTTTAAATGGTGGTAAGGACAAACTAATTTGTTTTTATCTGGCTTGGCTTTAACTTTAACACTACACAAATGGCGCATCGTCGGTTTAAGTAGCCACCTATTCTGGTTACTAAGTAAATTAAAAAAAAAACATTATGAAGTTTTTCCTTTGCAGGACAGCATTACAAAGGATTTATAGGAGAAATTATTTGTGTGATAAACAGAAGTCTGGATGCTTCTCGTAGAGAAACAAAAGCATGGTTTTATTTCGTTTTTGAAAGACAATGCACAATAAGACGGTTAGCAATAATAACCGATCGTAAAAGAACATCAAAATAATTTTGATAATGTTCGTTGTAGTGGAACCAAGACCTAATTTAAAAACAGAAACGGTCCACTAGAATCACACGCCTGTCTACTCCTATTAACTAAACTTATATATTTATTTGTACAACGGACACTTGACAAGATTTTACAGTCTACTGAACAACTTTAATAAAACACTTTTGAAAATTATAATTCTAAATAATGGAATACTAATTTTATGGGAATGTATCTATAGTAGAAATCAAGTGGCTTTAGTGTAGAAATTGTATTCATTATTATAAAAGCTCTGACGATAGTATCTCTGTTTGTATACGTATTATCTATAGATTGTTAATAGTTCCGCCACTATCCATACCTTACCTTAAACCTTTTTTTTTATCGAAAGATGGAGAACCTCTCTAAATTTAAATGGTTAAAAATAAAAATAATAGTTTAGAAAAATTTAGAGTATTTTCAGTCATAGGACGTCCTTTGCCAAAGAACGTTTCTCACAATCAACTATTCAAAAGACAGTTTTCGTTCAAAGGAACTTTCTTATATTTTTGAAATTTAAAGATTTGTAGTTCTTGATGTGAATAAAAATTATTTTAAACTAGCAACCCGCCCCGGCTTCGCATGGGTATAAATTATATACCTAAACCTTCCTCATGAATCACTCTATCTATTAGTGAAAACCGCATGAAAATCCGTTCAGTAGTTTTTCAGTTTATCGCGAACAGACAGACAAACAGACGCGGAGGTGGACTTTGTTTTATAATATGTAGTGATGTTATTTTTAGACCATACGGCTCGCACAGTCAAAAAGTGATCAGATCTCATATAGAGCCAAGCTTTTAACTCTACACGCTCTAACTCTACAAGCCCTAACTTCAGAAACTCTACACCTTATTCAAAATTTGTGGTCTGGCTATTTCGTTACTACAAGAACTATTGTGTAATAGAAAAGTAATGAACAGTGAATAAATTTTTCACCTCACGCCCATGTGACCATGTGACGGTAGCGAAACGATCAGACCACATATTATGATGACTAAAGTGTAGATTTAGGGCATGTAGAGTTAGAAGCTTGGCTCTACATGAGATCTGATTACTTTTTGACAGTGCGAGCCATATGGTCTTGTCTTGGCAGCATTTTAAATGAAAATGTTTTTGGCAGGATAATAATATGCACGAATAAAGTAACCACTAGGAGTACTTACTACACGCCTGTTACCATATCTGTTAAAAAATAAAAATGTATGAAGACCTGCAGATTCAAAATTAGTTTATATAAAATTTGATAGTTTATGTAAATAAGCTCAATACTCAAGACTTAAAAGTTTTATTTATTTCTTGTTTTCATTTTTAATCAATTTATTTTATCATTTTAATCAATACTCTGACAACAACAATCTTTTAATACATTTAATACTAAATTCTTTAAAACGCTATCAAATGTATTTTCTTCAAAGTAGGTATATTAAGTGCTTTCTGTCACTAAAAACATAGTTTTTAAATCTAATTTCTAATTATTTAGAAAAGTTATGATTTCCATCATCAATTCAGCTTCATGATGTGATGATTCCTAAACGCAAATACCGGATAAAATTACGATAAGTAAACAGAAGCACTGTTTGTGCCCACAATTTTCAAGGGTTCTCTCAATTTTATCCGCATCCAATTATCAGAGCCTAACTTTCTTGACATGGGACCACCCTTAAGGAATACCCTATCTAACAAAAAAAGAATCATCAAAATCGGTTCATAAATAACGGAGTGAGGGCTGAACATACATAAAAAAATATATACATACGATATACAATTGAATTGAGAACCTCCTGCTTTTTTTTCGTGGGTTAAAAACAGTATTTTAAGGTTTTGATCTTCTATATTCTTCCGCAAGATATTGGGCTATTATAATGGACATTTATATTTATATATTATAATAGACTATAGAGAGAGACGTTAGAGAGAATAGGCATTAGCGTATAGGATAGCGTATTTATTATTACTATAAATTGCAGGTTAATAATAAATAACCTAAAACTCTGAATATATCCAAGTAGAAAATCCTGCCTTCGCCATAATATCAGGAAATTATTAATTAATTTTATGGCTAAAAGCACATCTTTTACGCATTTGGGTTATTTAGTACACTTCGAGAAAGCCTTATTCTACAAATAATGTCGTCATAAAATCAATTGTGTATAAAGTAGAAGTAAGACGATACATGAATTTTCTCGTCGATAAAGGGCCTACAATTTGTTAAGGGCCCATAACAACGTAATGCGGAGTACGCACTTGCCCGGAAAGCTATTGTCTGTCCACCCTCTTAGGATAAAGCTGCGGACACACGGCTTTATTGTTCAGACGACATAATTTATGTACCTCTTTTACTGTTTATATTGGGGTTTATCTGTTTTCATGCTAATTCAATTGACGATTTTGTATTGTTTTACTGGCAAATTGTAGTTCAAAAACATTTTGATAGAAATGCTTATCCAGGCTTAGGTTTTATATTCTATGTCTATGTACGTTTAATTTCAAATCTTTCATTTATTTTATTATACCCATTTGTTTATTCTATCGAACATTGTGAGAACAAAATAATGAGAATCCCTATCGCTGTGAGCAATATGGACCATGGAACCTTTGGTTTGAAATGTATGTTGACAGGAAGGAATAGTAGTAGAAATAATGATATTATTATTTTCATACTAACTTTGAAACTTTTGGGTTCCTTGATATATAATTATTAATACGTACAGGAATTCCTGGAAATACCTTTAGATTGCCAGACGTTTCGACGAGGTTGCACTGGCCATGGTCACAGGCTAACTTAAAACTGAAACGTCAGGCAATTTAAAGGTATGTTGTACCTATGACGTGATTACGTTAATACTCATACGTATACGTAATTCTATATTATTATTGTATTTAAAATAATGTAGGCAACACATTATTAATTAACTATTTGCTGATCACTGCACTGTTGTATACAATGGTGAAAATATTAGCAGCGCCCGCGGTTTCATCGGCGAAAGTCCCGACCCCGTCTTAATATTGGGATAAAAACTAGCCTATGCGTTAATTCAGGTCTCCAGCTATCTATATACCAAGTTTCATCGCAATCGGTTTAGTGGTTTTTGCGTGAAAGAGTAACAAACAACCATCCATCCATCCATCTACCCAAACTTTCACATTTATAATATTAATGGGATTATAAATAGTAGTTTACATTCAATAATTCAATGGTTACAAAATAATAGTTTATAAATTAATATTGATAAAACTAAATTATTGCATATTAAACAGAAAACCAAAAACACTTTACATACTCGAACAGAATTTAATGGTAAAAAAGTTGTCGCTTCTAGACTTAGATAAATACTACTAACTGGGATAAAGTTTTCGAATGTCAAAAAAGGTGCGTGCGAGCTATGTGTGGTTTCAAAAGAACTGACAGCTGCAAGAAATACTTTAAAAAAAAAGCAAAATACCGTGCCATCCTTATATACTTTTGAAATGGCTTGGTTTTTTAGACATCATCCATCACTATTTACATTGAGCTTAAATCGCGAAATAGAAGTCACTTGTATAATAACTTTACCTGTCAGTATAGAACTACCCTTTTGGGAAAAGTGTGTTTGCTATGGCTACAAAGGTCTACAATAAGATAAGAATGTGGCAATATTGATGTCTTTAAAAAGAAATTGTGCCAATTTCTTATAGAAAATTGTTATTACTTTGTTGCTGAATTCTAGTCTATAACTAGAATTTTTTCAATGTTTCGTGTCCGCTTGACGATAATTGATTGTTGTTGATTTGCTTGTGTCTGTCATGACTAATAAAGAATAATAGAATTTAAATATAATCTTCAATGGAATTTATATTGAAGTGTCGTGTTATTGAGAATTTTTATTTTCTTTATATTATTTAACGTTGTGGCGATCTTTGCGGGAGGCCTAGGCCCAGCAGTGGACGTAAACCGGCTGAAATAATGATGATGATGATTTAATCATGTGTATGCCCAAGTGGCTGATCATGGAATGAACATTATTAAGTATATAATTATGTAATGAACACCTCTATGTTACACATGTATCACAAATAAACGATTTGATTTGACTAAATAATTCACTGATAACAGCTACTGATTTGTACTAGTATAAGTTACAATGCGCAACCACTTGATCACAGGTCCAACACTATAACCGTTGCACTACTGCTGTTTCAATTAAAAGATAAAGGTATTGTAGTTGAATTTTCAGACACATTTCATAACTTGTCTTAATTTTTTTCAGTCAAGTCATATTCATAAACATTTCAAATAATATCGTATTAACATTCTCTTTATACGTACTTAGAAAGAGTTATTTTCCACCATGCCAATTAGAGACGCATATACATATATAAACTAGAGCTTACGCAGTAATCTTTGGAAACCAAGATCGTATTATAATGTAATTATACACAGTTACTGCAAATAACAACTGGTAATATTATGTTCATATGAGATAGAGACTATTAAAGGATTTATGTTCAAGTATAATTGTTCCAGTAATAAATTGTTGAATAATAATTGCAAATACTAGTTAGTCTTAATAGTAAGTAATAATAGTTAGTATTATATTATACTAGTTTTTAGTCCACGGTTTCACTCACGTGGTTTTAAGAACAACCCGGTAACTATCGCACGGAGGAACTGCGTATTTTCCTATAATATTATTCTTATCTCAGTTAATAACTCTTATTATATACAATACAATACAAATACCTGTGGTATTATTATATTATATATTATAATATATATACATTATACAGTGCAAATACTAACCTCCGTCAAGCTCTATATACTTTGATCTGTTGGCACCAGAACCACTTAATAAATCATTCCACGCCTGTCCATCCAATTTTTTTTTTTATGATATGGCCGACCATTGTGCTTCGTATGTTTATAATATCTGTTTCTGTATTTTTGTTTTTTGGTGTATAATAGAAGAAGAGGAATAGGAAGAAGAATTCTAATTCTGATCTCTGTATTTCAGTCAAGTGTTAAGTCCCTTGTAACAGAATCGCTTATAACGGAACCCCGTGTGGTTTTAGTTGGTTCGATTGCGACATACCACTTCACCGTGAGCCCCGGTGAGCCAAATTATTCATGGGGGTTTACAAAAGATAAAAAGTCATTGCTTTACATAGGTTGTCAAGTTAAGGGTTATTTGGTAATTTAACGCAAAAATATCCAGATGGTGCGTAAAAGAGGAACAAACCAACAGGCCAAGTCTTTTCATTTATAATAGTAGTAGGGCCATTACCTCAGAGCTATATTCACTTCATTCATTTAAGTATGCCTTTTTACAACCACACATTTAGATAACTGCTTACCTTCCAACTACTGCCGTACTTTGGTACGTCTATATGGAATTTCTAAGCGTCAACCTTTTTTTTAATTTTGGTTGGTTTGTTCAAGTTTCATATTTAGAAGGCCTCGTTCCCAAAGCTCCAAGATTCTATTGTTTGTAGCTCCAAAAATATATAAATAAATAAAAATATAATTAATTAAATGTTTTAAATCTCAATACATGAATTCCCAGCGGCTAAGAGATTTATTAAGAACTGAGGAAAGTTCATACATAGATTCCCAACGGCTCCAAGAGTTTTATGATTTTTTTTCTTTTCTTTCCCAACGGCTCCAAACAATTATCCAATACAGTCAACAACAAAGGTTCAGGTAAAAATGATAAATAAGTAGGTATGTATTATTTCATGAAATAAAATACAATGTAGGTAACTAACAGATAACAATACACCCCGTATTGTAAGTCTCAGAATAATCACACTCATCTCTATCTTAGTGTCAATAGCTTTTAACATTGAATATTTTATATCATCTCCTTGGCATAATGGCACCTTCCCTTACATAAACTTAAGCATTTAAAAATCACGTGTCGTGTCTTTAACGGCTACCTACTCTATATTTACAATTACAATTAATGTAAAGCTGTATACACGGTATAAGGGACACCGTACCGAATCCTAAAATAGTGTATTCAGACCATCATTCTGAGTCGAAAATCATTTGAATTTTCTGATGGAAAATTTATTATTCATATATTTTAATTATAATTTTTTTTTTGACAATGAGTAAACAGAACATTTTACCGAAAAAAATACCCCATATGGCCAAAAACTGCAATGTAATCAATTAAACAACATTTATGCAATCAGCTGCGACGGCGCCGAACGTTCAAGGTCATTCACCGTACCGCACAAAAATGATTTCTACGTATGTTGCGTGTACATTGCGTGGCGCATATTAACTGTATATCCTTAATCTTGCATTTTTATGATGAATTGACTTTTGCATTGTGATAAGTATCAAAGAAAGCCGTTTTTGGAAATTCTTCGCAACGGTGATACTTACACGTTGTATAAGCTTGTAATTTTCACTGACTGGTACGTTTAATAAATCTCTTTAAGCCGTTGGGAATTCATGTTCAAACGGAGTGGTGTTTTTTGGAGTTAATAAAAGAACAATATAATCTTGGAGCTCATGGAGCCGTAAGGAAAGAAAATTGTTATTATTTAAAAAGCTTGGAGCCATTGGAAATCTATTTGTAAACCTTATGTTTTTTTTACCTTAAGTTTAAGAACAATATGATTTTGGAGCTTTGGGAATGAGCCTTTAGGAGATATCTATAAATTTTATCAATCAATTATTTTTACACACGAAACACAATTAAATAATCTCTCATCAAATTAGCATGTTAAGACTCCAATCACTAGACTGAAAGCAATGTAACTGTACACGTATGTATAAAAATCTTTAATAAATATTGACTAAATAATCAAATTGGTGTTTATATTAGTGTAATTTTAAAAATATTTTGGTACTAAGACGATCAAGTATTCTATTTTTAATCAGTTTTCAGTTTCTAAAATATTTTTCTTTTTTATTTTGGAACGGCCTACGTTATGCACTTTTTTTTCTAGGTTCAAACATTTTTTTTATACAAAGAAGCTTAATATAAGCAAATAAATATATATCACCGCCATCCGCTCGTTCCCTATATCACACATATTAGTATGAAAGTCGTTCTCTATCCTTTAATTACTACAACTTTACTAGTGATATATTCAGGTTAAGAGCTCGTGATAGCCAAATGAAAGACTAAGAAACGACGGCTTAATTGCAAGCCCGACGTGACTGAAGGCTTTAACTGCTATCTTGTTCACGTAAAACGATTTCCATTCTGTATAGTCAATGTTTAATTAGGTTTGTAATTAGATTTCTATGTATTTTTTTAGGTTCTTTGCTTAATAACTTTAGGGTTGGAGCTGGAAGATTAGCTTTGCAAAAAAGACGAATGAAAATTGCATTGCTAATGAAAATAAAACTTATTGCTTTATAAAATAAAAACTGTATTATGTACTTCGTAAATTGTTTTTGGAAAAAACAACATTTTAATCAAATGTGCTTGCCACAAGAATGTAATATATTGTTAGATAAAATATTTTTTTAGCTAATATTATTCTTTTTGACTTATTAACTTATTTTTTGTTGATAAAATAAGTTCAAGTGTTACATGAAAAGGGGCATAATAACGCAGTAAACTTAGCGTAGTGCCTTATTTTGAGTTTATATTGACGTCTTCTTTTTTGCAGACTAGACATAATTATTTGCTTAAGCTCGTTGTTCCTACTTTCTTGAGTAGTAATAGGTTTACTATTATTTTTTTAATAATTTACACTAAAATCTTTTCAATCACAATTTCAATTTCTTGAAACTGATTTGATACTACTTACTACAAATAACAAAAATAAATTCCTCATTGCAACAGATACAATATTTTTTTACTTCCAAACTGATTTATACAGCATTTTTCATCCATATATTGTGATATGTTGTGATTTGAATAGCCATTAAATAAAGGCATGTCATACTTTTTTAAATACATTTCATTCAGCCGAAAAATATTGTCACAAAAAATTAAATCTGTTATAAAATATGTTCATCGGTGTTATAACACATAAATTGTACGTTGATTCAAATGCAAATGTATGTGTGCATTTAAACTAACATTGTTTAGTTTTATCACAAAATACGAGATAACAATGCATCCGTATTTCAAAGCCCAAATTTTATATGTATACGAAAATTATCGGAATACATTAACCCAATAACGATGATTCGATTAATTCAAATCGGTTTAATTAAGGTGCCGTCTCGCTTGCACGACAAACGCTATGACGTGATCGCATCTGCTGCAAATCCGGCGTTCACGATCCGTTTTATCGTGTTGGGTGCATCAATACACTCATTGAGCCCGTGTTTAATGTTCAACCGGTAATACTACACCAGTACACTGTTAATGCGAGACAGTAAGATTGTAGTTTAAGGTCTAGTTTTATTAACACGATTTTCTTGAAATTATCAATAGCGTTGCACATTGCGAATTGGTTCACTTTTCGAAATCCTGGTACTAACTGCTTTTATTTTAAATTAATAGGTGAGAGGAACATGCTTATAGAAAATAATTATATGTAAGTAAACTGAAACTACAAACAAACTCGTTGGTGAAGAGGCCTCGAATCATCATCTATATATGTTTATGGTTTTAAGAAATAAACAGCAGTTCTGATTCATTATGTACATATTTTTTTGCTTCTTTTTTATTCAAAGACACTCCTGGAACCGAGATCAAACAGATACAGGCAAGAAACTTCTTACTCCCTAAAAGTTTAAATTAAAACCGTAACAACAGAACTCGCCCCAGCGCACGTATGAGAGTACACTCTAAATCGCTGATAGAAAGATTCGTGACTGTGGAATCACAAACGGTAGCCGAAGTCGGAAATCAAATCCAATTTACTTCATTTGCTCGCCAGTAAAGTTCACATCTAACTCTTGAATTGAACGGATTACGTTGTGAAATGAAGTTCCCAGCTAGCCGTACACGATCGAATGATAGATTTGTACACGTTTGCCGGTTTAACATTTGATTTACTAGTAATCTTGATGGAGTTAATGCACAGGAATCGAGTGATTTAAACTCTTTGTAGATGATGATGAAGTTTAAGTAACGGGTTTGTTTATGGTTATATTCGGACAGAATCGTTTGAACTCTAACGAAATCTAAAACGTATATATACGTAACGTAACGTATTCATAATTTAGCTATACATATTTATATTTCTCAAAGGCAAAATTTTTTATTCTAATATAAAATTATGATTGAATATTTTTTCTCACAATTACAGTTTTAGTAGCTGTTAATATTTGGTCCCCAATTTTTTTTCTTTTATATGTAAAATTTAATATAAGTTTTGAAAAATAAATATTTATGATTGCCATCATTATCGAGAGCAGAATCAGCAAAAAGAAAATATTTGTAGTCATAAAGGTTATTCATGCTCTCTATAAACCCTTTTATAAGCTTTTCAAGTAATTTTAACACTTTGTTAAAATGTTGAAATTTTTAAACTTCAGTGTACTTAAACTAAGAAATTCTTAAAAAAAACCGCGCACCTTTGTTGCTTTGCCTAAAGGAATTCGATTTTGACACAATTGACCCAAAAAGCTTTAAAATTAAATACACCATTTCATAGACAGTGAAATATAATGGTCAAACATAAAATTTAGAGTTTGAACACTTTCTAAGCCATAAAGCTGATTTTGAATAGTTTAATTGGAAAGTTTAAATTGATTTAGAATAGTTACTAAAATGGCGTTCGATGTGTGTTATTTTTTTACACTCATTTAACCTAACGAAGGAATCAATTTAGCAAATGGACTTAAGTGTTGAGTATACGACTTAATCAACGGTCGCTAAAGTTATGTTAAAGTTGTTAAAACTGTTGTCAGAAAATAAAAACAGCAAATTAATTTGGTATCAACACAAAATAACAAAAACGTAAATTGGTGGAATAAACAAGAAAAATCGAGTTGCAATTTTATCAATTTAAATAAATCTGAATTGAATGAGTGTCCAAAAAAGTTTTATTTCAGTCAATTCTGTGACTTGTAGGCAGCCAAATGCAATTATAGCGCTCTCTTTTTTAATTTATATGGTATGGCAACTATTTATCGTTCGGACACGGTGGATGCATAAATGAGTAAAACATTTTGATTGATTGGCAAGAATATTTCGATGTTATAATTTTTAACGGTAATAGATGCTTTACAGCAATTTCTAACTGTATTTTAAGACTAAAATTTTTAAGAAAGCTATAGAGTATCATGATTAAACACAAACCTGGTTCGTTGAGGAATGAAGTCTAAATGAGTATCCTAATTGTGGGGCAGAGGGCATTGGTTTCAAAGTTTAGCAGGAATCGTATTTTACGGGGTTTTGCGCAGAACTTTTACCTAGGATTACAGGTGAAAATCACAGTGCTTGCATTGGTGATTTATATCGAAGTAGCAATGTTACAAGGAGCAAAACGTAACTCCGATAGACCATAAACTATACAGATGATATAACATCTTATTTAGTTAAATCTTTAGTTGGTATACGATTTGTAATTTATCGAATGACGTGTCAATTTCAGTTGTTTAAATACATTATAAACCGAATCATAAACATTTGCTCACCTGAAAACAGATTTTTTGAAATATATTCATTATAACTTACTGAAAATAATATTTAAGTTGATAAACGGGCATACGTATTGGAATATAGGAATATATGGGTTAAAGGATTTAATTAATTAAAATATATGTTTCGGTAAATGTTTAGAGAACTTAGTTTAATTTATCTACTGAGGCTCCTTTAGCTTAGGCTTTAGGCTTTTGGTTTTATTACTTTTTTTTATTATTTATTATCAAGACACAATGTAAGTTTATTTATACATAATATACCTCGCCAAACTTTGATGTTTAATGCCATTAAACGTCAAAGTTTGGCGTATGCATCATATACAAGAATATGTATTGTGTACCTACCTAAGTAAATACTTAGGTAGGTACACAATACATATTCTTACACTGTCATGCAATCTTAGAATAATTTCCTTTTAAAACAGGAATGTTGATACAGTGATAACAGGTAATCAGACGCTGTCTATTTGTCATTGAGAGACAGGTCCTTTAGTTGTGATTTCAACACGCCTTTGCTACACTTAGGACTTGTTCTTAATATATCTATCTTATTAAATATGTTACGTACTAAATACTTTGTGATTCTTTCCTCATAGTAAGTGGTCACTTTTGGTTGGACTAATATTTTCTCTCTTACGGTTCTAGTATTATATTTATTGCTTACATTTATTTTATAATTTTCACTATAATAATGCTCTAATCCTATCCTATCCTAATTATTGTCATAACTGAAGTGCGTTTTAGACTCTTTCAGCTTTTTATGAAAAAATCTTAGCCATCTTGTTTTGTTGTTACTATTTTAAGAGCGTCTTGAAACTCAGTCACGTAAATTTTGTTTTACTTTAGCTCCGAGGATTTTACCACGTAACATTGATTGAGGACTAAGATGAAGCCATCTTGAAGCCACCGAGGTTTCACATTATTGTAGATTGTTAAGAAGTTTATCTGAAATAAAAATATCTCACGAAGCACTCGCTAGATAGGCAATTCCCCTGCAGTACTTTTACAATCTTTTAATTCTAAATATTAGCATTATTTTTACCGGTATTACTATTTAAGGTATTTTTTGTTAGGTTGAATATTTGACTATTCATCAATGAAAGTGAAGCATAAATACTGAAAAGATTATAATTTGAAGTTCAATGTTTTGTTCCTACGGATTAAAAATAAATTCATTCATGTATACGTTTGCGTGTGCGAGTTCATGTGTGTGTACGATGTGTCACTGACTTTTTCATTATGCTTTTTTTATACTTATTTATTTGGTTAATTTAAAAAGACGTTACAAATGAAATGCAAATAAAGTATTTGATTTGATTTGATGAATGAATAGAATAAAAACAAAACTAGAAAAGACATGGAGGTATAATATTACGGCCACCCAAACAAATGGTGCAAATTTTGTGACAGCGAAAATAGCTGAAAAGCTTAGTGATCCTGATAAAAGTAAACACAACTTTGATGTATATAGATTGAAACAGCAGACTCGACGAATAGAAAACTTTTATTGAAGTTGAAAGCATCATTCCACTTATACGTTCCTCAGAAGAGTTTTCTTGGAAATGTATTCAATCTCCACTGTACGAGCATTATATCCGATTGAATACAAACACTACTAGTTTTGGTTATGTTGTTTGAAGAGAGAAATTAAATTGTTTCTCTGATTAGTTCTATGTTCAAGATATTTACGGTTTTAGCTGAACTTAAGAAACTGACGTCAAAATGTTCAACCTAGGAAAAATCACAGAATAAGAGAGTACCCTTATATGTTTAGCAACTATCGCAGCTTATATACCACTATACTCCATGTTAGGTATCCCACACAGGGCTTCAGGTGAGGCAACAAATCGGCATCGAACTGACTGAATCCACACGATAGTCAATAATGCGCCCATAATGAGCAAAGTACATAATATGTCAGGTTATCAGGCAATAAGAAGTTATTTAAATTACGTTATTTAGTTATTCATGTTTACTTTACTTAATCTGAAACTTAAAACTCACTAACTTCACTAGACACAATGAAAAAAAATAAAAATAATTCATTTAAAGTTGGGTAAAATTGATTAACATGTTTATTTTGAATGTTAAGCTATATTTTCAGGAATAATTTTAAGTGATTTCATTTTTTTTAAATAAGTCCGTTGTTGGTATGTACTCGGCAACTAAACATAAATATTTAATTTATTAAGTGTTTGCAGATAGGTAAACATTTCGTTGCCCCAAATGGGGAATAATCTCAATGTCCGGACTAACTTTTTGATATTTCCTAACTAACCTATTTTTTAAAATAAATTTACAAGTCGGTCTTGAATTTTTAATATTAATTATTTGTTCTCGTTCTATCTAACAATGCAGTACGAAGGATTACATGTCAATATATTTTTAGAAATACGTAATCTAATTTCTTTAAGATTTAACTGTATTTTAGACTAGCTGTTGCCCGTGACTTCGTTCACGTGGAAATTTTGGTGAAATCAATCGGACATTTTTATCTAAAAATTAGATAAAAAGTAGCCTATGTTCTATTCCAGGCTATAGGCCAAAATTGTAATTTGTGTTACTATATGTTAAATCGAATAAATAACACAACAAAATAAATATAACACGACGTCTAATATAAACTATGCATCCCTGTGTTACATCAGCTATGGATCTGATAGCTGCAGTACAAAATGAACATAGAACTCAGAAACTTGGAGATTAACACCTGCAATCGCTTTATAAAGATAAGAAAACTTAACAAAAACAACACTAAATAACGTTTTTCTTGAATCGTTATAAAAATAAATAACATGTAATTATGTGAATTCAGTTGTGGTCAGATCTACGGTTCGTTGAGCACGGTCGGTTTCTAATGAAGTTATAATACCGCCCGTAATGTGTTCGCTAAATATGTTTGCGGAAAATTGCTTTGTAGCTTTCTCCAATACGAATGAAACTGAATGAGTACAAATGTACGGACACGTCTCAATTGTCTTTCTTTCTTCTTTTTTGTGTTGTTTAGACATTGTTTACGAATGTGACTTGTTAAATAAATATTTTCTGAAATGTTTCTAGTAAATCAGCAACTAGTTTAACGAGATTTGATTGTACACATTTTTGTTGTGAATTACGGCCAATATTTTATTCGATTCAGCTGTTGTCATAGTTATTAATGTGTTTTCATTATAGCTGCATACTACTCGATTATCAGTTTTTCCTTTTAAATATATAGGCTATGATAAAAACAGACTTTATTTTTGATATTGAACATTATTATTCAATTCTAAATGTGGACCTGAAAACTAGAACTAGAACACTCTGATAATAGGAAACCACACTGCTCGCCAGATCTTTTATTTACGAAACTGCTAGTGTGGTAAAAGCACAGATAAAAGATAGTTACTTGGAAATTCAAATTATGTTGTCTATATTTTTATATAAACTAACATATTTACTGACGAGAAAAAAATATTTAAATTCAAATATTTAGTTGTAAACTGAAATAATAATTGTCATAGTCATAAAAAAGGATTATTACTGAAATGTCCCAAAGTTTAAACTTTCCCATTCCATGATTTAAAATTATGTAAAAGTACGACGTTTCGATCAGGTTGCACTGGCCGTGGTCACAGGCTGACTGCAGGCAATTCAAAAATATGTATATGATACTCGCTGGAGAAGTTGCTTCATTCCTCGTTGCAGTACCCCTTGGAAACCTTGTGACTCTCTTATGGGTTGAAAAGAAGCAAACACTCACCTGGAAAGACTGGGAATGGAGAGATAGGTGAGTCAGTTCGACGAGAACGGTGCCGGCCGGCCAACAACACACACTTTCAGCACTTTCAGCTCTTCAGGTGTTGGTGAGTTCTTGATTCACCCAGTCAGGCAGTAGTTAGGAGCACTAATAGTCGGCTATCTTCTAACGAGTTGAATTTTTATATAATTTTTGAAAATGTGTGTCTCACAGCGCGCATGTATATGTACGAACAAGGCGGTAGTTATATTTCAGTCGCGCGTGTCATTTATGCCACAGATAATATAGAACCCATAGTGGCGGGAAGTTTGAAATAAGAACATGGGTTTCAGGATAAAAAGTATGTTATAACAATATAATTGTATAATTTATTTTATAATATAAATAGGCAAAGACAAATTAGTTAAGAACAATTTTCTCCTACATTTGTCAACCGATTTTATTTGTTTTTTTTTGTTATGTTGTTGTATGTTGTATTATTATTTTTATGTTAACAAACTTTAGTGTAATTAAAAAACGCGTGAGGTGTCTTTGGAACACCCGGTTGGAACGAAGTTCCTTTCGCTATTTATAGACATATTACATGGATTTAATAAATTGTGTCAAAATATAGTAAACATTGTAAAAACTCGAAATTAAAATTGCGCCATCTGTGAAAGTTGCCCGAACTAATATTAGTATATAACCAACATCAAATTACATCAGTATCGCGTAGAATCCACAGATAGCATTAATAAAATAAATAAACTCGCGGTCAGCATTTTTCCATACAGCCTTCATCCGCCGAGCGTCTGGTGCGATGCGTGATGCGGAACTGCGTTCGTTCAAAAAAAAAAACATTTGGCAACATTGCCTATTTCTAATATATTCCAATATCGTAAATTTTACACCACATGATTAAAAGGACTACGATTAAAATAATGTAATGGTACGTTATTTAGGGAAGTACTCAATTATATATATAAAACTCATTTAGTAAACGCTAATATCCTATCTAGTAGTAAACAAAAAGAACATACGCTTTCAATAAAACTAAATTACTGTAAACACAAGGACAAATTGTAATCACCGACATATCATGAGTTCAAAGTAACCCATCAAAGGTATTATTAAATAAGCCGACAGATTCATTTATAAATTTGTTGACGCTTGAGTCACGTTTCAAGGATTTCGGGAACTGCTTTAAAAACGCTATTAGGTTGATCGTTAAACTTTGAATGAGTGACATCTTTAACTAAACCAAACTAATTTTGCTCGCAACTTTAAAATAATTTTGTAAATAAACCTTATTTTCTTTGATTTAAAGTCTACAATAGGAACACTAAGATTACGAAGTGATACAACCAATGTTTGCCTTTGTAAGTTGTCGACTATGCTGTCACAGTATACTTTTTGGGTCGTCAGTCGTACTTGATGCGTTTTAAGAAACGTGAAGGATTAATTTTAGTTTTAATACGAATTCAGATGCTTTTGAAGGTGCATCTACAAAGTACTGAAACGGTTAATCCCGATTTATAGGACTTTTATTGAAAAGATGTGACGACATATAACTAATTATTTCACAGGAAAATGGGTTGAGTTTCTTGTAACCTTTTCTCTTATAATATCCATGCTCATACATTCTTCTCTTTGTTTACAAATGATGTCAGAACGCAATGAAAAGAGGACTGTCCGTTCGTCTTTCTATGATACGTACACATTTATATCCATTAAACAACACTGTAAAGTTAAAATTTCGATCCATTACAAGGAATTAATAATAAAAACATAAATCAACGCAATAGAATTTCATAACAATAAACACTGCTTGTTTTGTCGCCATTCTCCAATTCCACGGTTATAATGAACATTAAAATTCCACGCTTGGTATTAACAGAAATAAAATTTAATTTGATCTCCTAAATCGGCATGTCAAATAAAATTACAACTAAATTAAGTCAGAAGTTTTTGTTTGCTTTTTAGATTCGTGAAGGATTTTATCTACTTTGTTTCGTTACCGTTTATTTATTGATATGGCGTGCAAGAGATTAAGCTATAAAGCCGGTATTGTATGCTGGCGCGAAGCTGAGCTCTGCGGGAAACGAAGGTAGACGAACATAACAGATTTTACAACTATTAGACAAGACATGGAGGTTTATAGCCGCTGTACAAACTCGCACTACACGATACCAATAATAGTTTGAATTCGAAATGTTGATGGAACTTCACTTTCGAACAATAGCTCATCAATATTTTCTTAGGAAAGGTTTATATGACTTCAAAGGATAACATAATATAGTACTGATATTTATATATAAATGATATGACCGGCTAAAAACTCATATGTGACCCATTAAGTATTATTTGTGTAACCTTGGTAAGAGTTATGTTGTGTCATGACTTAACTAACAACAATAAGCTTCATTTACCATAAAACATTATTTAAATACTTGTAAGGATTTCAACAGCACTGAATCTCACTTTGTGTTATAATAAAACCTAACTCAGTATCTTTAATCGTACTTTAGGGATTATTTCAGTATAAGCAGTAAAGTTATACGACATGACTATCCACTGCAGTGCCTACTTACGTAAACGCGGGCCAACCATCTAAAGTTAACGACTTTATCTTTTCAAATAATGCCTACTTAAGCACACATTTGAAATCGCTGCATATTTAACGATATTCAATTTATGACGTTCAAGAATCGGCTGGCAACTAAAAATTATAAAGATTCCACAATTTATTGCCATCCGCTGACCGAGAAGTAATCCGCTTAGCTTCGAACAACTTATTAAGTGTGGGACTAAACACTGATATATTTCTCTCGTTTGCTTGGCCAAGAAGGACATGTGTGTTCAAATCAATATTAAACGTGTTCTTGCCAGTTTATCTTACAAAATCTTAAAGGCCTTTCTTGTAGGTGTTACCGACGGAGGATTTTTAGAACGATAACTTAATGGATGCTTGTATTAAGTTAACTCTCTGAAAGATTTCCTGTACAGATTGAGTATTTTGGGATAGTTGAGAACCATCTACGTCAAAACTAGTAATCCGAACACCTTTTAATAATAATAATGTCTTATTTGCAGACAAGTGTTATCTTAATCTACAACAAGTAACTCACGTTTTTATCAAAAGTTAGAAATTACTCATATAAGTATATTTAGATAGGTCTAGTTAAGATAAATTTCATAAACAACAAAAAAGTTATTTTTGTTAAATTAATAAAGAAACAGAATTAATAAAAAAATTGCCTTTTTGCTTTTTACGTTTGGTATTTTTGTTTTTACTTTTTATATTTCTAAAGTGAGTTTAAACATTTAAAATGTTAAATGTGTAGACAAATAAACCGTATAATCTATATTTTTAGTCTGTTGTTTTTTTTATAAATATATATAAATAAAAGTTATATATATATATATATATATAAGGTTTCCTAAAAGTTCTTTACTCTATGTCTCCAAGTCAAACAACCCCATTTATCTTAAATAGAATAATTTTTATTGCTTCAATAAGTATCATTATTTTTAAGTACGCCTCTCAACATTAACTATAGCCCGGAGGATATAAAACAAGATTCTAGAATACTGCACTTACTTTTATTACTTTGCATCTAACTTTTTTTTGATACTTAATCGATGTTGTTTATACATTTGAATAATTACTTGATTGGAAAGGTTTTATTGTCCGTTGTCGAGATTTTATTTCTTAATAGCACTTATAAAGATAAGGCTTCATGACAATGATAGAGGATAAACGCCATCGCAAAGCAACTTTAACGATTGTGCTTCAGATTATCAACGTTTATATAAAATGACAAATTATAAATATAATTTAAGAAGTAACCTTTAAATATCTGTTTGAAAAATCTGACTGTTCATCGTTAGGAGATTAATATCTACGTTCGATTATAGTATAAACAAATGATTCGAATGACTGGTCAATGACCCGAGCTGTCAGATAGCCGTTCTTATACTATCTAAAGTCCAACAATAGGTGCCTCTCCGTTGAATAATAACTCATTGTCTTACTTTCTGTTAAACTAATCACTTTATTGTTCCAGTCTTATAATCAATTATTCGATTTAGTTTCATATAAATGACCACATCGTTCCTATCATATACCCGATATAATTCATTAGCTTCATAGTATAAGTATTTAGATTTATAATCAGATCTTCGGCATTGGTTTGTTTTTAAAATTATTTTGTAGTGTTACAACTTACAATGTCGATCATTAATAATTAATTTATTGATTTTACAAGCGTGCATTTTGTATAAACACATTCCATCATTAAAACTGTATATCAATAAAGTTCTACAACCCCAACGGTGTATCTTCGATTGCGGACTGATGAATTGCTTCGTACGATTATTTTAATTGATTCAAAGATTTCCTGTTGATTTTGACCACATTTTAAGGGAATCATCAAACCCAATTCTGGGCTTAGACTACCCACGTTGTTAATACGTTTACAATCTTTACGCTCATTAACCGCCAATCCTGAGACGATTAAGTCGTAACATGTTTTATAAAACTTAGTTGTGTGCACCAATTAAAATTTAATTTCTATAAAGAGTCTCACGCCTCGCGTGCAGATACGCATCTTAATGATAAGAAGATATGTGTGCGTGTTTCATAATTGCTTTCAATACTATTTGGGATGGTACGAAAGATCTTCGTTTTGATACAGTCGCTTGCATAAATATTCCCTATGAGGATGAGGTTCAGAAATGATTAATGAGGGTCCTGGCGCTTTTATACACAGTATGTATACAAGTGGAAAATTTATAAGAAACTTTTTGTAATTTTTCATTATGTGTATGTATACACCTGCTGTGAAGTAGACCAAAAATGTCAGAACATATTAGTAAAAAGTGTTGTAGTGCTAAAATAAGATTACAATTTAAAAATAAGATATGAATGCATTAATAATAATTATTAGGTGGACGCGACCTATGTTGGGATATTTTGTTGCCTGGTATTACGTGTTTGCCCTACTTTTGATATTAGTTATAATAGTTGATATGGTCTTCGTAACTATTATACTAACTTGTAAATACACAAAAAATGTCACCATTTGTGCTATAACTTTGGTCACTAATAGGGGCAGGGTTAAAAAAAATGACAAATTGATCTGTCAGTACGGTCACGTTCGTTCCACCGCGCAGGGTTCGGCAGTCTGTTCCTTGTAACTAAACCAATCAGGCGTCCATTGTCTCAGATAATAATACCATGTATCGAGTTTTCTACACGCTCGTTACAGGGTATCCATTTTCACAATTTGTTTTGACTGTAACAGGCACTGTATTTAAAAAAACTCAACTTTTTGTGTACGTAATATGAAAAGGTGAAAGCTTAATTTTTTTAGTACGTCTTAAAAAGTGAATTTATAAGATTTATTTGTACCAGTATTTTTGACTTAACTTTCTTTACACCTTTATCGTAATTCTCCACAAATGTAATGGCAATAAAATTCTTTCATTGTTTAGAAAACCGTGGAAAAAAAAAGATTTTGGTCTACCATCAGGCGGGCGCAGTTTTGAAGGTTTATAGTAAGTATTAAAAAAAACAATCAGCAGGTAACATCAAATCTGCCTCTCGCTAGAGGCCATGGTTCTGTCCATGGTCCAAAGGGAGAGAGTGCTTGGGATTCTGGCGTCTTGTTTTGTGAAGAAGTGATGTCTGGTAAAGAGGCGGCGGAAAGGGAACGGGAGAGGGCTAGTACTCTTCCGTCCTGCAAAAGAGGCACCAGGCGAAGGAGATCGCAAAATGATCTCCGACCTCCATAAGCACTGGCCTGGTAACGGTTGAGGCTGCCCGTTATCCTAGCAGAAGCAGGCCCGTGATGGAGGCACGATGTGTTCCGCGCGCGCTTCTGATGGAAGGGGGGCGAGGCCACCCGCACGCATTGGTGTGGTTGCCTAATATGTAAGAGGCGGCCAAGGTCTGCCGGGGTTCTCGGGGACTTCCACCCTAGGGTATACTCGAGTCCCTTGAAATATACCCATTTGTGTCGGAACACTGTGTAGTTTTAGTCGGTTCGAATTCGTTATACCACTTCACCGCTATCTCCGGTGAGGTGATGACCCGTGGGGGCTTCCACACGGAAATAAAACCGGTAACATTAAATATGAAGTCGTTTAGTCATCAATCATTATTATTCAGTTCATGTTAGTCAACAATACCTAATATTAAATTAGCACTATTAAAGGGGTGCCACACAAGTTACTATTTATTGACTATCCAGAAATCTTGCAAATTTGTAAAATATTTGATTGCGTTAGTTCCGAATGTTTTGCATATTTGATAAATTATGAGTACGATCAATCAAATTGTTCACTTTGTTAAAATTCTGAAGGTGGATTCTTAGTTTTTTTATTTCGTATTTTCTTAGTATCTATATAATATTAAAAAAATATTATAATGAAATATATATAATTTAAAACATTCAAAACGATCTCTAAGAACTTTAGGAGATATTAGTGATTTTGAACAAACCAACATTAATTTTTAATTTACATAGATTAACGATGTAATTCTCAAAGTGTTAAAGACTTAGGTAACCGTAAAGTAAGCTTGATCAAAGTGTTAAGGTGACTGTTCAAATCCTGTTTAATGGACATGTTGTCGCCACATCAAAAACTCTTATTTATTTTAATAAAAAATTTGACTGGTTATACCCGTAACGCAATATTTATCAATCGACCAATAGGGTCGATTGATAAATATTAACGAATAGTGGGGTTATAAAAGGGATTATAAAGTGAAGAACTTCACTTGAGTGCGAATAGAGGTACGAACAACTTGGCAGTTACTGTTAATTAGTGATTTTCATAGTTTATATCAGTGGTTGTGAGACTGTTTCTTACAAACATTATGATTGTACTACATTAAGACTTACATAGTAAATAAGCAATCTTACAATTCTACATTATGGTCTTAAACACCAGTGTAATAATTTCCTTATACCCTCTCTCTACATTTGTTTGTTGCAAGCTTGTTTTTATAACAATTTAAAGTATTTAACATGTGTAAAATTAAGTTACTATATTTAATTTTTTAAGAGAAGTCAAAGACAATTTTAAAGAATTAAAGAAGATAATCTACCTCTGGGTACTAAAAACATCGAGCTTACATAAGAAACCGACAACATTATTTTTGCTTGAATTGGTTATAATTTTGATTGCTATACAAAAGAAAAGAAAAAATAAACTTTAAAAACTATTTCTTTAAATTAAGAGTACACTCAAAAACAGTATGACCATGGGAAAGTTATAAAATATTATGTATATCAAAATTCCTTTACCTAATCGTGATGTATACCTATATATACTTAGTCTCAAACTTGTACTCAATTAATAATAATTACCTAGATATAGGTTCCGCCCACTAGAATCCCCGGCTTGAACACGCTCCTTTTCCAGAAACACCAAAAGGTTTACCAAAATGTATGACTCCAATACCACTTTCGAATTACTTTCGTATTTTATTTTCTTCTTTTTAATTTTCACAACATTAATTACTTCGGTTACAACCCTATCGAAATATAGTATTAAATGAAGTTTCCAATACCATACATAAACGTGATACTAAATTATTGTAATCAGAGTTACCCCGTTCGTAGAACTTTAGGAACTCAGTCCCTTCTATTGTTTCCCTTAGGATTACCCTTTTCCGACCTCCATCATTCTTAACGCTAATAACATTTTGAGGTCAAATGCAATATATTTAACTTAGACTTAATTATGAATGTCTTTATTTGTTTTAATAGGGTTGGTATACAAACTTAGGTTGAAAAAGGTTTGTATTTAAGAACTATAGGCAAGTACGTTCAAAATGCTATTTATACTTGCGGAATATGTGTTGCCTAGAAAAGAAGAAGAGATATGAAGTAAGCCAGAACATAAAACCCCAGATTTCTAAGAAGGTTAATAAAAATGTAAAGAAAGAATGAAAATCCTTTTATTTTACACAAACATTTGACGCACACAAAACATATTAAACAAAAAACATATACTCGTACACAAGAAAAAAGTAAACGACAAAATCTATGGTCGTATAAAATAGTCTGTGGTCCTTCTTCAATCTGTGGGCACAAATCTTTTAAAATATTATCTGTTGACTAAATATGGGAAAAACAATACCGTATTTTTGTATTTTTGTTTTAGTCATCTTTCAATTTACATGATGCTATGTGCGTTACGTATGTGCAAAAACACTTGTTTTTATACGCTCAGCATTGCTGTGGGTTTAAAAGGATTGGTGCCACAACACTGATTTTCAGCATAACCTTGGGTGGCGTCCCACCATTGTAAGGCTGTGAGTTTTATAACTGCTTATCATACAACGCACAACAACACACACTCACACCTGTATCCCCGAAGGAGTAGACAGAGACGTATTAAATACCCACATTTTGCCAACTATTATTTAGTCCCACTCACGTAATAAGGGACAAGCCTATTGCCGCCAAATGGGCAGATTGGGAATCAAATTTGCAAAAATTGGGGGTATATTCAAAGGGAAAGCTGGAAAAGAAGGAAATGCAATGGAAGGAAAAGGATATTGCTTATACGGGTGGATTGGGGAGTTTAAGCAATAGCTCTAGAAGGTCAGGGTCGGATGGCAACTCGAACTGGCTATTGCTGTGTAGTTCGAGCCTTCTAACCTAACGTTCATTAACGTTGACTGGCCTTTTGGTCTATTGGTTGGTGACCCTGACTGCTGAGCCAGAGGTCGTGGTTCGATTCCCACCCACGATAAATCATTGTGTGATGAGACTAATGAGCATGATCATTTTGTTCTGTGTGGTGTAATTTATTTATAATATGTATTTATTTAGAAATATATATGTACATATGTTTATCAGCAGTCTAGTTACCATAGGACAGGCTCTGCCTAGTTTGGGATGAGACGGCCGTGTGTGAGATGTGTGAAATTATTTTTATTATTATTAATAATAAAACTAATAAAAGGTAAACTGTAGGTATTATACATTTTTAATAAAAATATATAAAGATTGAAATAATGAATCATCGTTCAAGAAAGTATAGCCATATAACCTAAAACGAAACGTATAAACCACTACGAGTAAGTTCATATTACTATTATCTACAAAACGCAAGAAGTAGAGAGAGCCACCGCTCTAGTGAGTAAAGAACCAACATTTTCCAAAACTGTTCCCAAGTTAGTCCATTCCAGGTTTCAGCTGAGAATTCGCTACGCCTTATCTCTTTTAAATAAATCACCAGGTTATTACTTCAAAACTTAAATCGGTGTGTAGAAACACTTTAATTTGTACCTAAGCAAATACCGGATATAACGCATGTATCATAAAGGTTAAAATTGTTAATAACATTACATTGTTGTTGTGTTTTTTTTAATATTTATTAATTAAACTAGCAAACCGCCCCGGCGTCTTCAACAATCATCAATATATTTCAATCAATGGACACAAAATCTTAACAAATTATACACCTAAACCTTCCTCATGAATCACTCTGTCTATTAGTGAAAACCGCAGCAAAATCCGTTCAGTAGTCTTTCAGTTTATCACGAACAGACAGACTGACGCGGCGGGGGACTTTGTTTTATAATATGTAGTGATAGAAATTTCTCAGATTAAGAGAAATAACTAAAAATTGAACAACAAATAAATCCATTTACAAAATTTCGTATCTTTCCTGTTCGCCGTTGAGGAGTTCCACTATCCACCTCCTGACTCCATCATCAGGTCAGCTCAATAGTAGCAAATTACTGCATTGTTACTGAACTTACATAAATATGCAAAATTTCAGCTCAATCGGTAACCGGGAAGTGGGTCAAAATTGACTTCTAAGATTTTATTACATTGTTAGTTAGTTAGTTTTTCCTCGATTTCCTTGAGATTCCATCATCAGATCCTGACTTGATGGTAATGGGACCACTTCGAGAGTGTACCCTTTCGAACTAAAAAATACTTTTTTAATCGGTTCACAATTGGCGAAAATTTCGATGAACATACACAAAAAAAAAATACATACAGACGAACAAAGTAGCTCCTTCTTCTTGGAAGTCGGTTAAAAACCATATTGAAACTGTTCATGTAATCGTGTAATCGTATAATAAAATATAATGATTAAATATAAAACTAAAATATTGCGAAAACAATGCAATCGTTTTGAAACTAATATTAACCCAACCATAAACACCCATATGATGTCTAATAAATAAGTGTATATGAACGTTAGTTTACAAGTTTTGATTTTCTGCTATCCTCTTGCGCTTTATAGCCTCCAAGAATGCTTTCACATTTCATTTATCTGTACTCTGATCGTCTGGTACTAAAACTATCAACTAGGTATATCCAGAATAGACATCATAAACAAACCAATAAATTAACTCCCACAAAGCCAGTGTACAATCAATACGGCCTTTAACGTAATTTAATGCCCTGCTTCACAAATTACAACCATCGTTTGAAATACCTAATATCAACATTTAACGACTGTCGCAAAATATAGTGGAAAATATGACGTCATTAAAGCATCTAACGTTTGTAATGCTGGTTTTATGGGGTGCTTTCAGACAGAGTATATTTGTTCCGATTGCTATCTGTATTGTTGGCTTGCACCATTGTATTTTTTTTAAACTAGAGCTATTTATAACAATGGGGAATTTCCTCAAAGGCTTAACCTGAATGAAGTTACAAAAAAAATTTACATCAGCGACTTTCATTTCTGTTTCCTTAAAACATATATTGCCTTAATTAGATAAATTTTCTAATCGTGTAGCTTATTGAGCAAATATATTATTCGTGTTTATCATGATAAACCGAAGAAGCAGATGTGTTAGCAGCAGACAATAAATGAAAAATTTTCATTCGGTGCATTCGGTGATAATATCTATAACACTATCCGTATCTTTAACGCATCCGTATCTTTTAAAATTTTTAGTATAAAATTCATTGGAGCTATAAAAAAATCAAGCTCAACGTAATCAAAATTTACTGCCATTTAAGCCTTAGATTTGACCAGTTTTGAACATTTCGCAGGTAAATCAAAGGGTTCCCATTGATCTAGAATTATGAAATTTTGTAAAAAACAAGGTCTCACTGCACAAGTAAAGGAAAAAATCCTAAACTCATTATTTTGTTGTTATATCTGTATGTCTATGTGTCTGTCTTACCCTTTTTCTCAGGAACCGGTTTAGGCATCAAGTTTAAATTAACATAAAATACTTATGTTAGTGATTCCTTGAAGCTGTAAAAAAATTAAGCTTTTTAGTCAAAGCAATCAAAAGATACGGCTATTTACCCTTAGATTTTAACAAATCTATACATTTCGCAGGTAAATCAAAACCTATAGGGTACTTCCCATTGACCTAGAATCGTGAAATTTTTGCAAGAAGCAAGGTCTCACAGCAAAAGTAAAGGAAAAAAGCCGAAAGTCTTTAATTTGTTATTATGTCACATAAAAAAAAGGTTTTGTGATTAAAAACTTATATTTTGCGGTTGGAAAGTTGACTTCGTGGTAAAACTATGTATGGGAGAGTATTTATAGAACTGCAAAGTTAAGTTTGTCTTTTGGAAACCATCGGGCAAAACATCTTCGAGATCGATACTATCAATATACAAGTTTGTTTGCTAACGGAACCCTCGGTGCGCGAGTCAGACTCGCACTTGTCCGGCTTTTTTAGGTAAAGTAAGTATGACTTACCTGGATTCATTTATTTTATTTGTCATCGAGAACCCTTGGTTATTATGGATCAACTGCCTTACAATTTATAATGTATATTAATAAAAATGCTTGTTGGTCTTAAACATTAATTACAGTTGTATTTGTACAATAATTATAATATAATTGTACAATTTGTTTCAAAAAGGGTTCTAACAGTTTCAAATGAATTTCGTGTGGCTTATTGATCTTGTTTTATCTCCGGAATTTTATAAATAAAGCTCGGTTGCGAAGGTAGTAGATAATATTATGCATCCTAATTAAAAAAACATATTCGAATGTGAGTTTGTTTGTTTATTACGCTTCCACGTCTTAACTACTGAACCAATCATCGTGTAATTTTGCAAACACGTTGCTTTTCATATAGAGAAAAATTATTGTTTCCGAGGGAGACGAAGGCACGGGAAAAGGCTAGTATTGAAATTGAAATAATGTGTGATGCTTTTCTGTTTTTTTTTTTTATTTTTAACCAAACAAAAAATTATAAAATGTAATTCTAAAGGTTAATTGGAAATTAAAATTGCAAACATTGTAAAGTAAATCATGTCATAAGCAATGAAACGGCTTTAGTAAAAATAATATTTTTCCTATCCCAGATAGAACTCTTAGTCTACAGCAGCTTCTACAGCACGTACCTCAGGTCGCTAATACGCCTATAGTCGGTTTATATCTACTTGAATTTTTTTTTATTTAAGCTTTGTATAATGCATTGCTATTTTCCAATCATAAAAGTAAGCTCTACCTCAAATAAAATAATAATTACTTCGTAAGCTCTACTATTATTATCTGGGACCTTTACATAGTTTTAATACCTTTAAGGTTAATTATTGTTAACAACTATTTAAAGCTCCGTAAAGGCATTTAAAATTACCTTGTATTTTTATAATAACAAAGAAATCTTTAAAGAACATCCTAATATAACTTTGAGATTCCCATTTGGGCCAAAAGCGGAAATATCAATAAACAACTACGGATAAATAGTGCGATATTCCTTACGGACTAAGTTAAGTGCCGAACCAAGCTTCTATGCAATGCTGCTTAGACTATACGACTCGTAATGAAAATAAATCCACTTTTACAATTTGAAATTCTTTATGTATTGGATGTTTTCATTCCATACAGCAAGGAGGCAGTCTTTGACACACTTTTATACAGTAAAATCTTTGATTATTTATATATATGTCAATCAAAGAGTAAAACAAGGTTGCTTATTATTATTATATGTTAGTTTTTTATGCCGGTGGGTATCTAACTTAGTTCGTCATTGATCTCTATGCCAAGTAAGATAACAGGAGTCAATATGGTACTGCTGTGTACAGCTTTAGTTCATAGGCTAAGATAACCGTTTTCCATCACGTAGGTATATCCAACTAGTACCTTAATATAGATTATGTATGTACGTGGTGTTCTACTGATCCAACAAGTAACGTAAGATACGCTTCTATTCGCGCTTGGAATATATTCGTAAAATCTCTTCTTATTAAATAAAAATATATCGTTCAATGGCCAATTGCTATTCACATTTTGTTCTTAATGCCTAATAATAAACACTATTCTTAGGTGTGTCATAATAATAATATTTTGAATAGCGATATCTAGATCCTGGAACGAATCCACAACAAGCATCACTTTGTTGCTGGTGCTTCACGACATTCATTGTTCGCTTTGTACAGTCGCTTTGTATTCTTATCATTGACATATTTGTACAATGCAGCAAACATCAATAAATTTGCAAATACCGTATTCGATATTTGTATTTCTATGAAAGTAGATTTCATTTAATGAAGTACCGATTGTCGTTGTGAACATTACGTAAGTTAATTAGTCAGCGAGGTTTAGAAATGTTAATGTAGCACGTTTGTATGATGTAAAGACATAGCATCTAAGTGTCAAAAATTCATATATCTATAAAAAACCTCCTTTCTTGAGGTTACCTCCAATATTGTAAAGACGTAGAAAGACGTCTTTTCTTCAAAGCATATTAAGTGGTTTCTGTCCCTAAAACCACAGTTTTTATATCTAACTTCTAATTGTTTAAGGTATGTTAAAGGTATGGTTTCCAGCATCACCTCAGCTTCATGATGTGATGATTCCTAAAAGCAAATACCTGATTAAGTTATGAAAAGTGAACAGAAACGCTATTCGTGCTCACAATTTTCCGAGGGTTTCTCTCAATTTTATCAGGATCCCATCATCAGATCAAGACTTCCTTGACATGGGACCACTCTTGAGGTAGGTATACCCAAAGTAACAAAAAATAATTATTAACATCGGTTCGTAAATAACGGAGTGAGGGCTGAACATATATAAAAAATATATATAACTATACTTATATACGGTCGAATTGAGAACCTCCTACTTTTTTTTCGTCGGTTAAAAATATAATTTCTGCATAAAGCCACGATATTTTTTAAAATTTTATAGGTACAACGACACAAGATGCATGTAAACTGAGATCAAATCAAAAATATCTAAATAGATCTATGCATCCATGCATTAGTATTATGAAAAGTAAAACCATTTTATCTCAAATTTTAAACCAACATTCGCCCAATTATCAATTCTTCCTCGCCATTACTTCCTTTTAACCGAAGTAGGAACTATCATTAATTGAATATACTTAGTTTTAATCTATCCTTAATATTTTCTTATGAATTAATTAATAAACGTGCATATTATGTGTTCTCAGGATCAATCGCTACACAGCTGAATAATATGATTTTTATTTTTTAATTTATTGACCTATGTTTCATAGTTACAAAGGTAAATTAAATTCGTAATTGATAGTCAATATTATTTTCTATACCCTCATATATATGGGTACGTGGACTTGGGGTTTAGACATAATTCTTTAAGCTACAATCAGAAAGAAAGTCAGCTATGATATTTTTACCGAGTTCATTTTAACGATTTTTACATAATATTATATAATTTGACGCACTGAAGATGTAATGCTCGAAGTGCTTGCTGAGGATAAGCCGGTCTGCTCACCGCACAAATCAAACAAAGACTTTCGTTGTTCGTGCATGTACGAACCTTTAAAATGTTTAGACGAGTACAAGAAAGAGTATATGGTCAACATTCTCACGACCCATCACCCTCATGATGGACAGACCTCATTAAACTATTCACGAAGTGTTTCCTTATAGAATGTAAGCGTAGTGCCGCGAATAGAGAGAGATAGAGAAAATGGTATCGCAAAAGCACTAGCCAACTTATCAGACGCATGACCACGACCACTTTGCAAGGAAAGTTTGCCTGAAGAGAAAACATGACTCCTTGTAGGAATGTTATTGGTAGGTACGTACTACTTCTTTTTTTCGAAATTACCAGATGTGTTTTCCAAAACATTTTTACCGCCTCTACAAATAATCTATCTCATCTGTGCCACCAACACCGGTAAGTGTTAAATGAGTTGTAACCCATCGTCACCTATTTGTTGAATCGACAAGTGAGGTGTGAAGTGTTGTGACAACCAGTATATATATTGCCCCATCTAGTGATACCAGATACCGTTATTTGTAACTTAAATTTGTATAAATTTTATTGCTTATAGAGATTTATGTTCATGGTGTTGATGAAGTTTTTAATACTAATTGGAGGACAGCCTGTTATGCAATTCCATTATATTACATTAGGTGAATCCAAAATCTATATTTAGACTGAAGTCGCTGGAATACATAACACTGTTATGTTATCTGTGACGGAACAGACATATTAAATCACAAACATAATAAAATAAGATTAAACGGAATCACATTTAAAATATTGTGTTTTCGTTTTAAAGTTCAAAGAAAGTAGACAGGAGATAAAATAAAATAAAAAGCTTATTTAGGTTATGGAGTCTAATTTACAGATAATATAGATATGTATGTGATGTAAATTTGGTTGATTTATTTTTTTGAAACTATATTGTCCTATATATAACTATATAATTGTGTAATAATAATTATAACTATATAGTAACTAAGTAATAATAGTTATAATAGTAATAATAGTTATAATAGTAAGTGTAACTATGTAACTATATGTCTAAACCGGTTCTTCTTGTTATATTTTTTTACATAAATAATAAATAAAAAAGTACAAAATTAGCGAGGGATATTCAAATTTGTAAAATGCCGCTGAATTTGTGCCGCCTTTGTATACCGGTTTTGTACTGTGTTAGTAATTTTTACGAAAAAAACTAGTTGAAAATTGTTTTCCAATAGTGATTTCCATTCAATGTGAAGATTGTGCAACACACTTAAGTAGGATGTCCTTCTAGAGAATTCTAAGCTTGTGTTATTTCATAGGATTTTTTTTTATGGGATAAGGGGTAAACGAGCAGACGGGTCACCTGATGGTAAGTGACTGCCGCCGACGGCAATTATTGTTGGATTGGATGGAATAATACCATAGTATTACTCCATTCAATCCAGTATTAATTAGTATAAATAATTAATAACTAAATAATTTGTTAACTGTGGCAAAGTACAATACCTAAATTTTAATGCTAAATATCTGTGTTGAAAGAAAGAAAGAAAGAAAAACCTTTTATTCTACACAAACATTGGATGCACACAAAACATATTAAACAAAAAACATGTACACAACAAAAAAAAAACAACAAATAAAAAAAAAATATTGTGTGGTTTTATGAAACCACGATGCAAGTGAAACTTTTTTTCGTTTTGTGGACATTTAACTAAAAAATTTTGGAAAATTATTCGATTTAGGGTATTAAAATTGCGTTTTTAATCTTAACTTAATTAATGAAAAACGGGAATGATAATGGGAAATCAATAAATAGTAGATAAAATATTCATTTTTTTTATAAAATTTAATTTCAATTTGCGTATTAGAGTACGGAATACATAATTAATACAATCATTTAGATGATAGATGCATATTAAAAACTAAGAGCAATATTTATTCAAATCATTGAATCGTTGTTAACTTCAATTATTCTATCAATAACTTCATCGACGCCTCGAGTCTCAGTTTATAAATGTAATTAACATTTATAAAAGTTTCACTTTAAAAATAAAAACATATTTTTACATGCGCCCCTCTGGTTTGACGTCTGCGATACACACTGAAAGTTCTGCGCTCCTGGCCTCTCCTAAATGTTTGGATTTCGAATGCTGTAACTACGGAAAAAAGGGTGCTGTAATGCGACATGCGATAGATGGACAAAAAATTTTGGTGCAAAAAAAATAAAAGTTTTACTTTAAAAATGAGCCTTATCTATGGTGCACAGACAACAACAAAAAAATATTAGTTTAAAGTTAGAAATATAAAATAGTCTGTGGCCGTACTTTAGCACTCTGTATTTTTATTTATCTGTGGCCACAATTCTTTTAAATTATTATCTATGGACATATGAAAAAAACAATATGATTTTTGTTTTAGTTACATATAGTTGTTGCTATCTTATTAAGTTAAGAAATCAATTTAATGCATTAATTTGTCTTTATGAGGTCTGAAAGCGGTGGAAGACTCATTCTTAAATCTTGAAAAGGCTTACGTGTATGTTCTTCGATGGATGGGGTGACATAATTATGTGTGAAAATGTATAAGAAGAGCAAATGGAATATCTTAAGTGAAAGTGCAGTTGATGAACAGGGTAAGTATTTCAATCCTACTAATATTATAAACGTGAAAGTTTGTGAGAATGTATGGACGTTTGGGTGTTCGTTGCTCTTTCACGTAAAAACTACAGAACCGATTACGATAGAAATTGGTATATAGATAGCTGGACACCTGGATTGAAACATAGGCTACTTTTATCCCGATATTCTTAAGGCATCGGGACTTACGCGGGTAAAACCGCGGGGTGACGCTAGTCCTACATAAAGCAACACTAGTTACAGAATGTTCAGTTCTTGGGAATGATGATAGGGTCTTTCGAGGAGCATTTAAAGCACACTCAGGAAGAGTGTGCTGGTTTGCGTTGTTATGTTTTATACCATCTACGCACTTAGTTTTTTAGCAGCATTTTTCAGTTTTTCAGCAGTCAATACAAAGACCCATGGTATTGCAGTCTGAGAGTGTAAATGTCTTTCAAGCACTCGCTTTGAGTGTAGCTACATATTGGCTAATATCGAGTACTGGGCCGCGCGGCTCCTCCTGTCTAAATTTGTACCATTCCGAAATACGCTTATACCGACACATTATCCCGTTTTATGACCGATAAAAGTCAGGCGAAACGTACTACATTTGTGGCACAGCCCTTATTTTCAGAAACTAATATACCGTTTTTTTTATTGGCCCCCTGTCCTTATATTTTATAGCAAACATGCATAGATTTTTTTGGCGATTTGTGTATTTTACCGCTTAGCAATAAAAATGATGTTTGTATGGGTTTTATTATTGGAGCGTGACGATTTTTCTAATACGGAACTTTTGTTATAATTCATAAAAGATTTAGTGACTCTAAAAATGTGATTGAAAGCGGCCGCTAAGCTTTTATGATTTCGTAATATTTTGCAATTTATAGTCAATAAAGATTATTACTTATATATAAAAGATTTTTGTTACATGTCGTTCAATCGGATCGTATACATGACTTAATACATATGCTAACCAGATCGATTATGAATACTTCCTAGTATGTAATGGGTATCATAAAAAGGTAAGTCGGCGTATATTAGAACTTAGCGAAGTATTATTTATTAGATTGAACAATAAAATAATGTCAGGCCCATTTCATTTTATGTAAGTAGAGCTAATTAGAAAGATTTAATAACCGGATGAACCAAAACAATATTTTAAATAGTCGAATTATATTAAATGTAACTTGTCCTTATTACAGAAAATCTCGAATTAATTAATACACATTTTTAATTCAATGAGTGAGTTAGGGCGTAGAGATGACGTTTCATTATAACTAGTGTTCGCTCATTGGTCGAAATTCAACCATAATCATTTTGAAACAAATACTTTTTTTTTGATAACACTTAAGCTCGTCAGCAAAAAGAAGAAAATCGGTTGACAAACACAGTAGAAAAAGACACTGATCGGATTTGTGTGTGCGCATATACAGATAGATAAGTGACTTCATTTTGTCTTTACCGCAGCAAAGTCTAAAGTGCGTTCATACGTAGGGCGCTACGTAAGTTTTGCCGTTTTAACTCTAATTAATATTAAAAAAAAACAAATTTGGACGCATCAAATCGTTTGTTCGATTTTTAAATTGCTGTTACAGTCTTCTTATAGTCCGGATTTTGAGCCATGCAACTTTGCATTATTCCCGTATGTATAAAAACAATTGAAGGGACGCGGGGCGATATGCGGTTGTGTTCCAAAAGGATACTAGAGCAATAAGTTCAGCACCTGGTTTATACGTATGAAGATCTGTATTGCTCCTAGTGGAGACAACTTCAAAAAAAAAAAATCACAAATTACGACAAAACTTATGTAGCGCCCTAGTATTTGATAATGAAAACACTAAGTTACTGAGTCTACTACTATGGTACTATTGAGTATATTTCAAACAATGGAAAAAAATATAGGTACTTACATAGAATCTCAAACCTACAATGTGCCTACTTAGTTATAAAGAAAGTTACTAAAGAATCTCAGTAGTTATTTTAAAATTAAAATAATATATTTTCAAGAGACAAAACGGTATTACGAATATAATTATTCACCTGTAATAATCACAATGGTGAAGTAGACACGTACGCCATCTGTGGGCCTCCCTGTGCACTATATAACTTTGTTATCAGTTTTTATGTCAAAATCTCGCCAAACATAATCCTGTTGACATGAAAAGTTTTATTCCTATAAAAGTGTATTTACTATCGAAAAAAGTAGGTACTATGTTAAAAAAATGCTCAAACAGTATTAAGTCTTAAGGCTGTTGCAAATTGTAAATAATGGCACAATACTGTCAATAATCTATACTAATATTAATAAGCTGCAATTTGTTTGTTTGGTTGAACGCGCTAATCTCAGGAACTACTGCTTCGAATTGAAAATTCTTTAGTGTTGGATAGCCCATTTATCGAGGAAAGCTGTCGGCTATATTACATCACGTTACAACCAATAGGAACGGAGCAGTGATCATTAACGCAGGTGAAACTGCGGGGACGGCTAGTGTTTGTCATAAGGTCAGCAAATATTCTTATTATAGTTTATTAATTACCAAAATCTTATTATTCTACCTAAACAAGACCAAGGAGCAATATTATGTTTTTTGTTAACCTACCTTGTAGTACTTCCTTGTTTACATTCACGAAGGACTCACTCATAAATGAAGCAATCTCAAAAAATCACCGTCATGTCAATCTTTAACCCTTCAATGGTCACGGCGACCGTGGGAATGCAAAAAACCTTACCCTAAAATGATCTCGCGAGCCCATCCGTCGCATTCATGAATTTCCTGCACGCAATGAAACCGCAAAAGCGCACTACCTGCTACCACATGTGGATTTTCTTTGCCACATTTTTGCAATGAGCCTTATAGGACCGTAGCAAAACTTGAAGGTTTTCCTTACATCGATTTTAGATTTCAAAATATTTTAAAAATGTGTGTGTGTGTGTGTGTGTACTATTTTACTCTAATAACTTTTATAAAGGTTTATACAGACTTGACCTCATGAAGAATTATTTCCAGAATCTAAAATGTTAACAGAAGTGCTTCTCATAGTTATAGTGGATCATATTTTTATATAGCTTGAATTATATTGTGACTGTTTAAATAAGTCTTTATTAATCATTCAGAATCGTTATTCTTTTCCCTAGAAGGGGTAGACATCTGTATACCACACCAATATTTTGCCCGTTTATGCCAAGTTCCATGTATAGTGTATTGTTGTTGGATTTGATTTTGGAGGTACTTACTTCCTACAAAACGCGAAGTTGCGATTTTGCAAATCACTGTCGCAATCACAAACTTACACGAGAAATTAGAAAGGACTTACCTTTAAATTATATTGGTTATTCGTTCTACGTTCAAGTGGCTACCTATACGCCTTCACCGGAATGTCCATTTTCTTTCTATTTTGTACAGTACTCTGTTCCATCCTCACAGTCCCTGTTATCTTAAAAAACGTTTTGAGTTCCTACACAACACACATTACAGGGACCTGAGATCATCGGAAAATTTAAAGCTGAAAATGCCGAGACATTCCACTCAGGTTACAGACAAGTCCTTTTCGGTGCAAGCGGTCAGATTATGGAATAACTTGCCTGTAACAATTCGACAATCCAAAACCTTGCACTCATTTAAAAAACAAGTGAAGGATTATTATTTGTCATTATAAATACTTTTTAATTATATTATATTTATATATTTGTATATATATTTTAGTGTATGTATAAGTAATGTGAATATTGATATATGTATGTAATATGTTTATAGTTAATATAGGTAAATATAGTATTCAGTATATAATATCTTAACATAACCTTATATTAGTACACCACAGACTACCCTCAATTATATTTGACAATATCTGTACAAAGGTTGTCTGGAAGAAATCGCCGTGTGTGATAAGACCGCCGATTGTTAAACCTTAACATTTGTAACCTGTTTTGCACTATTTACCACTTAAAGGTGTACAATAAGGAGAAATAAATAAATATATTGGGATCTACTAAACATATATTTCTTTATTTTTATAACAAAAAACTATTATATTATCATAAATAGCCTAAGTACACTGGATTGACAAATTCACACGGTATCGCAAAGACGGATAGTTATGTATTTCAAATAAAAGAGACGAACGGTTGTAGATCAAATTTCTTACGAACATCATGTGAAGATACCTTGGTATCAAATTTAATAAACAGGTTTAAGGACACAAATTTATGAAACAAAATTTCCAAAAGGACTAAATTGTATGAATGTCTTAGGTAGGTACACCTCTACCTATCCCATGACTGGTGTGGATATATACAATCGAATTCGTTCATTCAATTAATCCAGATATAACAGATTTTGACAGATTTCATATACATAGAATTTCTAATGCTACAGAATCCATAATAGCGCCTTTACCATATGTTCATAGAAATCTAAATAATACTGGTAGCTCAGGGGAAAAATAGCGGCTATTATGGATGGACGGCAGCTAACAGGGAGTTTGCTGCTTTTTTTGCTGTAGGTTTATATAATTTATGGTATACCATTTGGTATAGATATTATTCTAGCCACATGAAATAAACATAGCTAGTATATATACTAGCTATGTTTATTTCATGTGGCTATAATAATATCTCGGAATAGATCATAGCACATTTTCTTAAAAAGCGGTCTATAGTATGGTAATATGGTACACTAAAATATATTTTGAGATTAACCCTAATCTATCTCAAAATACGAATGAATACGCTAAGATTAAATACAAAAGATATAAAATTTTGAAGACTTTTTTTATAAAGTTAATACAGGCTAATATTTTATAGGTATCTTATTAAATATTTTTTTTTATAATTAATTTTAATTGCATTTCTTTTTAGGGTTCCGTAACCAAAGGGTAAAACGGGACCCTATTACTAAGACTCCGCTATCCGTCGGTCTGTCTGTCCGTCTGTCACCAGGTTGTATCTCATGATCCGTAATAGGTAGACAGTTGAAATTTTCACAGAATGTGTATATCTGTTGCCGTTATAACAACAAATAATAAAAATAAATTAAAAATTAAAGGGGGCTCCCCTATTAGAGACGTATTTTTTTTGGCTTTTAGTATTAAATCTTGTACGATGGTGCGGAACCCTTCCTGCGCGAGTCCGACTCGCACTTGGCCGATTTCTTTTATTACTTTCTGTTATTCGCTTACTACGATGGCGATAGTAAGCGTTCGAAGTAGCAATTGGCACTTTTGATTAAGAAACGGGGTTGTACGGTTCTACAAAAAAATATGTTAAGCCTTTTTTGAAATTAACGAATTTTCAAAAAAAATACCTTTTTTCTAATACTCAAAAGATCAATTTTTTTACGCTGATTGATTAATGCAACTTCCTTTTAAATTTAAACAGTTATTACAGCTGTTACTCAGCGATAACGTTGGAACCTTACAGATAGGAAAATTAAAATTGTCTCCATTTTGAAAAACTTTTGTCATTTTGAAATGGGGTTGGGTTCTAAAATATTTCTTCTATCACCTAATCTGCAATCACCTACGACTTATGCTGATGATTAATATATGCTAACTTTTAAACTTTCATGGTATGTATATATTTGTACGGGAATTAACGCGATCATATAATAGGTTTAACATACCTTTGAATTGTTTCGACCAGGTTGCAATGACCGTGGTCACAGGCTGAGTGGTTTAGTGGTGTGTACGGCTGTACGCCCGCCGTCGTCGAGTCCGTGTGGTAGAAGTTTTTTCATCCACCCGCATTTTCGATATTCTTCATATTTTTGTTTCACATGTACCTTTACACTTTATACTTTACTAACGTGTGTCCCTATTCTGTAAGTAACCCATGGCCAGTACAACCTGTCGAATTGAAAGGTCATACCTATTACGTGATCGCGTTAATTCCCGTACATATACATAATTAAATTCTTAAATGGTTTTTAAAGTAATACGAGATCAATATGATTAGTAGACATTGCCAATCTTAAAATATAATATAGTTTAATTTAACTCAAATGTCATAGCGAATTATTGGACCTACGTTGCCTAGAATTTAAAAATACAAACGTGGTACTTCGATATGTACACAAAGCAACCAATTAAAAGAAGTATATTGGATAATTCTACTTTTCATTTTAAAGTTCTGCAGGTTTATATACTGTGAATGATTTTGTATTGGAAAACACGATAAGGCCATTAATAGTCTTATCTTATTTTCAAATAGCTGAATTAAAGCAAAGCTCTTTTTCATCTTATTCTCAGGTCTCACATGAATGCGCTGCCAAACATATTCTTTCAGTTCTGTCTCAATTATATTGATATTAGGTTTTTGCTTCTGTTTTCAGAACAGCTAAAATTTCTTTTTAATCATAAGTATAACAAACGAACCATTAGAGATTGTTGTTTTCTCATCTAAATGCAAAACGCTTTTTTCATTAACACGTAAACCTAGAATCTCCCCTAAACAAATTAAGAACAGCTACCCTCAAGGGTCGTATGAAATTAACAACACAGATTTACCATCTCAGAATAAAGTATTATTTGGTTGGGTTTTGTAAGAATTCAATTTCCTGATTACTGTATATATTATTAATACATAAATAGTGCAGGCAATTTTGATTTGAAAAATATGTCTGAACTGAAATGAAAGTCGTTTAACTATTTATTATAAAAATGATAAATTATTGTATCCAACTAACATATCTCTTATAATTACTAATTAACTAATATAATTAGTAACTGTTTTAGTTTTGTTCTGTCTAAAATGTTTAAGAATGAGACATAGTTTACTTTGGTTTTGGGTTTCTAGATAATATTTACTATGCATTTCTACATAATGACATATTTTACTGCGCAGTTGTGTTTCTGTAAAAAATAAATAATTGACACAAGATAAGCGATAAAGTAATAAAATCCACTATTCTTATTGTTGGTATGTCTATACCAACATTAAGAATAGTGGATTTTGTTTGACCGTCAGCGTCCTATCGGTCTGGTTAAGATGCTGAATACATAACAGTGTTAAAGACTTAAACGGTTTGAGCCAGGATGTAAAATACGTACGCACCATGTGTCACCAAACAAGCAAAGCGCTGTTAAGTAATTATTGAATATTATCGTGGAAGCATTGTCAAGGAATTTAAGTTTAGAATTAATGAATAAATAATCTTCTTCTTTGCTCATTCCCACTTTCGGTGGATTCGGCCATCCTAGTATATCTGCGTCAAGATATACTGTCTTGGGTTGCCAGTTCGGCTATTTGATTTCGATTTACTGATGACTTTTATCGTACTGGCCTATCAGGTAGAGGGAAATGGCCCTCGGCTTCTTTTGTGCTCCGGAAGGCTCAGAGCTTTTTTGACATCATTTTCGTCTCGCGCATAATGTGACCAAACCACCTCAGGAGTCTTTCTACAAGTTTCTCGGGCACAGGAGCTTTCTGCTCCATACAGCATCGCGGGTCTTACCGCCATTTTGTAGACTTTGCCTTTGCTAAATAATAAAATTAGAAAATAATTCAAAATTAATATAGGACTAAATTTCTACGAATCAAAGTTAATATTGCATTGCAAATGTTACTAAACTGAGGAAAGTCATCGCTAGCATAATATCTAATCTGTAAAATTTAGACTGCACGGCTGGCCCCGAGTGTTGGGGGTTTGTATTAACACCAGACAAAAATTTGTGTGAACCACAAATACCTATGTAGTATTTAGTCTGGGTCTTCTTTGTGTCTCTCATTTTAATGTTACAATCATTGCTACATAAGAATCCTTCATAGTGCAGAAGTTGTCTTAAAAAATATAACCAAATGACTGATTAAATAAAAAAAATATTTTTAATCTACATAAATATATGTCCAGATCAGCAGATTACATAATAGCCGGTCATTATACATACATATTATGTCTCCATCAAAACAACGTTTTAGTTTTTTTTCGTATACAACTGTATTAAATACACATTAGTACAAAATACATAATAACATCGTCTGTCTAGAAACTCTGCCTACCCTTTGGGTATCTCTCTGTTACTGCAATGCTTACAGTTACTAAAACAATATCGAGACACAAAGCTAGTAAGTCCAATTAAGCTAGTTAGTACCATAACCGGCTAACTTCTTAAGAATGAAGTAGACCACAAAGCAAACAAATTTTCAAAGCAACCATTGGTAGAACTTGCTATGCTTAAGATAACAACTCTTAACATTACAGTGAAGTTTACAAGTGAAGGACTTACTTGAGTAATATGGATGTTACCAAAGTCTTAAAACTAAACTTATATACGATAAGGCAGGACACTTTATTTTCCTTTTATACTGTGAACACAGGAAACATAATTTTATTTTTAACTTTTTAAAGATCATTTATCCCTTTTTGAGCGTTATTTAAGTGTTTTTATTTTTAATTTTTACTGCTTAAAGGAA
This sequence comes from Euplagia quadripunctaria, assembly GCA_963859945.1. Classification (NCBI taxonomy): domain Eukaryota; kingdom Metazoa; phylum Arthropoda; class Insecta; order Lepidoptera; family Erebidae; genus Euplagia; species Euplagia quadripunctaria. The sequence goes on along the minus strand of OY982569.1, from coordinate 17,723,593 downwards.
AGAAAATCAAGGTTTTTTTCTTAAATAATTCTATAGGATACGTATTGTACTTTTTTGCATATGCTCAGATGAAATAAACACAACACTTTCATCTATTTAGTACACAATACATAAAAAACAAAACTTTCATATATTTAATAATAATAAAATAATAATAGAGGTATTTATTTTCTCTCTTTCACCATATATAACTATATTACTTAACATAAAGCGGGTAAAGAAATAATCATTTCTTTGTGAGAGGCTGATGTATATAACAGGAAAACCTGAGTTACATATCACCAGGCTCGTCCTCTTTTACCTATATATATATATATATATATATATATATATATATATATATATATATATATATAGTGATATTGTGTTCAATTGACGTCAAGATTTTCAAACACACATATGTTTGCAATTCACTTTCATAACATACATCGAAAGGTGATTTTGACTGTGATTTTCACTATTAACCGCTTAAAATCAGATTAGTGCCTATTTGTGGTACGTTCATAACGATAAAAAATATAAAATTTTGTACGGGCCATGTCCGTGGTCTTAATAAAAAGTATTTTTTTCTAATTAAAGACAAAAAATATAGAATACAGTAAAACAATTTAATTTGTCACATTTAGAATTCCCTGTTTAAACACTATACAGTAGAATTAATATTATTCAAATTTCAAATCTGGGCTGAGTGTTGTTCGCTGTAGTTAATTTAGGAGGGAGAGAGAAAAATTGCGCCAGAGGAACAACTTTTAATTTGTTTCCATTAATAATGATGATGAAAACATATTGCTCCGCTAAGGCTACCAATCTTGTTTCCTGTTGTGAAAAGCTGTGCTTGTGAACATAAGAACTCAAATTGATGGTTCGGCACTGATTCATTAAAGTTCAATAATATAGATTAAGCCCACAGTGTTTTTTATAATCAATGTGCACATGTGCTCAGTTTTGCTATAATATAGTCAACGCGTTCATTTTTATTTAGCTAATTTCTAGATTATTTGTATTAATAATTATAATATTACGCAGTAGAGAATAGAGTGTGTATTACTAAGATCTTCGCTATTGTCTAAATAGTCAGGCAATAACGAATCCAGGGCACACACCAGCGCTATATTTCGTTTATGAATAGGCAAACGGGATAAACGGGGTCTATTAATGTAGTTCACAAACCGGTATTCCAGAATCCCATCCCTCCAAGGCACTCCTTTACATTTCGTTGTTCTAGGTTATTATTCTTTTTCGCGTAGTAAAAGTAGAAAACCAGCTTTTAACCGAGGTTTTGTTCACGTAAAAGTTATGTTTTCTATCCCTCGGGAGTAACACTTTTTTCTGGATGAAATATACCTTATGTCCTTTACTGTACGCCCAACAACATATATGGAAAATTTCATGATGATCGGTGGAGTATTTAAGTCGTGAAAGCGTAACAAGCAAATTTCCTTTCGCCGTTATAATACTCGTATTAGTTAGGACTAGTTAAAATATACTAGAGATCGCGTGGTGGTTAAATTTCGACCATGTTTTTTTCATTGGCCGGTATAACTTGAGCTGTCATTGTATAGACTTACTTACCATGACAGCTAACTATACATACTGGACGCGTGTAATTTCATTAAGCCGTTTTCATGTAATTTATAAAGTTGTAAGACATATTGTTTAAACATTTTAGCTTTCTGCACACTTCTTCTATATATAAACTGTAAATATTCCAAAATTCACGTGACTACGTTTGCGAAATCGTCTTAAAAAGGGGTACAAAGAATTCTCTTCACGTATTAATATAATGATTTTGCAATTTTTACGTGAGAAACCTCTCTCGCGTCACAGCCTCCCACATTTACTTTGGACATAACCACCTGGTTTTGTCCAAAGTAGATGTGGGTGGTCTATCAAAAAATGGCAACTGTGAAGCTAATTTACGCAATTTAACAAAAACAAAACAGTGACCTTGTTAGTTTTTTGATGAATACTTAATACAATGGGCTGCTTATCTACGAACGCCATAATAAACTTTAAGCACACCATAGTGTTCCATTGCTCTGGAAATTGATAGACGTGGAGTTATCATTTGACAGCGTGCGTGCAGTATTATTTTGTCACGCAATATTGTGGCTGTGCCGTGCCCAGGTCGCCAAAGATCAAAAAAAGTTACAGACCATTCGTATACCCCTTTAATAACGGAATGTTATTTCCAGTAGACAGTTTGAAGTGATATTCACAGCATGTGTAAGAAGTAAATAAAGCAAACGAAAAGTTTAGTATTATTGTTGATTTAACGACTAATGCTTGTCAAAAGGTTTTATAAGTCATTTAGAATATGTATTTAACAAAAGATTTTTTTTAACTTTATTTTTGAAAAAAAACTTGTGTCTCGACGAATAAATAGGAAAATGTAGATGGCCAATAATTAATATATTTTGACTTTTCTATTTTAAATTCTAGTCTATGACATAAACCGTAGAATTTTACGCCCTATTCGTCAACATGTCGTATGTAATAAAACTCGTTGTGGCCGTCATCGGAGCAAGGACCCTACTTTTATGTGTTTTTTTTTTAACTCACACCCCTTTTTAGTATAAAAAGCTTAAGAGATGTTATCGTATTCCAGTAAGAGCATTTTCAAAACTGGTATTTATGCCCTCTTTATCTCGCGCATCCATTTTTTTAATCTTTGGGTGGAATCGACTAATGTGCGTGATGTTATTTAGAATGACTGACTGGGGAATTAAAATCCTTAAATGTTGGCTTTAAGTACGCGATAGCTGTGACTGTTCTTGAAGTCACTTGGTACAAGGTCGAGCTATATTTAGATTATTTTAATATTAATATTTGTGATTAAGTAAATGTAGTTCGAAACGAGTACGATGAAGTAAAAATGTCCCACAAGTATATTGACAAATAGCTGTTTATTAAATACCTTCCCTGTTATGGACCTTGAATATATCAGCCTGTACTCTGTCTATTAGTTTATTTTCTTCTTGACATTTAAGAAAGTAATCAATTAGTTATAGCCTAACACGTTATCGATTCGATTAAAAATAACAGACGATTTTATTTAATAGGAAGTTTTGATCGATAAAAAAAGTAAAAAGTTAATTTTAGGTAAATAATAAACCCGTTTAATAAATTATATTACCCAATTTTACACTATTTTTGCTTCCGACGTCACTTATTAAAATATATTCCACTTTGAGATTACGTCATCGCGCTACCACCTTTTAGTTCACTTTTTACCAGACGCGGTTTTGATTTTTTAAATTAACTTTTGAAATATTAGCACCTGCGGCTTCGTTCGCGTTAAAGTCATTTTCTATCCCCCTTGAAAGAAGAAGAAGAAAGAAGAAAGATACCCCATGTTCTTTTCTGTACCCCTGATCCCGTGTATGCAAAATTTCATAATGATCGGTTGAGCAGTTAAGCCGTGAAAGCGTTACAAACAAACAAATAAACAAACTTACTTTCGCATTAATAATATTAGTTATAATATATTTAGGACTACGTTTTGGTGAAATTCTGTATACCGCAGTCAACCTAGCTGTTTTATGATCAAAAATTGACATTTCGATTACCACGAAATATCACACGAAATTGATAAAGTTTTTTTTTTCGTTAAATTGTTAAATAAAAAAATTACGCCCCACTTGCCCAGACTGCAGGTATCAAAATTCTTAATCAGCGCATTTTTTTACTATTTATCCAAAAATAAAATGCGTGGTAAGTAATCCAAAATTTGGGTATTTTAGTTCCTGGACTGGGCTCATTCAGAGATAATTACGCCACTCACCACGCATTTTTTTTTTTGCAATTTCTACCTATTGAAATTGATGGCTATAAAAAAAAAGTGGCGTTAGGATACTTCGAGGGTATGAAACACTCATCAGGGTATAAAATATACATACACAGGTACGCATGGAAAATACAATTTTTTAACTGACGATTACAATGAACTAAAGAGTTGAGTCAAAGTCTAGACATTTTTAATATCAGATTTCTGGTATTAAAAATGGCGTCATGATTACTGACTTCAAAAAGGTAACTTAAAACAAAAAATAATGACAAACTCAAGGTAATGGTATCAAATGCTAACGAGCGTAGCATCGCACAACTCGTGTACTGTATAGAAATAGCAGCTGGTGTCGCGACTTTGTCTCTGTAGAATTAATACTTCGAGTAGTCCGTTTATTCTTCAAGCTTTCAATCTCTATAAGTTATCATATTCTCTATATTAAATTTAAATAATAGTCGTGTCTACGTATTAAAATGTAAGTAAGTTATTTTAATTAGAAAATACTTGTGAGCTCGCCACATGTAGCACGCGACTTCGTTTGCGCTTAAATTTTGATGAAATCTATACCACGGGAACCGCACATTTTTGGGGATAAAAAGTAGTAGGCTACCTGTGCTATTTCAAACTATAATCTCTGTGCTAAATTTCATCCAGATACGATCAGCCGTTTTTGCGTGAAAGTGTAACTAACAAACGATCATCCGTCCGTTCTCACAAACATTCGCCCTGATAATATTAGTAAGATTAGTATGAATAAACAATCGTAAACTTTTTATAAGATCTGTAGGCATTTTCAAATTCAAACTAAACCTTATTTTTTAGAACAAACTAAAGCCAAACACCAATATCATTTAAGTAGGTGCGCCAATGACTATAATTTACGTAATTAAGAATTCAAACTGTCACCACGGTCAGTCACGCTACCTAGCGTGATCCTAACTCACCAATTAGGTTGACTTTCTTATAAAAAGCCGGAGGTAGCCATTCTGCTTATCGTAAATAAATTGAGATACAAAATGTCACAAGTATCAGGTTACTACAATATTATATTTTAATTTATTAGATCCTATTCGCAATGTAGACAATGCAGACATTATTTTAATTGCTGTCTGTAGAAGACACATTTCGAATAAAAATATGGTGGTACATTTATTTCGATTCTGAATATGTCAGAAGGCAGGGCATAACAAAATTTCCCAGTAAATCAATAAGCACCTGACTTGTGAAGTATGTGGTCTATAATAGTGAACATTCTCATTGAAGATACTCATAAATTTAAAATACCCCCGACTCGAAAATTCCTTCAACGATTAGAAAAGAGCTGATGATCTTCAAACGGCTAAACAGATGTTCTTGGATTACATCTAAGAACGCTCTCGATTAAGTCACCTTTCAAACAAAAAAAAAACACCCTTAAATTGGTCCATTCGTTTGGGAGCTACGATACCACAGACAGACACACAGATACGTCAAACTCATAACACCAGGGGGTTAAAAATAGCAGCGAAAATGACTAAAGTTAAAAAGGCAGGTTAATGTAGAGTTTATAAATCAATCTCTCCTTCTCTGGAACAGTAGTGTTTTTTCTGAATGAAAGGTACTCTATGTATTTTCTGTACTCCTGACAACGTGAGTGCGAAATTTGAGTTTGAGTTGAGTGGAGTTTAAATAGTTAGGGCGTGAAAGCGTGATAAAGAATCAATCTCACTTTCGCATTTTTAAGCTACAAGATAGTATAGTGATAAATGAGATCTGTTGCGCACTTAATAATAATCTTATTGAAATTTGGATCCCACTAAACTCTTCGAACACTAACTAGCCTATTCGTTAGTAATAATAAATTGTTTTTTTTTATCTATTTCTAATTGTCACTTTTAAATTTTATACCTTTAATGTTATTATAGTGTGATATTAGGTCATACAATCCGAATACATAATTATGTTGCTTTCCTAAGAAAACATATGTTGTATGTATTATTATATAAACTATACTGTATATTATATAGGTTTACATTTTATTTACAAGGTAAAATGACCAAAACAATAAAAAAATCACATTGTGTGCTCTGAAGGTTCAACATCAACATAAACGTTCAGCAATGTACCCTCGTCTTATACAAATACCAATAGCATCTATAGCAAGTACCAGGATATACAAATATCTAAACATAAATGTTAGGCGACAGAGTGCCCGTATTATTTTTTCACCCACGCACTCTTTCGGAGATTTCGAATCGTTTCCTTATAACGCATTCTAAAAAGACCTCGATATAGGCGCAAATAAAAACACGAATAACCCTTTAGAACGGCGCTCCCGTTGTTTCTATTATCATTGCTTGCTTTTTCGAGGGGCTCCCACTTTTTTCTCGTTTGAAAAAAATAAGCAAGTTCCGGATATGGAGGCCCGTTCCCCATCTGTTTTATTAAAACTGCGATATTGATCTCAATCGTCGTTTCGGTGTTCGTACTGAGGCGTTTTAATTGAATGATTCGATTCGAATCAATGCAACCGACTGTTGTATGTTTGACTTGGTTCGATTTATAGTCGTTACAGGTTACGTGTTGGGTAACGCCTCCCGTGCTGCCGCGATGATTGGGATCGCTTATCTGCACATCTTTTTTATAATCTCTTTTGGCTCTTTATTTTGTTATGAAGTTCATATATGCCAGCATTCAATTTGTAATTTTTATCACACCAAAATAAACACTACCATAATAACATAATTTCTAACTGTAAATTGACTGTAAATTATTTACTTATATAAAGAGCAGACTATGTTTAGTAGCAGTTAATATATTGTGTGTGTAAAAATAAGTCGGACAGTAAAAATGTGTGAGAGCTTTTAGTTTTGATTGTCAGTCGTAAAAATTGAGTAGCAAAGAAAAAATGTAGAAACGACTCAGTTCATTGTCCTGTCCCTTGTCAAGTTAAAAAATATTAATACTTTCCAATGTTACTTTCCAAGTTTTACATTTATTTTAACAGTGGTAAAACAAAAACCGCTTGCTAACATTTTTTGCTGAGAAAAAAAGTATCAGCAAAAGCCGCGTTTAATAAACAAAGAGGTTCGGATAAAAATGAAGCTTAATACCAACGAATTCGATCAATTACAGCGAACATGGACAAGAGCTACCGAAATATATGGGTACTTGACGTTTCAAGATGAGTTCGGACTCAGCAAAAAATTCGTCGTCGTCTCCCAGTAAAAACTCCGACAACCCAATGGCCATTCGCAGCAAAAAAACGTAGATGCTCAGTGGAGAGAATATGGCGTAAAAAATGTATACCTTTAATTGGACACGACATTTCGCAACATTAGCAATTACGAGTAATTTTATACTATTACTGGCAGGACTGGTGTTTTGCGTTGTCGGCTAATTGATTTCTATTCTTATTAGTATTTCTTAGAAAACGTATGTGTATTTCCTAAGAAATTCTTACTTGATTTATGTCAATAATATAAGTAATAGTTATGACGCTATCTCCATAACAGTAATACTCTTTAACTATCGCTGAGTAGGAAACTTTAAAAGTAAATCATACATTTATTATTTATGATTGTAAATGAATTCCATTTTAAAAATTGATAAAACAGATATACAATTTATGTCGGAATTGTTTCTCTTATGAAAAACTGACATATTTGTAATATAAAAAAACAGTATTTTATCGTAGGTATATATGTAGAACGTTGCTAATGAAATCTCGAGTAGCTATAGTAAACGAACCGGCCGCGGCCGGCGGCGATCGCATCAAAAACCGCTTAATTCACTGACGTTCTTTTATTTTTATTCGTAAGTTATTTCAACCAAGGGACTCCACATCTAATAGCTGTTGCAAAACATTGTAGTAACGTTTTAATAGGTACGATATAAATTCTTTTGTCTTGTAAAGCATCTGGTATTAATGTTGTAGAATTGTTAAAATTGCTACTTTATTTCTTACTTTTATATTTTATATAAGCCATGTTTACGCATTATCAACTTACATTTAGTTAAAATTATACAGAGCAGTCCATAGCCATAAAATTATTACAAAAGGCAACAAAATAGTTGCAACAACCTAAATACAAACAAAGCCTACATCGATTTTTCACCAACTAGAACTCGTGTTGTTTTTGGATAAGTTGCCTGCAAAAATAAGACTACATCTTTGGCCAAAGACCCCGCTAACTAGGTCAAGTGAAACAAAACAAAGCTTGTGGTTATTAGGCCGAACAAAAAACACCTTGTTAAGGAACTGCACTATGTCACAATACATATCTCTCAGCCAGATACCGAGAGATATCAACTTTGCAAAATTTTTATCTTTTACTTGGATCTATAAGACAATTGATTTTATAATAATACATTACAAATACTGATAGTGTACAAGTATTATCCAAGAACATTGATTACTTTTGTGAGTGGATTGATTTCATTGACCAGTGCCGATTGAACCATATCTACGCATCTCGGCTAAAGACACCGGATGTTTTGAGACTCCCGTTATCTGTTTTTGAAGGTTTACGCTTGAATGGCCCTTTGGCGATGGTAAAACTTTTTGTTTGACTTGCTATTTTTCTTACTCCCGTGACGGAAATCTAAACAAAGAGACGGGAAATAAAAGAAAGCCAAATTGAATCTCTTTCCCTGTTAAAAACTTGAGTAATTTTCTAACTATGTATTGTTTTAGAGTTTTCATGGTTTAATTTTCGGCGTATTTGGAACTTAATCAATTGTTATAAACAGTTTTACTCTTATATTTTACATAAATTTCTGCTTTTTATTGTAAAGAAATCTTGCTATCAATAAATTTCAAGCTCAGAATAAAAGGTACTGATAAATACAAAATAAAGGGAACTTTAACTTCCTTTGTCTGGCCTTCATTGAACCAAACATAATATTTACAAAAGCAGGGAAGCAGCTCAGGAAACGGTGGCGAATTGAAAAATGTACGGCATCACTGGACGACAAAGACTAAAGAAACATAAATATTATATAGTTGGAATTGTAAGAATAAAACATACGGACTGACCGTATAATCAGAACTAAAAATTACCAACAATTGTAAATAGTTTTTAGAAAACGCAGATTATTATTATTAAGAATTTATCCAAAACAATCTCTTATACATATTTTAATAGGAGTTTAAATACTTAGAAAACAACACAGCAGTTAGTTGTAACCCTACACTACAGTTCTTATGGTATGCAAATTTTAGTATCATGCATTTCAAATACCACAATCAACAGATTCGTGAAATATCAAAGTTTAACCAGACCTTTAACCACTAGTATATCCTTTTCATTTGCCGTTCTTTTGTACCTTTCTCTGATCTTTGGCAACTGCACGCAAGGCCGATCAACGCGTGCGCGCAATCGAGCGTTCCACCAATGATGCTGCAGGCATTGATATTGCGCGTTACGCCGGGCGATTTAGCAGTACGGGCTATTTACCTCCTACCGGGATCTCCTGATGTATGTGCGTATTCCTAGTGACTTTTGTTTTAGCACAATGTTGAGTATGCTTCCGTCGATGTTAACTTCATGGTACAGTTATCACGATATTTGTTTATATATGTATGGGTGATATAACGCTAAATATAAATCATTTTGAATTGTTTGAATGAATTGAATAGTTGAATGGATTGTAGAAATTAATGAGGTTTTGATAGCTTGGTTATTTATTATACTTCGAATTGGTTAAAGATTTTCGGAAACTTGCAAGGATTTTTATAAGACAAAACAAATCTTAACCGACTTTTTGTAAACATTTATTGACGTAAGTTTCTTAATAATATTGTAAATGTTTGAAAAAAGAAGGTAGTGAATGTAGAATGTAAGACAAAAAGGTGAGCGAGATGTTGTGAAAAGAGTTTTATGTATAGAAGTTGACGGGTACCAGAGTAGAGGACGACCAAAGAAAGATAGATCGACCGTGTGAAAGAAGAAATGGCTAGAAAGGGAGTAAGCAGTAAATTGATGAATGATATAGTAGAATGGAAGAAGAAAACATATTGCGCTGATTCCAAATAAAATTAGCAAAAAGGTAGGCGATGGTGATGTTTGGCAAAAGTTAATTATGAAGGCTCGACTTTAAGTACACTACAATACACGTATAAAAGGCTAACGAGTTGAGTTTTCACACGGCCTTAAATATTATGTATGTGTACTGGAATTACAGCATATCAGGATAAGTCACCGATAGTTCAGTTTATGAACAGTCACGATTAGGCACTGTCACTGGGACGAGTCCTAAGACAACCTTCTCCAAATATTTATTAATCATTAAAAATTCTTCAGTAAATGTTTTATATATTATCGGCATGAGTCTAATAAAAGGCAAATAGGTATCTAAGTCTAATAAATCTGAAAAATAATATAAAACTGATTTTGCTGGTAATACATATGAATTTCGGTAGAGGGCTTCTGCGAACTTAGATTTAAAAAAAACCTTGTCGGATCTTGAGTAGTTTACCCTATCAGAATATTGCCTCGATAAGACACCCACATGGATTTGAAAAATCAGATTCATTCTAAGTCCTAACGAAGCAACCAACCACTATGATTATGTTAACGGAAATTAACTCTGCTGAGTCAGCCTGTGACAACGGCCAGTACAACCTGGTCGGAACGTGCAACAAATCAAAAGTATGCAATACCTTTTAAATACGTGATCGATCGATCGAGACATCGATCTGTACGAGACGTAGACAGATTTGGACATTAATTCAATTAAATAAGTACTTTTAGTGTTTCAACCCTAAGTGTCAAAACCCTAAGTGTGAAAACTCGCTCACTTTATAGAAACTGTGACTTGTAGCCATGGGAATGACCGAAAAATAGGTAGCAAGTGTTAAAGGAAAAATGTATTACCTGAATTGCACAGTTTATTGTTAAAGTAGGTATTCCCCGCAGTTTTACCTTTACATTTATGGCCACAGCTCCGCTTTTATGAATGCTTATAACTTTCCTAGAGCTAACAGTCTAAATAAAGCAAAATGACTGGTAGTACCTGATATTCGTGCGTTCAAACATACAAAATTACTTTTTAAAAGAAGAGGTACAAAGTTTGAGAAACAGTAGACGATGAGATAAGATAACATGAAATTAATATTCTGTCATCGAATACGATTTTCGGCACTGCATTTTATGATATCGAAACGATTTGTTCGAAACACTCAACGAATGATTTTGAATGTTCTGCAAACAATTTATCTGCAAGTTCCTGTTTTGAAGGCGTATTTGTTTTGGAATCGAGATATTGATTCAGATTGTTTAAAGTTTTTTACATGTAATAAATGTTTTGTTAAACAAAATATTGTGCACGAAGCAATTGAATAACTACTAATGTTTTAAGATTTAAAATTTCATTTCATTAGTTTAAAAACCATAATTCACAAAAAAAGAAGAAAACTTATTTCCTCTTTGGAAGTACATTGCAGACACAGAGTAGTTTCATATTTAACACAGTTAAAACTTATAATATGTATATGTTATATACATATAAATTAAATGATGTTATATATAAATGGGAATTTAAAAGATTATAATTAATTAATTTTAAAGATAACACTCGGAACTTAACTAACTAACTATGAAGATGAACCACTTAATTACTATTCTTGCAGCGCGCAATAAAACTTTTCACGTCGAATAGCACTCGTATATAAACGTACGTACGTACCAGAAAAAATTACAAGCTAGGAGGGAAGAAAGTATACAGCAACCATTTGGCTTAAGAAACAGACAAAGCCAGGTTGCGATTTGTGAAAAGTAACAATGTGAACCAGAACTTGGGCCAGTCTGCCCTGGTAGAACACTGTCACTTAGATTGTCTAGAATCACATAAAGATTTTTAAGATCCCTGCATAAAATGGACATATACGAGATATTATTTAAATTTCAATATAATTAGTACTTCTGACAATTACATAATATGTAAAGTATTAATAATAATTTCAAGAGGTTCTTAGAAATAGCAAACATAATAATGGCTGGTTTTATGTGACCGAAGCGTATGTAACAACTAGAACGGCTTCGCACGTAAACAGCAATTCATATTTGTCGAGGATGATACAGTAGAGTACAAAATATAAATAATCAATTTTATACTCAAATTTAAGTGTTACGTATAATCTAGCAAACGTTTAAATATAACCACGTTCTGTTTTTGACCCTAATAGTGCTGATCTTCTACAATTGTTGATCTATTCAAATTCCCCTCTCAAGCGCTTAAACCCACATAACTGCTATTTGTGGTCAGAAACGGTACAGCCATAATTTGTGGTATTACCACTTACTGGCCTACTTGCCCAATGATGGATAGAAACTAGAGTAAATTTATAATTTTTTAAACTACGTTATACAGCTTTAAATGATTTATTAATGACGTAATTGTAGGACGTTAGTAAATTAATTATAGACAAAACGACCTCGTGGGTGACCAACTACTTAGATATCGATCGCGAGTGTGTAAAAAGAAGCCTTCGTTGTAAGGCTGTACAAAATCTTAGCATAATAATTTGAATTGGAACATTAATGGAACAATTAACATTAGAAGTTAAATAGTACTTCCGCCGTAATTCATAAACAGTTCGTTTTTTAGATTTTGGCAGGAAGGACAGGTCATTCAATTGTTCGGTCAGAGAGAGCAGTGTGCTTGTATTTCACACACCGCATGCATTTGCATGCTCATACTAGACGGGATAGAAAAAATCTGAGAGCTAGGAGAGTTAGCGGGTATTTTAGTGCCGCGGCTAAGCCCTCTCTACTAGTAAAATGTCAGATGTCTTAATCCCTTTAGCTAAATTCCTCGGCGTAGATTTCTGGAATCGGTAAGTTTCAACACGCAAAAAAAAGAGGTGTGACAGTTTGGTTCATACCATTCGGGACTTAGAGTACATTTTCTTCAGTAATCTTAAATGTATTTATCATACAAATTAGACTGCATTTCACCCATGATTATCCTCGATCATTCAATCGATCGTGTTTGTGAAGATAGTCATACTACATTTATCACAGATAAAACTGTTGTAGCTAATAAATATGTCATTGTAACGATGAACCGATCAACAAGTCCTACAGTTATTGTTGACGTCTTAATTGGTATATTGTTGGTAGATTGAAATAGAAAAGGGTGAAACAGGTCAGTGTATATTACCTAGTGAGTTTATATGACTAAGGGGACAAATACTAATACGGCTACAGTGATGTAAAGCGATTTTTAAGATAATGTTCATACACAACGTCACGTCGACCAAAAGTCTCAGCATTTATTTAAGTTCATCTATTCAGAGAAACTTTTACGTGGGACCAACTTGATAGGTGTGTTGAATCAGGAATTGGTTAAGTAATTATACATTACAAAATACAATCAGTAAGATTCACTAATTGTCTAGCAGAGAAATAGAAGAAAGTAACACAGTCTCTTAGGTTAATATTCTACTGTAGGCGAGTGTCGACATTTAAACTGCTTTTCTGTTACAAGAGCTAAACTATGCTTCCAATTTACAATAAAATTAAAATTGATTAATTTTATTTTTACAAAGAGATAATAGTGTATACAATAGAAATATACAGTTAATGAAAGTCTATTATTTTAAAATAAACATCTTTAGACAAGCTAGTAATTACTACTATGTTACAACTGAACTAAGCTTTAAAGTGACGTATCAACATTGTCAAAAACAATGTTATGTAGCTGTTCATTAGGATGTTTTGTCTGCTTGAATGATTTATATAAAGTAAAGTATTTTTAATAAGGCCACTCAACAGCCATTTTTGTTTGTTTATAGTAGTTTATTGCCTAGCTGACCAATTCGTTAAACAAAATGTCGGCTTCTTATTCTTTTAAAATTTACTTTAAAATTCTAGTTTTGTTTCACTTGAACGATTTCATTTGCTGTAAATAATTTTAAATATTATGTATATCATTACATTAAACTCATTTACTTTTAATGCTCATCTGCTTAAATTCAAAGCCTAATGAACGCGCATTCAATCATGAGATCCTTGCGATTAACCGTCCCTTTATGTTCTCCATTCAAAACATTACCTCCATTTAAATGTCTCCCATCTTATCTTCGAACTATCCCACAAAACGCACCCCTAAAATTAATATTCAAGTCATGAAAATCCCGCTCTTCATAAACCTTGTATATGGTATTAATAAAACAAGCTATCTGACACAAGATGTCCTGATAACGATTCAGAATGTCAGAAACATTATGCGATTTTGTTTCTTTATAACATCATAGTACAAAATTAAAATTAATTTTGGGTTTGGCTGCAACCTTTTAATGTATGTATAAACATAAGAGACAAGAACTAACGATAGCTTTCTTAGAATGCCACGGTAACATTGTAAATAAGATCAACAAGAGTGAAACATTTTTTTTGTTTTGTAGTTTTGTCCAGAGTGCAAATATAATTTAATACCGGTAGGCATACCTACCGGTATTAAATTATATTTGCACTTTGGAAATCAAATTGAAAATTAAGTAAACAGATTTGTTTGGAATAAATTAGCAACTAATCATAGTTGAAAATTAAGTAAACAGATTTGTTTGGAATAAATTAGCAACTACTCATAGTTGAAAATTAAGTAAACAGATTTGTTTGGAATAAATTAGCAACTACTCATAGTTGAAAATTAAGTAAACAGATTTGTTTGGAATAAATTAGCAACTACTCATAGTTGAAAATTAAGTAAACAGATTTGTTTGGAATAAATTAGCAACTACTCATAGTTGAAAATTAAGTAAACAGATTTGTTTGGAATAAATTAGCAACTACTCATAGTTGAAAATTAAGTAAACAGATTTGTTTGGAATAAATTAGCAACTACTCATAGTTGAAAATTAAGTAAACAGATTTGTTTGGAATAAATTAGCAACTACTCATAGTTGAAAATTAAGTAAACAGATTTGTTTGGAATTAATTAGCAATAGTTGTTAATTAATTGCAAACAAATCTGTTTACATAATTTTCAAATTTTGCTACTTTTTCCTGAATGTTGAGTGTGTAGGTCGAATATTGACCACAATCAATTTTTGGTTTATTTCATTGCTCAGTATAACTTGAATTGTCATTGTGTAGACTTTTAAGTCTTCACAAGGGTACGTACATATACCAGGACAATTCAACACATTTTGTATATCCTAGACGCGTGTAACTTAATTTTTTTTTAATTTATTGGGGAATGGAATATGTGGTTGTCTTCGGACTCACCTGATAAAGTAATGATGAAGACGAAGATGGTGCACGCTTATTCAAGAGGAACCTATTCACTCTACTCTATAGCGTTCTAGGATTATAATCATAGTCGTTTTCAATTAATTTTTAAATTTGTAATAAGTACTGTCTAAAATTTGTTGCTTTTTGCACTTCTTCTATCCATAAACTTTAAGTGGTGAGATAAGATATAAGATGGTGGATGATCCAAAATTTATAAATTCAATGTCATTGCAATGGAATCAATGTCATTTTGGATTTAATCTATTATTACTTGAAGGAAACTTAGCAAGCTATACTAGAGAATATAAAACGCTTTTATTTTAATTTAATTACAAAGAAGTATGAAAGGATTAATTTTTTCCTTGTAAAGACACAGTTTTGTTCACTTTTTTCAGTGTATTTTAACAATGACTTTTATTTATTTTCAGTTCTGTTAGAGGAGTAGTAAAAAAAAACAACAATTTGTCAAAAACGTGTTCTCAATCATCAACAACACTCCAATCCATGCCGTCGATACGATATACATAATGTTTGTATGTACTCGTACACTACAGCAATATAGTCTTACAAATTCCGTATTGAAATACATACGGTAAGCTTGCTTGAAGGAAGTAGGCGTCGTTCCCTCTCAGATTGCCAGCCTGATTACAGGGGTAATAATTAAAGTCTCTGACACAGCAATAAAGCAATGCCAAGACCCACTTTTGTAAAATCCACGTAATTCCTAAATATAAATCTTGTAGTTAGAATTAACAATTTTACTTACTTGGTTAGATATTTTATTATTGAATTGTGTTAGGCTTACAAAAATAGATATATTAATTTGATATAAATTCGAAATATTGTATTCGTTTGTTCATGTTTGGGGAGTGGAAACAAATGTAACGGGCAACACCGAATGTTTACCCCGGGAGAACAGTAAATTTAGGCGGCCTATTTGCTCGTGGCCAGCATCGAGTTCGGACGTGTTTAAAAGTGTATTGAAATGGAAGAATATATATCTACCCTACAGTATTCACGTGAGTTTTATTGTACTGTCAGTTTTACCTTTATTTGAGATATCTTACATTTTCAGAAGTGGAATAGGCCCACTTTCCTCATTTTATTTAGATTGTAGTGGCTAATTGATTTAAATACGGATGATTTCATTTAAGAACTTCGTATCTCCAAATGTTAAAAAAAAATATTACAGAAGAAAAAAAAAAAATATTAAGTACCTTACTAATTATAAAACATAGACAAATAGCATTATTTAAATATCTATCATTAATTTGGCTTATATTTGTTGTAATCATTATTTTTATATCTGATAAAATTATTAAATAAATGGACTTACGTATAATTCTTAAACATGTGTAATGGATTTACTAAGTATGTAGGTAGTTTTATTTTTGTAAATACAAAAAAACAAAACTAAAAACAATTTGAAGATACGATGATTGCATGGTGTTTGTAACGGCATCATACACAGATTACATCAAAATTTCGAAATTTTTGGATTTGCGAGATTTGAGAATTGAGCCATCGCTTTAACATTTTTGTTAGTGTTATACCTTTGTACGAAATGGTATAAGTTTTTAAATATTACATTACACATCTCAACATCTAGTTGCTAAACGTAGCAGTGTTTATTTGGGTGTCTAAAAAAAAAAAAAAAATTAAACGTTAATTTGAGCTAGGCAGCGTTGTTTCCGAGATACCCTATAATTTTGAAATAACATCACAAAGCGTAATTTAATTTTATATATGTAACCGTTGGTGTATATCATCTGTTTGTTAAATTATATTGCAATATTCTTCGTGGTCTCTCAATAGTTCAGTGTAAGCAATGAACCATGCAACTGCAAACATAATTGGTTTTCAAAGGATCGTTACCGAAATATCACGAATAATGTTCAAGTACCTAGCAGTAATTTTATTCTGAAAAAAAGGAGTTTTTAATTATTTTACATAGCTCCTTGTACACAGCTCCCATGCATAAGTTTCAGAGTAACGATGCTGTAAGAAGAGTAGTTACTTCAAAAGCGGTTAGGCACGCCGCCATCTATCGAAATATTGAGCTCCTGTTCGAATAGAAAAAGTCGCAGACAAACACGGGTTCTGCATTCAAGATAACAAGATGAAGATTTTCGAGACAGAAGCTTGCAACGTACACATAGCCCGTTGCTGCAACGCGAGCAAATGCCGCTTTATGCACCAGGTCGCTGCTCGTGGCTGCTGCGACGTCGAGGTACAGCGGCTCCGGGGAGCATCAGATGTCGAAATCGGCGCATTGACTTCAAAGCTGAGTAAACGGTCAGACAGTCCAATTTTTACTTCGAAATATATTTTAAATCTAAGAGTCATTAAGTAGTCGAAATGTAAATTATGACATTTAACAGTAATGGTAAGATGAACCACAAACATTCGATCTGACTTTGACCCCTCGATTAAAAGCCAGCGCATAGATATTTCAATTAGAAAGTTAACCAATGTGCCATTGTATACAGTTGGGAAAGAAAATAACTATCATTCTTCTTGTAATGCAGAAACTATGAGGATTAGCTAGGATGTGGCATGAGAGTCTAAACTCTATACTATTCGTTCGAGATGAATATATTTGATGAAATGTTGTTAAATGTTTCCATTTGAGCAAAATTATGAATAAACCTTGAAGGATTTGCTTAAGCGGAAAAGTTAGTTTGGCGAACCTCTGACTGAGATACTTGCTCAACTGAACGGATGTGATATTAATGGTAAACGTACAATTAAGTGTTTCATCCAGGTGTTGAGTGATAAACCCTGGATTAAACCTTTAGGTCTAACGCTAACGCAATGTGTTGTTCTCATCGCGAACAACTACTAAAAGTTTTAATTAAAATACACACAACGAACAGACATTTCGATGATAAAGTAAACATGTAAATAATGTATACGGAAACTATATTCGAGTATACTCTGCTATTCAGGTGACATGCATATTATTGAAACTAATAATAATACGTTACAATACTCTTGCATTTGCATGAATATGAGTACAGAGTTAGACAATATATTCATTATATCTGCTTGTTGGGCTTGCTGAAGTGTTAAGAGTTCACAGTATGTTTATTAGAACCGAGTCACGACAGCTCTACTATACCTATGAAGGGTTTTGGGAAGTGCGTTTCACTCTCGAAAGGTAGTATTTCTGAAGACTTAAATATTTATAATGTAAAACTACTGTAACGTCACAAGTAATTGAGAACAGGTTTCGATAGATGCTGATAGGTCTTTCTTTTACGGAGCAACCGCATATCGTGGTATACAAAAATGCAGAAGAACTTTAATGCTTTTGATGTTGTGAATCAGCTCTGCCCCAACTGAATGAGGACGAGGTTATGGCGGTCACCGTATTAGTTATCGCTGATAATGACGTTTACGGTCCAGCCGTAGTTAAAGCTTGTGTCGAGACTCTAGTGAACGGAGTCATTACGTTTTCAGTAGGAAAATTATTGGTAAACCGGAGTCAAGTGAAATTTGTTAGCGGAGGAACGTACCGTGTCAGGAATAGTCATGTTTATGTTTACGTGCACCCTTCATCAAAACTTTATAAACTACGAATGGGAGAAATTTTATCGAAAGGCACGAAGGTGCGAGTCGTTAGGCATGTAATTTCCAGAAGTGCTCCGTAGGTATAGGTATTGAAATGAGCCAATGTGATTCTATCAACGAGTCGTAGCAAGAACAATGATCTTGTTAGAGATGCACAAGCACTTCGCAACTTCCTTGAAGGAACTAGGATGTGCGGGCTTCACTGAGATGAGTATCGAATGAAATACTAAATGCCCTGTTGTATACAAACCTTGCAGGTTAGCTTGTAAATATATAAAATATGTAATAGCAAGAACGGGAAATGGTTGCAGAAATGATGGAAGTTGGCATCATCCACGAATCGGTTTCAGAATACGCTAGTCCTAATTCTGGTTTGCAAACAGGATTTTAAATAAGTGTCGATTTTAGACTGCGAAATTCGATTACGATCAGCGGTATCCAATTATTTCATTTTTTCCATAACCTTGCATGTCTTCTGGTCACTATCAAGTACCTAGATCTGAAGTCAACCGTTGAGATCGTTTTGTTACACCGGAAAGTCAATACGAAATTAATCGCATGCCGTTCAGATTAGCAAATACACTTGGGTCTTAGGATCAGTTCGATTTACCAAGGCAATAGTGATGTCATCTTTGTTTATGAAAAGTCTATCCCTGAATGTTTAGATAGATTCGATCGATCGTATCTGAAACTAACCTTATCCAAATGTTAGATACTATTTACAAAATAAGGTTTAGCGATCCAACCGCACCACTCTTAGCTCTTTAACAGCTCGAAGTTTCAATTTTGATAAAAAGATTGGGAAGACAAAGTGGGTCATCCCATACAAATCCAATGGGGCATAAATAATATTAACCACAAAAAGATAGGACTCCTTCCGAGGTTATGTTTGGATTGAATATGAATGCGGAGATTGACCCACGGTTGAATGAGGTAAGACGTAAAAGTAACTAAAATTTGAATTTAGAAATATTGGTTAAATCCGTCAAAAACATAATATATACGTACAGCAAGGAAAATAAAAACGTGCATGTGACAGCAGCCGATCGTATGTTACCATGCCTTCATGTAGCTACCATAAACATAGACGATGATGATGACGATGATGATGATGATACAGAACAGGTAAAAGAACAGAAAAGTTAAAATATTCCGTTAACATTAGTATATGTGTGTGTAGTGTGTGTGTATTTTGCATAGGCATAAGGTACCGAATAAATAATTATTTACCTATTATTGAATTCATAATAGTTAAAGTACAGAAGTCACACTTTACCAAATAATTTAATTAAACAAGCGACTCCTGTTCCGACATAATAAAGTCTCAACTCGGGTCACACAGCGCTAATTATCTACAGGTATATTCAACTAGCAGTTGCCTCTTTCTATCGCGTAACTCTTATCTGTTTCGACAGCACCGCGATATTAGGGTTGTCTTTTTATTTAAATTAATTAATGTGAATATTTAGTTACTGCCTTATTTTTGTGAACAAATAAACCTAGACCAGGTACCAATAACTCGATAGTCTACATATGAAAGAATGACGCGACGCATATTGTGTGCTCCAGCATCAAACAAACGGCGCGCCGCATCCCACTGAATTTTGGCACGATTGGTCGAACCCGAAGTGTAATTGTAGCTTTATACATACACTGCCAAGTAAACCTGGCATGCTTATTGTGACTGCCTTATACATTCAGCTGAATGCAATAATTATTGTCTATCGGTACAAACTGTAAATATGATACGGAATAATTGTATGAGAAAATATAGACTATTAGTATAAAATTAAATGATTTATCATAATAAGCTAGTTACATATTAATTAATAAGATGTGACATAACTATGCACTTACATGGATAATATAATATATACAAAAAAAAAGGCGAGACAGCAAAAATAAATGATTTATGATGAGATATCACTACATAATAATGGAGCGGGGTCCCCCGCCGCGTCTGTATGTTCGCGATAGACTGAAGAACTGCTGGGCGGATTTTCGTGCGGTTTTCACTAATAGACAGAGTGATTCAGGAGGAAGGTTTAGGTGTATAATTTGTTAAGATTTTGTGTAAATTGATTGAAATATGTTGATGTTTGTTGAAGATGTCTCTGCTACCCGTACGAGGCCGAAGTGATGAATTACTAATTGTTGTCATCCGCCGCGCTGGTGTGTAAGAAGGAAGGTTCACAGCCAGTATGTCGCTTGTGGGAAAGAAGTACCATTAGTGACGTCTGCTGGTTTCTGAAAAGGAAGGTTCACAGCTATTATGAGATGTATGCCGCTTGTGGGAAGGAAGTACCGCAAGTGACGCCCTCTGGGTTGTGAGAAGGAAGTATCACAGCCTTTATAATTATAATTGTTATATATTTATGTATGTACCTGTTGCTTGTGAGAAGGAAGTACCACTTGTGACGTCCCCTGATTTGTAAGAAAGAAGTATCACAGCCTTTATGACACATGTCACTTGTGGGAAGGAAGTACCGCAAGTGACGTCAACTGGTTTGTGCGAAAGAAGTATCACAGCCTTTATGACACATGTCACTTGTGGGAAGGAAGTACCGCAAGTGACGTCAACTGGTTTGTGCGAAAGAAGTATCACAGCCTTTATGATTATAGTTGTTATAGATTTATGTATGTACCTGTTGCTTGTGGGAAGGAAGTACCACTTGTGACGTCCCCTGGTTTGTGAGAAGGAAGGTTCACAGCCGTTATGAGATATGTCACTTGTGGAAAGGAAGTACCGCAAATGACGTCCCCTGGTTTGTGAGAAGGAAGGTTCACAGCCGTTATGAGATATGTCACTTGTGGGAAGGAAGTACCGCAAGTGACGTCCCCCGATTTGTGAGAAAAAAATTCACAGCCTTTATGATTATAATTATTATATATTTATGTATGTACCTGTTGCTTGTGGGAAGGAAGTACCACTTGTGACGTCCTCTTGTATGTAAGGAAGTATCATAATCATGTTTCTGACGCAAGGCACATACGTCCGTAAAATTGTAAGTCTGAATTCGATGCTATGGAAGGTTACTATTGGCCGAGTGTTAGGTTAATACGGCTGTTTTTGCGTGCGTGCATGAGGACATGCACGACGTCAGGATGGTCGAGTGTTAGGCTTACAAAAATAGATATATTAATTTGATATAAATTCGAAATATTGTATTCGTTTGTTCATGTTTGGGGAGTGGAAACAAATGTAACGGGCAACACCGAATGTTTACCCCGGGAGAACAGTAAATTTAGGCGGCCTATTTGCTCGTGGCCAGCATCGAGTTCGGACGTGTTTAAAAGTGTATTGAAATGGAAGAATATATATCTACCCTACAGTATTCACGTGAGTTTTATTGTACTGTCAGTTTTACCTTTATTTGAGATATCTTACAATTGCCTATCTACATTTATAACATTGAATATAGAATATTATTAAATATTTATAGAGCTACTACTATGTTCCTTAAACAGAAGTATTGATTGTTACAAAAATGCTTCAAGAGTTAAGGATGAAAAATGTTGGCAATTTGGTTCTATTTTATAGAAATGAATAATGTTACCGCCCCGGCTTCGCACGGGTAGCAGAGATATATTCAACATCATCAACATATTTCAATCAATTTACACAATCTTAACAAATTATACACCTAAACCTCCCTCATGAATAACTCTGTCTATTAGTGAAAACCGCATGAAAATCCGTTCAGTAGTTTTTCATTTTATCGCGAACAGACAGACAGACAGACGCGGTGGGCTACTTTGTTTTATAATATGTAGTGATGTAGGATAACGTCGATGTTTAATAGAAAGGACGAAATTTTCAGTTTGACGAGTTTTTTAAACCAAATCTTCAGTATACTTTCACTTTGTTTATTCATTTCCTAATAATATTCAATTTTTTGACATTATTAACTGATGGCTGTAAACCTGAAGGGGAAGGTACCAGTATGTTAGGGATATGTCTTTACTTTGCCAGGACCTTTACTTTGCTAGGAACTTTGCTTTTCCAGGTGTCATAATCTTACTAATATTATAAATGCAAAAGTTTGTAAGGATGTTTGTTACTCTTTCTCGCCAAAATGGCTGATGATATTTTATGACCTGAATTAATACATAGGATACCATAGTATATGAAACTCACGCGGGCGAAGTTGCGGAAAAAATGAGTTTTACATAAAATTTTCTTTCAGAAAAACCCAGTACCAGGTCGTCTGACTAATACCCGGTTTCTGAAAGGCTGATCAAAATATTATTTAACTAATAAAGCTAGCAAGTTAACAAAGGTGTCAAATCAATTCGAGTTTCTGAACGTTGATCAAATTTACTAATCTATGATCAATTTCATTGAACATTCGAATGGCATTTGACATACGATATTAGTTAACTGACTATATGGTCAAATCAAAGTGCCTCATCATGTTTTTAGCAACTCAGTATAATATGCTTGCCAAGATATTTGACATACGATTAGTTAATTTTTGCTGCAATCAGCCCTTCAGAAACCGGGCGTTAGAATTGCACGTGAACGTTAACTAATGTTATATCTTTTCATTCGTCTTAATATATTTGTCTGTGTCTTCCTTGAAATGAAGAAAAAAACGGTAATATGAAGTATCTTTGTGAAATTATATTATATAATTATAGGTATATTGTTCCATAACCACTATAACTCTAGCTTATTGACCTCCGGTGAAAATTGGTCAATTATTCCTAAAAATTCATATTTCACCTTAAAAGTCGTCCCCAGATATTTCAGGCACAACAAAACATATAAATTTTATTTATAGGGCAAAAGGGCGGCAGTATTTAATATTATCATAGGTGGCTAAAATCTGGCGAAAGTTATTACAAAGACCTTTCGCTATCGCGATGTTGTGAGGTTAATATTCTATTGTTTTGGTTATACGGGTTCGTTTATTATTTGAATAATTTTTAGAACCGAATTTACAATAATATACTCATCTGTTAAATTATGTGATAATGAACTGACTAACGACTGCCTTTTGTTTAATTTATAATTACCTACGTTGTTGTTGCCATAAGCTAATCAAAGGCTACGCAAAGAGGCTGTTTCTCGGTCTAAACCTTGTTCCGTCAGGATGCAAGATCTCAACCTTTTAGGTATAAATCTAGAATATTTTTTATGATGGCAAGGAAGCCAAAGGCAAGGTCCAGTGGTTAATAGAGCATAGAAACACTAGCAACATCAGTGGTATCACTCGCGCCTTCAAAGCTTTCTCCCTCAGTATACTACAATATACTACTACTCGCCAATACAATCAGAACATTATGGGAGTTGTTATAGTTAGTCGCAGTTGGGTGGTTTGAATTGGAGATTATTTATTAATGCTTTATGCACAGATTGTACAAAAGCGGACTTAATACCTAAGGCATTCACTGCCAGTCAACCTTGAGGTGATGCAGAAATAAAAGTGGTTGCTGCAAAGACATGTTAAAGAGAGAAGAGAGAGAGAGAGAGATAATATTCCAAAGATACGAATTTAAAAGTCTTATAATAATTTGAATTGATAAATCAAACCATGAACTAAATATACACATTAAGTACATAAAAAAAATCACACTTTACCTACGCATAACATTGAAACGAAGCTGTAGTCTCATTACTGTCACTATTCTGCTTCGTCTCCTTTTTATAATGTATACTAGCAACCCGAACCGACTTCGCACGGGTAGCAGAGACATCTCCAACAATCATCATCATATTTCAACCAATTTATACAAAACCTTAACAAATTATATATTTAAACCTTCGCCATGAATCGTTCTATCTATTGGTGAAAACCGCATGAAAATCCGTTCAGTAGTTTTTGAGTTTATCGCGAACAGACAGACAAACAGACGCGGCTGAGGCCTTTGTTTTAAAATATGTAGTGATTTGCAGAGTTGAATAATTATAAAATGTCAAAAACTAAGAAGTGGTAATAAAGAAATCTATAAATTAAATAGTATACTTAAAATAAATAGAATAAGAAAATCTCTTGAATAACATTGAGTCTAAGTAAATGAATGTCATCAACTATTTTTATTTTTTTTTATTTTTATGGTATAGGGGGCAAACGAGCAGACGGATCACCTGATGGTAAATGACTACCGCCGCCCATGGGCACCTGCAACTCGAGAGTCACAAGTGGCGTTGCCGCCCTTTAAGGTGGGAGTAGGAGAAGAGGGGAGGGGGGGGAAAGAGTGGGAATAGTGGGGAGAGGGGAAGGACAGGAATAGGAGAGAGGGAAGGGTTAGGGCCTCCGGTAACTTCACTCACGCGGCGAAATGCAATGCAAGCATAGCTTCACGGCCGGTTTTCTGTGAGGCCGTGGTAACGAGCGGAGTCAAGCCGGCCCATACGTGCCGAAGCATGGCCCTCCCACATAACGACATATACGACTGTCTACCCCGGAATTCTATTGAAAATATACATACGATACGACAGACCCATAATGTAGATGTGACTATGTGATCTTTAAAAAATAATCAGACCCAAGAAGGCATTAATGCAAAAAATTTATATCAACAACCTTAATGTATCAAAATTAGCCTGTTGTATATATACACCAGTGCATTCTTTGTAATATAAATAGTCCATCCACCCAATTAAATTGTTAAACACAAAGCCGTATGCCGAACCTAAATTCTTTTAACACTGGCCTGGACTTCACACATGTTTTTATCTTTTTTATTACACACGACCAAGATTTATGTGGTTCTTTGTAAATTAAGGAATCTTTCGAATCTTTTGAATCGTATTATAACTAAACAAAAGGATCTCCAGTCCCTTTAAACAGATTCGAGCATTCGACATTTTATTAACGTGGCGAGATCTAATTTGTTATTAAATGAAGCATTATGCCTGTATTTGACGACAGAGGGTGAGTTTCGGAATCCAATGAATTTTAACTTCTGTCATTCGGAACATTTAAATATTTAAAAGGGGGTTGTAATGCTTCCGTTTGTTTTATAATACGGTATTTTATGTTCTGAACGATCTTTTGGGACAAGTTTTTATGAGACTGTTGGCTTTAGGACCGTTATACAAAAAACTGAACAGGATATCAAATAAAAAATACAAGAAGTTAAAAAGTTGTCCTCGTTTTGGATCATTTGTTGAGTGTAATCTGATTTTATTTACATTACATAAAAGTTTTTATATATTGTTCCGAGCACATACATATCTGGTTTAACCTTACCAGTTTAACACGACAATT
This sequence comes from Euplagia quadripunctaria, assembly GCA_963859945.1. Lineage (NCBI taxonomy): Eukaryota > Metazoa > Arthropoda > Insecta > Lepidoptera > Erebidae > Euplagia > Euplagia quadripunctaria. The sequence continues at coordinate 17,697,797 of OY982569.1, read as the reverse complement.
TGGTGATTGTAACGGATATAATGATTAGTCATGTAAGTAGGGTTACTTATGCCCGGTTCCTATAATCAAGAAACGATTCATTTTTCTTGCGTACGGTAAAATTTCGTTAAATTGTCAATGGAAATTTTACCATCCGTAAGCAAAACGAACGTTTCTTGATTATAGGAACCGGACATTAAGGAATCAGAGAATAAACACAGATTGCATGTATGTATCAATAGTATCAATATTATGGTAACTAAACGTTAAAATTTATTTCACAAATACCATTCAATCATAGATGCTCAAATAGGCAAAATATATGTATGAAGAAACATTAAAGGTAAAATTTACTTTCAATTGCATCAGAATAATATAATGTACAATTAATTATAATGAAACCAATTAAATGTATGTCACATATTTGAATTGTTACGTTGAACAAGATGCACAAAAAAAAATCATTATTTCAAATAAAGTCATAGGAAAATTTAACATAAGTTAATTTTTTTTTTGTATTTTACATCTTTAAAAAAAGTTATGATAATAGTACATTGAATCGAATCTAAAATAGCGTAACCAAAGCAATTATTTTTCGTCAATCATGATTCATGAAGCCTTTTCAGTATTTCAGTTTCGTCGGTGCCAAGCACATTTTGTGCAGAGAATTCTCCACCTGCATGTTCTTTGCGCTCTACAGTCGCCACACAAACGTTATCGCGACCGCATCATAGGAAGATTAAGGCTGCGATGGGAGGCAAATGCACCGTCATGCCCCTGTGAGTTTGGTGCAAGTTACAAGATTTAGGAAGCAATTTTTAAATGAAAATCATATTTAAATATTTAATGTAAAAAAAAATTAATAATATCCGAACGCTTGTTATTTTTTAAATAAGAATATAGTTTATATAAGAATATTAAAATAAGAGTACAGTTTACAGAATATACTGTTAACCTGCACAGGTACAATTAAACATAATTTACTGTATAATTAATCAAGACCTTCACCGGGCACAATAGTGAATACAAAAATTTCCAAATAAATGAATGAATGAATAATTCGCCAAATGTCTTACACTTGGACCGTTATCGTAAGATACTCTAAGCCCCAGGGAATAAACGAAATAAAAATGAACAGACTCCTTGTTGGCTTATCGGAATAGATTACTTTTCCAAATGTCCTCTAAGGACAGGGAGGTGAGGTAACCACAAGGGACATTTTTTTAAATCGTTAAATTTCAAGACAGATTTGTCAAGAGTTTTTTCGGTTTCAGTGGCATTTCGATCCCCCCTCGAATCACATAACTGTGGACTTGAGGATTCTATGTGACAATTTGCCGGTGTAGTTAAAAATTCTTCTTTTTTTCTACTTTTGAACACGTTCGAACCTCCGTGTGGGCGAGTCTAAACATAATAACTACCATTTTACAAATGCCGAAGCTGCCTACCGCGCGCAGTGAGACGCACATTTTCAAGTGTCGGTTTAAATATCTGAGATTATTTTTAATACGAATCGTGTTCGACCATTGTTTTCTTTATGACATATTTACTGTAAGTTGACTGCTTATGTGTTTTCATTGTCGCGTGTTTATATTTCAGCTAAAACATTGTACCGGGTTATAATTTTTAAACAGATCAGATTTCATTGATGCATGTGGTCCTACAGACATTGAAAGGCACGTTTGCGATTTTTAATAAGATTTGAAAAACTATGTAACGATTAAACAATCTGACCTTCAACGTATATTAATCATTTTACTGTGGCACTTGTAAATAAAAAATTACAATAGGGTGCTCTTAATAGCATAGCGAAAAATTCTTTGTCAAACCACATGTTGATAGAAATATGATAGCTTCATTTGTTCTCAGTCCTAATGTTTTATCTCATTACAATTCGCCACGGGACACCGGCGCGGGTTTGCCTATTATACCTAACAATACTCTCACTAAATTGTTTTAATCGGTCCTGAGAAAACGACAGTCATTATGTATTGTTGTAAACGGAATCTATCATCCCCATATTCATAACACCTGGTACTATTTTAGATGTTATCATGAGTGTTATAATTACGATCGTATGTGTGTTGATGATGATATTGTTGAATTGGGCGCCGACGATAAAAACATTTGAAAGGTTTGTAGCGGTATGCTTAAATTTTGTTTAATAGGTATTTAATACTAAAACACTACGTTAAGTATGTTTGAATCTAAATCATTACTATATTCTCGTGATTTCTTGTATTCCATTTTTGTAAAATTGCCTAACAGAACAGAACACCGCCTGTAACCAGCGCGCTCTATTGGCATAATATGGTATTCTACTCTATTACCTAGTAAATTAGGTTTACCAACGCGAAAGTGACAAAACTGGTAATTTAGCAAGTGTAAAATAAAATAAAATTTGCAATGCGGTCATCCGACAAAGAACTAAAGTTACCGACATCGCTCGCAGGATAAGCATGCTGAAGTGGCAATGGACTGGTCACGTATGCTGAAGGACCGATGCGTGATGGCCGTTGGAGCAGACCTCGAGACCTCGGACCTCGAGTAGAGACCGAGAATCGGTAAACGGATGTCGGACCGATGACCTGAGGAGGTAGCAGGAATGGACTGGGTGCGGAAGCTGCGCCTTCCGCACCCAGTCCGGGTGACCGGGTCCGAGCAGACCGGGTGCTGTGACGCTGATTGGCAAAAGGCCTTGATTGATTGATAGAAATATAATAAATATAACTTAAATTGTATGTTGCTTCCACTCTCAAATAACTATTGCAAGCATTTTGTAAAACTGAACTACTTAAGGGCAACAATAAAAAGGAGGCAGGAGGGACAGCGTTTAAAAGCACCCAAGAACATTTTCAGTGGCTATTTAAGCTACCAAATCCCTGAAGTGACGATGCCGTCACTATCAGAAACTAAGTCCTTAACACGTTTAGTTCGAGGTCAAGTCCGGTCATTGCCAATTATACTAACTTTTAAAGTTTCGCGTTCCATGATATAATTATGTATTTACACGGGAATTAACGCAATCACAAAAAGGTGTTATATACCTCTGTATTGCCTGACGTTTCGACCAGGTTGTAGTGGCCGTGGTCACAGGCTGACTCTGTCAGGCAATTCAGAGGTATGTAAAACCTTTTCGTGACTTAATTCCCGCGTGAATACATAATTATTGCCAATTATGTTCAAATTAGAGTGAGAGAGTTTTTTAAAATTGTTTTTGTTCTAATCTTAATTTTTAATATTTTTTAGAAAATTATTAAAAATTAGCTTAATTAGCCCCTTAGTCCTTTGACTAAGGGGCTAATCTGACACTTCTTCCACTATCACTTCAGTTTATCTAATTATGAAATTTGTTTGTGATAATTAATATTAATAAATGATTTTGACGCCTATGTAAGTTTGAAAACAAACACCTTTGTTTATGAAATAAATGACTTATGAATTATATCATTAAGCCCTGGCTGGATGTATGGTTTTGTCACTTTATAAAGTTCCAACCACCAGAAGAAAGTTTACTACAATTCGTTAAAGAGTTCTTAGTTCATGATGTGAACTCTTTATTTAGTTAAAGTATAAATCTGAAATATACCGTTGCTACCTGAATCTATGATTACCTTAACCATTTAAATCACTTAAAGAAGCAGCCGAGCGATATCATTTGTGATTTAAATCATGTATGTCGAGGTGCACCGCACTGCGACAGAACACACACGATGCATAATGTATAACTATAGATAGTCTTGAAAAAACACGAGTTCAGAAGTGAATAGAATAATTGAAGATTTTGCTTCAAAGAGACCATACACCGATACAATTGTTTTTGTTCAGCTCTGAAGTTTCATTTTACGACACTTCAGGTTTCGAAGTCAAGAATTGCTGGTATAAAACTAAAGCACGCAACGTTTTTTTAGAAATGTTTTTTTATTAAAGAAATTGGAAGATTTTTTTTTAGTTTCCTGTTGTACTATTAAAAACAAGGTTATACTTGCTTATTTCAATATTATGGTTTTCTTGCTTATTTTCTTGAGCGAAGAATTAGGTTTTCTTATTATTTTTCTTTTTATTGTTTACTAGTAATTCCCCGTAGGTTTACCCGCGTTTATGGTTACTGTTCTGCTCCTAAGAGTCGTAGCGTAATGTTTCATATCGTATAATCTTTTTCAATGAATACTCTATCCAATACAAAAATATATTTTCGAATCCGACTATTATGGTAGTTCCAGAGATTACCGTGTTTAAACAGACAAACAATTAAACAAAAAAAAAAAAGCTCTTTAGGTTTATTACATTAGTATAGATAAAATTAAGTTCGTAAAGTTATTATTATTGAGGTTACAAAAGAATAAGACAAAATGCTTACCAAGATATAAAATAAAGCCAAACTTGGCAACTACTTGACGTCCAACATCACTATCTTAACCAAACATTCCCAATTCCAATAAGTTAACCTATACAAACAATATAATATGTAGCCACAGTATTACAAGCTTCGGAGGTTGTACAAAGACTTAGTACGGGCTTACTGTTCCCTTTACCAGAAACCAGTGGACGGCGAAATTACCCCTAGACAGGTAAGCCGCTTTCTTTGATAGATACGTTCGAGGATATTGGCGCAGGGATGGAAACTTACTGCGTCAAGTGTAACATTGTAGATGTCTTGTTGGGACATAAAATAAGTTATGAATTTTATGATGGATTTGAAAAAATAAAAGTTGAAGCATTTTATGACACGAATACAGTAACATACCATATTATGTATTTTTGGTTTCATTATACAATATATGACATAATAAGTTCAGGATACATTTTGATAGAAGAATTTTTTTCAGAATGATCTACTTAATCGATCAGAAGAGTTGCAGTATATGCTATTTTTTTTTTTCCTAAAATTATTTACAAGTACATAAGTAAATTATTGAAACCATTCCATTGAATAATTAAAACCACCATATATCGCTTTCGCTCAACAATCTAAATATATAACAATTTAGTAAATTACTAGTAACCCGCTCCGGCTTCGCACGGGTAGCACAGATATCTTCAACAATCATCATCATATTTCAACCAATTTACACAAAACCTTAACAAATTATATACCTTCCTCATGAATCGCTCTATCTATTAGTGAAAGCCGCATGAAAATCCGTTCAGTACTTTTTGAGTTTATCGCGAACAGACAGACAGACAGACGCGGCGGGGGACTTTGTTTTATAATATATAGTGATTGTCCCCGATTGAACAATCTTTAAAAAAAAATATCACCAACTTCAGTGTGCATAAATCATGATAAATTGTAATAAGGGGCCAACAATTTGAATTTTGGACCCCCCGTCCTTGTGGTCACATTTGTAGACCCCCCCCCCCCCCCTCACTGTGAGACGTCACATATTTTGCAATTTTACACCCAGAACTGAAAAGTTTTTTAGTATAAATTATTTTTAAAACTTTGCAAAGGGGCAAGTATACGTTAGCTCTCAGCAGAGTCAAAACTTTAGAAGGAATAGCTCTATCTGATTTAAAACCCTCTAAACTGTTAAGTAAACCCACAATGAACGAGCAATTGCAGAAATGCACCGATTGAGAAATCTCATTTCTGACGAAAGGTAGACACCGGGCTCTCCCGGTGTCCTCCTCCTTTTTTGAAGTCGGTTAAATATTACTTTTAATTTGCATTTTTTACTGGAAAGTAGATCTGTTTTGTTTAACTACTACAACTAAACGCACTGCTCCAATGAGACAGCGAGGTTTCGGAGTAAACGAAAATATCATCGATGTATACAATTTTTAGATATTTGTTGATTTTTCAAAACCCGCTCAACCGATTTCGATAAAATTTAAATTAGACCACCTGGGAAGTATACTCTTTGAAACAAAATAAGAATTTTCCAAATTGGTGCAGGTTCTTCGAGTAATCGATGAATATACATAAAAAAAGATTCCGACGAATTGAGAACCTCCTCCTTTTTTAAAGTCGGTTAAAAACAATCGAAGCGTATATACAGGATGTTACAGAAATGTGTTGTCATATTTCAGGGTGATATAGTAGGCTCCGTAAATTACGTAAAGCACTTAAAAAAACCGGACGGCTGAAAAGAAAAACATTAATTAAAACAAAATCCATATTTTTTCAATTCCACAGTAAGCTGATTTACAACTATTTTTCGGCTACACATAACGCTCCTAAAACTAGACCACAACTTTCTGTAACATGTATACGACTTTCTTTAATTTGGTACTTGTATTTTAATTACAACATATCTTATCTTATCTTAATATGTTCTAATCCCAATACATGAGGTTTCTGAGAGTGTGCATTGATTTTCAACTAAATATTACAATAAATAATACGTATGTTAACCTATTCCGTTACGGGTTACGGGGTTCATTGTAAACGTATTTCCAGATTTTCATAAATATTGATATTTCCCGACTCACATATGAGGGTCGAGAAACACTACATTGCACACTAGATAACAATTATGGAAACTGATTCCTTTACCGATTTGAAAAAAAATGTTTTACATAACAGGTTAGACACAATATTCAGACCAATTAGTTGGTTTACAAATTAATACATTTACAAGAGGAAAACAAACCACAGGTACTCATTTCGAAAACCAATAAGTCGGTACTCACTTTGTTAATAATCAAGATATTACTCCACATCCACAATATGTAAATATAATATCAAATTTCCAAATTGGAAGCTCATATTGTATTAAAAAAAAAACAACAACATAATAAGCATTATATCAATGACTGCAGGTGACTACACCCACGTCACATTTTCCGGTCTTACACCATACCTGTTTACGGCTTCCCTGCTGATCTTACAACTTCATCTTGTGCCCATCGCGTATTTATTTATGACTACATAACTGGAATTTATGTAAGTATAAAAATATGGCAAGAAAAGGCTATAAAGTATTTGATTAAGGTTTACTACACATCATTATCATTTCGGTCGATGCATAAGATAGCAAAATAAATGAGTTGCAAGATGTCAGAAGACACAGACCGCTTCTGAGCTTTAAAATAAATAAATAATGATATATAATTACAAATTATTTTAGACCGGACTTCCAATGGAGTTTCATGTGCATAATATGAGGACCGCATTCTCACTTCTGATATACGTTGTAGTGATGCAGAGCATCGTTAAGGCCGATGTTGCCAGTCAGTATTGGTACTTGATACCTGGAAATCTTCCTTACTTTACGTCAATTGCACAACATAGATACCTTGCCTTCAATTAGGAGGTTCTTGTGTTTCTCCGCATCTTTGTCACTGTGGGGAAGCTGATAACAATCTCGAATATCAAGGCCTTTTTTTATAGCAGAAGCACAAGCCATATATCTTGACATGCCAATATCATCAACATAATCCGTCGTACTCTTGTCACCGCGAGAGTTCCAGTCGTACGTGAATCCAATGGTCTGATTTGAGCAAATAGGAACACACCAGATGGTATGTAGTTATTGCCGTGGAAAATGGGTATGCTTGGAGTGAGACACTAATTGCGTCGACATCTTCGCGTCATCAGAATCCTCCAAGCATAGCTGGTTGTACCGCAGTAGCTGCTGCATCAGCGGAATGCCTCAAACGGCATAAATACAACAGACGGTGATTGTGCCGACTTTGAGTCGTTTGGGTTCGAGATTTAGTATCATGGGGTCCGAGTGCTTGTTCTGTTTATAAAGAACTATGCTTCACATGACCAGAAGGTGAGGTTTTTTCTTGCATAGAGAATTAGTACTGCCATTAAATGTGAAAACGTTTATTTATTTAATACTTTATGCACAATATATACAGAGGCGAACTTAGTGCCAAAGGCTTTCTCTGCCAGTTTACATTAGAGTGATGTGGAAATGAATGAGGTAGGTGCATAAAAAGTATACAAATAAGTGTAATCAGAGAAGAAATACAGAAAAAAAGAGAAAATAAATAAATATGTACATATTCATACATGAATATATGATTATATATATTATAGATACAAAATGATATATTTCTATATTTCTGATGGCTCTGTCAATTTACGGAAGAAGAGAGCACGAAACTTTGCTTTAAATGATAAGTGACTAGGTTCCACCCTGATTTTCTACGGGACAGGCTGGATAATAAAAGAAGAATTGATACATGCTGAAGAATGACTGGGATGGCGATGGGTAGGGATTTTATGATGCATGCATGTGTCCCTATTTTTTTATTTAGTTGTTGTTAGTCTACGTGAGTGTAAATATTTGTAGTCAGTTTTAGTGATGCCAATATCTTGTGCTCAAAACCTTGATTTAGATTTTGAGGTCAAATCGCTTTGAGAAGCTAACATTGTAGAACTTTCGTAATATCCTTTGTACATTGACATTCTTTGGTCTGATATAGGTAGTAACTGAAATTAAAAAACGAAGTCCACTTTGACATTAAATACACTTTTGAACTTTAAATTCTAATCGTACTTTCTCAAAGTCGGTATGAAATTTTTTCCAGATATATTTATGTACTGGTACTATTATGTATTCTGTGGTTCAGTAAAGATTCTGAGATTATTTTTTCAGCCAGAGCACCAACATAATGTTGTATGTCTTTCTTAGCATCTCATATCTCATAATTAATCTTGGTTTTTGCTTTGGATTGGCTATAATCATTTAATGTTGATTTTCATCTTTAGCAAATTTCAAAGCACCCTAACGCACCAGTCGCGCACGTAGCAACATTTTGTTTTATGCAGCCAAAGGTCTTAAATGCTTCAATAACAAAACAGGTAGCAGTCCGTATATTATGCAAACGAACACAACATTAGAACCTGCACTATTTTGGAAGAGCGTATCCTACGCTCTTACAGCAGATTATTCAAATTAATTAAAACGTTCACTGTAAAGAACACACGTCGGATATACAGACATTACCAACATAGGTCTGCTCTCTTTTCTTCTGGCAAGTAGGTTTATCACGGGTCTATAAATGAGAGAGGAGGGAGTGCGAGTGTTTAAAGGCACTGGTCACTAAAATCCTCTTGATCGCTTCCATAAGGAACCTGAGCTAATAGTCGTGGTAGTTGCTCGGATCTTCTGTTGCAAGATGCGATAAAGGTGACAAAAGATTCACGTTTAGCTTAATCCTCAACGACAATGTATACGGGGGATTGAAATTCCGCAGAATCTATAGTGCCCCACCTTTAGAAATAAATTTAAAACTATAAAATGCAAAAAATTAAAGAAGAACTGATTGTCTCTCACAGAGACGCTAATTTTACAGTTACCGCGAATTCACGTCCAAAAGAAATCTATTTTAAAGTAATTATATGACACTATCAACTAGACAGGTTCTAAAAGCAATTCATCAGGCAAAAACTATTAGCAGTAATGAAACAGCAAAGGCACAGTCAAAGTACTTTGCCGCTTTGTAATGATTTGTTAATTAAATTGATGGTGTTTAAAAGTTTACTGCACACCAGCCGATACAGGCTTAAAAGGAAATTAATAGTAAGCTGAATTGTAAACAAAAAGCTAAAAATACATTTTTAAACTTAGTAAATTACATATATTACATAAATGTTACCTCTAAATGCCTCCAAAATGTTAGATATATTACTGCCTTATTAATTTACTGAAGTCAATTCTAGTCGCCGTGTTACGTAATTTATTACCGAAAAATATGCTGAACAAGCTTTGCGCAATCATTAAAGGCGCAATTATTAAAAGCACAATTATTTTTTTATTAAAGATTAAACACGACGATTCAGTTCATTAAAGAGTACTCTCCTGTGCTGGTAATCCAGAAATGTGGACTCAAAAAGTCATTGACTTGTAAGAAGAATAAAATGACAACGCCTAATTCCATTAACAGTACCCGGTTGCACGACTTTAGCATTGAAAACAACTTGCACTTTAGATATGTATAAGAAAACGACTTCTTTCTTACAATATTGTCAATTCAACCAACATTTTATATTTTTTTTAAATACAACTCCCGCATTGATTATGAATATTCCTGTGTCGCGGGGGGCTTTACAAACGTTTAAACAACGGACACAAAGAATACCCAGACTCGGGACAACTATGTATTTGTAGAACACACTTTTTTTATCCCGTGTAGGATTGGAACCCACAACACTCGACGCGGCGTAGTTGCGAGGCGACCACTAAAACCGTTGCGCCATCCGTGCAGTCCAGTATATGTTTTACCTTTGTAGAAGTATGCTCTTCCATATCTTTTAATAAGGATGTTATACGATACGCCGTAAGTTGTGTAATCCAAATGTCCATTATTTATCTTGTAAGTATAATCCAACATAAAAAAATGTACAACCACCACAAAAAGTGCCAAACACGATGTTAAATATGTATTATAATTTATCATAATCATACAAATACATAAATAATAATTCACATTCACACAAAAGCTATAATATTATGCATATTAGTATAACGGTATCAAACCGACTAACCAATAATTTTGAGTCTCAATGTATTTATGTAACTGAAGATTAATTACTTTAAAATCACATATGTAGAAGGTCGGATATTCTAATTCAAACAGTATCAAATAAAAAATAAATTTTCGATAGGAAAATTTACGAACTGGCATGTCAACGCCTTCCAAACGAAACTACTAATTAAAGTGTGCTCAATTATTAATTATGGCCATGATGTGTTCCATTAATTATATTTGAGTATTCAATAGCTTGTACGTAATTATTATAGAATTCACAAATCATTATTTGCTTATTTAATTATGTATCACTTTATTTGGAAGAACGTGTTTAATTTGTAACTATTTTAAACATATGATTTTTAATGAATCGAAAAGGTTTACATAGCTACCATATTATGTGAAGTTGTAGCATTACACCTTCTTCTGAATATATCATCATCCGCGAAGACAGACCATTACTTACTTCCAATACTAATATGATCAGCCCCAATTAGTAGTACTAACTGTATAGATTTAAAAAAAAACCTATTTGAAAAGTTATATAAATATGTATGTATGTGTGTATTATTTTTGGTGCCTCATAATAAGGAGCAGAGAATATTACTGTCTACAGAGTTCAGACATCCTCCTGCTACTGAAAATTTCGTAACAGAAAACCCAATAACATTTTCCTAGAAAAGATTTGTATGACTTGCGTAAACTGATCTTGTCTGTACATAGTTCAATTGAATAATATTTGTCAACTGATCATTTTGGAGATTAGAGCGTTCAATAAAAAAAGACAAACTCTTCAGCGTAAATATTTGTATAGTTACGTTTTATATCCATATGCGGTTAATTATCTTGAATAGATGACAATGGTACATCCTTTGGTAGCGTGTTTCATGTCTGATAGAATCAAACGGTTGATGTGCTCTAGTAATAATAACTCAGTGTGTGCTCTGCTAAAATTATGGTTTTAAAATACTAACTGGATAGGAATGTCTATGTAATTTTACACTACTGACGCTAATTAACCTCACTTTATTTCTTGACCTATGGGACATACGGACATTCAAGAAAAAAACAATGTGTTACTCAAAGAAAAAGACAATCAATTGAACTAAGCATGTAAATTTGTCTCTAACAATGGCTACCAAATGCCCTTTCCACAAAATCTTGCTTCTTACTTGTGTAAAGATGCCACTACTGAGTTCCCTTATTTCAGTTGACAACTACAAATCTTTGAGGACCCTCCCATATCTGCCATGTGTCGAATACTCACATGTTACGCAGTCACACAAACAATTATTTGTTTTGTTCTAGTGGTAGAACAAGTTTTAAACTGAAAGCGGATTTTCATGTTCATATTATATAGTATCAATTATTTTACTACAATCTCTCACTAGAATACTAAATAAGTACATATAACAGATAATAATACAAAAATATATAGACATTGAATTTTTTTGTCATCATCAGGATGGCCTAAGCGTAACGGTAAACGTTCTATGACTAATCATAGAATATCTACTGTTAAACCTAGGCCCGGACGTGGGCTAAAGCTAAATATGATGATCAAAGTTCTTAGTGCATTCGTTCGTAAATATAAGCGCAACCTTTTAAGAACGCGTTGTTTTAGGAATGAACATATACGTTTCGGCACCCACTGTGTTATTGTATGTTAGGTGATGAACTGCTACAATTATATTATATGTGACCCGATATTAAGGTACATAAGTTAGCTTTAGATATATTTATACACAGACTTTATCTTTTAAAACTAAATTGAGTTTTCCTAAAAAAAACAAAAAGTGGACTTGCGCCACTTCCAGCCTACCTCTCTGAAACGTTGACCTGGTAATCAAGTAGAAAGATGTCTTATACTGTGTTTTTTACCCCTACAGAATATTCACAACGAATTGAAGTAATTGATGCCTTCAACGAGTTCTAGGATAAAGTCGCCAACTTTTTCAACATATACCGTGTCCTATGTGGCGATGTCAAGCCATAAATAGGCTCAATCGATGAGACAATACTATCCAATCCACTGAGAACAATAGCTTTGTGTAGGAACAGATCGAAAGGGTCTAGTCTAGACGACATATCGTTTGTGTTATGTGTCTAAGATCTATTGCCAGAATGTTAAAATATGAAAACATCTTAATCAGTTTAAATTACTAACTACAAAGATACGCACGCATTTATGTTAGGCAATTGTTTATTGCATTTTGTAAGATTAAATGTAGATTAAGCATAAGTGTTGTAAAACAACTATCGTGCCACATTTTCATCTGTTGTATTTTTTATGCAATACTCCAATCAACGCATCGAATCCGTACTCTAACCAGGAATAATTTCTAAAGTAATTGATGAACTAGTTCTTCTTCTAGTACTAAAATTCAAGTTACATACGGTGCGTGTAATAAAAAAAATAGTATGGAAATAACATTTATTTCCATCGGTGACAAGTTGCCAAACCTTCGCATATATATCGTCCTATTTATTTTAATAAATAACCCTTTCCCTTTGTCGATTATTCTTGTCCGTTGTTTACTAAGTTTAACAGCTGATGCCTTATTTGCATAAAGAACAACCGTTAGATCAAATAAAATATACTTTGTATGGGTGCCGAATTTGTTCATTTGTGTAGTAACACCACTAACACGAACCCAAAATGCTTCGTCTATTTAGTTACAAACAAAAGTATTGTAACATTTGCTGAACTTATTCTACTGCTCTACACATAAGAATATAAGAAGAATATGTATAATAAGTATGCACGTAGACAATTACTTTAATCACTATGGTAGAAGAAATCCAATGAAGTACCTAAATCCCTTATTAAAAGTAATAAAGTAATTTTCCAGTTCAAAAAATAATCTGTCATGGCCTAAATTTGGCCAATTATACCAATTTAAAAAGTATCCAAAATCTGGTATAACAAGGTAATTATCGTCAGCCAAAAACAATGGCGTCTTTAGACCTTTGACTCCCATTGTCAAAACTTCAAAGATAATTTTAATTTGAAACGATTTTGTAAAAACGAATAAAGAACGTAAAATATTCATGCATGTTCATTTGAGACTTACAAAAATAGGGTTGTCAAACCCCCGTCACGTCACTGACGGTCGAGTCTAAGTTTTTCTAACTTCTGTCACCCTCCAAATGTCGCTTTGATATTTTTGAACGCTCATTCCATATTTCACATGGGAATGTTATGAATAAAATATGTGAAGACAAATTCTAATTACGTGTTACTTTTATTGCATGATATATTTATCACCATTTTTAATTTAAAAAACAAGCGTTATAATAGATTTACAATTAATAGTAACATTCTAACACTTGGAGTTGTTACCATAAAATGAAATAGGTTCCGAAAGTTCTAGAGAGCTGTACAAGTAAGTGTACAGTTTCTTACTGTTTGCGACTTTTAAGTATAGGTGTATAATTATATATTCAACATTTTGTTCATTACAGAACTTCCGCTACATATTTCTACTGGACTGAACTAGATCTCAATTGGTTATATTTGGCCGTATTTGAGGAAAATAAGTTTGCGTTTCATTAAGGTGGTACCTACTACGCGTGAGCGTGTACAAAAACGACTGACATTTTATTATGTGTTTAACATTATATATACATGAATGATTTATTTAATTTAAGAATTTTATAAAATCATTTTAATAAATTTTTGCTTCATTAACTTTTTTTTTTAACTATATCAAGTATTATATTTCCCATTGCCATTTTTTATCCTCCGTCCCCTTTTTATCGATTTAACTTCAATTTATTTTACAGAAGACAAACCCCACCGCTTACTCCCTAATGCCATAGAAATTTACTGGAGGAGAATAACTCTTACATCCGAAGATTGCAGACGTGGGAGAGCCATGCTTCGGCCCGTATGGGCCGGCTCGACTCCGCTCGATACCACAGCCTCAGAGAAAACCGGCAGTGAAACAATGCTTGCATTGCTTTTCGCCACGTGAGTGAGGTTACCGGAGGCCCTAACCCTTCCCTCTCCCCTATTCCCGTCCTTCCCCTCTCCTCCCCTCTAATCCGTCTTCCCGCTCTTCCCCCCTCTCCCCCTCTTCCCCTATTCCCACCTTAAAGGGCGGCAACGCACTTGTGACTCTCGAGTTACAGGTGCCCATGGGCGGCGGTAGTCATATACCATCAGGTGACCCGTCTGCTCGTTTGCCCCCTGTACCATAAAAAAAAATAATATTCAAAATAACAAAATTTGATCATATCCATATCCTGAATATTTTGAAATCAAAATATACCACTAGTAAAATGTAATAACTATAGGTTTTCTGTATATTATTAAGCGACGGTAGCGTAATGGCTAAGACGTCGCACTTGCGATCTAGTGGTTTCAGGTTCGAACCCCACCCAGTGCACTACCGGCGTGAACCCACTCCTAACACAAGCGTAAAAAAAATTTATTAAAAAGTTAGTTTCGGACTTTGTAAAACCTACTCTTTGATTGATTGATTTGTTGTGAAGTTTTTTTTTTTGTTATATTATAGGGGGCAAACGAGCAGGCAGGTCACCTGATGGTAAGTGACTACCGTCGCCCATGGACACCTGCAACTCAAGAGTCACAAGTGCGTTGCCGGCCTTTAAGATAGGAGTACGCTCTTTTCTTGAAGGTTTGAAGGTCGTATCGGTCCGGAAATACCGCAGGCGACAATTTGTTCCAGAGATTGGTTGTGCGAGGCAAAAAAATTCTGGAGAACCGCACAGTGGTGGAGTGCCAATTATCCAGGTGATGGGGATGAAAGTTTTGTCGCGTTGAACGATGGCGAAACGTTGCGGCCGGTATAAGTCCGAACAATTCCTCGGAGCACTCCCCATGATACATGCGATAGAGAATGCAGAGTGAAGCTACATCTCTACGCAACGCCAAAGGGTCAAGCCGATCTGAAATATCCTGGCCATCGATGATTCGAGGCGCTCTCCGTTGAATGCGGTCAAGAGGGAGAAGCTGGTACTGGGGTGCTCCTGCATAGATTTGAGAACAGTATTCCATATGCGGCCGAACCCGAAGTTTTATATATATAATATAAATCCATTCATTTATTCATTTGTAAAAGATAGCTAGAAGTTTTTAAGTATTCGTTCAGCACAACACTGTAGTTGTCGGAACTAAATCTTTCAAAGTCGCACTTAATGCGACCAAACTTCACAATTTCACGTCTTCAGCAAAGTTTTGAGTAGGTACGCTAAATAAATTTCTAGTGACTCGGGTTGGCAACTGTCAAAGTGGCAAAGAAATAAATCGTTTTAGCTCATTTGCACTTTACCACTGTTTATATTAAATGTAGAAAGTACTATTCCGTAGTACCTTAAGTGTTACAATAATGTTATTTATTAAACCGGTGGTTTACTTCACATTGCTGACAGCGTTATAAATATCACTGGTATTTTGTGTTTCAAATTATAATTAAAGCTCATTAAAATTTTGTTGTAATCTGATAGATGTGATAACGGGTACACAAAATACAGATAAATAAAGAAATAAATATTATTATTTTTAACATAAACTTTGGGATAAATTTAAATAGTAAGCAATTAGATAAAAACTGGTTGAGGAAGTATTCGTGCTTATTCATACTTGTCTGCGTTTTAGTAATAACCACAATTCAGGATTACCATGTTTATGTGTATATCTGCTAAAATCCAAAATTTACGAGCGTAACTTTTACTATTTGTAGTCTTATAGCCCATTTTGATACAAATCAACCTTAGCTATTATTTTATTGTTCATTACGAGTAGGTAATTGAAAGAAATGTGAAGGAAGTATAGTAGAAAATTTACAACTTGCTAGTTTTTAAACATTCCTAACGAATTAGCATAAAATATATCTTGATATCTATATTATAAATACTAGAGTTTACGGGTATACGCACGTATGTAGATAGGGAAACCCGACAAATTTTGGACCTAAGAGGGGCCCTAAGTCAGGGAGTAAGGCGTCGGGGTTGCGTTCGATGCACCAAACAATTTAGGGGCTGAAACTGGTTTCCTTAAAATACATACATAAAGGCAACCGCATAACGCTAGCAGTCCTAATAAATATCACGTTATCAGAAAATTTATAGATAACTCGTTAAAAGCACACACATATCACAGGTGTGCCTATTTAGCACGCGATCTCATTCGCATTCGACAGTCGAATTCATTGTTTGTCGCAGCCAGTGACCATAAAACGCGATATCAATAGACATGATGTGCACACACAAAAGGCGCGACATGGAGTTTTGATTGATTCAGGTGCACTTACATAAGTATGTGGGAGGAATAATTTGTAACTTGTATGCTCCTGGGATGTGAGGGACAGCGGTAAGGTTAATATGGATGAGACAAGAAAAGGTTTTAGCAGAATTACTTTGATTTGAATTATGAAATAGAAACTATTTTCCTCGTAAATTTATAATGTGTTTGAGCAAATCCAATTAGTTATAAGATTAGACGTCTGTCTGATTTTCATTTTAACAGACGTTTATTTTAATAGCGTTCATTAATTTTTACTATACAGTTTGTTAGACTGAGATTTTCAGATCACGTTTCTGAGTACTTGTTTAAAAAAAAAACAAGTGTAAGGGAACGTACCCATACTACGTAACCCGTTTTGAGGGGGGAGGGGGGTCTTCAAAATACCACACTTGGTCACAGGGGCGAGGGTGGGGCTTAGGTTTCCGTCACGTAGTGAATATGCTCTAGGGAAATCTAGTGCTTTTTTGAGCTATATTCAAATATGGCGCGCAGCGATTAGCGCTTTTTAAACTCACAGGTGGCAACAATCGCTTTTTAACTTTCTGTTGGCAAAAAATGATTTAAAACCATATTTATAAATTACTACGATCGAACCATATTTAAAACTAGGAGGGGCATATACTACGGGTGGTCACCGAGGGGGGAGGGGTAGAAAAAATTATAAAAAATGGGTCACGTAGTATGGGTACGTTCCCTAAGTATTAAAGGAAATTATTTATTGATATTTAAGTTAAGTGTCTGACCATTCAACTTACTAATAGAATCAAGGCATTAAAAATTAAGCGTTCTCCATAGTGTGTGTTTATACCATAAAGGTGGCAAAGAATCATACCAGATAGTGTTTAAAATAACCTATGGACATTTGCATCGCGTAAGTAATATGTTTGTTTGTTGAAGTGGAATTAATTTATTTTAACAGAATTATATACTGATTATTGTACCATTCAAATTATTCAGTATTAGGTTAGTATATACTAATAAGTTGGAAAACAAGCACCCATATAGCTTTCGGTAGGGAGTTCGGGTGACCAACAAAACGTACAAATAAACAATAAAAAACCCCTAAAAAGAACACAAATACTCAAAAGTTAAGTATATTTTATAACGAATTCTTTCAGCATCTCCATACTTACCTAGCCTATCAAGATTATCAACCATACAACACACCAGCACCGATGCAATACCTATTATGCCATGTCATCTCTCGAGCCTCCACAAGACAGGTTTCCATTATTCAAATCCATTCGTTTTATCTCTGTATTCAAACTGAACAAACCCAAAATTTTACTTCCCATGACTTTATACAGAGGGCATAAAGTTGAAATTTGATTGGTATCTAATTTTTGGAACAGCATATAATGGTGAGTGGTCATGACCAGTACTGGTAACAAAGCTAAGTTATGTTGAAACAGAGCTTTAGCAAGACGGTAATGCAACACTTATGGTAATATCCACTACATTCTTCACTATATTGAGTTGTATGAAAAAAGTGTTATAAAACAGTAATGGGAATCTAGAGAAATGTCTAGTATTGGAATATGTTCTAACATATTTGCAATAAGCTTTGGTATCATCACCTTTTTTTTATTTACCTACGGTGGTAAAGAAGTATGCGGTCGACTGATGGTAAGTGGCTACCTCAGAATACAGACGCTTGTTAGTTCTGGATGCTGAGAGTCATATAAGTTCTTAGAAACTTCAATACTGTAGTGTCAGTAGTAACAAAGTACTTAATTTCACTTTGAAAATCAAACCAAAAATAGGTTACTTGGATTTTCTAATTAGTTTTTTGTCCAGTACTCTAAAAGAATGCGTACTCTAAAGGATTCCATTGTGATATAGTGTTCTTGTTCTTTATAATAATAAAAACACATGATTAAGAACTACTAATTTTTCAATTGTTTATTTTATTAATTTACACGAAACTCGTGAAATTCTTTTTAGCGCTTATAGAATAATTCTGATAACTGAATGATTCGAATTAAGCCTCATTTAACTGTTTAATAAGTACAGCCTATAACATTCGATTCATTTTCAATCTTCGCAAGTATGGCGATGTGTCTGCTTTACGTTCCCAATTAAAATGGCTACCTATTCGCCAGCGCCGTAATCTGCGAGCACTGACTTCTCCTTTTTCTTTTCTCAACTCTCTATCTTCACCTTCCTACCTAGCTCCCTACTTCCGCTTCTTGTCCTCTAATCATGACAGAAATCTTCGTTCAGAAAATTATCTGCTTCTCTTATGTCCCTCCCACAACTCCGACTTCGTAAACTCGTCTTTCTACGGTCAATCAGTTCTCCTCTGGAATGCACTCCCTCTGGAAATCAGGATGTCCACAAACCGTTCCATATTTAAAAAGAAAGTTCGTGATCTCCTTCACATTGAGATGACTAAATGAGTTGGACGCTAGTTACTCGACTCTGTATTTCGGTATTCATAGTGTATAAATATAATGTATGCATTTATTTATATTTTTGTATACATATATTGTTATTATTTTATTATACTTATTATGTAAGTAATAGTGTGTACTCCTTTTTATGTACAGTGTGTAATTTGTATTGATTTAACAGTTTATTATGGATAATTTCTAACATGATTTCTGTGCACCTTATAAGATTTCTCCACCACCCCAAGGTTGACTGGTAGAGAATGCCATCGGCATTAAGTCCGCCTTTGTACATATTGTGCATGAAGATTTAAATAAATAAATAAATAATCAAATAAAACCGCATTGCTTAAAATACTTTAATAAACAACTTTTTACAAAATCAGAAACAGAATTAATGGAAACACTCCCATCATTTGAATTGAATTCCTCTGCATGGACATAAACTAGATAATCTCGGTTTAATCAGAACATTTAGCTTCCAGTTAAACCATTCAATGGTAAGATAGCTAAACAACAAAATCCTTACCGGTTTCTAATAATATCTATCGGATGCTTAAAAGCTTTGAACTTAATTATTCGATTGGTTTTGGATTGTACTCGTGGATCTTCTAAATTCGTTTTCGTAGTATTCTGAGTAAAAGTTAAATAAAAATCCTATACTGGTCGTCTATGTTCGATGTTTCTGTATTCTTTTTAAATCTGTAGACGGAACAATTGCGATGAGGGTCTCAGAGTTTAACCTGTTATGTTAGTATTAAACTTATTGGATATTGCTAAACGGTGTAAAACCCTTTGTGTTAAAGCCAAAATGAATTAATCGATATTAGTCCTTTTTTAAATCTGGCAGGACCACTGCACATCATTGATGTCTTCTTAGTATAAGAGCGATTACGAATACAACTTTATTGTCAATAAGGTAATTAGCAGGTTGGCAGACTTCTCCAGTCTTGTACAACATTATGGCAAACTCTTTGGTATACAGGTGTCCTTACGATGTTTTCCTTCACAGTTTTAATACGTTTTAATACGATATGTAATAATTACGAATATGCAAATATTCTTTGAAAATTCAGAGATCTGCAACGAGGATCAAACTCAATCTACAAAAGCGCAAGAAGCCAACAGTTTGATTACTGAGGCTTTCACAGCTTCAGTAAGTATGGGTGTTTCTGCTATCTAAAATACGTGATATTAATCGTTTCATGTCAGACGTAGTAAAAAGAACACATCATTTTTAAAATGTATTTTACCATTTGTAAGTAAGCATCCAAAGTTCCCAATTTCCCCCCAATTTCTGAGAAGTAATCCAGCCTTTTACCTGACTGGATTACTTCTCAGAAATGCATAGCAGCTTTATTCTACAGAGATCTTTATTTTCCAAGAAAATTAAGTTTTAATTTGGCTTACAAGAATCTATAGAATTTGTTCCAGTTACAGCAATGGCTTTGCAGACATCACTACATATTCACAATTAAAACAAAGTCTCCCGCCGCGTCTGTCTGTCTGTCTGTTCGCAATAAACTAAAAAACTACTGAACGGATTTTCATGCGGTTTTCAGACAGAGTGATTCATGAGGAAGGTTTAAATGAATAATTTGTTAAAGTTTTGTGTAAATTGGTTGAAATATGATGATGATTGCTGAAGATGTCTCTACTACCCATGCAAAGCCGGGGTGGGTTGCTAGTTTTAAAATATTTCTTATAAGATGCCAATTCTTATAAGATTGATAAGCCAGACTGTATTCCATTTGCATTTACGCAGCAATTATTCTAAAGTCAAAATCTTCAAAGTATGTTTCTAGTTCGAAGTTTCTATTTATGTTCTTGTTTAGTAAGAATGTAATAACATTAATTCCTCTAGCTAGAAATTCCTCTTTGTAACTAATTGAGCTATAAAGAACGGGATTAGTACTTTTATTCGATATAGATGCGGCATGCGATTGTACAAACGGCAAAACCGCACTAATAAATTTGGCTTAGTTTCGATATAGCTAAGTTTAGTACTGCTAGAAAGCTGTATTGCCTGATGCCTTTCGAAAATAAAGACAAATGACAAAATCCAAAAAACAATATCGAATACCTAAATTTTTTAGTAAATGTCCCTAAAAAAATAAAGACGTTTAACCATTATTAACATTGGCTTGTTGATTAAAAAACTCACAAAAATGTGTAACTAAAACTGTAGAGACTGTTAAACTTTCTGTAAAAGAGAATTAAGTTTATGATATGGAAACACGAAATTCGATAAACCGATGACAGGGACCGCCACCGCAGAATGCTAATCGAGAGATTTGCGACAACCGCAAGTCAACACGGTAGACAGATTGCAGGCGATCAGGTGCTATGTTTTTTAAAATAAACCTTTATAAAATTGCTTTAACCCAGTGAACATTGTTTCCTGATAGCTTGGTAATACTTGACTAACCGCTACCAGTTCAAGAGATAATAATAAATAAAGAAGAAAAACATCCCGAATAACTTAAAAACCAACTAGAGTTATTATTTTATTTTAAGCATTCAGGGTGCGCTAGCTACCACATTTGATTTTACATTTATTCTGATATCTATACATGCGTTAATTTTTATAACTTGGACAGATATCTATATGATTACTAATTTATATTTTAAATAGAGATAGATCATATAACATAAATCAATATACGAGTATCTTATCTTAAATTTATTTTATAACGTAGACTAAGAATTATAGTCAAGAAAGTGTATTTTAAATGGAAAATTGCTAGAGTGTTTCTTGCAAAAAAGTGCTTAAACTTCTACCAACGGTTTAGCTTCAAGTCACGTAGCCTGTGTTACATTTGTCGGCGTTTCATCTCGATCTCAAGTTTCATGAGTTTGCTGTACCAGGGAAACAAATCTTTCTTACTTTCAGTGTAAGTGGTAAGTTTTCGATAGGACAGAACTGTATTTACACAGTTCAAGAAGATATTTATCTGAGATATAAAACTATTGTGATTTATTACTTTCTACATCTTTCTATGCAAATTTCCAATGTCTTTGATGATTTTACCTTCTTTTTTTTCAATTTTTTTAATTACACTCATTACTAACGTTTTTTTTATTCAGTCCTATTATTTTATGTCCTTCTCGTACTTCATTATATCTCCTCTCTGTCTGGCTCCTTTCGCTAACTAGGTAGTCTTTTTACCTAATGGGACTAGTCCATGCTAGCCGCTGGTGAACCTTCCTTAGCCAGCTTTTGTCAGTTTTCTGGATTGTGTAGTCTGCCTCTTGCTACTTTATCTGTGTCTCAGTATTTTAGGTCATCATTGGCAATACATATACTAATTAAAGACTTAAATTTTTAAATTATGGGACAAATAGGAAAAAAAGATATACGGAGCTCATTCCACTAACATGCCTCAGCTCCTCTCTTTTTCTAAGTGCGATCTGCCAAGATTGCATGCATTTATCGATAATTATGAAATTTTGTTTGTTCAATACTTTTACACATCTTTGACTTTCTTAAGTGTCTTAAGAAAGTCAAAGATGTGTAAAAGTACACAGAATACTACACTTGCTCTAACTGACTCTAAAATTAACAATTTTTTTTATAATAACTTTCTAAAATTTAATTTAAACTTCTCGCTTCTTATCTCAACTACTCGATATAACAGTTTATTCACAGCATGAAAACATTAACTTTAGTCGTATCCGTCAAGAAAATTGATACAACATCACCTTTACAACTTTTTCTACAATTAATGAATGGCTCTTATCATAAATAATAAAAAATATGGTGGTATATCCTACAAAATTATATAGGTAATAGATATTTATTATAGTATTTTCATGCAAATGGGTTACTCTGGTTGTCGAAAGGAACAGTTTAAAACATGCAAGCAAATAATTTTGTGTACACGTATTAAATACTTAGAATCCACAATCGTGCCCATTTCACTGAATACGGGACGCGATCAGATAAGTGAATCACAATAGAACCACGACATAAAGACATCATATCATTCTACAACAATAAATTTCAAAAAGGGCGGTTTATGGTACAAAGAAATGAGGTTTTGGGACAAAGTTATATGTTTTTTTCAAGTAAATTTCAAGAACCACATCCCTTAGTACGATGTGTGGGAACAAGAGGAGTGATCAAAACACAGAAAGTTTCGAGTTACATAATTTATAGGTAGTTTTTACTTGTGCAATTCGGAGTTACGCTGACTGGATTGAAACTTATGTATGGATTTATTGTCATTTAATAATAAATGTAATATACAGTGCAGAAAATATGGACACAAAAAGCTAACGTATTGCGTTTCATTATTGTAAGAGAATAGTTAACACCTGTACTTTGTGTCATGCAAAAGGCATTCACAAAACACATTATTATAACTAAATGCAAAACTGTGTCTTTTGCCTAAAGTATGGCCTAAGCACAGATTTAAAAAATACAAATAAAGTGTAAATGAAGTTCTTAAATCCGATGTTTTTATAAAGCACAGTTTTTTGTTAAGTTTTGTTAAAATATAAATTTTGTTTACTTGTTGGTTATAAACTTTCTTTTACTTCAATAAGAATTTTACTGTAATAGGTTTATTATCATTGCCATATTTTATATTTATAAATCATTTACACGATAACTAAATACCTTAATCAATATTAAAGGTCGTTTCTTAGGTAAAAACTGAGAACGGCCAGTCATAGAATTTGATGACGTTGAAAAAATAATTCTCTGCCACTGATACAATCGTAGATACTAAAATATTGTGATGGCGTCCTGCTGTGATGTATTTGCCAAAATGTGGGTGCCTTATCAAGATCGACGACCTCTGCAGATGTTGCTGCCACTATTAAATGCACATTGCAGTCTCCTCCTTACATAGGCACAATATCCTTTAAAATGTTGGTGATGTTTAGTAGTTTATCATTTTTATTGTTAGAGCTATATTTATATTCCGAGTCCTATTGTGTATCGAAATCACAATTAACTCAATTTCAATACTTCAAAAACTTAAAACTATCAACCACATTTCAATCGTTTGTTATTGTAAATCCGGAAAAAAATGTTATAAAATTATGTAACTTTTATAAAGAAACTAAGAATTTAATATTTTTTTGCATTTTTGTTAGTATTATCGTATCATCATATCAATTGCATGCACTTTCATAATGTAAAGAACTCGCATTAAATAAGCGTTGACTCAGGGAACGAACGTGTAAGAATTTCTGCCTAGAGCCTACTGGTGTCAAGATAAAAACATTATTTATTGCTGTTGTCTCCCCGCACGCGATCTAGACAAATTAAACGTAACTTGATCAGACGACATCTCTCCGATAAGTTTTGGTGTGGCATATGCATCATTTTCTAAGAAGGGAATAATATCGTCATATAATCCACGATGCAATACGAAACCTTACAGATAAAAGTTCAAATTAATTAAAACTCAAATCAAGGTGGTTTTTGATCAATCTCTTATAATAAAATATTTCCTAACACCTCAACTGCGTAACAGTTAAAACTTCCTAAACATAAAACCTTGATTGCCTTGTTAAATAGTTTTATATTTTAGGTAGTTATTAACCTCAACACAAAATTACAGAAACAGAGAAATATTATTTTATATTCAAGAAACTGGTTGTTAATTTGTTTATTTAATTAATTAGTAAATGAATTTATCATTTACTAATTAATTAGAAGACGAGTTAATGATCTACACAGTTTTGAGATTGATAATAAATTGGTTGGTTATTTAGGGCTTAGAGCTGAGGCCTCACTTAAAGTAGCCACAATCGCTTCGGTTCTCCACTTAAATCACTTGAGCGTCAAACAAAAACTGAGTACATGGTTTGAGCATACTTCAGTGACGAGAAAAAAACACCAGGTGCCTACCAAAAACGCTCATTGTTCCAGTGAACGAGTAAGATTAATAAATCTTTAGAGAGTTGAGTATCTGCGGCCGATCTTGCGGGATGCGAGCTCCGGACCAGGACGCGATATTGCAAGCCTATTCACATGCCACAGTTCAGACCAAACAGCCCCTTTGTCATGACAAAGGTGTCGCGCAAAGAAAAAGGGTCCCTATCGACGATCTACCTTATCAGATCCAGTTCCCTTCCGAGAGGTCTCAATAGGATAGTCTCAGTTTTGAATGCGGTGGATCTAATTCCCCCGGTCACAATAACGTACACGAATTCCAATTTAGTTGGACACAGAATGCAATCAAAATAAAAAGAGTTCGAAGGATGTTATCAAACATCGGTTTGATAGGGCCTCTCATTGTGTTGAAATTGCATTTGTGAAACTCGTTTGTTATTTTTAATTCAAGGATTATTTATTTTATTTACTAAAAGTAAATAAAATAAATAATCCCTAAATTACAGTAAAATTGTCTACCTTTATTAATAAAGAAGCCCACCGCTTCTTTATACTTATTTTTGTATATAATTTTTATATGTTTTTATTAACATCTTATTGACAGACAGACTTGACGTTTAATTATTTTCAATAATTATTATCAACAATTTTGAGATCAATCAAATTAAACTCGACAAAATAAATACCCATACAGTATTTTTTGTGAATACATAATATAACAATCCGACATTCAAAATGTATATAGGCGGCTAAGAGCGCAAAAAAAAACATTTAAAGAAAACTGACTTGTAATTGTAGCTCATTACAAATAATGTCCCATTGATCATCCACGCATTTAATATTAGTAGATTAGACGAAAATCAAGCAACGTCCAAAGTGATTGATGTTTGTCCTCCAACCCCAAAATACTTTATACTTATTAAGCATCTTTGGCTTTCTAAAAATCGACAGTAAACACAATACCAACAATTGGTCTGATCAAACGCTATATTAAGTTCGCTTGTCATTTTAACTATCACTTCTAGCATCATCAGAAACAACAAAAAAAAAGCTGACTAGAAAAATAAGCTCTGCATTGATTAACTTAGAGTCAAAATTTCTACGGCATCATTAATCTCTAGGAAGCGCTGCTGAGAAAAGAGGTTATTGTCAGTTTCGTTTTATGGGTTATGATTTATGACCAATGACTCCCAACGGGTTTTAGTCTCGTGATAATCTTATTCAAGTTCACCTCTTGTGAGGTTCACAATGCTACCTAAATTAGCTATAGCCGTATCATAAGCCATTTTGATGTTTATAAGAGGTGCGTTTGGTTTACTGAACCGTGTGTGGTATGCATACACAAACAAGGTATGCCTTGTCATTTCATTTATGCTAGTTAAACTTTTTTGAATCATGAAGTTCATTTCCACACAATAAACAATCACATCGAGTCTCATTTTGTAAGAATTAATGATTATTTAATGTAGTGTACGCTGACTAAATAAGGGTAGATGGTTTTCTGGACAGCGATTTCAAATTGTGGATTATGATCAAACTGTTTGGTTGTTATCTTTGTTTTTTTCTTCGTGGTTATTTTCTGGGACAGATAAGGATATATATTTTATACAGCTATCATGCAAGTTTCGAAGTCGATCGTATCACGGGTGAACATACATGCAGTTCGTTAAAGTTTACAAAGAATTAAAGTAATTAACATAAAAAAAACTTGAACTAGAGAAGATACTATATTATTACGATTAAGCCGTGACAATGTTATCTGGTCGTACTTTCTATTTGTAAGTAATGTGGAATTTTTTGAATAAATATACCAATTTATACCAATTCTTTAATCAAACTAAAAATATATAATAATTTATACCTCATTGATATATAAATACTTTCACCTATAACCGTACACTTAGTATGACTTATAAAAATATACGTTAAAGATGCACTTTAATTTTACATTAATTTAATTTATAAACCCTAAAAGTAATATCAATAGGACTCTTTACAATGGTTCTGAGAATGTTCCTACGACAGTTGTTTTTTTTTACCCACAACAGGGCCAATCCGTCATATGACGCCGTTCCCTGAGGTAAAAAAATGTAAGTAAAAAGTTCCCCATTATTCAACCCTTTCATTGTGAACGTAAGTACAGATTAGTTTCAAGGGAAGGGATACAATCTAAATGCCGTGGCTCTGCGTAGACCATTCTTCGTGTGAAGATTTTTATTGATAAGGATATTGAAGTCATCTGTAAAAGGAGACAGTGTGATTACCGAGATGTGGACGAGTAGTAGTGAACCTAAGTACTCGATAGTGTTTACGCCAAGATTAATGTGTCAACTACTAATTTTATTTGATTTGGCATTTTTTTTTATTATGGTAATTACTGATGTGATATATTTCTTTTCTTGTTAATTTACTTAGATTAAAAAAAAAGCATTGTATTTTTTCGTAAACCGCGTTTGATTTTTTTTTTTATTTTGCTTGATAGAAAGTTATTTCATGACTTTTCTTATTTTTTACTTTGAGGTGAGAGTCATCATGTTTGCTTGTAAAATACATTGAAATAAATTACACCACATGGCATGATAGCACAGTTGCAAGATCTATTAATTAAAGGATAACCACCTTTTCCATATTATTTCTGTCGACACCTGCGAGGGACCAGGGAGAACAGGCTTGAGGAGAATCATTATGTCGCTCGACTTGTACTAACTACTGTAACTTTAAGAGGAATGAGCATTTGTTTAAACTAGTATATGTATAGTTTAAAGGCGATATCTAAGATCTTCTTTTGAGTGTTTTTTTTTTGCCATCAAGCAGGGATTTCTGTATTTCATAGCAATGGCATATTTGAAATTAATGGTAATTGAGTCAGTACTGCGTCATCTTTTTTATTAGGTGGCTTGCCTTTTTTAATCTCTCGTTTTGTTGAGGAGGGAAGTGGTTTTATTATATTGAAAATAGTCTTTGGACTTACTTTGATTGAATTTGTTGCGTGTCCCAAGATAGTTCAACTTTCCTTAGAGTGTCGAGCGTCCGAGCGATCCTAGTAAAAAAATGCCACAATTATCGCAGTTTGAATGAAACTGTATTGTGTAATTGAATGTATACGTCTGTATTACAATAATCATATGACTCTCATAATATATACTTCAATCATATTTGCTATAGAAGTATGATCGGCGCTCAAAAAATGACAGCAACTAAACTGTGCTTAAATGCAATTGTAAGCACAGTTGAGCTGTCAGACGCTGCACTCCCGCGCTAGCGGTGTGACGTTTCAGGTTTAGCCGAGAAATGCTAAAACTATGCTTTAGAAATGCAAAGGCGTGAAATGTCGTACTTTCTATAAGAATAAAGTTCTATAAGAGTAAAGTACTTTTTATAATATGTTTTTATCGTAGCTTTAATTGGTTGAACTATAATATTGGCCCTGTAACAAACGATAATTTAACAAATTTTATTTTTGAAATACGTAAAGGACAGGTGCGCAACCTGTCCTTTTCAATCTCGTGAGCGTGCGACTGAAATACGTACCTACCACAAGTCCGCGAGTCTAATACGCTCCGTTGTGGTAAGTAATAAACTACAGACGCTACATTGCAGTTTTTTTATCAACCTATTACAACATATATTCACAGAAACATTAATTGTATGGTCTGGTTTATTATTACGATGGCATATTAAATGCATGCGCGTAAAGTACACATTACTTTACGCGTGTGCACTTAATTTAGTTTCGAGTGTCACTATTTGACGTGATTTTTGTAGGAGATCGTGTATCTATTATATACTTGATCTTAACATACACCTACATAATAAATAGTTGGGTACGAGACTTGAAAACAAAATTTTAAACTGGTGTTCAAATCAATGTGTGTGACAAAATTTTGGATTTTGAGCGAGCTCAGTTTGTCTGTTCTTCATAATAGCCGCCCACACCATCACTGTACGAACAAAAAAGATTGTATACCAATCTACTTTACTAAGAAAAAAATAAAATAACATGCATTCTGTAAAGATAATAATTATAAAGCAATACGTGCTTAAACTTTTTTGATGTGTTTAATGGAACGCAAAAGTTTAAAGGTAATCATTATTTGGTTTTAAAGGACAATCGTTTTATTATTATATTTGCAAAATTTCCACCTAACTACAAACGGACAACAATTTTTTTTACTTCCGGGCGGTTTTTCGTTGAAAAAGTGGTTATTTTGACCAATTTGAGAACAGTGCGTGTATTAAAAAAAAAAACAGTAAAACTAAGCAACACGCATCATTTACAGAAACTGCATGTTATTTTATCTTTTTTTTTAGTAGAGTAGATTGGTACACAATCTTTTTTGTTCTCGGAAACATATACTGGTGAATTTTAAAAATATAAACTTTTCGAATGTGTTTTATTTTCATTAAAATAAATGCTTGATAAATTTGGTATTTATCTCACTTTTATCATTTTGAGATATACGGTGCGACGGCATTTGACTACTGATGAATTGCGGAGAGCTGTAGGAATGCTACAAGAGGGAAGAAATCAGTCCCAGGTATCTTAACATTTTGGTTTTAATAGGAGCGTGATTTGTCGTCTTTGGCAGCGTTATGTTAAAACAGGGGATCCTGCGGAGTAGCACCCAGGACGTGGAAGCAGTACAACTGCTCGACAGGACCAATACGTCATACAAGACGTTAGCCGGTGTTAACCGTCCGGGAGATAGGTTTAAAGCTACAATTCTCAAGCGGTGTTGTTGTTAGCCACCAAACCGTGAGAAATAGGCTGCATGAATACGGCCTACGAGCACGACGCCCAATTAGGTGCCCACCTATACGCCATGATAATCGCGCCCGTCGAAACGAATGGTGTAGGGAACACTTGACATGGACCCAGGAGCAATGGGATAAAATTTTATTTTGCAATGAGTCCCGGTTTGGAATTAGGCCTGATACGAAAAGGGTAAGAGTGTATCGTCATCCTGGAAATGCTGAATGGCTGAGATGCGTCCAGGAAGTGCACCCTTACAGTGGCTTCACAGTGATGGTACGGGCGGGTATTATGAAGAACAGACGAACTGATCTTGTTTTTGTAGATGGCAATATAAACGCTAAAATTTACATTGAAGATGTCCTCGGGCCTTAGTTCACCCATTTGCACAAAGTCTTGGCTCAGATTTCACACTGCTGCATGACAATGCGCGTTCGCATACAGCTTGGAGAATTAGAGAGTACTTGGCAATGAAAAACATCCGGGTATTGCTGTGGCCTGTACAATCGCCAGACCTCAATCCCATCGACCACGCATGGGACATGCTCCAGAGACGTGTTCTAGAGACCCTGGACGGAGTGTCGACAACCCAACAACTGAAAGACTTGTTAACATTCCATTAGGAGCGATTGCCGCAGGACCAGATAAATAGTCTTATAAATTCAATGAAATATCGCTACCAACAAGTTTTAAATACCAGAGGCGGTCACACTTTGTATTGAATTACCAAATAACAAAAATAATAATTGATAAATTTGTCAAACATGAAAAGTTTAATTTCGTTTTAACTTTATTTTATACTACATTATGTAACGGTACACATATTGTTAATTATTGTGATTAAATTAACAATCAAATGAAGGATTTTGTTTCTTTACTCACTAATGCATCAAAGAATGCTTAGTTATTATTTATAAAATGTAATATCTATTAATTCCCTAATACATAATTAAATAATGATAATAAGAGACTCCTGAAGGAACTCCTTTGAGAAAATGATAAAAACTGACAAGTATTATGTTTATTTTTGTTTTAAACTTTGCACACATAAAAAGAAATCAACTTACTGTTTAATACAGAACATAAAGGAACATTGATGTAAAAATATAGCCGAGAAATCCCAAAACCCAAATCCCAGTTTTATTTTAATATCTCCATTACAAAATAATCCTAAATCCAAACAGTTTCTACATTCATTTTGATATTTTGATACACAAAAAATATCTATGAAATCCAAGCTACATTTTAATTACCTCTATCAACGGATGTCCTAATATACCATAGAATTTTATAGCTCATTTTTTGTTTACACAGAGCGATATGCTTAATTAAGTGGACGATTAAAATGAAGTCAAAACATTGTCCACTGAACCAACGGACCGGAGCAAGTCAGTGTAAATTGTTTTTTATACATCCTGTTTTAATTAAATTTTTAGTTTATTGAGGTCTGCATTTTAAGGCGTTGAAAGACAAATAATAAAATAACAAAGTGTTTTGTGGTTACGGTAATGATTTTACGTAACTTTTCTCTTATGCACTTAGGAAAATACTAATTCAGATTTACTAATTGTAATTCTCAGTATTCGTTCCGATATGACTAAAAATAAATAATCTCACTGGGTCTTTCGTCGTTTCGGCCCGGTCTGGATTTATTTTTTTCGTCGATTTGGTCCACTCCATAAAAAAACATTTTTCAGTGAGTCAGTACAGTTTGTAAATAGAAAAGAGTTAAATATTGAAATGAAACTAAATAATTGGGTTACATAAATCAGTCTTTTAGATCAAAATCAATGGTTGTAAATAATTATATGTATGTATTTGTACATAAAGTTAAACACCGTTAAACAGTAACCATAAAAACAAAAAAAGTCAAAGTCTTGGTAGTATTTATTTTTTTTGTTTTAACTTTTGTTGTAATCTACTTAGATATAAAACCTATTTATATCTTAGTAGATATAAATAGGTTTTTTATTAATATTCATATATATATTCGACTGGCCTGGTCTGGTGGTTAGTGATCCTGACTGCTGAGCCAGAGGTCGTGTGTTCGATTCCCACCCAGGACAAATAAATGTGTGATGAGCGTAACATTTATTCTATGTCTGGTAATATATAAGTATGTTTAACGGCACTCATGGTTACCATAGTACAAGCTCTGCCTAGATGAGATCAGACGGCCGTGTGTGACGTTGTGTCAAGTTATTTTTATTTATATCCGTGGGTGTACCTTAAAGTTGGTGAGTTTTTCAACCTGCGGACTTTCTTCCATTACGTAGAGAAATCCATCAGAGACTAATTCTATTAGTAGGTGTGCCAACTTAGAACACAATTTGACGTGTAGTTTTCCAAGGTTTTGTGGTGATAGTCGACTATCAACAGTTTTTGTACTTTTTAGGCACTAGACATCCATAATTTTGGAAAAAAATATTTTTTTCTAAATTGATTTACTTCTTTTCTTGAATAATCTATTTATTTATATCTACCGTTGAAAGGTGGAACATAAACATTACCTCACTAAACTACTAGAACAAAAAATGCAAAATCCTATTTACTTACTGACAACAGGACCTTGATAATGAAGGAAGTGAATCATCGTTTCGACCCGCTAACCAAAACCAAACAGGGCTGAAACGACGAAAGACCCACCTGAATAGGATAATAAAAGTTCCTTGATAATAACAATTCGAAATGCTCTTTAGGAGAAAAGTATTTATACGACACATTTCTCCTTTAATTAACTGTTTGATTGCTACATTAAAAGCAAATGGAATCGCATTTAATGGCTACCAAACACATTCGCACCTATTGTTACGAGTACGTTAATGCCACTAAACATTGCAATCTATTAATTGTAAAGAACCACATATAATTATCCGTGTAATAAATAATAATTACTTTATTTATGTCACTGTATTGTCGTATAGGTTATTGTAAAAAACATGTAGTAGGGAAGTAAGTACGCGTACACGCATAACTACGTCATATGAACTATACTTAAGATTGGTCTTAACTTGTTTGTTGATATATGAGATAAACGAGAAATGTAAGCATATCTAATGAAAGAAATCTTATTAGCGATAACACGACTCTACATAATAATATTAGCAATCTCAACGCGCCACTTTTCCCTAACGGAAAATAGGGTTACTATAACATTATTGCAGAGTTAGTGGCTTATTAATTACGATGATACAGCAATATTCCATTCAGTTAAACCTCACCCGCACTTTACGGATGTTGGCAGATATTCGTAAAATTAAAAAAAACAGTAAACACCTAACAAAGCTTGCTATAATGTCAATTACATATACGGTAATTTATTGCATAATTGCTAGTTGAGGATTCTTTTATACGTGATAGCGGTAATAAAAATAAAAGGAAAAATCTTAAATTTATTTTCAGGTTCAAATGAAATTTATATCAAAGAGCAACGCTGTTTATGAGATGTAACTTTTTTGTGTTTACCGAATTTAAGAATATTTTCAAAAGGGAATGCCCATTAAATGCCTGAAATGGACAGAAATTACTAGTACTCCAAATTTTTTATTACAATTAAACATGTCGCCTCCCGGCAAAAAAAGTGTCATATTACAAAAAAAGTGTCATATCACATGTTAGGTACGTTTTAACATTTTTATAGCATTGAATAGCAAATGTTGCATTTGGTCAGTTGTAAAAAGATCGTTATTAGCTCAATGAAAAAGGGAACAAAGTTCCCTTTTTCACTGAGTTCTGTTCAATTCACAGGCATAAAAGTCGTGTTTTCTCGAAATTGCTGTTTTTATATTATGACACTTTTTTTGCCGGGAGGCGATGTGTAGGCACACAGTAGTGCTAACTAAGCAGCTTTGATTATAAACTCAAACTTAAGAGTTAATAATATCGAAGCTAAGTAATTTGTGATATGTACGCACGGCCTTTGATTTTTTGATTTCGCAAGGGATTTCAGTTGTGAACGCGGTACCGCGCCTTAATGTGTCCCTTACCTTAACTCTCTTGACTTTTTGTAACCAAATTGTAACCTTCTGAAAAATATAACAAGTGAAATTTTCAACAAGTATTATTGAACTTCCTCAAACATGCCAAACAACTGGTAGAACGCATAGATCCCATAAACATGTATGATTATATAATTCTTAAGTTTGTTTAACTACGGTAAAAATATAACGATTATTATAGTATTTAACTTGATATCTGTGTGTTTCACACGACTGAGTGAGTGACATTTGGTCAAACAGTTTTACAGATTTAGTGTAACATTGAACTAGTAGCACAGTTATCATTAGTTTAGTATAATATGTATCGTAAATCTACCTCTAAGGGTGGAAATTTACATAAATACATACACTTACGCTTATATCCCCAAAGGGGTAAACAGAGGTGTATCAAACCCCCACATTTTGCCAACTATAATTTGATCCACTCACGTAGTAGGAGGCAAGCCTGCTGCCAACGGGGCACTTTGGGAATTAAAGATGGGAATGGGAAATGGAAATGTAGGCAAGAAGGGAAAGAAAAGAATATTTTTTTAAAGACAACTCCCGCGTTAGGAATGACTCGTGTGGCGCGGGGGACTTTACAAACATACAAACAACGGACACAAAGAACACCCAGAACCGGGTTTGAATCGAACCCACGACCTATGGCGAAGCAGTCAGGGTCACTAACTACTACGCCAACAGGCCAGTCAAATATTGCTTATACGGTAGGATTTTCATGCCGTTTTCACTAATAGACAGAGTGTGTGATTGATAATTATTGTTGTCGGTTGTTGTGTGTGTCGGGTTGCTAGTTATTTATAATGAAACTGTTTGAAACTTGATAACACTTTTTCTTTTCTTCAATTGTAATCAAACATCAAATGCACGTGGTGTTAACCTGTAATTAATTGTTGCACTGAATTATGTCTCCTTAGTCAGTAAATCCTGATCAATGTGTTAGTGTAATTAATTGTTGGTTGACCTAACAAATAAATAAATTGTCTGTTACCAGGAAGTCCGGGCTGTTCGAAATTTAAGGGATGAATAATTCAACTAATTACAACTTATCATAATTTAGGCACACTGAAGTCGGTGCTACTTTTTTTTTAAGACGATTATCTTTTATCCTAACTAATATTATACGCGAAAGTGAGTTTGTTTCTTTATTACGCTTTTCCGACTAAAATTACTCAACCAATCATTACGAATATTGCATGAATATTTAGAAACAAAAATACTTCCCAAGGGATCCTTACCTGAATTAGTTAAAAACATATTGTACATTACCGCAAACGAAACCGCAGGTAAAAGCTAGTCTTTTATATAACTAAGTTGACCGAAAACCACATGGTCCGGTTGATGGTAACCAACTGCCATTTGTGCGTTGTCCCGTTCATGGGAGCTAACTTATCGTATAAAATTTTATCGAAATCAGACATTAAAAAAAAATTACGGGTTGACTTGAGAACCTCCTCCGGTTTTTTGTCCGTTAAAAACAGACTTAGATACACTAGTTACTTATTTGCGATCTATTCTAGGGTATACTGGACAAATCAGACTGCTCCAATTTGAGCAGTAACTTTACTTTTTGAATACTCTTATTTTTCTCAAAGCTTGAATAGATAAACTAATTCAAATTGATTATTTACATTTTTCCATGAAATTTGCGGTGTAATTATAACTCTTAAATAAATTTTAATTCTTGTATAAAATTACTAAATCTACAATTGTTTCTTAAACAACCAAACACTATAACTGCTGCAATAACAACGATAGTATAACAAGAGTTCAGAGCACGCTTAGTGTTCCCGGAATTAATTTAGAAATTGTTCTCGGCAAAATTTAATTTAGCTTACTTCAAAAGCAAGAACCACCACTCCAAAACACATCCGGCCTTGCAAGCAAACTACTTAAATAAATTAAATCGAATGGGTCTCTCCAAAATTAGTAGTTTCATCTAATTTGAAGGCCAGATCAAACATATATGTGGTCTCATATCGTTGTTCGGGTTGAAATTCTCTGTTTCCGGTCAAAAAGTTCGGTCAATTCGGTTAGTTTGGTGCTTCTGTAATTGAGTTGTAAAATAGTAATGATAGGGTTAATGGTCATTACGCGTACTGCGGTACAGTAATTTAAGTTTTAGTTTTAAATTATTCCGAACCACTCGCTTCTGTCCTAGATCAAATGAAGAGTCTTAATTATATGGTATCACAATAACGTTAAATTATACAGATACTAGTTGTAGCATATTATTTTGTGTTGCTAAAATCTGAATTTCAAGCCAGTTAAGGCCGAAAACAAATTTGGGAAATACCTAATTGCGAGCAGCTTACTTCACAATGATAAAATAGATTTAACTAGCCCGTTGCCAGCTCAACAGGAAGATCTGAAAAGTTAGAAGTAGTTAATGCGTTGTCATAAAAAAAAATTCACTGGGTTTGGAGTTACTTGACGGAATTTCAACTGTGACAAGGAAGACAAACCCATCCTCCCAAATCAAACTTGACTCTAGCGATGGCAATAGTCAAGATGAAACTTTTTAGGGTTACGAGAAACAGAGAAGTCAAACCGCGCTGTTATTATGTACCTACAACTCAAGCTACCTCAACTTTGAGCCAGGGTATGAATTAGCAACATAACTGATGCTAATTCATACCCTGGCTCGAAGTGACGCTTCGACGTACATGCTCACCAATTCAGCCCATTCAAAGTATAATCAAAATGTATTTACAAAAGAAATATTGATTAGTGTGCTAAAACACACAATAAAAACTATGCTGCCTTGGACCTAGATAGCGTTGTTTATGTCGTCGTTCTATATACTCAGAATAATTTATGAATCAGGCTCCACTAAATTTCATATGTGAAATGTTAAACAATCCAAAAATATAATATACATCAAATTTACATACAAAATTAGAAACATTTACTACCAATAACCAGCTGAAAAGCAAACATTTTAAACACGTATCGTCCAACAGTATAAATGAAAACAGATTTACTAGTTTGTTGAAGCAAATTGAGCGCGTACAAGCGGACGCCGTGGTTTGTATTGAGCTTGAGAGCATAACTCTTCTTATCGCTGGCTACCGGTCCTACTCACCGCTTTTATTTAGAATTTGGTGAGTATAAATGAAGCTAATAAAGACCTTCTTAACATTTGAAGGTGGAAAGGAAATAAACTCAAATTGAAATGATCATGAAAAAAAAAACGTGACGTTATTTTCGACTCGATGATTTATATATATGTAATGTTTTCAAAGATCGTGGGTCACATGTTACTAGTATTTTTATTAGTCGCTCCTCGTTTAGTGGGGTCCTGCAAAAACATTTTAAATTTATTTATATGTATTTTTAGAGTAGAATATTCCACCCACCACAAAAGCAAAACTGGAGGTGGCTGCTTTAAAGATCCGTTCCATGAACACTTCCCCGGGCCAGACAGAATATCTACCTAAATATTATCACTCACTGGTCTTAGTCCGCAATCACATAAAGGGTTTTAAAGAACTGTTCGACGCTTTGCTGCTGTTCAGACGGTTCCCTAGCTGTTGGAAGTGCAAAACCGGAACTGTCGATTTAGTTTCATCAGACTAATTTAATATACCCCAGGTGTCGCAGGCGCGATCCCAAGCTACTGATGTTGACCAAGTCGGGAGGGGGGGAGGGGGGGGATGATATTCATGGGGTGGGGTGTTATATTCTCGCAAATTAAGGATGTTGTAGTTCGTTCAATTTCAACGTACGACTAATGAAGCTATCGAGGTTTTTTTTACCTTTAATAGTAACTTAGGTTACACACTACTTGCGGTACATTCTTTCTACTTTCACTTAAATACACAGCAAATACGACGGACATTCTAACGGTACGGTGGTAACCACCAAAACATTGAAAATGGTCGACGTAATAAAGTAAATCTATATATATAAGTAAATCTAAAATATATTATATATCCGAGTTGCTGATACTAGGCTAATTATTTGAAAACCCAACTCTGACTCCAAAGTACCTAACTATGATTTCGATATAGTGATTAATACCATAACTCCACGCTGAAAAGAAGTTATTTATGTAATGCAGTCAATGATACCTACATCATATTATGTCAGTAATGAATGTTGAGTTAATTCAGTTAGCCAGACAAGCTTCCATTGCAGGACAGTTAGCTTGACGAAAGCCAGGCCAATTCTGGAACACAAGTATCCAATAATATGTTTAATGCTTATACATACAGTTACTTCATAATGTTATCTGACTTTGCTGATGAAAACCATATGCTGAACACGCAATGAGGTCGAGTATGTAGCATGAAATCATTATGATATCGGTTCATACACGGTTATTTCGCAACCTTTTTACACAGATTCGTAAATAATACTTTAATAGACACCATCATTCGTTTCCCATAGTTGCAAAATAATGTGTGAATTTTTCACCATATTTGACGGCTGCACCAATCCCTTCATTAAATACGTATTCATAAGTAGATACTATATTAATTCTAATTGCTGAAACACATAAATATCCACCATATATAATCGTGAAGTTGGCTATACGTTCACTATATTTCATCTCGTGTTTCTAACACGACAAAGATAGGCATAAAGATATTGACTTTTTATTTATTGACATTTTCTAATGTACATTGGAGACTATTCATCATGCTGGCCTTCGATACCACCGCTTCTGATAACACACTTCATTGTTTGCTGTACGCATAATGGATTATTGATAAAACACGTGGGTGTCCCTAATCTCCAGACCGAGGGAAATCTACTGAGAAGTCGATTCGACCAAAATATATTAAGGTAATGCCTTCGGTAATGAATGATCATGGTCAGATATTAAGTGGACACGATTTATCGCCGTTCCGTCTTAATGTAGAAATTTCTGATAACGTGCCTGTTCAGTTAAATGTTGTAACAGTAATCTAACGCATAGTAACGTGTATGAACACATTAGTCACTGTAACGATAGAAATTTCTCTCAGATTAGCCACTGGTGCTCAGGGCCGTTTCGAACTTTTTTTTCTTAGAGAAAAATTATAAAGTTCAAAGTTTACAATTTGTCTTTTAAAATATTTGGAACTTTTCTACATTTATTAATGAATAATCGTATATTATATATTTATATAAAATATTAGACTCACATTAATTACATATTTTGCTTTGGAAAAGTATTTACGTATAATTTTAATATCACATATTAAATGTTATTTTATACTATAAATAACATTTAATTAATTACATAAATTACCATAACATTTGTAAAATTATATTTTTAATCATGAAAATTGTTATTAATGGCAATAAAAAAGTATTCACTGTAATGATTATATGAATGTGGCCTATATAAAGTTAATATAAAAATAGATTTTCGTTTCATTCGTAGTTCACACATAAATATGATAATATGTATTATTTGAACTTTTTAATTTAACTTTTATAATAACGACTGTAGAATGTTTAATTCATCAAAGTCGTTTGAAATAAAAACAAAATGTGAATCTTCTCATAAAGCTGAGAGTAACGTAAAATTCAAAAGTAAATTAAAATAATCGTATTGTTGTGGCAAATATTGAATTTAACCTGAAAAACCAATCAGATTCGTTTAAATAAAAATGTTGGCGAACACAAACGAATCTGAACGAGAGCCAATATTGCAGAGTTGTATCTGAGGGTAAAGTTTTAAGTGGAGTAAGTTCAACCCAGTGCGGATTTCCCTCGAGCAATTATAGAAACAATAAACCTAAAATTGATGCAGCGTCCTGAAACAGGCCGCGGTCACCGATCCCGACTTTCCACCAATTACGCGACTTCCCTACCCCGACCCACTTTGAAGAATGGAAATTCATTAAGAGCTATTCAAATTATCACAATGTGACTATTAGAGACCCATTCAATTTTTAATTAATCTAGAGAAGCGCGTCAGAAAGGAAGTACTGATGGCGGCGGTGAAAAATAATAAAATCACCTTCAAGAGCAACTATGTTCAATAGCGGTTTCACCGAACGAAGTCTTTGATGTTTACCTTTTATTGCTATAATGGGGAACTATTTGGTGCCATTTTACAGAAATATGTGCAGGAGCTGCGAACTGGCAAAACTTGATGGAAATAGAAAATAGGAACGACTATTAAAACACTCTTACACGTAATAAGCGCGCGGAAAGGAATGTTTTGCATACAATTAAACGGAGAAATCACAATTTAATATAATACAAAATGATAACTTCTTTAATTATTTTAACTATCACGCATACCGCTTCACGTCTAGTACTATGTACTCACGTGGAACTAATCTAAATGAAATGAAATTTCACTCCCCAAGACAACACAGTACAAAATGTGCGTGTACTAAAAATTTAGTATTAAAATAAATACTAGTCGCATTCTTTGGAATAAGACGAAGGCTGAACAAAGTTTTCAATTTCGCTGTACGAGGTAACAATTTCAATCTAAAATTGGTCGCTCCAGATGTTCATGAGCAAATAACTTACACCGACTAAAATGAACCCTAAATCTTCGCCGGGTGGATGGTTCCGCGCCAAGAATTGAATTTGCCTCGCATTCTCACACATGTATTAAGATACCTATGGTATGCTTTAAATATAAAGTTACCAACTGGCTCTGAGCTCTGACTTTAATCTTATGTTACAATTTGTAAGCTGGAATTAGATTATGTAATGTTCATTTAAATAGGCAGCACTATCTATTATTAAAAAATATGCCATTTTTAGGGTTCCGTTCCCCAAAAGGAAATAATGGAACGCTTATAACGTTGTGCGTCTGTCTGTCTGTCTGTCTGTCTGACTGTCTGTCAAGACTCTTTTTCTCAGGAGCCCGTGGACGCATGAAGTTAAAATTAATATCAAATACGGTCTGCGGTCCCTTGAAACTGTAAAAAAATCAAGCTTTTAAGTCGACGTAACCAAAAGATATGGCCGTTAAGCCTTAGATTTTAACAAATTTGACCATTTTGCAGGTAAATCAAAACCTATATGGTATTTCCCATTGACCTAGAATCATGAAATTTGGTAAGAAGCAAGGTCTGATAGCACAAGTAAATAAGTTGTTATTTGTTATTATATAGCATAAAAA
Organism: Euplagia quadripunctaria; assembly: GCA_963859945.1. Lineage (NCBI taxonomy): Eukaryota > Metazoa > Arthropoda > Insecta > Lepidoptera > Erebidae > Euplagia > Euplagia quadripunctaria. The sequence continues at coordinate 17,657,046 of OY982569.1, read as the reverse complement.
ATAGTTTTTGTGAAAACAAACTTATATTTTGCGGTTGGAAGGTTGACTTTATCGTACATCGATATAATATATACGAGAGTTTTTTTTGATAAGTAGATAACACTTTATTTGTACACTAGTCTTACATACATACATATGTCATACAGTAATGTACTGTAATAATGTACAAAGGGCGGCCTTATTGCAAAATGCAATCTCTTCCAGGCAACCTTAGAATGGATCAACGTGTTTCGAAAAGACTGTTGTAGTTGAAGCTGCATTTCAAAATTATAAGTTTGTATTTTGAAAAGACGGCCAAAAATCTTCAAAAATTGATTCCCGAGATGGGCGTACTATCTACACACAAGTTTGTTTGCTTACGGGACCCTCGGTGCGCGAGTCAGACTCGCACTTGTCCGGGTTTTTGTAGCAGTTTAACGTAAATTTTGTGGAGTCTATTGAGTAGGTAGCTAAAAATTATAAATATTGGGATTACATGGTTCTAATTGGATTTATATGCAGGCTCTAGGGTACATCAATATTAAGGATAAATTTAACACTCCATGAAAGTAGTGCATAACATAAAACTCAATTTACTAATACCTAAAAATCAAAAAGTCTTAAATTCAACCAAAACATTTTGGCTAGCAACATCGAGACTACGCCGCCTAGATCCTCGTTTGAATTAAGTACTCTTGCCTATTCACTAGAGAGGATGTTAATTAAGGCTCTGAAAGCATTAGTAAAAAGCTTGAGCCTTTTGAATAAGCTCCGTTGCAGTACGAAGTTGAACCGTGTGTTTAAAATTGATGAAGCACGTTTATCATTGAAACTGTACTCTGTTTAAGCTTTGGTGTTAGAGAGTAAGGTTTCTTTGTGTGGAATTTAATAATATGTAACGTTTATTGCGTAAGTCTTCTTACCTCGTTCTTTTTCATTTGATGCTTAAATTTGTTTTATGGCCCTGTCAATTCCATATTTTGTAGACATTAATTTCTGTGTATGCGTATGTATAGTATAGTAACGTACACATCTCTAAGAAATAAAAAGTTAATACGTATGACCATTGAAAAAACATATTTCATTGAAATAGTTTGCATTAATCAGTGTACTTTCTCCTAAATATAATAACACAATTTAATCAATTTAACAAATTCCGGTTATAAGTAAATTCTCGTTTTCAACTCAAATTCAAAACAAACTCCTCTAAAATGTCTAATAATAATTAATTTTATTGTTTTCGCAAACGAAATTGATCGAAACGGATTGCTAAAATTGCTAAGATCATCCGAAACTTGGATAAGATAAATTGAACGATACAAATTTCACTTTAAAATTTGTAAGTAACAGTAAAGTTTTGAACTAATGAAAAGTATTTGGAAGTACAATTATGATCCTAAAATAACATTTCACTTTGGGTACAGATAAATTGGTTTCACTTGTGCCTAACGTAACTCGTTCATTAGCGTTTAAATAAATTCATTAATAAGCCTGGGTAGAGACAAGCAGTCAACGCACAGATCTATAAATCAAATAGTGAGGGAGTGTCAGAGACAAAAGGACGACAGCAAGCGTGACGGTATGGCATAACATACTGCTAGATAGTTCAGACAACAACATTATGAAAGCATTAAAATGAGTGCTCCTAAAACATTATAACCTAATAGGACACCTATATATATATATGGAATTTGTTTGAACTAGCCATTCATGAGATAAGATTATCATTAACAATGAAAGAAAATATTTGTGAAGGAAAGAAGGGAGGGAAATAATTAACTAGATCACTTGTGTTTTAAAAAAAGGGAAAGCTCAATACAATAAAAGCTTATGAAATATAGAAAATGAAAGAAAACAGTTTTATACTTCACTAGTATGAAAGTGGATGAAAGATCAAATGAAAAAAACACCGAAAATCAATAATAGTAAATTAAACTATGAACTAAACTAGAATTGGTTCACCGCTACCGCTAAATGTCACAAGGCAAGAATGAAAATGATTTTAGTTACACTCGTTCCAGTTCAAATATAAAAAAAAAAAAATGGTCACGATCTAGCATCATGCATTGTTGAGAAGTCATCTGAACAATGTGGTCAAAAAACAAAACTGTTCGGTTACACCATATTTATAATTCAGATTAAATTAGTATAATCAGATTAATGTGTTGTTCATTCGGTGGGTCAGTATAACCAGCAATACTCTACATCCAAACTCGGTTCCCACCAAGATCTTTCTTCACATTCGATGTGGCACGCACATTAATCTAGGTAACGGACTTATAACAACGCTAAGCAACGCCCTCGTGTTCCTATTGTTGCATCTTATATATAATGTACGCTTGACAACTTTATAACTACGGTGATGTGTTATTTATGCGCCGACTCGCTGACTGTAGTGACGTAGTCGGTTTTAAAAATGTTCGGTCTTCGGTTTAATTTATGCCTTTTCGAACATAGCAAAGATGTATTGATTAGGCCGCTTTCAACTTAAGAAGTAAAACAATTCATATATTGAGTATTACAAAAGTGAGGAAAGATTTATTGGAAAATAAAATATAATTGACTGACTTGGTCATAAATATAATCAGAATAACCTTAATCTTAATCTATTCTTCTTTTTTTTTTTCTTTTTAAAAAAAGACAACTCCCGCATTAGGAATTACTCCTGTGTTGCGGGGGACTTTACAAACATAGAAACAACGAACACAAAGAACACCCAGACTCAGGTGGGAATCGAACCCACGACCTATAAGCATAGCGGTCAGGGTCACTAAAATAAACTCATATTTCACACTGCTTTAAAACATAGTTAAGTAGCGAAGCTTTACGTTAATAAAACAATGTGACAAATTTATTGTAACAGCTTTTTTGTTACTTTATTTACAAAGGTAGCTCGGTAATATTTTATGGAATATGATTAATGATAAGAGCAGACTGAAGAACTCTCCTAACAAAGCCAGTTAGCGTTCATAGTTTTTCAGAAATTATATATTTTTTTCAAACACTTTTCTTTTCAAAAAAGAAACCTTTTCCTTACTCTCAAATATAAAAGTTTCCTCTTCACAAAACTGATTCGGGCAAGAGCTTGTACATCTTGATGTGTTCAAAGATATTCGTTGAAAAAATCGTATCATCCCTCGATGCCTCAACTTCCTTTGACACCGCATAACGTGCACACACACATACTCACGAAAGCGAAGAAAATCACCTTTAACCCTAAACTGATTCCGTAGCAAAGGTCGTTAAGGAAGGCAATGTAGCGAGGCGCCTTCCGACCGATTTATCTGTGTTAGCGTTCCCACCACGCCATCTATCGCACGTTAAAAATGACAGCATCATGTTTTTCTTCACGACACATTGAATACCATACTCGTTTACATATTTTTCAATTTTACTCCATCGTAAGACTGTTACGTTTATATATAAAGCTTTGCGTTAATTTATGTTATACTAGCAACCCGCTTCGGCTTCGCACGGGTAGCAGTGATATCTTCAACAATCATCGTCATATTTCAACCAATTTACATAAAACCTTAACAAATAATACACTTAAACCTTCCTCATGAATCGCTCTATCTATTAGTGAATACCGCATGAAAATCCGTTGAATAGTTTTTGAGTTTATCGCGAACAGACAGACAGACGCGGCGGAGGACTTTGTTTTATAATATGTAGTGATGTAGTGAAGATCCTGACTGCATAACATTTAAAACATTGCTTTATGTCGACTTTAAAAAAAAGCATACGCAGACGTAGCATACAAGAATCGTAATGTTAAGCGGTTACCATAATCTAAAATCATACAACACTACTCTCGTTATTGCTGAAAACCCTATCTAGAACATAGCATTAGTTATCCCACTCACGAGCAAAATATAACATTACGCTAATAGCACTGGTTAACGATTATCTTCTATAAGGCGACGTTACCAGTTGTAAGTTACAGCCCCAGTAGGGTGGTACCAAGACGTGCAGCACTCTATAATGACCTACCCCTTTCATAACCTAAAAAGAAAAGCAAAACTAACGGTACTTACGAAACGGTAATAACGGACAGTTATTGTTGTCTTAAAACAGCAATGATAGCCGTCAACAAACCAAATGCAACAACAGAACTCACAACAGCGTATCTAACTTAATCTCGTCACGATCCCAACAAGGAAACCCTTAGCGTTTCTACAAAACACCTTTATATCGAATGACTTGACGTTCCACAGTGATATTAGTTATGATATCTTTATATAACTCTTTTCACGTAACGATAAATCTGGCACAAACAAAGTCAATACTATCGCCTTTTGTTGGCTGAACGTGACATAGAAAGTAAGTTTAAAGATTGAAAAATCTATCTTTATGTGGATCTTTGTGGCAACGTGCAATAGGAAAGCAATTTAAAACGAGAATTGATAGATGAAAGTGAGAGTTGATCAGGTTAGTGGTAATAGCTTATCGTTCAAATACACCAACAAATCAGCACCATAATATTACTATTGTTTACCCATAAAGTTTTACTGAAGCTAGTTGCAACACTGACATTTTAAATTTTGTTAAAGTCATTCATTAACACATATTAACGTTGGTAGATATTTATGAAAGTGATTCCTTGCACAAACAAGTAATTTTTGTATCCCCGCTTATCTAAACTTACTAATATTATAAAAATTAAGAGTTTGTTGTTTTGTTTGTTGGCGCTAATCTCAAAAACTACTGGTTCGAATTGAAAAATGATTTTAGTGTTGGATAGCCCATTTATCGAGGAAGGCTATTTAACATCAGGATACTACTAATAGGAGCAAAGCATCAATGAATAATGTTGCAAAAACGGGGAAATTTTACAAACGCGAACGAAGTTGCACGGGTCAGCTAGTAGTAAATAAATATACCTCTGTTTGCTTTCTTTCAATGTTTATTAATTACAAGGCCAAATCAAAATCAAGAATCAAAATTTTAAAAAAATCAAAAAAGAACATCAAATCATGAAAAAAAAATTTAAACTGCTCCTGAGTATATTTATAAGATGATAAATAAACGTCATCTTATGAAAATACTATTTTTGCGTTTATTTACAATCTTTTAGAAAATCTTCAAAATGGTTAATGGTAGATACTTACATATATTTTTAAATTTTCCCTTGCCGCTTAAACATACTTTTCGTACGTTTTCACCGCAAAGTGCTTTCATACCTTAAACTGAATCATTTATCAACAAATTGGAATATCTTCTTTCCGTGTCTTTTCTGAGAGTTGTGCCAATATTTCGCTAAGTAAACAAATGTTTGTTGAATTGCTGCAATTTTTTTTTGGTGGAATAGTTAATCCCAACTTTTTAAATATACTATTTGTAAATATTCAAAAAAAACTAATTTACGAATTTCAAAAAAGGATGTGCATTGAAAAATATTCACATATAATAATGTTCAGACATGTGGCTTAGACTTTCAACCATTTGCGAACAATACTAGTTTCTCTGTTAGCGCTCTGGCGTTGATGCTTCACGGTAATCACGGTTGCTTTAGAAAGGACAGGCGTTGTATAGGCCAGGAGCCAACGTCCGCGTGCCACCATTACCTCGTGTCACGAGGACACTGCACTCCACTCTCAAGTGGAGGACTCAGCGTGGTTGCAGCAGCACCACCACCACCATAGCTACGGCCTCTCAGCAGACCGTGGTTTTGTCCATGGTCCAAAGCGAGGGTGCGTCGGATTCTGCTGTCTCATTTTGCGAGGAGATGATGTTAGCTAAAGAGTTGGCTAAAAGATAACGGAAGAAAACCAGTAACAAGTAACGAAACCGTAGTAGAGTACCATAGAATCAGACAAAAAACGTAGAAAACTGAAACACATTGTGATTTTTTTATTTATTTGGAATTATTTTAAACTTTGGTCTGTGACTTGGATAAAAATATTTTCTAGCTTATTTCTATTTCATGCAAAACATATTCCTGTGAATTGTTGAAACATGAGGGGTTCGTCCGTTTGCACCTGATGTACTTCTATCTCCTACATGTCGTTATGTGATTTTAAAGAATAGCGATATGCAAACCGATGCTAACCGTGTAAACTATTTTTTAAATTCTTAATACATAATAATACCTAAGGTTACTGACTTTTTTAAGAACGATTTCGATCTGAATTGCCTGACGTTTCGACCAGGTTGCACTAGCCGTAGTTATAGACTGACTGTCAGCCTGTGACCTGTGAAATACCTATTTCGTTATCGCGTTCATTCCCGTATATATATATATTTATATCATGGAACGCAAAAATTTTAAAGTTAATAATTCTTCCAGATTAATTGGTTTGGTTTAGTCATTCACCTATGTAACCTATGGTTTAAACATAATATGTATAAATAGAACCGAACTTTAGTAAGGCGTCATTCTTGTTTAAAGTGGCGTGAAATGACGACACCGGACAATATCAATTAACGAACATAATACATCATCTTTTTTTTATAACACTGTTCATGCAGACGGTGTTGGCAAAGAACCTATTGAAGGCAGCCAGAGGTCTTCTTGCGCCTCTATGATTTATAATATAAACTCAAAAGAGGTTCCGCCATTCTGTTTAATATCTTTGATTTACGATAGAAACTACGCGCATAAGTGCCAGTTCCCTCGATGATATGTGGCGCGCCTGTTACGATTCACTCCTTTTTTTGTTCCAAGAATAATGACATAGTGTAGTCATTTTAATAACCGGGCCTCGGAGTCTCAACGGCCAGTGCCCAAGGCGCGAATTTTACAACGATTTATATTTTAGATGCAATTTTTATTAAGCGACGTGTTTCAAAAGCCGTAAATGCTGGCGGTAAACAGTAGGTACATACTTAGGGGTAATTGTTAAAAGGTTTTTAACTTTAAAAAAAATATTCTTAAATAGGTACTCTTCAAAACAAATTCTTATGCTAAAACATAAAAATCAAATTTGCAGTACAAAAAAAACAATATTCAAAATCCTGGTACTTACAGGTATTCTTTCTAGTTTACGTGATACATGAACACTGTCGTGACTTGCAGACATCGAGTTGTGTTTCAAGGGGATAACGCAATAACTCATCGCGCAGTGAGCCCGTCTCTAGAAAGTCACCAAGTTATTTCAAAGACAAATAGTTCTGATGTCACGACGAGAGGGAACCATCGATTGAAGAGCTTGCCATGTGCGCGCATGTTTGTAATCTCCTTCAAAGACAAACATAAGAAAAACATGGTTACTCTTCTATCTTACCACACTTAGGAGCATTTAAATAAAATTTTATCCGAATTAGGACCTTATGCCTACAACAAAAGGACGTATTGTGAGAAGTTTTACTGAATTATTATAAAGTTGCATTGCTAAAAGGCCCTCTAAGTACATTAAGTACCTACATGGCGTTTAGAATTCAAATGCTTCGTTAATGTTTTTATTTTGTTTCATATATAAACATAAAATCATTTGTAATCTTGCAATTTAATAAAAGCTCCAGCATGATGGACACAACGAAAAATTGTTTCCATGCCTTATTTATTCGAGACGCAAAAAACAGATTTGTAAAATGGTACAAGAAACTGTCAATCAAAATTTAACAAAAGACAATTTGCAACGGGTTGAATAAGTTGTTTACTTACGACGACGACGTACAAAATCAGCAAGATTGAATACCTCTAAAAACTAAACAGCACAAAAGCTAGTGTTTATTCAGAAGTAGCGGGGTGCACCTAAAAATACAAGACATGAATGACAAGCTATATTGAGAAATTGTGATTTTAAAGAGCTTTTGTACCAAGGTAATAGAGTTGAAAATTGTTGTTTCATTAGTAATATCGAAATACGTAATCCTTTTTGTCATTTCGTTATGTCTGTCAAAGTTGCCAATTGTTTACGGTTATTTTTGGCATAAAGACACCGTAAATGACAATCGTTTGTTCACCCTTTTGTCGAAGATAAATATCATAAATTTTTCATTGTCAAACTTTTGTTCCTTCTAATGCCACACAACTAGAATCAGATTTTGTATAAACGTGGAACCTTAACGTGGATAAAAAGTTTATGTACCAATAGATAACAATGATTAAATAATTAATTAGCCACATGACATTCTTATTTAAACATATCCATTTCGAGTTGTACAAAAAGGGTCATGTAACCACTTTAACCTTATCTTAGTGCGGATTCTCTGAGCAGGACGTAGGATACCTTAAATCATATCTCAATTGAGAGATGTAATTTGGTAGTCGTTCGAGGAGAGCCAAGAGTGGAATGGAGACATTTATTTGTATACTAGAAAAGTGAAGCTGAATATAAAAATAACTCAGATTTTAGTAATGTAAAGATCTACAGAACAACCGTATTTTTTTAATTATTAAAATTGTATAACAACCATACTAATATACCAAATATAAGTAATAATTTCAACTAAAACGTGCCTGTTTGCAATAGGGATGTGTTATTATCGACAAAATGATCAAAGATGTTTATGAAAACAAAACACATGAAGCGTTATAGGTATCTGTAAACGAAACTACACGAAAACTGGCGATATTCCTTGTTAACCAAGATTACGGGCAACACAATGGAAATAAATAAATCATAATATATAGTGGGCAAAGGATCATTTGAAGTTTCCCACCCGCAAACTTTTTACCAAAACGTATAGCAAACAATCAAAGGGCAAGTAAACCTTTTTACTCGCACATTTCGTTTTATACGCTTTTAGGGGTGATATAAAAGTGGAACATGGTTCATGTAATCAATAAACCTTTGAAATATTTTCTGAAGAAATGTGAAAAACATGCTCGGCCTCTTCTGAGGCAACCTTGTTATTAATATACCTGATTTTTTTCTAGCTGAAATAGAGTTTGTTTGACCTGTGAACTATTGTATTAGGTTATTTTTAAAGTATATATTTCACACTTAAGGAGATATTGATAGAATTTATGTACAGCAGTTGGCATTTATACCATTAATATTTCTATTACACTGGGAGCTTTATAAACCACACAAAAATAGGAAGTGTGATAGGCTACTTAGCAAAACTTGCGGTTACTTTGCTTAGTAACCAAATTGGTCTCTGATTATCATCTGAGATCATTTGACGTCATGTGGTGATAGATGCTAACAGCTATCATCTTATCATTAAGAAGATTGCAAAACTCAGTCCGTTTTATAGTTGGTATCTCTAAATACTAATAAAATTGACCAATTTATTGTGAATATTACACAATTATTAGAAAGATTGGCACTTATACCATTATCATTTCTATTACCCTGGGAGCATTAAAAAACGTACACAAAATAGCAAGCGTGATAGGCTTAATAATTAAATTGGTCTTTGGTTGTCATTTGAGATCATTTGTCGTTATTTGGTGATAGGTACTAAAACCTATCACCTTATTATTAAGAAGATTGCGAAACTCATTCCGTTTTATAGCTGGGATCTTTGAATACTAATAAAATTGACCAATTTTAAATATTACACAATTATTAATCGTAGAAAGACGATTCTTATCACAGAAATCTATATAAGGTACCTTAGCTTATTTAGATTTCTGTGACTCTTATAGATAGGCTGATATATTTGTCACCATAAATATTTTGAGTTGCTAAGTTGAGGTAAACACAATGTAACTTTACACGTAGACAAATTTATAAAGTTCATTTGTAAAAAATTCACTCTCTTACACCCTTCAGACCGACTTATTATATCGTGGCATCAAGTTGTTTTCTTTCTCGTTATGTAATTATATTTCAATGATGAAATAAAAATTCAAATCATATATACCTATCATCTACCGCGTCTCTTAATATTGAATCCCATCTATTAGAAGTCTTGTTTGTTTCCACACCAGACGATTCGACACATACCTACAATTTTGAAAGTCCATGTTTTGAAGCTAGATATTAATATGATTGTATGGTATGTGAAAAATCTCCAAAAATGGGCTACTTTAATAAGTGATGCTGACTTGGTCGCTAAATCTAAATTGAACATATTTTCATTTTTCATAAATTTTATACTGATAAGAGTATACTGATTCCAAATTGTTAGGGAATAGAACAAAACTGTTACAGATATAGAGGCCACAGTATCACACTTCTAGCAGTCATTTGAAATGCAACCATGTGATGCAAAGAATCTATATAATTTATTTGAAATCATCATTACCGTATATCTATCTACATCTTCCTAATTGCATTATGGTATGCAGCACACTGAGAATGTGAGAACTTTTATGTGTAATCCAAAAGAGGTCCGAAAATTATGCTCCTACATGTAATTATACAAAAAAATCATCATACACTCCTTAAGTATTATACACGTTAAATGTATCAATGGCTGAAATGGTTCTCTCAACATAAATAAGTATCTCAGAAGAAAAAAATGTACACATTTACATTCACCGTCTCTCTTCGATTCCTGCCTGGGGCACTCTAGACGGTAGGAATGAGTAATGACCGTAATCCGCTTGTGGTAAGCTTTAAGCGAAGGGTTAAGGCTCCTGCAAGCTATAACTTTTATATTTATTACGGCTAACTCGCGTCGACCCAACAAATCCGCCAACTGAATGGAAAATAAAAGTAGTATGATCCCATGTAGGATTTGGATCTTGTTATGAAACTTTTATGGGTTGTGTATATGAGACATAAGGATGTAATTAATTATATACATCTTTTTATACGATCCATTCCTGCAGATAAGTAACAAATTCTAGTATAAAGACACCAGAGACGTGTAAAGCTCCTGCTCCTGCTACTGTAAAGTCGAATAAAACTATCGCTTGAAATTTTGAGAGTTCCTACTCTCAAAATTTGCAGCGATAATTTTATTCGACTTTTTTATACTGTCTCAAAACAATGTTAAAATAGTAGACATCTTCTATAATTTCTTAGTCATGAGTAAATTTAGTAAAAACCGCTGTAATCAACTGAGTTTTGAGTTAATAATAACTAATGATTGCATGGCATTGGTAGTGTGTGACACATGTAGTATTTGTATGGCTGCGAAAAATATGGTTGTAAAAAGCTATAATGGCAATCAACAGGCTATGTTATGGTATGGTATTCACGGGTTGTTTTCCGCAACTCTACGTTTGCTGTACCCTATTTTGCGTGGCTTTGCTATTATATTTTGGATGGCCATCCCCACTCCTCAAGGTAGTTTATCAAACCTTAAATGTCACCTTTGACCTCGGGTAGAGTAATCGTTCACCCCAGGTTTTTGACCTGGAACAAACAAACCTTTTAATAACCACGCTTGGGAAAGCGGAGGTACATCACTGAGAGAAGAGATACAGAGAAATAGAGATATTTTTTCGTGTCTACTACAACTATACTTTTGTATAACGTGGAACCTACATCACAAAACAATATGTTATGCTTCAAGAAAACTAGTGCGTTACAAATAATTAAGTACATATACAAATAAATCAAAGTAAAAGATAATCCGATTAATTGTTAATTTTAGCATATATAATTGGCGACGTACTGATAAAAATCTTTAGCTAACTTATATGAGTATTGTTCATTTGATCACCTGAATAATTACCTGAACTAAAAGATAAAGGTTTATGCAAGATTCGTCTAAGCCAAAAAAAATCAATGTCAAGTAATATATCTACTAGGTGTATACCTACCTTTCAGCATGATATGTAACTTATAAAACTACTCCTATAAATAAACCCATGAGTTAATTTTATATTAGTTTATGAACAAAGTTCCTAAAATTCCTAGTTACAAAGGATCCCACGCGCTCGAAGAAACTTTGCTTATAAATTATTACAAACACTAACCTAAGTGTATCCGTTTTTAAGAAACAACATAAATTAGTTTCAAATAGATCCAAACTTTGGCATAAGCCATTTAATTTTGAATTACTTTACCAACAGTAGTTTAAGACATTATTTTTTCATACCGAGCGTAGCTTGACAGACGTTGTCCTTCAATATTGAAATGGGTACTTTGTAACTTCTAGTTGTTTTAGAAATTGATCCATTATTTTTATACATTTGCTTTCTGTTTTATTTTTTTCAACGTATTTCTTGAGCTAACGTCTTTAGTTACTTGTAGCTATAATTCTTTTTTAATATTTCTCACTGATACTTAGTTATCAGTTTATTGTAGCATTTGCTGAGAATAGTGTCGTGTTTTGTTTACGTATTATGTTAAAAAATAAATGCTATTCTAAATAAGCTTGTATCCTAAAGCAACGAAATTAATTATAAGCTGGAAAAAGTTTACTCTCAGAAACCCGTAATCTAATGATAAAAATATTGTAATAAATAAAAAATATTAATGATACAAAAATACTTCCCGTTATATAAAGAAAAATGAAACATTCCAAAATATTACGCCGACGAAAGATCAGACCCATTCCTACGTTACTATCGATGAAACGAGTTAATTCCAAATTAGAATTCGTCGTACGCATATTCAAAAACCTTTTAACACAAACAGGAATCTAAATCAAGGTGACAAGTAAAACAAGCCGGCTAAAGAATCACTCGCATTCTTGGTAAACGAAGATTGGGTAGAATAAACGAAACTTTGGAACACATTCCAACAACTTGTTTGAAAGATCAGTTATTAATAATACTTATTTAAATATACTCGTACTCCATTCTACAGCAAATGGCGAATATAGCTAAGAAAAAAACTCTTAACAAAGTAAGGCGTATATTTGGTAAACTGGTACAACTTTGCTTTCAAGGATTTTTACAAGAATCTTTTAAATTTTAGTCTGCGCACTTTAAAGAAAGACAAGCCGTTTTAGTTGAAGAAATTACAGCTGTGCGCGATCGTGTTTACAATAAAATTACATTAGTGTCTTGAAAATAATTTTCGCATTCTCATTAGGTTAAGAAACTACCGTAGGGACATCTTGAAAATCGTCAAAGAGTTTTAAACCATCTCATTTCGACCAACATAATACCATTATAGTAACTTAATAACATTGCAATATCAGAGGAAAAAAGAAATATTGAATGTATAGAGAATACTAACCAATATACTTGCGAAGTATTGTGCTGTAATGATAATTCATTAGGTTTGGGTGTTTCTATACATTATACGTATGTTAAATACAATTTTTTTTATCTTAGTATATCCGTGTTCTACGAGTAGAATTCAATAAAGTTAGTGAATTGATTTCATTGATTAATTGGTTCACAAATTCATACTAAATTTTCTCCTAATAAAATATAATACTATGGGAAATAAACACCAGAAATCACGATTTGTTAATAATTAAACTGCTTTTATTTTGGAAACATTATGTTACTCGTGCCACTTCAATGTACACATATCTATGTTACAATCAAAACTTTTAATCGGTCAAAAGTACTTTTAGCTGAAAAAAAAAAACAAAAAACAGTATTTTTGACTAAATTGGTTTTAACCGTCATAACATCAGTGAAAATAATTTTTTACTTATTAGAATTTAAATGAAAATATATTACTTTTTGTGCGTGTGGAAACCACCCCGAGCCGTTACGCCACCGGGGTTTTCGGTGGGGCGGTGGACCTAACCTAATAATACTTTTAAGTACTATAGCATTTCACGGGTTAAAAAAATATCTAACCTAATCTTCCAATACTTCTAACCAGCTCCATCGGGTAAAACTACTTTTGGTTTGAATCAAAAGTACACGGGTCGAGAGCGCGCCGTCAAAAAAATTTTTGACAGCTTTTGTTAGTTAAACGTACTTTTGACTGGCTAAGAGTTTTGACTGCAACATATCGATTGAATAAAATATTCACCGTTGTTTTGGTAAGCGACTACGTGTATGGCAGGTTAATGGGCGAAGGCTTACATTTAAGTATTTTCATTCACATTTGTAAGTAAAGTCCTTAGCAATATTCTCGATGTACTTGTTTGTACGAGAAACTAGAGTGTGTCTGTGTATGGAAAAGAAATTTTGTAAAATTGGACACTGAGTTTAGTTTTACTAATGTTCTTAAGAACGTAAAACTAACTGTGAATTATTTCACACTTATTTATTTAATTTTTTCAATTTCTTCACTTTAGCTCGAGTAATATTTTTAGGATGAATATATTCAAACTGTTTCTAATTAAATGCTTCAAATAACTTATCAAATTCGACAAATGAAGTATTATAAATCTTGTTTGTTAGTAACTTTAGAATCTAAAGTCTAGTCTAAATGAATATGTGTAATTCTACAATAAAACCTTTAAAAAAGTATGTTAAAATAAATTTAAGTAGTTAATTAAATCGGAATTCTATTCTAGGTATCTTGAACCCAACTCCAGAAACGCTTTTATTCATGTTATTCTTGAATTTTCAAAATAATGTTTCATTCATTAACGCACATTCAATTTTATCAATAAACATTATGTAAATAGCTTATGCTATTCAAATCATAATCTAGTAACGCTTTTTTGATTATTCTGAAACTAAGAATAAATAAATATTATTAAATTTTACACTATAGTTATCGTTTATTAGAGATTATACGGTTTTACTCACGAAGCATCCTGCCGCGACGGTGTCAGGCGTCACACACCGTCGCGGCAGGACGCTTCACTCCTTGAAAAAGGGCCCCCGTCGGGTCCGAAACTAGTCGGGCATCCCCGAAATACAAACGTGAGTAAAACCGTATAATCTCTAATAAACATGAATAGCACTCACGAAAGTTTTTATTGTAACTATAGTTATTGGATGGTTATTAGCACTAAAAGTACAATATAAGTAACACACAAAATACACACTAATAAATTTGTATATTACTACCAAAAAACAACTAATACAATATCAATAGATGGAAACGAAGCAGATCCGATCCTTGTAAATTATACATAATCTATCTGGATACAACCTATTGGCAAACTCTCTAAATCACTTCCCCTCCGAAGACATCTATAAATTTTCGTTTAATTATTTAAGATCGATATGCTGACAAACAAAATAATATTGCCCGAAGCGCCGAGAATTGGTCCATTTTAACTTTATTAAAGCTAAAATTAATTTATCGGAGGCAACGCTTAATTTTCAACATTTTGTCAGATTTATATATTTACCAAAAGCTGTGAAGTTGTTTGCAATACAAAAATGTTAATTATATTGTTATTTATACAACTAAATTAGCAAACAAGCACAGGCCTGTAATCAGATAGACCATCAGGTAAGCAGGTACCAGAACCTGTAACCGTAAATACTTTTTTTTTTTCTTTTTTCGCTACACCAGAGATATGGCTTGTTTGTTTCTAATCACATTTCTAGCTAATTGTACAATTTCTGCATCTCCCATCTCTCATCATCATCCTCCGCGCCTTTTCCCAACTAAGTTGGTGACGGCTTTCAGTCTAACTACGATACGGTTGAACTTTGTTATTTTACGTGTAGTGACTGCCATTAGACCTCCACAAACAAAGTACTAGACGATATCGAAGTTCTGAAGCTACACCAGGTTGCCGGACTTTTTAGGGCTCCAACTACCCGTAACGAATGCCACAGATGTGCCACAGTATGGCACCCGAGACCGACGGTTTAACGTGCTCTCCGAGGTACGGAGGGGTCTCAATGTGTTAAGAATGGTCACCCATCCTAGACTGACCTGGCTGCCATAACTTAACTTTGTAATGTGCTAACCTAATCGGTTACCACTTAGCCACGAATCGGGCAACTCCCATCTATAGGAACAAAAATAAATCGTATTTTGAAAATTGACGGTAAATTTATCTGCCTGCCTCTGACTCAAAATGTTTAATTTGTACACCATTGTAACTGAGAGAGGAGACTGACGAAATTAATTGCCGTTTGCTTATTTTTTAATTAAAATTAGATGTTATGAAACAGCCGCTGACCTAATCCGTAATATTTCATAAAAGATGTAAATTTTAGTTGCGCCATATTGTGAGATCCATTGTAGAGATATTTCGCATTTCCTAGTAACCTTATTTTACCTACTTTCCTGGACAATCCGTTTCCTTATTTTCTATTATATTTTGCTTTGAACAAACTCGTCTTTATTGTTTCAGGAATTGTTTCATAAATAATCTCAACCCAATTTGACTTCATATATACCCTTATCTCCAAAAAGTTTCTTATTTAAATTGAACCTACCTAATCAAAACGAATATCTCAATCGAATGAATCGAGTTTTTTTTTCTTCGGGTAATTTGTAAACATTGAACTGATCTTTGAAGCCCTTGGAGTCCAAATTCAAAACACGCCAGCGCATTTCGAACCCAATCACTTAGTAGGTCATATCGGTTCTCTCATAGCGACTAAATTAACATATTTTCCCTTATCAACGAATATGGAGGTCCGACCCATGCTTATCGAAGATGTTTAAACCGAAAAACAACAAGGGTGAATATCTCACCATTCCTTGTTTCGTACAAATGCGTCTACGCCCACAAGAGAAAAGATTACGGTATGTTGAAAATAAATCTTTTGAGACTGTTACGTATATTTCGTTGCCAGCAACAAATAAAATGTCGCTGTTGGCACTCCCCCCGTCACGTCTTGTTAATCACAGTCCACAGAAACCGTCACTTTTTGAACATTATAATTTATAAAGTTCTTGAAATGTATTACGAGGAGTTCGGTATGTAAATTTAAATTTAGTGGTACTTTTATAATGACTGTTCTAACACTAAAACCGATTGTATTTCAAATACAATTCCTATTATGCCGAGTAATCTAGCAGTTTATCGTCGACCAGTCTACGACCTTTTCACGGCTTTTTGATTTATGTGTCTGTCGTTGAATGAAGATTACGTATCTTTACACACGAATAAAGCTTATTTATCAAGGATATGGCCGTCTAACGAAAACAAATCAATGTTTTATTACCATGACTGATGTTTATGTTATTCATTATAATAATTATTACAGGAAATTGATTATTTTACTTGACATTTATTTGCAAAAGTAGTAAAGATTGCGTTTAAAATATGATATGATATCAAGCGATGATCCGTTTTTATAATGCAAGTTTTCTTTTTATAAAACAAACAAATAAAATGACTGATAAATGTAAAAAAATAGTGGTTCAGTTTGACAGATTACTCATAAAATACTACAGAGAAGAAGACTGGTATTATTATAAATTAATAATTAAATTACATACATAAATACACGAAGGGACATTTAACTGTAAACTAACTTACCACATTGAAAATTTCACCCGCAGACTTTGAAATGAAATTATCATTGAATAGTTACTATAACAATAATTTGGTTGTGGCCGATGCAATTACAGTTCCGTTTTACGCACCCCAAAATCTCATTGGCGATGATTGCATCAATTGTCTGGTATGCGGGTGGCGATGGCTTGTTGATCTCGATATAAATTGTGATAAAATTATGGAAATGTCATATAAGGGTGACATAATAATTCTCACACCATCTGCGACAAGAATCTAAATTGTTTTTCAATAAAGATGATTGGTGGGGTTTCACGAGTACAAAAACCCATCATTTTAGTTCTCGTAGAATGGTAGGTAATGAAAAACTCCGAACCGACAAATTAGCCGATTCGCCAAATGTATGCAGCTAATCGTCAATGCTAATTGTTACGATGTCAGATCTTGAAGAATGCGTTTATAAGCAACTATGAATCAGCTTTATTTCAATAAATGAATCATATATGTATTTACATTTAGCCCCAAATGCAACAAACTAGCCCCAATTACAGGTAGAAAGGATTACCCTAATAGTATTTTATGTACTGCGTGGACTCTCTATACCATACATTTTTTAGGATCTTCGTACAGAGAAACAAAATCAATTATGCCAACGAGAAAAAAAAACGTTCAAAAGTACGTATACCTAGCAGCTGTAGAAAAGATAGCTTTATCTGCATAAGTAGCATTAAAACAACCTCGTATATTTGCACAATGACAAGTAAGCATAGAAAGGCAAACTAAAAACTATTTTTGTTTATATTCCTAATAAAAAACAAATATCTGTATGTTTGAGAAAAGAGATATTTGCCTCAGTACCACACTTATTAATAAACAAATATTTATCTACAAACAATGTAAGTAATGTAAACAGTAGTAGCATGCTATCCGTTCATAAAATCCAAATTTTCTTAACATTGTGCAACCGCCATATTAATAATGCAAAGACTTTATGATAGAAACTACATGTATAAGGAAGGGTTGATTTAATTATTCAATTTATTGGTGGCCTTAGAAGGTTAATTTAATTTAAAGGCCAATACTTCATAAAGGTATTTTTTATTTGATATTGATATCAAAGTTCTCCTAACAATAATTTTATAGAAATGAGATTATTTATGGTTCTAAGTTTATGAGTCAAAAAGTTTAAATAAATGCTTTAAAAGTAAATTGATTTTTTCATATCATGATAAATTCATGTTAAAATATTCCATCGGATTATCAAATGATGGGGGCTCATGTAGACGAAAAGATATGTCCCTTACTTAATACACGGTTCGAATGTACCCTTTCACTCCTGTTTCGAAACCGAGTGATAGAAAAAGAGGGAAATAATTTAAAGAAAAACATAATGCAGGGTTGGAAGCAACGGAATTCGTGTCACATCGCAGGTAGATCAATAAAATGCCCGTTTCATTAACTTTATGTCTGACAGCACTTATAAAGACATTAAATACTCCGACTTCGGCGTCCATTTTATCTATAAGTTATTTTTTTTTACTTTAGTGTATTGACTTACTTTTTTTACATACGTAAAGTCGTGTTCAAACACAAAAATATAATTTCTTGAGGACACTAATTATTAACTCTTAAAAGTTCAACATCAAGATTAACGTTGTTTCTGCAATAGAGAGAAATGATCACAGAGTGTAGCCCTTTAGCCAATTCAAATCGTTATCAAAGAATTAACGAGTATAGATTAGATACAAAGAGAATGTACTGCTCTGAATACATTCTCTAATGAGACAGTACTACGATATAAAGCTTCGTTAAATAATGGGTAGTAGTCTCGGCACAATAAATGTGATCAAACAAAACGTGCATTAGAGGAAGTAGTATGTTGCATAGATAAACGGGTTGGTGCGCGCTCATAAACATAACCAGCCAGCAGCCGTTCTCGAAACACGAAATTGACTTCAAGTGTTCGCGTGTTCGAACCACGTTACCTTAGTAATTGGTATACCGGCGTAACACTACCTTGTCACTACTGAGGTCGTGGCCTCGATGACAACGAAGTAGAGTGGCAGAAAAATAGCCATGTTCACTGTCTGATTAGAACTATTTACAAACTATTGAAATTCAGTAGATGGGCACGCTGTGATAAGATCGTTAAATGTATAGATTAGTCAACTTTGTATATAGATGTTTTACGGGACACTTTTTTCTCTGAAACTGCCGACGATTAAAAATATCTTTATCATTTAACTATAATTTGCACTTAAAAAATCTTTAACTTGTATCCTTAGGCTTTTTTTTTAGTTTTCTCATTCAGAGCATTTCAAATAATTTGACATGACATTGGCCTTGTCGTTATTTTAAAGCCTAAATCTTGAACCACGTCTTTGTGTTTAGACAATAAAATGGCTTTGTTGCTGAAGTGGAATCTTCTTAGAGTCAAGGCTCGATGCTGACATTCTATAGAATGATGAATGGAGCAGACGTTGAGTGTACTCGCTTGTTATAAGTCTTTTGTTTTCGAGTATTTAAGTTATTAAGAAGGTCAGAGGGTGTCTCTAAAATCTCTATCTTTCTATCCGAATCGTTCCAGTAAGAAAATTTAAAATGTTAGTGGAATACCTCACTATGAGTTTTTGTATTCAATAAAAACAAATTTTAATTCTATACTGTCTCTATTTACAGTTTTTAGTTCCCCAAAGAGGATGAAACATTAATATATTTAAATAGTACATAATCATTATTCTAAATAGTATACTAAAAATATTGAAAACTTCAAATGTTTTTAGCTAGCTGAACATGATTTAATCGATAGGTAACATACAGAATCCATATCAGGTATCACATAACATCTAACGATAAATTTGCTTTGTCAATTTATAAATGAATTCAAAATAAAAATTAAGATAATAAAGACAATGCTAAGTATCATAAATCTATAATGAATTATTCTTTTTCAGATAATTTTGATATTTTATAATAATGTCATTTAGATCTTAAATATTTGGGTGATTTAATATAAGTTTTTTGTAGAATATTTCGCAAAACAGACAATAAAAATGTGTAATAATCGTAACTTATAAAATGTTTCTTTTTATTCATAGTAATACTAATCTTTAATACTTTGATGAAAAATACGAGTATGGCGTTAGATGCCTTTTAGGGAAATTCAAATAGTTTCTGATTCCCTGCCGTGATTTAATAAATAGTTAAGTAATAGGTTCAAGAAATACTTAAAACCTTTGTTATGGACATTTCGTAGCTCTAAAATTGCGTTAAGTTTTAAGCAAAACAAGGTCTAGTGTTCTTGTAGTCTAAGTAACTCTCCAAACGAACTAAAATTCTAATGAAGTGGGTTCGAGTAGAAGGTGTAGTTTCTAAAATTAGAAAACTATTTAAAAGTAAAACGACGCATGCTCATCGGCATACTAATATTACAGAGAAAAGAATATTCCCTCTACGTACAATATTATATGCCCTAATTAATTCATCAGCACCGAGCCATCGTTGTAGTATATTACTTATTATTTAGACTGTGTAGGTTGCCTTTATAACGAAAAGTTTGTCCTCTGGCTGTGAATAGGTCATATGAGAAGAAACTCTTTTTGATCATTTTAAATTATGATACAAGAGCTGACAACGTTTGGATAATATTTATTTTATAACGGCTGGTTATTTTAACGTAGAGAGTTATGTACTAAGTCTGCCACCTGGGAGCGGTTGCATTTTTGTGCACCTACAGGTAAAAATATTTCTTTTGCCTTTTTCTATGCCTTTTTAGTAATATCGATTCACAACTGCCAGACAGCTTACCTTTGCTAAACTTTCGCCAGACGCATTCAAAGTTAGGGAAAAAATTTAATTTCCTGAAATTTATAAATGTTACAGTTCTGTAACCAAAAAATGTTACATTTATTTGCTAGACAGAAATTCGATTGTTTAATAGGAGCCAGACGGATTAATCTTTCAAACAAGAAATCATTAAAAGAAACAAAAACCCGTAATACTAACTAAAACATATAGTTGTATATATTTTTGTAATTACAGTCCAGTCCTGAAACCATTTCGCTGGATGGAACAGCGATCCCAGTCTGCTCTGACTTTAAGTACCTCTTCAAAGTGATGGCGAAATAGACTGCACTGTACAGCATTTAATCAATACAGGATGGATGAAGTGGCGGCAGGTAACAGAACCATTTGTGATCCCAAGTTTCCTATTAAGGGACAGGTGTATAAGACCATCATCAGACCTGCCGTCCTGTACGGATCTGAAAGTTGGCCCACAAAGAGAACTGTATGTAGCCGAAATGCGAATGCTGAGTTGGATGTGTCGTGTGACTGACTGTCGGGTGGATAAGGTGAGAAATGAATATATTAGTGGGAGCCTGAAAGTAGCACTAATGGAAGAAAGCTGAGGAGCAATAGGTTATCGTGGTATGGACATGTGATGCGGAGGGATCAGCAAAATGTGGTGAAAAGAGTTTTATAAGAGGACGACCAAAGAAATGATGAATGGACTGTATGAAAGAAGATATGGTTAGAAAGGGAGTAAGCAGTGAAATGACGAACAATAGAATAGAATGGAAGAATAAAACATATCGCACCGACCCTAAATAAAATTGGGACAAGAGTAGGCAGATGATGTTATTTTTGTAATTACCTTATAAAACCTTTTATTTTAATTGAAATGGACGCAACCGCTCCCAGGAGCCAGACTTAGGGCATCCCTCTCTACATTCAATACAGAATAATATCTAAAATCGAGCCGTCATAAAATTCTTACGTTGCCAGCTTTTGTACCATTAGAAGACGTTAAAAAAGGGCAAGGTTTATAAATGTGGTAATTACACGTACAATACAGAAAACCTTGAGCAGGTTAAAGTTTGTGGAATAAAATGACAACTTTGAAATTAATCATATTAGACTTAACATACATAAAAATATAGCAATCGGTGCTGCTGGTCACACTGGTACCAACGGTTTAAAAAAACAATATTTTATAAAAATAATAACTTGAGACACTTCACACACGGCCGTCTGATCCTAAACTTGGCAGAGCCTGTACTGTGGTAACCAGACAGGTGCTGCTATAAACATACTGATATATTACTAAATACATACATATTGTTATAGATGAATTACACCCAAACACAGAACAAATGATCTCTGACTCAGCCGTCAGGATCACTATTATAAACGTTTGTGATATTACTAGCCGTCCCCGCAGTTGCACCTGCGTTTTTGGTCGCTGCTCCGCTCCTACTGGTCGTGATGTTTTATAGCCTATAGCCTTTCTCGAGGACTGGCCTATCCAACACTAAAAGAATTTTTCAATTCGTTCCTGAGAAAAGCGCGTTCAACCAAACAAACAAACTCTTCAGCTTTATAATATTAGTATAGATAAGTATACTTAATTGTCTATTACAAATATCTTTGAAGAAAATATTATTAATATCGTGGGACACACATTTCTAGTACTTTTCTTAAACCACGGGTTAATATGGGTTCATAATGGTAGTAGCCTAGGCTTCAAACCCTCAATTACAATTCAGGCCCACCTCTTAATTTTTTGACTTAAAATATACTATTCATTTAGATCAAATAGATTTAAAAGAAAAGGATATTTTAATTCAACGTAATGACACCACATGCCGAGTTATAGAAAGCCTTGAATTAAGCACCTTCACGCAATAAAACAAATTTTTTTTCACAGATTAGCATCGCTCGGTTTACGCCCATAGTGCTAGATTACAAGGGCAGATAAAATGGTAGTGCTTAAAACAAAACTAGCCGGACCTTGACCAAACACTGATTACGTTTTGTCTAAATATTTTTCGACGTTCTTAAGATTTTTAAAGTGAATAATTAATCATCAATACATCAATACAAATAAATAAAATTGAAAGTGTCTGTTTGTAATGCCAACATATATTTTATACACACACGCACGATACCTAGTACAGGCTCTGCCTAGCTTGGGATCAGACGGCCGTGTGTGAGATGTGTGAGATTATTATTATACCTATGCCTAAAAATCAATTTTAAAATTTTTGTTTGTCTGTCTGTTCCAGCTAATCTCCGGAACGGGTGAACCGATTTCCACGGAACTTTCAATAGCAGATAGCTGGTGTTATAACCATAAGCAGTAACATATGCCACTTTTATTCTGGAAAAAAAATTAGGGTTCCGAGCAAAATATATAAATATGTACGCGTGTACGCACGAGCGAAGCCGCGCCGAAACTGCTAGTAACTAATATTATAAGTAATAAGTGAGTCTGTTTTGTGTCACGCCTAAACTACTCAATTTGGATACATGTTGTTAGGTGTACAGGAAAGGACAGTGTGTACCTTTCATTCCGATAAAAAATAAGTAATATTTTATGACGAGACATTACACGATGTCAAAAATTAGCATTAACACTTCAACAACAGGTTATAAAGGAACTTAGGAGTGTAAACTTCCTCTTGAGACGTGAGTCGATTAACGGATACCTATTCATGTTTCTTTCTATGTGTACTCCTACAGTTAATGGATAATTTTAACTTTTGTAATATCGTATAAATATAGTCCATGGTATATTTTCTTGCCTATTTTAAGACAACTCAGAATATTGCTTATACGTAA
Organism: Euplagia quadripunctaria; assembly: GCA_963859945.1. Classification (NCBI taxonomy): domain Eukaryota; kingdom Metazoa; phylum Arthropoda; class Insecta; order Lepidoptera; family Erebidae; genus Euplagia; species Euplagia quadripunctaria. The sequence goes on along the minus strand of OY982569.1, from coordinate 17,633,361 downwards.
TTATTCAACTCGCCTAGCCTCCACAAAATGATTTACTAAAAAGAGAACAAAAACAAATTTATGTCTCTTCGGGGACGTCGGCGGTGTCCATTACACGATATCCTCTTGATTTATTAATGTGGATATCTCAACGCGAATAAGTACCTATACATATAACACTGTGAGGTCCAGTAATTAAATGTTAAAGTTTTGAACAAAGGATGGTCATATTATTTATTTTTCAAAATAAATAACTATATTAATGTCAATGTTTATTATTGGCTAGTTTATTGTTTACGCGCATTGATATATAAAGATATTTTCATATGGATATTGAGGATACAGTTTACGACATTAGTTGGAAGAAACAAATAAGTTAAACGTTTCCTTATATTGTTCTAGTAAGAAATCATATGAGAGAAGGTTTAGTGTTCTTGGAATGTATGAAGATCGATTTGAGATTGAGTAAATCTTTATACATGTGTAACCAATAACGAATGTTTTGTCACTCTCTTATTTTATTTTTGGGATATTTAGTTTAAGTACCAAAATACTATAAGTAAAACTCACAGAATCAAACTGTGACTACCAATTCCTACAAACATTTATAATATGTACATTTTTATATGGAAGTCACCACCTGACTGACGGTCGCCGCGTCGTAGAAACTAGTTTTTTGTCAAAGCGCAGCATAATTGTTAGATTGGTAATGGTGTCGATTCTATTGTCAGACTCACTAAACTAAAACCTAACTTAATTTCTTCATATGAAATGAACTTTGTCTTCTTCGCAACAAGGTCTATTTGTTACTGGCATCTATTTCTCAGCACCAATAAATTTCACTAAAACCTGTCAACGTATACTCAACTTTATTTCCACGCGGCGAGAGTCCCCATTTATTCAAATGCCGTATAATTGCCGTATAAAAACTTGTTCAAAACGAACTAAGATGACGTTATTTTAATCGACACCTACGAAGACGCTTACTAAAAACACAGAGCAAAAGAGATGGCATTCAACGGATAGCAGCTTTCGCTACGTGGTATTAAAGTTTATTTAAGCGTGTCAGACTTTAGTCGACAAATAAATTGCTTATTTCGATAGCGACGTATGTTACCTACTTGTTTATATTTGAAATAAGACCTTGTTTCGAAGGATACAAGGTTTACATCTTGTATGAAGAAAATTTAGTCAATTATAGTTAAGAGAGAAATACAAGAGAATTGACACCAATATTTAATATTTGAATCGGAACACATATTACTTTAATTTCAAATAGGAAGTCTATTTTTATTAGTTTTTTTTTAGTTAGTTATTAGTAATAATTATTACTACCTACAATTATGTAATTATAATTACATAATTGTAGATAGTGTGTAACAATTAATAACATACTTTGTTCTGAAAATATGTCATTGTGCAATATCATTTACCAGCTCATAGATTAACGTAATAAACATTCAAATGTTTGATTATAAAAAGAGCTAACACCAAAGTTCTTACTAGGTTCATTCTCGTGTGATCATTATCAATAATCTGCTATTATAACTTCTCTGACTTTTCTCTTCAAAATGTTGATAAAGGAATTTTGTTAGCCAATTAACAATTATGGGTATTGGAGAGCGTGAATAAAATAAAAGTATGTATTTAACGTTGTTTAAAATATATAACTTATACAAATTATGAACTTAAAAATTGTTTTTCATCAGAAATCAATCAAGAAATACTTATTTTCCAGGAAGTTACTGGCAATTTGAACGTCATTATCCAAAATTCACACCCCCGAAAAGGCAAATCAAGCGACATATGTTTCCAACACAGCGTGAATTTATATAATTTACTTAACACTCAATTTCGAAATAATGATACGTCTCGTTTGAGATTACGAGGCTCGTTCTAATACGCCATATGTTTTGAGCCTCCATGTCACCTACTAATTCGACTTTGATAAATAGGTCGTCGTATTATAGGTCACCTAATAATGTCGATATTACCATAGTTTTGAAGTCACTCATTATTCACTTGATAAAGCAGTGAAGCTATTTGCTGTATAGACTATAATATAAAAGTGATTTAACTTTATTAATCATCATCATCATCTATCGAAGAGGTGCTTTCAACATTTTTTATATCATGTCTTCCATATTCTTCTTTAACCTTGTGACAATAAATATAATACAACCGGTATATTTTCTTTTAAACTCGAAAATGAAATTTTCAAAGTTAAACCGAAAATCAGAAGTGAAAGCTCACGTCTATAGTAGTAGCTACCTTATAATGTGGTTATTCACGCTTGTACCATATGCTTAATGTTAGTGAGCTTCAATTGATTGACACCGTCTGGTTTCTTAGCTTTAAGTACCGACACATGTTTGTATATTGCTATGAGTAATACATTAAAGCTAATAAAATTTAATAAGCACTTCTGCAGATCTCTCATGGAGGCAATCATGAATTGACTGATTCTGAAATTAATGAAATATTAAATTAATGAGGAGATTGGAGAATTTTAAGTATTAGGTAGTTTTCCAATGTAATGACTACAAGTTAACTCAATAGAAGAAATCACCGTAGGACCATTGCCTGGATTGAACTATGAAATGAGTCGTGTCATTGGTACATTTTTGGCTCTTTTTAAAAACGAGATTCTCTTTATTTGCACACTTTTGATTTTAACGAGTAGAACTTTCTCACGTTCTTTGAATGCAGAGGGAGCATAGTAGAACAAATCATATTACCCATTGCTATTTACTGGATGTGTGAAGGAACAGGTGTTTTGGCCCTCCAACACAAAGGGAGGATCATCCGACCAGGCGAGGTGATCATGCCTGGCAGGCCGCGGCCCAACGGTTGATGTTGGAAGTTATATATAAAGTATAAAATAATTGGCGCGAGAACTCTCATGGCGCGGTGCAGGATTAGTAGTTACTCCGTAGTTCAGCTCGTCTTCGCTAGATGATGTTGGAGATGTTTTTGATGGATGTGGTAGTTGCCACAGATGGTTGGATAAACGAAATCACATTTATATCAATATAAAGACATACTCATTTAAGTCATATAATGGGTAGTTCCAAGAAAAGTTTTTGGGTGGCGCTATATAAGTCGATACTTTCCTCTTGATGTTTTTCTTCCCTTTTAAAGAATGGTCAGACATAATAAGTAAAGCAATTTCTGTACATCTATGATTAATTGCTATTTGAATATTTGCCTTAGAAAAACAATTTTGTAACATTTCAGAGAGTTTTCCTGACTACATTCCTTTCATCAATTCAAAATCATCTAGCACGTTGACTTCAATTATGATCTATACTCTCCAAAACATTACGAATACTTCATAGTGTGGAATTCGTTCATAAAGTATGTACTAGGTATATATCTTCTTTATGGAGTTTTCATAGTACAGGCTAAAATAAAAACCAAAAATATCTGCCTAACTAAAATCTTGTACCAATAGTAGAGTACTTGCCTTATCTACAGAGAATTGTGAATTTAGATGTAAATTTAGGTTAATCAGTATGATAATTTTAACGCAGTTACATTTTTGCACAACTGTATAGTTATTTACTATATCGTCCGTTCATGAGGTTATCAAAACAATTTCTAAACAACCAAAATCATTTTTTTTAAATAATATCTACGATTTCCTAAGGTAACTTACAACGTTAATAATATAACATAATAAATAGTTCAACAAGAGCTTACGCAGTCGATGCTTACGCTCGATATCAAAAATTTGAGCATGAACATATAAATAAGTAAAATAAAATCATCCATTCACACTAATCAAATCACACAGTCGGCTACCGTGGTACGTTGTACAACAACATACACCGCATTACGTTAGGCAAAATTCAAATACAATAGTAACAAGTCTATAGAACACGGTGGGTGGTCAGACATTGCACCTCGCACAACGGACCACTCATAATTATGATAACTAAGCTCTTTATCCCAGACGTAATGGAAATGAACACAGCGCTAATTTTACTTTATAATGCACTGTTGTTCTTACTATCGTTAAAGAAGTTATTTAAAATTAACTCGATGTTGTTACCTATAAAAATAACATTTGTTTACTGAACTGATCACTCGTCTTTATTATTTTAGTAAAAGAACGCTTATTTTGCCATGTGTGTACAGATCCGGTATGGTCTAGTGGCTAGGATACCTGGCTCTCACCCAGGAGGCTCGGGTTCGATTCCCGGTACCGGAAGTTTTTTTATTTGCGTTGACAATGAAGCATTGGGATGGTTTATTGATAGGACAGTTATGATAAAATTGACAACTTTCTTTGCACAGAAGAAGTTTTAAAGTGGCCGTCTATATTGTTCTTATCCGTCTATCTTTGTAAGCGTTAAGGTAGAAGAATAGGACAGAAAAACCATCTGATTGCACAGATAAAAAGCGGGAATTTGAAAAGTTCTTGGCACAACCTTCTTTGGAATTATTTTTCTTTATTTACCTCTATTGTTATAGGCGTTGCGAATACATTGGAAGAGATTAAATTGTGTGGACTTTCTTTATCCGTTCACCCATCTAATCTGGAGTTAAACGAGACGTGCTAAAATATTATCGTTGCAGGAAGTATTAGGCTTGTCTTTATCCTTTGTCCAGACACTCATTAACACGTTCCACAGAATCTTTGGGTAGCTTTTGCAAGCTATTTAGCTTTATCTTTTGTTTTGGGACCACATTCATCTTGTTTAAAATTTATTCTCAATTTTGAGACATGTGAATGCAAATACCTATGCATCCTATTTCCTGTTAGTGTTTGGAGTCAGATCGTGTTGAATTCTCCGCATGACTAAAACGATTGTTACGATCGTGTAGTTTTTTCTTCAAGAAATTGTTCTGAGAACGGTGATGTTAAAAAGCGCGAAATTTGCATGTGAAATTTATTGGTTCCCCATTAGTGACGGAATTTTATGCTCCTAAGTCAGAATATAATTTAAACGTGTATCTATATGGAGACATAATTTAGTAGGGATTCCAAGAATGTCCATTCATTCCCATGATTTAAGGATATTAAGAATTTAAATGCGACTAAACTCAAGACCCAAATCCTTGATTAATCATTAATAGATTTTCGATTGTTAATCTTTATTTCTTTAAAATTTGTTTCTTAACTTTATGATAGTTGTTATTTATTACTTTGTTCTTCGAACTCACCTGAATATTTTATCAGAATATTATTAATCAGCAGGGCTATTTTATTTAATTGAATAATATTTGGTATTTAGATTAGTAGATTTAATAGTTAGATTTAGATTAGAATAGTATTTAGTTTTTTATTTCTTATTCATGGAAACTTTGAGCCTTTTTAACGATACCTGCTATTCCATCACATTTATTTGAAAAATATTTTTACTTTACAAAATTATCAGGAGGCACCAAAAAATTTTAAAGTTACTGTGAAGTTTATATATTTTTTATTCGAATACATAAGCTTAAATAACAATTAAACGAGTGCAGATTGAAGAAAGAAGAAAAAAGTATGCAGATTTTTTCGATTGGTCTATGAAAACGCCCCCTAGGCTTAATTATTTATTATTTATTTCCAAACTTGTGGGTCCGTCAAGTTTGTGGGTTCGATTCAAGTATGGGACACTTATCCATGTGATTCACAGATAGTTCCTTCGAGTCCTGGTAGACTTTGTGTCATTATTTGTATTTTTATAAAATGTCCTGCAACAAAGGATTAGTTTTCATAAGCGTGAAAGTTGTCTTTATAAATACGTCATATATAATTTTTTGGGCTCATTTGGTGTCACCACCTATGGATTAAATATTTACTTTAAAAATCTTGATATGATAACACAAAGAAATAGTTAGCATATCTGTTCTGAAAATGCACATACTAACGCGTGTGTTGGCAGAAGATACAGTTTCTCCGTACCCTTTTGGTACAAAACCAAAAAAACATTGAAGGATCTCAGTGATAGTCACTGAAATTGACATATTAAATACCTTTTTTATTTCCTATAGAAAGTTAGTTAAACATACTGTAATTTCGGCATTGGTGAAAAAAGCTCGGTTTTAATGTTTGTGCTAATCGTACAGTATATAAATGATTTATACTTAAGAGAAATTACAAATATTTTTTAAACTTCTCCGTTATGGAAACTTTTGAAAAATCGGAAATTTCCAGATTAATAAAACTTAATTTTGAATCTCCACAGTGTGCAATTCCGTGCAACTATTATTTCACAAGTATTGACTAAGTATAAGAAACAGATTGCAGCCGCCAGGGCGTCAGTATGTAAATCTTTATCATTTACTGCACGCATTTCCTCTCTCAGACCAGTTTCATTATAACTGAGATCTTTCGCCGCATCTCATGTTTACATTATAGCTTAGTTTTATACCGGTTGGTTTGATCCACCTATTTCTGGTCAATACCAATCAATATTATCAGGTAATCTACATATTTGTTAGTACCGCCATCAATCGAGTAATTAGAGTGGCATTCACCATTAGTTACATTTATGCAAATGACTTCCGATTTTACATTTTCATTTAATATCGAAATTCTAAAATATTCTATAAAATATTTCATTCCGGTGTTATTAATAAATCATCTAAATATTTATGATCGCTAGTGTCGCTAAGGTTCAAAGCCCTTCCAAAACTTTTGACTTATGTTGTCATGTACGCGGTAATTCATTAGGTATCCTAGCGTGAACAAGAATTATTTGGGTCTTTTGTATTTAGTAAAATATCTTCACGTTCCAAAATCTTTCTGTTCTACTATTTAACTAATGTGCGAGGAAAATCATGGTTCAATGTCTTGTCGTGCGCGCCACGCGATCTATTCATCATTCAAATACTTATTTTTTTAAGTAACAAAAGCTCTGACGTTAAACACTTCCATTATTATGTTCAAAATAGACAAAGTAACTTTGTTGAAGACAAAAGATACAAATAAAAGGTTGTCGCCATTAATTTATAAACTTCTGACATTTGTAACGGTGCATCTTTTGTCACCTCTTTAAACAAGTTAACCCCATGGAGACGAGATATTAGCGCACTTTGTTTGCATGCTGTCGGTGAATACTAAACATAGAATTGTTCTATAATGCTCTTTTTCAAATACAAATTTCTGCTTATGTTTTTTTTAAATCTTATTCGAATTAGTGACGGTGTAGCGTCCCTTGAGCTAAAAGCAGAAAGAACCTTACAATGAACAAAGGTACATATTTTGGTCGCTCAACGACCATTCACTACCTATAATAAAATAGTGCGCTCCCTTTGGACCCCACCGGAATACATGCAACCCAACGATATAAGTTTTTTTATGATCATACCTCACTTTATAATTGGGAAATATAGTGTTCTGTTATTATTTACAATTTATATATCTCTCCACTATAATATACCAAGGAAAATATGACACATACTGTTAATAAGTTATCCCTAAGTATTTCTTCGCAAACGTTTAACTTACAACACTAATGTTAGTTATCAAATCAAATCATTTATTTGTAAAACATAGGTAGATACTTATAAATAATCTTTTTTTTTTTTTTTTTTTTTTTTTTTTTTTTTTTTTTTTTTTTTACGTGTGGAAACCCCCACGGGTCGTCACCCCACCTGGGCTAAGCGGTAGGGTGGTATGTCGGACTCGAACCGACTAAAACCACACGGTGTTCCATCACAGTCCATACTACCAGGGCCTCAGGTGTACCCTTAGAAGGAAATCCCTGTGTACCCTGGCAGACTTGGCCGCCTGTTAAACAACAGGCGACCCCACTGTGTTGTGGGGGATTTTGTCCCCTATCATTAAGAGAGGCACGCGCGGAACACGGCGCCACCGTCTCGGGCCTGCTTCTGCTAGGGCGTCGGATAACCCTGTCCGTCGCCCCCAGGCAAGCGCTCATGGAGGCCGGAGATCCACTTGTTCTCTCCGGCGCCTGGTGCGTCTTCTGCGGGATGGGAGAGTACTAGTTCTCTCCCGTTCCCTTTCCGCCGCCTCCTTGGCATACATTACCTCCTCGCAAAACGAGGCGGCGGAATCCCACGCTCTCTCGCTCTGGACCATGGACATAATCATGGTCTCCAGCGAGAGGCTACCCATACCTATGGCCGTCGCGAGGTCAGCACGCTGCTGCGTCCATGCAGGGCACTCCACTAGAGTGTGGAGTGCGGTATCCTCGCGGCAGCCCCCGCAGTGGTGGCACACAGGCGTTGGCTCCCGGCCTATCCGACACAGATACTTCCCAAAACAGCCATGTCCAGTAAGTACCTGCGTCATCCGGTAGGAGAGGCTGCCATGCCGCCTCTCTAGCCAATCCTCCATGACGGGTCTTACCGCCACGATCGTGGCGTGCCCTGCGCTCGGTCGCTCAAGTCGTTCTTTCCACTCAGCCATGAGCACCTGGCGAAGCTGGGCCCGTCGTGCCCCGATGTCACAATTGACAGGTCTCAGCTCCGGCTCTAGGGCCTCCCTGCGCCACTGATACAGAGACGCAAGGATTTTTGCCTCCAGGTCCCATGGCGGCGTCCCGGCTAGGAGACTCGCCGCTTCAAAGGAAATCGTGCGGTATCCTCTTATGACCCTGACGGCCATTCCTCGTTGCGGGCGGACTTATAAATAATCTAATAAATAAGTCTTATTACGTTATGTTTTGCCATCAAGACATATTGATATTATTATTTAATTTGTTACACATTACAATTAATAGGAAATAATTACAATTTTACTTAAAAACATTGTGCGTTATATTAAATAGAAAATGTAATTATTATTACTGTCAATATAATTAATATTAGATTATTACATTGAGTTATATATTAGTAACATATCATTGTTGAAATAAATTATATTAGAGTTATTAGCAAAATAATAATATCAAAATAAGCAAAAAATCAAAAATTACAATAGTCTGTCATTTAAAAAGTCAACACATGTCAGTACAAAGTAATTTTTTAAAAATATATTAAAATTAAAATAAATAATTAAATGATTAATGATGAATAATTAGAAAACAAATTAGGTTTTTTTTTGTTTAATTTGAAATACTATCTAAAAAGCGAATAGAAAGCTCTAAATATCCATAGAAATTTGATAATATATGGCGTATGTAAATAATTAATCTTGCATCGTTGTTTTTTTCTATCTTAAATAAATAACAAAATTATTCTAAATATAAATATTACATTTATGTTTCAATTTTTGGTCAATAAATATGTTTTTTTCAATAAATTCTTTACTTGTGCACTGTCACCTGCAATAATTTTTCTAATATTAATTATACGCCAGTTGAATAATATTTTAAACTTCACCTAATTACGGAAATATTCTAATGCTATCCTGGAATGTCACTGACATAGAATATGTTGATGTTACATGAGGGAAAAGTTTAGGAGGTGCTAGACACTGTTCTATACGACATATGACTTGACTCGCTCGTAACAATTCAACGTCGACCTGAATGAGCTCTTTGCACGAACGTAACTAACTAAATATATCAAACCCACACTTCACTTGAAAACCTCGAATAATAAAAGAAGAACCACTGAAAAATATTGGGCCATGTTCAACGCCAGCTCATAAAGTAAGCCGAGAATAATCTCGAGCGCCTACGCGTAATGGATCCTACAGTTTACGACGTGCTAAACTCCCCCCGGTATGGATGAAGTAATGTTCATAACACTGAACTGTGTCAAGCATGAGTTTCCGAGTTCTTGACACACTTCTCCTTCTGATAACGAACATAAGATTTTTTGTAACTTAATAGTAATAATAATATGATAGATAGATTTTAATTTTCTGCAAATTCTATTTTATATATATATATATTATTTATTTACTTAAACTTGACCCTTCTTATATGTAACTTTTTGATTTCTTATCAAAAAGCAAAATCATTGCGATTTGTTGTTCCTTGATTTTTACATCCCGCTGGGTGTCGTTGTTGAAAGGCGTAGTCTGTACAAGACACACACAGCGCTAGCACAAAGCGAAGGAAACGCTTAACGCACACATTCTGGAGATCAAAGAACGCGCAATCTGTGTGAAAAAAATAACGTTTTGGTCCCAAAAGGGCGGACCCGTTTACGCGACCCAATTCACGCGAGCGGTTCGGACGACGAAGAAATTGAATTGAAACCAGCCCAAACAACAAATTCAAACGCGTATCGAATTGTTTTACGTTTGACGAATTCGCATTTGGAAAATTTTAAATTCGTTACAATAGGCTATAATGATGCAGGTCTTTTTCTTTGTCCGCATCAGAATGTTGTTGGGAACAAAGTATTCGCGCCATGCTCTTTATCGGGTGAGTTTTACTTTTTATATATGTCTGCGATATCGATCGTGTAGCGATAGCTTGAATAAGCTGGACTCGTGAATTTCGTTTATTTTCAAGTATGTGACATAAAATTCCCTCCACGCTACTGCTATCGATATATAGAATATAGATATATAGAAACGAAGTTCACATTCCTAAATTAATTTAACAGCTCCCTTGCTAGAATTTTTTTTTATTTATTTTAAATTAACGTCATTTGATCACTGGCACCATGCTGAGCCACGTTTACGTAGGATGTTATTACAAAACTGCATATCTAGCGTGCTTTGTGCATTAATCACATAAGATGTACTATTCTAAAGTTATATTTTATTTCCATACGGTATTTTCAAGCTCCTTACAACTTCCATTTGTTAGTGTCTTGTTGGGAAAATCACATCTGCTAAACTTTATTAGCCTACCTTTTGACAAAGTCCGAGTTGATGGAGGCGCGTATCGAATTGCACGATTCAACGCGCTTCTTAGCGCAGCTGGTTTGGGCGAAACGAATTTATACTATTTATTGTTCAAATCTTTCTTATGCGTTATTTATGAAAATCCATACACATTAGTCCATAGAACCATTACGGACTTCTTTGAGAAAACTGTGTCACCTTGCCTACAATTAGTAACGCATTCGAAACTGATGCATGGTTTTCGATCATGATTAAGAATTTTTGGTCGACATGCCATGATTGATCGGATCTTGCTTTTACAACTTTTTAGTGCCTGCAAACCTTAATAAATGTTGTTCACTATTTCTGCCGTTTGTTAAACATACATGTAAGAGCGTTAAGTGGAGCTGACAAATAGTTCAATTTATTATAGAAAAAAATGGATTTTGAAAAAATATGACCACACATTACTGTAACACTTTGTATCATCATAAACATCATCAGCCTATCGCCGTCCACGTCCTTTTCTGTATTATAAATATGGATTAGTATGTCAAAAATCTAATATTTAATTCAGAATAATTATATTTCGGACAAACTGCTCGTTTGTCCGAAATATGATTATTCTAAATTAAATTTTATATTTTCAGATATTTTTTATCATTAGATTTTTTTTTGTTATTTTTATTATTAGATTTTTGTTTTTGAAAACACATTAGACGCGTTTCTATTTTTTTTTACATAGTGAGTAATTAAAAATATAAGGATCTATTTATGTGTGTATCGGGGAAGGCTGACTAGTTTACGGCCTTATAGGTTCCCTATATCAACCAGCGTAGTGACCTGGTGCTGCACTTCTTGGAAACAGCCTGATACGTTCAAAAAATCTGCTAAGTTCTCATCGGTTACCTTATTACGGGGCATCACTGTCGCCTTCCCCGTTACATCGGCCGCGCACATCCCAGACTAAAGTTTTTTGCCGCACGGTAGCTGCACCGATTTGATTGCTTCAGTTTTTTCCGTCCTTTTCAAATAAACCGAAGTAATTGTTTGTTTTAAGTCTCGTAGATTGCGTCCATTGTACGGATTTGTTACCCAAATTTTTAGTTTAAAAAAATAGAGACTTTACAACTTTACAATGTTTCAATGTAATCTAGGCTGCTCATTTCACCGAGTTCATTATTTGGTTCTTTTTTAAATTCACAAATGCGATGTTTTGATTTCAAATGTGAAATTAATTCTAAATGATTGAGCGACGTCTGCTTTTTGCTATAGCAGGTAACAGGAAACGGGTTGTCTGACGTTAATCCCACAGCAAAGGCGTGTGTGTGTGTGTGCTATGTTGTGTAATCAAAGCTGACTGCGTGCGTGTAACGTGGACGTCGCCTGGTTTTTATGCAGTTAAGAATCGGATGCCGCGGGCCTATCAAGTATCGTTCAACTAATCACATTGTTGTGTATCTCACTTCAACTGCTTGGAAAGTGAGAGAAGGAAGATCTGCAATCTTAGAGGATCCGTTAAGTACGATACAACGATATGTTAACCCCGCAGTAGGCAGTTTGAACCACACTCGTTCATCAGATTGCTGCAATGTTCAGAATGAATCTTTATGATTTAGATTGCTGGAGGCGTGCAACTAAGAGTTTCTCAGGCTACCGGCAACTTGTTTGTTTCCGACATTACTAAATAAGGCATTCATATTTGCACCTCATATTTTGCAGCGGACGAGTTATGAGTGAATTGTTAAGAATCCGTTTTGGTTTAGATTTTGCGCGGGAATCTTTATAATGTATTCATTATATTTGTAGATGCTATGGTACATTATTCAGTGACTTTTATAAAAAGTAAGTTTGTCAAAAAGGAAAGTAGACTTACATTTATTTAACGACTAAGTCTGATTTCATTCACGTACTCACTGGCTTCACATTACGAGTTTGAATTTATCCTTTTTTTAATCTCAATATTTATTTCAACCATTTAGGCAAAACAATTAAAGCCTGAATAATCCTTAAAAAGCGCAGGTGATTAAAGGGTGATCCGAAGCTTTATATCACTTTCCACATCAATGACGTGGTTAATCCTGTGTGAAGGCGGTTCGCCTTGACTGAAGGCTGTCAGGGAAAGATTATGGAAAGACCAGGGGAGAGTAATCCTCCTGTCCCTCATACTGTCCTTTTGTGTTATCAGTGACAAAATTATGTTGACTTCTCGTTAGCCATTATTTTGCTTGGACATCGCTAAAGCGACAAACCCACGAAAGGAGAATAAAAATTGGGATATTTACGCTAGGTACCTATAAAACATTTACGGTACATTGAAGTTCTAAAAATATAGATTTATATTTGATTTGTGTATGTATAAATCTAATTTTTTGCTGCTTTTGAAAGCTTCTATACGCTTTTCTCATTATCAACATCCACTTGAACAAATATCTGAAAAAAAAGGTTTAATCAAAAATACATTTCACGGAATTTTAAACTGTCGTTTTTAATGTCGTTCCAAAATAAGCCTTATCATACTTAATTGCCATTTTTAACAAAATAGACTCAAAATAAAATCCTGTAAATTTGTTTGCTCTATAATTATAATAATGGGTCTAATTTTGGGATGGTTCCAATAAGTTCCTTTTACCTGCGTTGACTGATTTGTTAATGGGTATTTGATTCCCAAAACGACTAAATTTTTTCAAACGAAATAGGTTGCATTCTCAGCTTTGTTTTCTTAACGATTACGAACAGTTTAGTGTTTGTATGAAAAAAACACTCCGATAAGGCGCACCCTGACCCAACAAATTAATTCTTTTTTGTTTCGTTCTCCTGTTAATTGTATGTATAAAAAAAACCTTGACCTGATTTTGTCAGAAAAATGCGGCACCATTTCATTAGTTAAATTCTAACGCTTATATCTAAATGTTCGAAATACATGTAACTTAAAAGGTATGGCATGACAAATGCTACGAAGTTAGGTAGATAAACCCAGTTTAAACTGAACCGATATCTAAATTTTAGTGGTTATTTCGATACCTGCACATATACTGTTGGAAATTGTAACTTCGCTACAACATGCATGCATCATGGCCAACAGCTGGTAGATGTCCGTTAGTATTTGGTCCACACCGCAATATGCTACGAGTGACCGCAAGCATATTCCCTGTTTAGTTGACAGTAACAATTTCGTTAAAATATGGATCATACTATTGCAGTTTTAGCTTAATTTGGAAAATATTTAAGTAGTGAAGTAAAATAAATAATAAAGGTTTTTTTATTTAATTAACACCGCAACAAGCATTTGCCTTATGGTAATCTTTTATCGGTGCCATTTCTGCATTGATAAATCTTATCCTATCTATCATAGACCCTAGCATCAAGCAGAAAAACCGCACTTCAACTTACAGTAATCACTCACTCTTTCGTAAGATAGAAATACTTGACCTGGTGAACAAAAAATCAGATGAAAACAGAAATGTACTAAATGGTTTATTAGCTTCTATTAAAAGTAAATTCAGAGTATACCTTCTAAGTTCGTAAGACACTTTTATGACACTTGACTGGCCTGTTAGTCTAGTGGTTAGTGGCCCCGACTGCTGAGCCAGAGGTTGTGGGTTGATTCCTAGCACTCACAGCACTAAAAAAAACATGATCATTTATTTATTCTGTTTCTGGGTGTAGGTTATCTATAATATGTATATAAATATTTTTATCAGCAGTCTGGTTACCGTAGTAAAGGTAGATTGGGATCAGACGGCCGTGTGTGAGGTATCACAAGTTATTATTATTATTTTAATTTAATGTATAATTTCCAATGACTTAACCGAAAAATATTTTCAATCTTTAAGAATTAAATACCGTCAGTACACAGTAACGCAAATAGATTAAATGTAAACTGATTACGTTAAAACCGTTTATTGTTATGCAAAAGCAAACACTTTTCATGGATCCACAGATTTCAATACAAATGTTCATAGTATTATGTTCTATGATAAAAATGAGCCGGATTAAGAACAGAATTATTGTGATAATAAATTATTCTAGTATTAATACCCCTTTGTAAAGCCACTAACTGGTTATAACAAAGGCGGGATTTGTTTGACATTTTTAATGTCAAACACTTTGTTCGTGTAAATCACAATATAGCCCATGTTAAAAATATTGTATACTCGATAGCGGCCTTCATTACTATTACAAACTAGGTACTGTGTATAACTTTTAAGATCGTCGCGTAAATTGGCTCGTTCTTTTCGTTTAATAACTTTACGATTAAAGTTGCGAGCAGTCGTAAGGCGTTGGGTTCGATTTCCGATAAAATATTGTTTGGATTTTTTTTGGAAGTAAAATTCTCTGTAGCACCACGGAGTTTGAAAAATGATTTGCAGATGGTAATAGGATTGGTCCTTATTAAATGCGATGCTAATTATAGATAGTATGATACGTAATAAACCTCTACATACTCCTTAAGGGAAATGTGGTCTTGAATGTTTGAAAATAAATTATGTAGTTCCTTATGCTTGGTAATTTACCAATTCAGCCCAAAAATCAACCGCACTAAAACGTACACATAAATTTAAAAAATTAAAACTAAAAGATATATATTATGCAAGAGATTATTCTATTTAGGGAGCCTTGTCTACATGGACACCGGTAAAATCATGCTTGATAACAAATTAATCATGATGATACTATGTAGACACACTTGACCGACCTTTCAGAATTCCACTATCAAATTACACCAATAAACCTGCACACCATGTTCTTATCATAACATCGTAACCACAAAAAGGTCAAATTCCGTAAAAATTCTAGTCTCGTCTCCCCAAAAACTTAAGATAACGACATAATGACAGAGTCACAACGTCAAACGCAACTCTATCCCCAAATAGTCCGGGATTAATGTCGATTTAATTAAACCTGTATAATTTTGATCCAAGAACTTTGAACGTTTTTTTTTAATAAAACCAAGAAGTAGGAAGAACTTGTTCACAGATGTGTTGGGCAGGTGCGGAGTTTTCACATTTTCGCGTGAATTTGTTTTAACACAGTGTTGTTATAACGTGGACAAGTAAATATTTAGGTACAGGTGGAATACATTTGATCAATCAATCTAAATGGTTTTAAAGGTAAACAGTAGGAAAATAAAAAAAAGGGTTTACTGTATGCAAATGGAAACTATTTTTAAAAACTAAAGTGATAAGTAAAATAATGCTATTCCTTTATTTATCCCTTTAGTACGCCATTTTACATTTTAGATGTGACCTTTTAGTTTATGACCCATTTATTTTCACTTTTTCTGACTATCCGGTATCCAATCAGGACGGTATCAGTGTTTGTTTTCTTCAATTCTCTCCTCTAAATTTTGAAAAATTAAATATTAATTCTTCCCTTCTAAAATATATATTACAAGTTATTACTTCCTTTATATAAGCCCACATCAAGTGCAGTAACAGAAATATTCATTTATAACGTTTAAGTGTCCAAACATATTGGAAAAGTACCATATCCACTCAAGTTAATTTTTACTTCCAAATAGATCGAAGGTTGCGTGGGCAACCCTCAAAGAAAGGTCCGTGTTGTAGGCGGTCCGACTTTATCAAATTACAACCTGTGCCGTTTTGTGCTCCGACAAAGGCACCAATACTCTAAGCCCACCTTTCGAACACCAATTTTACTGATACAAGAGTTTGGATGTATTTAATTTATTATGGATACCAGAGTTTCGGTTTATTTAGGTGTACACTTTACTCATACCTACATAATTATTTTTCATAACTCTTTTTGCCATTTCACGACATTTTGTGTTATGAAACCGAGTAACTGTTTTTAACATGGTAATGTTTTAGCCGTCAACATTATGCAAAACATTCGGCTAACTCTATGGTGGTCCATAACCGCCCACCGCGTTGAACAATACGGAGAAAATTATATTTTCAGAATCAGCAATATTGGTTAATAGGTTTGCATGTTATATTATATTTCAATTTGTATACTGCCATAACTGTACACAGGTGCATGTTACTTGATATTCAAGCAATAACTTATATCATCAGTGTCTTATAAGTACAAACGTAAACTTGATTTTAAGTTTGTAGGTAGGAACCAACAAACTTAAAATCAAGTTTTCATTTGTCTGAGTTAACTCAGTCGCGACTTCGGGTATAGCTGGATATGGGTAAACAAACTTTTTTATTTTATGAATAAAACAATACTTTTTATTTTACCCGTAAACATTATTTTTGACAGCAGAATCCGACTCTGTGCATGCTTTTCTATTTTCTAGATATCATTTTATTACGACTTTCTGTCCTTTTTTTGTCTTGTTATATAAACTACTAGCTGTTGCCCGTGACTTGATCTGTATCCCACGGGAGCAAATTTTCTGCTTAATTTTCTTAATTTTTCGTTCCGTGGGAACCTTTTACAAAGTATTAGAAAACATAAATAAAAAGATGAATGAAATCGGTTAAGTCGTTCTCAAGATTTGGCGTGATCAAGGGAAATAGGGATTCATTTTTATAAATGTACATATATATATATATCGTTTGCACGGCGCAAGCAATTACTCATAGCACCATTTAAAGTGGTAAATTATCAATACTGTAAATCACCGTTAGTACTAATAAATTTCTTGTATCGCCCGGACTTCTGTTAACCATATTAATCCTTTTCCTAAAGCGTACGATGCCTTGTTAAAAGTTGCCTGTAAGAAAGTTGTATATTTGCTTGATAAGTATTCCACGCAAACAAATAAATTTTATCTTCTAGTTATAAATAATAGAGTCTGAAGTATTTATATATGCCAGTTAAAATTACTCGGCATGAAACATAACCATTGGCTATTTCGGTCTCCGGTCTTACGTAGGTATAACAAATACTCAAAAAATATATAATGTCCGAAATAATGTAAATTTCGACCAAGTCACGCAGCAAGCAGAGAAAAATCATAAAGACCATGAGAAGCGGACAAAAATAATCTAATTTACTTTTAATGGCTTGCACCCATTCATAAAATACGGGCAACACATATTATTAGACGTCATTTCTTTGCGGAAAGGTTCTTTAACCTTCCTAATTAGTTTCGGCAAACACTTTTTGCCAGACCCTAAGTTAATAGCAGGCACAATTTCACGAGGACCTCACAAAATCTTGTATAAACAACCCAAAATCTATTAATAAACATACAAAAAATGTTGTTCACACCCAATTTATACTGATATTAAAGTATAAAGATTCTTTAAGTTTCTTATTAAAACAGAAAACTCAACAAAAGTCCTTCATACCTGTGATACCATAACACACAATTATCATATATAAACTCTAATTTAGGACTTTATTTGTATGAAAATAAGAATTGTATTGCTTTATAAACTGATGGTAAATAATTCTTAGTTGGCTGTGTTGATCTACGCTTCATCTCTTTCCTGTGAAGAATTAATTTTAGGTTCGCTATACAGTGGGACTTCAATGCTCCAATTTATATTACACAATCGGCTTGCAATCGATGACATGGAAAATAACGACTGTTCGCAGCGATTAGGTTTGCCACGGAACAATCTAATTACAGACCATTTAATTTTCGTACAGATTGTTCAAATGTTTTAGTAATCGATATTGTGAAATAGATTTTACAATCGTATTTGAAATGTCAAGTCAATTGAAATTAGCTGTGGTTCTTTGGTTTGTAAAACAAACTAAAAAATTAAATAGGTGCTACTGAAATTATTTACGCACGAAGGTGTTTACTGTAGACGGGCCTGTTGATCTGGTGGTAAGTGATCCTGACTGCTGAGCCAGAGGTCGTGGGTTCGTTTCCCACACAGGACAAATAATTGTGTGATGAGCACGATCATTTGTTCTGTGTCTGGGTGTAATTTATTTACAACTAGCAACCCGCCCTGGCTTCGCACGGGTAGCAGAGACATCAACATATTTCAATCAATTTACACAAAATCTTAACAAATTATACACCTAAACCTTCCTCATTAATCACTCTGTCTATTAGTGAAAACCAAATGAAAATCCGTTCAGTAGTTTTTCAGTTTATCGCGAACAGATAGACAGACAGACAGACGCGGCGGGGGACTTTGTTTTGTGATATGTATGTATTTAGATATATATAAATATGTTTATCAATTGTCTGGTTACCATAGTACAGGCTTTACCTTTGCACCAGACGGCCGTGTGTAAGGTGTGTCAAGTTATTATTACAAATAAATATATATATTATAAATATATTATTATTACTACAACTTTGTACTGCGGCTATTACAGTAACTTGGTACAGTAACGTTAGCGTACATTATTTACCGTAAGGAGCACATGCCCCCTATCCACTGATTACTGTGAGTACATCAGTACTAAGGTAGGTAATAAGGAAAAAAAGGTTCTATGCATATCTGTGTATGTTCATATACATATATATCTACAGTAGGGCAGCTTCAAATTTTCACATTCAGTGGCGCTTGTGTGCATATTGGGTAAGGCCTCGGACCTGAACTTGAACAAAACAACAATACTTAGTTTATTTTCGAAAACAGGAATTAGTTATTTGCTAACTTGTTCTTATAATAAATACAAAATAAATTGTACAAGATAAATTGAACACTCTCTTCTTGCAGCTTCTTTCATTTTGATCTCATCCGAAAGTTTACAATGGAAAGAATTCGAAACATTGAAATATAATTTATAATTATATTTATATATATTATATTTTTTATGCTACTACCTGTGCGGGTTTTTAAATGATTAAAGAACTAATTATTGAGAACCAACATACAATGCTACTTATATTACCATATTTTAAAGTCTAAAGTTGGTCAGTTGCTATACATTACAGGCCTAAGAACTAACACACATAAGAAAATAGTTCCCGTGTGGTTAATGAACACTACATTAGATTGACTTTAATTTAAGTCTAAGAATGTCATAGTTACCGAAATACTAACAGATTTTGAGGGTGTACCTATTTTAGGGATACAGCGATTACGGAGCACCTGGCGTCGCGAATTTGCTTTTATAAATAGGTATATATATAACTTTGTATTTAAGCATAAAAATACTTTTATCTACAAAACTAATATAATTATATGTAATGTACATATACACATATATATTACTTTATCGCGTTTTCATTATTAAAAGATGCTATGACAACTCATGAGCTCACGGAAAAAAAAACAAAAAAAACTCAATCAACTGTGTATACTATACATAGTATAGTATACGCTTATACTACATATAGGACTTAACTTTAGATGGTGCAGTTGTGTGTCCGTCAAACATTTTGGAACATCTATGATAATGCACAAAACAAACGTGCGCTTTGTGATGAAGCACGTAACACGTGAATGCCCCACAATAAACGTTTGAATTGATCAAACGGATACCACTTTCTTCACATTCTCATTATTCGTTTTATAATTTTATAGAAAATAAAATGTAATATTTTTGAATATCTTATTTAACAATCAAACATTGTTTTTATTTTTCTACATTAGTCCCATTTCTTTGTTTCGGATCGTGTTTCATTATGTGTTTGAATGCTGTAGCATGTTGTGCATAGTACTTGCATTTACACGTACACTCATGGCATTTTTTGAAAAGGTAGGCAGCACTGAACATACATAATTATTAAAAAAAAAAACCGAGTTCAACAAAAAAAACTATTCCATAAAAGACTTATATATGGTTTTCTCATGGATGCCATTGTCAGAACTAGACCAAATTGAAATGGGACCACACGGGAAGCACTAGCTTTCAAATAAAAAAGAATCATCAAAATCGGTTCACCCAGTCGAAAGTTCTGACTACAACAACTTACTTTCTACTTTCTTCTTTTTCTTTCTTAAGTTCTGGTAACAAACTTAAAAAAAAAGCATACAGTCGCATTGAGAACCTCCTTTTTTGAAGTCGGTAAAAAAATGTATTACCGCATTATTTTTCAATAACTCAAAAAAGCGGTTGATATGTAGTAATTCTTTTCCCATTACCAATCCCATTACTTGAAATAACCCCAATGTCCCTTTGTGGTTATTAACTGCCAATATTTATTGAGTTCTAACATTCCATCGCCTGCGATCGACCTTACGATTTGCTTCTTCAGATGTAAAGATACGGGCGGCATTGTTTGGTCATCCTTAAGTTAGATAATTTTGCCTTCTTTTATTTTAAGATATTTTAAATAGATTATTTGAATAACAATGTTAGATCAAACACGTTAAAAATCAATAGTTTTCTGCACTGGTGCTTTATACGCAAAATAAACAAGGAAATCATATTTTTTGTCAAGCTGTCACTAGATATAATCTGCATGATTTATATTGTATGGCTACTGTGTGGCTGAAATGTAAGTTTTACTATAGAAAACTGTTTTTGAAAACTAATACTCTATTTTATTCGGTTTAAATGGGAGCATGAACGTAAATTCCTAAATGCTGACTGTAACTGACACTTTGTCTTTGTTACAGCTAAGTTACTTTACATCACGACAACGCTCGTCCGCACGCAGCAAAACTGACCATTTGTTACCATAATCCACCCAGCAAAACTAGAGTTACGACTGGAAACCACTTGAACGGGACACACACCTTATTCTAATTAATTTCCATAGCTTTTGGAATTTGGATATTTTTTTTTAAGATTAAAATGTAAATCCGGTAAGGTTTTGAAAAACTCCTTAAAAGAGTCCAACGATTACTTTTCCTATAATTTTAGCATAGGCGTCAATGAACATCATATCATGATCATACTTAGGAAGTTAGCATATTCCTGTACAAAATTCCATTAGGTACCTTAAACAAAAAAGGTTGTTATAATTTTTTTTTTTAAATGTAATGTAATATCTGATATGGCAATCCACCACCGTGCAGTTCACCAGAAATTTTTGCCTCGCACAACCAATCCTGGAACAAATTGTCGCCTGCGGTATTTCCGGACCAATACGACCTTCAAACTTTCAAACCTTCAAGAAAAGAGCGTACTCCCATCTCAAATTCCGGTAACAGTTGTAGGTGTCCATGGGCGAAGATAGTAACTTACCATCAGGTGATCAGTCTGTTCGTTTGCCCTCTATAATATAAAAAAAAAAAAAAATATTTAACTAGTAATTATCTTTATAGGCATCAAATATCTTAAAATAAACACCTAAACAGAACCGTGACGGTGGGTGTGTAGACATGTTTTTATTACACAAATTTCATTCACCTCTGTTAAACATCCTAAAAAGTAGTTTACCCAAAGTATTTTTTTTTTTTTTATAAAAAGGAATATCAAGTTTCATTATGTTTTATCTGACAGCCCACATGATACGGTATTAATTAAACACACCGCACCGGACTCATGAATTATCATAAGGTTAATAGTCACCAATGAGCTTGGAGTAATTATGTAGATGAAGCTCTTGCGTCTGCGCAAGTAGTGGGGGACGTGTGAGGCTTGTGTGCGGTGAGTAACCATAGAATATGCGCAGATCGTTAAAAGTAAACATCCTTTTAAAAAAATTCGACAAGTTGCTACATTTATATTTCATTAGGTACCTACGTTAAAATAATAGAACTTTTTTAACAACTATTATGATATTTGCACAGCCTTCCTTTTTTAATAAATATTTAACAAAAAAAACACATGAAACTTTAAATAATATCAACGAAAACTTCACCATGACACTAAACTTACGTACCGAATGTCCCATAAGCAAAATTTAATTATAAAATTAGCCTTTTTAATAATAATTTGGCAAGAAGAAATGTAAACACAATTTCACAGCTTTGTACGGCAACGTGATAACAAAGACCCAACTACAAATATTAAACCAAATACGTAAGATACGTGATTCTTTTCAACCTTTTAGTTTTTTCGTTGGCATTGGTTTACGAATCTATAGCTATATTAATAAAATGACAAAGTAGACATAATACTATAAATATCACATTTAGTCTTCAAAAGTACAGTTTTAAAACTACGCCTTGCTGTCTCTCTTCATACCTACATAGTCTTTGCCGCGCCCGCGCAGGAGGGCGGGCCCAACTCGACGCTTCTTGCGCATCGTTCGCGTGCCGCCGCCGCTCCGCGCGCCACCCAAGCGCGGCTACCGGCGCAACCGTGATGTGTGTCTGTACCCCACGGAACTGTGACGTCATCTATCATGTAGATGTTTGTCTGATTTTGGATGATCACATGATAGTTTTTTTATTGTTAAGTAGTTTTTATTATGTTATACTTACAAACACAAGCAGTGGTATATATATTTAGATGTCAAAAAGATTTTTTAAGTATTTGTGTATCCAATAAATTATTATGACTAAAATTTATAAAAAATGTGAATATAAAAGTTCTTCAGAGACGTAAACGTGTTGTGCTTTTAGGCCTATTATAGCAATTAACTAACAGTTAACTTAACAGTTTTGTCTTTAAATAATTATAATAAATAGTTATAGACTTATAGGTAGTAATCATTTTTTACTACTGTGATGGGAACATTTCTTATCTATTTGCGTGATCTAAAATATTTTGCCAAACTTTGGAATTATGTGGACGGTATTTTGTTGATAAGAACAATACTTGCAGTCAAAGATTTTTTTTAAGTAACAACTTATTTTACAGAAACAAGAGAGACCTTTAATATGAAAAAATATATGGATTCACAATATCAATCTGTAAAAACTTTTTTTTATAATGTCTCTGACATGGTAAGAAAAACTTTATGTTTCTTCGAAACTATTCTACCAAAAGTTTATAGGCAGTGAGAGTAATATGCATGCGGAACTAATATGCCTACTGTAAGGGATCTGATAACAAAGAAACTCTCGGTAGGAAGGACCACCAAGGACTGACGCAGGTGCCCGATGAAGGCATTACACTGAATTGCCTATTATGATTAAACGGAATTGGCCGTAGTCTATGTTTGCAATCTACTAGAGTAGTACCTTAGGGTTGCCATATTTACATTCCATTTCAAATTCAGGTAGGATTAATAACTTTAGAAGTACAATTTGAATATCAGGGGTAGGTCATATTTAATAGTTTTAGGCGTTTGAATAACGAATATTAGAAACAATTACTATTTTTTACGTTTCAATTTATACATATAAATTCACATTCACATAGCAAAGATCTATAAAATCGGAATACTCAGAATATGGTACATATACCTTAGAAATCTTTTTTGTTTTAATACAGTGGAAACTAGGATAAATTATAAGTAGTAAAACATGAAGTTCAACCAATAGAAGTAAACACACTTTAAGAAACTTTTGTTTTAAGCTTTTTTTAAAGAAGAGACAATTCAACAACCCTATTTTAAGCCAGGGGGTTATTGATTAGTCGGTACTGTACTTAAACGATCACTTTATTACGATAAAGTCAAAGTTATAATTATAACGTAAGCGGACTTTCAAGTTTGAACGATAAGAATTATAGGAAGGAGGTGGTTGGATTAAATCAGGAATAACTTATTTAAAGCCTAGACTGGCTGAAATGATGGCAACTTAAAGAGGATTTATTAGGAATTGTTATTTATTTTTTTACTTTTATTTTCATGCCTATGGGATTATATTGATGGCATTAAGAAGGAATTTCAGCTGATTAATATTCTTTGTATGTTATACTAGCAGCGCCACGCGGTTTCACCTGCATAAGTCCCAATCCCGTGGGAATATCGGGATAAAAAGTAGCCTATGCGTTAATACAGGTCTCCAGCTATCTACATACCAAATTTCATCGCAATCGGTTCAGTGATTTTTGCGTGAAACATCCATCCATCCATCCAAACTTTCACATTTATAATATTAGTGGGATTAAGCACCTACATTGTAAGTAACACATTTTCGGTATAGGCGCAAAGTAATCCAACGCAGTTATATTCTGCTATAGATATGATATTTGTTTAGAATTATACTATACGTAGGTGGGACAGTAGTTTTACGAATAAGTACGTCATCATTTTTTTTACATCATGGTAAATGAGGAGTTCTTAAAATGAAAGTTTTATTTCAGGCCCGCCTCTTGAATATGCAATGAAGATAAAATTTAGAAAAATATACCTATGTATTAGATGTAATATAATATAAAGCTTCTGTGCCTTTTCTCTTGTTTGTTAATCATTTAATTTATTTCATGACAATAACACAGACTTACAGTTATAATCGTTCAATTATGGCCTTGCCATACCATACACATCTTGCAATCACTCTAAAGTTGACATTTAGATTTTGCATAAGGCATACATTTGCAGAAAAAAAACAGTACCTAATACAATATTTTATTTTTACTTGGGTTTAGAGACAAAATCTCTGTCATGACGAATGTCCTAGCAAAATTTATAATCACAGGTACAGCACTATTCAACCTAAATAAGGTAAAAGTGCCTGTAAATGAATCATATTTGTGTACATGCATTTAGAGGTATCATAACTTGGAGCTAAAGATTACCATCTTTAACTGACAGCTCAATCGTACATGACTTTAGTATAGTTTTGACTCTGGTTGGAAATTTAGTTATTTGTTAATCTACTCAGACTATCTCATATAATAATAAAGTGCAATGACTTTTTCTTTAGATTCCTTACACGTTTATTTGAGAAAAATAAAATGTTAAGAAGCCATGTTGGGGATATTTTGAAAATATACTTATACAAGAAACGGGTATACTACCCGTTCTCCAACACCAAGAAAAGATTCTTTGACCAGGCTAGGATATATAGTTAGATCATACCTTTACATAGCGAACCGGGGCCCAATAGTTAATGTTACTGTTATTAAACCTTCAAGAAAAGTGCGTACTTCCATCTCAAAGGCACTCTCACAATCATTGCTTCACTGCCGGTTTTCCGTGAGGCCGTGGTATAACTCCGGTCGAGCCGGCCCATACGCGCTGAAGCAAAGCTCTCCCACTCCCAGTTCCAGTTCCTAATTCTGCTAGTTCCAGTTCCAATTTCCGCTAGTTCCAGTGAGTCAGGGCTGCGTGCGAAAGTCTCCCGTGAGTCGGGGTGGTTGCTGCGTAGGAGATATGCTATCCTTAAATATACCGAAGGTACAGTGTGCTATGCCTTGACGAATTGCTGTAGGCGCGTAGTATCCTTCTTGAGACTGAGGATACTGGCTGGCTATGACTTGATTGCCGCTCATCGCTGTAGGAGTATACACGACGTTGGCGATGATGATACTGCTGATATACTCAATCAAGTCGGGGTTACCACTGTGGAGGAACGGGTATTGTGTATCTCCAACACAAAGGGAGGGTCCTCCGACCAGGCTAGGTGATCATGTATGGCGGACTGGGGACCAACAGTTAAAGTTAGGAATTATTATACTAATCAGCGCGAGAACTTTCATTTTTCGATGTAGGTTTAGTAGTTACTCCGTAGTTCGGTTTTTCTTCGTTAAATGATATTGAAGTATGTTTTCACTGTATGTGGATGTCGCCACAATCTTGTAGTTAAAAGAAAATCGAAAAAAACTAAAAACAATGTAGCCCTCAACCCATGAATACTAATATTATATTACTAGTAGTATGTTGTAAACTTGGTGTACCAATGTATAAATTTCTATTATATATAGGTATACAAAGAACAAGAACACATACATAGATTAACGAATAAAACCGTAACTTACTTTAACAAGTAATTTAAATAAAATGACAGCGACAAAAGAATAAAATGCAATACGCTAACCTAGATAAAATATACCTGGAATGTGTGCCTAATCAGTCAGTGAGAGAATGCTTTTTACAGTGATTTTCACCGATCGGTAGCTCTCGCGACGACATTGGTGGTGTCATTCACCCGCTTAAAGTGTTCAAACGGTGCAACGACACACTGGACGCGAGAGTGTGTCCTCCTTAGTCAGCCACTAAATATTTGCTATTATAACATTAAGTAATACAGGCCAGGCCAAACTGAATCTATTAATGTTCTCACAGTCTCCCGTATGATACTAAAATAGTATGTAACATACATTAATCAACATAATTTTAATTCAAAATAACTAAAGGAACCATGCAATGATTAACCTACATACAAAAACGAGTAATTTTTGGACTTCTAAGGATATAAAATACTTAATCTATTGTAAATCTATGTGGGTGGTCTGATTCAAGTCTGGTAATCAGAATAAGACATTTGGTCGGTTTATCGGTAAGCAATATAGTCGCATGCCATCACATTTGGCAACGATGCCCCGGTGTGGCCCTACCAATTCCATTAATCGCTTACATTGTAAACACGAGCTCACGTATTGATATCGTATCTTTATGAGTTATTCAAAACAGAGTGCCTTTGTGCACTGTCATGAAAAATCGTTCTCTATTTTATTTATGCCATTTATTTTAATTTATTGTGTATGGAAAAGACGCGGTTGGATAAAATACTTTTAGTAACAGTCAGTGAAATCACACTTACAACGCAGTTATAAATTCTATAATTATTAACTGTAATGGTAAAATTATTTTACTCTTTGTTTTAGTATACAAAGAGACACTTCAATTTTTTTTTTTTTTTGATATAATATATCTATATAAATAAATAAAGTTGAAGTGTCTCTTTGTAATGTGATGTCATCATGTCATCATTTTACAGCATTTTACCAAATGCATCCGAATGTTTACACGGTACATATAATAAATCTATTTTTAAATTGTTGTCTGTCTATCTGTTTGTTCGGTTAATCTAAGGAACAGGTGGACCGATTTCATCATCATCATAAGGACTAACTTAGGCTACTTTTATTTTGAAAAAGGATTAGGATTTTGGGCAAAATATATAAATACACAGCTAGGGAACAGTTAGTATGTAATAAAAAAAACAGAAGTATCTCCTATGGAGTAGCCTCCGTTATGCAAGAGTTAGAAACCGCCTGTTTTAGTTGTTATATTGTAAGAATTTCATTGAAATAGTAATTAATAATTAACGGTAAACTCAGTAGGGCACAGAAAATTTATTTTCTCGAAAATTTAAGTCGAAGTCGGGAAGTTCGTACACTTCACACTACAAAAGAGCTGGCAAAGACAAGCAAAGTGCTGTTTACTGCGGAGCCCTACGCGGGCTGCCAGAGCCCTATTGCAGGGGAGATAATGGCAAATAAAATAACCTCTGAATTTATGGTTAGGATTTATTATTACCAAGATTCTAAAATAACTCATATTAGGATAAATAAATGAATATGAGATGTAAAAAAATAACGTCGATTTGTTAATACTTATCTATATACTTACATAAAAATGAATCCCTATTTTCCTTGGTCACGACATAACTTGAGAACGACTTAACCGATTTCATTCATCGTTTTTATAATGTTTTCTAATACCTATTTTGTAGAAGGTTCTTACAGAAAGAAAAATTAAGAAAATTGAGCAGAAAATCAGTTCAACGAAGTTGCGGGCTAAAACTCGTAATTTATATAAAACAATGATAACCTATATTAAAAACATATAAAGTAATAAATAAATGAGCTTTTTTATGATAATAATAAAAATAATTAGTAATATCCTGGGATATATTACACATCGCTATGTAGGCCCAAACTAAGCACTGCTTGATCTATGAGTTCTAGAACATGAATTAATTAACCTTTTCATTTTGTAAATATGTACATACATATACATAGAAACACCGAGACCAATGCAATAGACTTATTTATGCATACAAATATTTGCACTGAGCGGGAGTCGAACCTGCGTCCCCCGGTGTGGCAGTCTAATGCACTACCGCCGCGCCATATAGGTCACCTGTCCATATGTTGTTATTTTTTAACTTTTGTTTTGTTTAAATAGAATATCCGTACTAGGGAAACTGATGCTTATTGCGGTCGACTTTACAAACATACAATTAACAGACATAAAATACACCTAGGCTTAGAATGTCTATATTTATGTGAATTACGCGGATAATTGTCCTATGTGGGGATCGTCCCCCAACACTCGAGGTGTTAGCAGTTGGCGAAGTGACCACTGGAACGTATCGTAAGTGATGTACCTTCATCATCCATATAAATATTAATAGGTACACATTTACTTGATACCGGTTTAAACACCTACATTAATTAATCAATAAAAATAAGAATAAAAAGAAAGAAATAATATTAAACTCTAAATATTTAAACCCTTTTATAAATACATACATACATATAGATATCGGCATTCATCCTTTTGTTCTAGTTTTTTTTTTGTTCTAGTTGAATAATTGTCCATAAAAATCAATAGGCTTTA
The DNA here is from genome assembly GCA_963859945.1 of Euplagia quadripunctaria. Taxonomy (NCBI): domain Eukaryota; kingdom Metazoa; phylum Arthropoda; class Insecta; order Lepidoptera; family Erebidae; genus Euplagia; species Euplagia quadripunctaria. The sequence continues at coordinate 17,604,508 of OY982569.1, read as the reverse complement.
ATTTCAATTTTCGAACGTCAAATCCCAATGTTGTATATGAAAGGGTTACTTTTTTGTTTTTCTCCAATTCTAAAACCTGCTTGCGCAAGTATTTATCCTAAAATCTTCCTAAATAACATTATAAATGCGAATGTGAGCTTGTTTGTTTGCTTGCTTGTTACACTTTCACACATTAACTACTCAACCGATCATCATAAAATTTTGTACAGGGAGGTGCAAAAAATTTTCATTAAGAAAAAGTATTGGTCCCGAGAGATATAAAAATAATCTAAAAAATCTAGTTCATATTTATACTCTTTGCACTATTAGACTCGTGGCCATAGCGAAGTAATACAGTTGTACATGCAACACGACAATAACCCAGACAATAGACATTCGATTACGTACAATAAAATGAATTGGTATTGCATACAGCATTGGAACGGGCCAAAGCTTGTCGCAACTAAATTGGTTTGTAAAACAGTGTTTGTTCTACATACGTGGGCTGTACATTGTAGTCATAGAGTCGGGGGAATTAATTATGCATTAAAGACTGAGTTTACAGTAACTTTTGAGAAATAACCCACACTGAAGTTACCTTACCCAATTGATAATAACTGACACGCAAAGGGTACTCGTGTTTCTAACTTCACCCGTTCCTTGCACTCGATCTCTTTGCACGCAAGGAACAACTCCTTCCGCTCTGAATACGGTAAGAGCGATTGCAGCAAATGAATTTCCTTTTATCATTAGACGAGGTAATTTGTGATTTGATTTTCTTTTGATTCAGCGTCCTTCACAGTGGGTGGCTTCTCCTTAAAAGGCTATCAGTAAGCTTGTGTAAGTACCTACTACATTTTAACTCCTTTCCATTTTATGTTCGTTTAATAACAGTGGTGTTAATTGTGCGTTGGTAATCCTATCTCTTCATCTCATGGAGCTCTGGTTTTCTGCCACTGAGTAACCTACCTACCCTTAAAAAAACTACACCGCTGGTAGAGTTGTGTAACCGAGGTTTTCTGCAAGCTCTTCTGCCTGACCTAGATGAACAACAACAACTATCCAAAGAAAAGTAAAAGAAAATAGTCACAACAATTTGTTAGGATCTATGGATGTATGGATGTTTGTAACTCTTTCACGCAAAATCGGCTAATCGGAACTGGATAAAATTTTGCACAGAGATAGATTATAGTCTGGAATAGCACATAGGCTACTATTTGTCCCGGAAAAATGTACTGTTCCTGTGGGATATATTTCACCAAAATTTCCGTAAATAAAATCTTATTTTGACACACTTCTATGTAAAGGAATCTTTGAACGCAGTTTTCACCAACTGCAAGGACATATATCATGTTCGATTAACTTAAAAATTTGCACAAGTATCAAGGACGATGACAGCACAAAACTAAAAATAATATATATTTCGGTTTGCTATTAAAGCGTGTTGCTTTTTAATATTTTATACACTAATTTATTACTAGCTAACTATCCAATTATCATCTTTAACTAGTAACGTAAACTAACACCTAGTACAATAGCACGGTAATATTATCTATTCAGTATTCTACCTTCATACAAACGGTCGGAAAGCGAGTCATACCTACGCGTCTCAAGTTCGGTAAAGTCTCGGTAAACAACCAGTCGCGAATGCGCCGCAGTGACAAACGAACGGTGCGATGCTTTAGTAAGCAGTAAGCTTGCGATTTGTGTATTTGATTGAAATAAGTACAAGTACTTAATATGGCAATGGATTTTTTATACTATTAAATTTAACAATAAAGCTTTTTGTACATTTCAGTCGAGGCGCAAATATTTTTCAGTCTTAAAATAAGGGTAGTTTTTTTTATTAAATCTTAGGTAGATTTAATAAAAAACTACCCTTACTCTTACCTTATCAAAAATACAACTTGTATTTTTATTGAACACTTCCTATTTCATTCACAACAAATTTGAATACATATTTCAAATAAAAAATATATTTAGTATAATATTTACAATTACAAAACTATAAAAAAAAACTTAACTCTACTAATAAAAGAACACAACATGTATTTTTATTGAACACTTCCTATTTAATTCACAACAAATTTCATATTTTTTTATAAAAAATATATTACAAGGACTACAATCACAAAACTAGAAAGAAACACAAGTAGATAGATGAAATTAAAATACTGTAGGCGGGCAGCCGCGTGTTTACGTACCGCGCAGGTGTAGTTTATTATTTCAAGGACTACATCGAGTTACAATACTGGATAGATATCTAATAATATTACCGTGACAATAGCACGCGTTTCAAATACCTTACACCTCCATTCCAACACTTGTATCTATACAATCGCCTTCCGGATTGTCGCGCTTATTGTATACCCAAGCCGTTATAACGTCGAGTTGTGGACCTATGCAATTTGCACACTCATTTTACATGTTAGTCCATTCCAAGTAACGGGTAGTATCCGCCCTACATCCCACTTACATGTTGTGTTTAAGAAATGTTTGTTCTGTAGGTACGCTTAGTTTGAAGTAACTCTCGACTCGACTACATTACTTATTTCAACTCAAGCGTTTATAGATCTTGACTCTTTTCATTGTTTTTAATAACAGTTATAATATGGATCTAGAATTACGTGCTATAGTCGACCTCAATTGCAAAAAAAGCAATTAATAACAATTTTCAACAAATACCGTAAAATATTGATATATGTCACAAAATTCAGTAGGTAAACTACAGCGCATACGTAAATTTGAAATTAAATTTATGGTAGTTTCAACACATTCTGAACTTATAAGCAATGCAGTCTGTTTTTGATGACTATTATCTAGAATAACCTAAATCGAAAGACGGTAATGCTGTGAAACAATTTTGAGTAATTTTGATTTATAAATAACAGGTACCTTCATATCCGCTATTTATAAGAACCTATATATAAATAGGTAAATTCAAAAAAAAATCAGTAACTTTTTCTCCTCTGTTTGTCAAACGATTTTTAAAAGTCTTATTAGCTTCACCTGTAATTGACTAGCTAACTAAGTATGTAAACAAATTTTGGAAGTAAATTTTAATCTACTTCTAATTATCGTATCGAAATGAAACATTGTACTTATATGTAGGTTGGATGACAATATGTGAATTAGCCATCTTGGAGCTGATCTGATGATGGAGCCATGGATGTAACTCAGCAGCGGCTAGGAAACCCCTCGAATTTGGGTCTATATTATTCGTTTTGACGAGTCCAACATATTGGGCTTGGTAACGATGGATGATGAAGCGAGGAGGTGAATAGTAGAACTCTTTTCTATTTATAAATTCGATTCGCCTTTAAAGCCTGTTCTAAACTATAATTATTTATGAGTAGTAACTATTGATGAGGAAACAAAATTAAACAATTTTTACAAACTTTCATTTAACTTGCAGTGTTTGGGTGTATGATGTTAGTTCGGGTCAAACCTTGCAACTGAATTTTAAAGCAGTCATCTGCAACTGTAATATGTTGGAATTTTGCATAAACGTTTAGGTTGAATGACAATAATTAAATAAATAAAAAAAAATAAATTAAATTAATAGAAAAGGAAACTTTTTTTTTATGGGATAGGGGGCAAACGAGCAGACGGGTCACCTGATGGTAAGTGAAGGTGGGAAGGAGAACACAACATTGCTGCACTACCGGTTTTCTGTGAGGCCGTGGTATAGAAGCATGGCTCTTCCACGATTTTTTTTCTGTTATAATAGTTTATATATGTTTAATACTATAATATGAAGATGATATTACTTATTTATTATCTATAAAAGCTTGTTGCGGCTTCGCTTCACCATCAATGTGGGGCGCATCCTATTTCAACAACCTTGAACCAGTTATCGAATCCATCAAAGCTTGATTTTAAAAGTGTTTTTTTTTACTATTAATGGTATTTCCACTACCTTCGACAGTAAGGAATTACGCTCGAATTTCAAACTCTGGGCTACCACTAGTCAAGAATAAAACGTGATAAAATTTTCAGTAATCAAAGGATACTTTTAGAGATTGCATGTTCACTAATGGTATGTTGTTGCGAAAGCTTACAAGCATCACAGTAACCGGTTTTCCATTGATAGTTCTTATCTACAAGTCGTACAATTTGTACTACTTCTTGTTGTTATCTCTAAAGAAACTCAGTAGCTTAGATGCTTCAGATTTATTGATTACAATGATACAGTATGCAGTTCAAAATGTAGTTCCCCAGATTTTCTACAACTAAGTTTGTCATCAAACACCATCAACGACCATGAAAAAAAATAATAAGTATATATTGTGGTGATGGACCTCCGCGCCGCTTGTGACCTCCTTCGATTGGAATAAGAACTCTTTGGAAAAAGCGCGAAGGATCTGGCTTGCGGCGCCGCACTCGAATTTAGATTCGAAATAAATTGAAGATTCGAAATAGAAGAAAAAAAGGATAGTCGTCTTGGAAGGCTGATGTGACAGACGTCGTGCTAGATCCACGAATTTCTCAAGAAATATTAATTTATTTAATATTTTGCAATTAATCGTTGTATAATTATTCGGAGCCTGATTACAGTAACAATGGTGCCTGCCTAATCTATTATTTACTCTCCTCGTATATAGAACCCAGCGACCCGGTAACCGAGCTTCCTGGGTCGCTGCAATATATTTAGCAATTACTTTTATTTTTTCAACCAAAGCATTTAATACTAACTTCACAAATTATTCCCTCAAGTCAACTAGGCACATTTTTTTCTATTCTTAACTACAAAACTGTTTTAAACGGCGACTTTTGACGTTCCGAAACAACACGTTACTGAACGTAATTGTGGTCTCAAAAGATCAAAAACCTACTTACGTTAGGAACCTGAAAAAAAATGTGTATTAAAGTATTTAAGTAGGTAAGTATTTAAGTACGAAAAACTTAAATATCAATGATTTATTTAATTGTATGAACATCAAAAATAATTCTTCACTGTTAGTAAATAACTATTTTTTTACTTGCTTTTTTGTTTTCACAGTTATGTAAATTAAGTCAGGTTTTCATTAATGTCAGCTATAACAATTCTGAGCAACGATAAACATTCAAATCTATGAGTCAACATTACAGCGCTCTTTTCTTCTTCACCGCCGGAATTCTTTTACCATCAAAAACTGTTTACAGCGACATTCAACCTTCCGCTTAAGGGTAGATAGCATTTAATACAAGCATTAAGCGAGATTTCTTCGTTTACGTAACTTCGATACGCACTTACTCGTTTCTACTTGTTCATAGATTCTTTATAATGAACTCTTTACAATCTTTATTATAGTACCAGTTTTTTTGGCCGCGGCTTCGCCTGCGTTATTGTAGAGTTTGTTAAGAACTGGACGTTTTGGGAAGTGGATGTTTTGGGAAGTGGACGTTTTGGGAAGTGGATGTTTTGAGAAGTGGTCCTTATGAGTCAAAAGGCCTTCAGGTATGAAAGGTACAACTAATTTGGAAAACCAGCCTTGGGAATTTATTGTAACCTGTCATCACAGCCTTTGTTTGTTGTTACAAGACCAAACGCTCGCTATACTGACCCTGTAAGTAGCCTTTCACCCCATCTAAAAGACTAAACTAGTTTGAGAAATCTATGGTAGGGAGGTTATTTCATTTTGGGCCTGAGGCTGAATTGCCTGCCCATGTCGAGTGATTTACGTTCGATGGTAAACCATCACATAGCCGTCATCTGAAAGCATTTGTTTTATAACCTAAATACTCATATTATTATGATCACAGTTACATAGATACGTGAAAACTCTTTTAACAATCTACCGCAAACGAAATACAGAATAATAATAATTCAACTCAATCTTTGCTTTCACCAAAAAGACATTGATTGAGTAACTATAAACTAACCGCAAATCGTAAGCAATTCTATTGCACTACAAAACGTATGGTTAAACGACTTCACTGTTAGTTGTAAATCAGGCTATTAAGTTTCGGTACCGAAGACTTTTAAGCTGGATCTTCAATGTACGATTTTAGTTTACATTTCTCCAAAATAAAATATATTCTAATATATATTTTCTTTTGTAGAAATGCAAACATGTAACTACTGTATAACAAGCAACTAAATGTATAACAAGTTTTGATAGTCGTTTGAAATTGAAACTAACACACTTTTTTCATCGAAGAACAAGTTTTATGTACGTGCTTTGTTTGAAATGCTTCCCGACTTTGGTGAAAAACTGTTTTTATTCTTCTACATAGAGGTTTTCTTTAAAGAACACAGCAATTATTATGCTAATTGAAACGTGACGTTGTAATTGAAGAAAAGCACACGTATCCTAAAAATATACTACGTATTTTTTTATTAACCTAAGATGACAGTGGAATTTCAGGCTCTATTGAACATTTTAAACATATCAATAGCACCTGAAAACGTCACACTGTACATTGAAAACACCGCTTTATAATACGTAACATAGAATCTCGAACGAATGTGGTGACTCTTATATAAAACATCCCGGTGTTACTTGTTTATGTCTAGTTACGGACTGATAGTTTTCTTAGTATCCTATTACACTTTTATGGGATCAAATGTCGCCTACCGATAGCTTCTCTTTCTTTTCAATCAGTTTAAGATAGGAATGTTAAATTTTATGGTAATGGAAAAGTGGAATATGTTTCAAAGTGTAATTCAATTGTTATTTAGTAGACCAAGACCAATAACCCTGTTGAAAGAAGCAGTTGTAAGATAATTTCGGTGACAATGTGGTGACATTTGATTTTTTATTTTACGAGTTCAACCAGCTGAACTAAAGTTAAGTAATCGGCCTAAGTTAAGGGACGTATCTAATAAAATAAAACTTCTGCATTTCGCAGTTCCTTAATCAAAATGTATAAATATCACTTTAAGGATCATTTCATATTCAGGTGCAAATGTAAATAAATGCAAAATTGTATTTGCTAAACCTGAAGCATATAATTTATTAGTCTTGCATTAAAGTCTGCACAATTTGTAAATCATTTAACATGAAAATTATTGCAAGCCACTCGAGCATGATAATAAAATCATAAATAAATTAATACTTTAATAAAGTATTACATTAAAACGAAGAGCCTTAGCCCATCTCCTGAACCACTACCGTCATAAGCCTCATGTTTGTTTGTAATTAACGACGCGTGTTCTTATAAGAACATTGTTTTAATGTTTAACCTGCGGTTCGATAAATAATCACCACTTGTGTGGCAACACTGACAACCAGATCTCTGACGTAATGTAATACGAGGAGCAACGAGAAATGGACAATGATTGCTGTGCATCTTTATAGTATGACGCACGGATAATGCTCAAGTAATAGCAACCTCGTTCCTGATTGTCGCGATTGTCGGAAGTATTTGATTGTCGCAGAAATTATGTTTACCATCATAAATTTACAAAACAATTTGTTTGGAACTACAACATTTACTTATAGATAAATAGGTTAACCAAAACAGTTCAGAACCTGTGTCTCTTTTTCATTTTCTGTTTTTTTTTTGTTCAGTAAATATTTACGAAGTTTAGGTAACCAATCAATAAAAAAATTACAGTTTTTTTCTCCACCTTGATCAGAACTTTTTTGGCATCAATAATCAAAATAATTACTTAATTAACTTAAGAATTAAACAATTTGGTATCGCATTTGATTGTTTTGATCTTTTTACATATAATTGGGTAGGCAATGTTTGTGACTTGTAATGTACATAATATCTCTCTCTCTCTCTCTCTCTCTCTCTCTCTCTCTCTCTCTCTTACAACTATTTGCTACTTTCTTCTTTCTTTTTATATACTTATATTTTTTTTAAAGTACTGACAATGAGTTGCCATAAAAACACTATACTGGGCATAGTACAAGATTTAGAAATGTTACTGGATAGCTAAATTAATACTTAATATAGATTTATAATACCCACTAATGATTCAGTAAGGTGTATACCTTAAGAGAAGAGTATTCTTCTGCGTTATAATCTTATTAGGCAACTTAGTAACTTTCATAAAACTTGGTGCTTATATTATTTAAGTAGGACATAAACCATAAAAAACTTAGGAACTTAAACACTACTTAGTGAAAGCCTTTGTTAATGAATATTTTAATAACTCACCATTTGCAAGACTATAAACGCGTATAAACTTTCAAGAAATAAAGATCTGTAAATAAATTTGTATAGTTATTAAATATGGCAATTCAAGATCTTTTTCAAATCACATTTCTAAACAGAGCCACTAAACACCAAAGTTGAGTGATTCCTCTGCAATTTTCCTTCGTCAATAATTCCTAGCATTATAAAACCGTAAGTAGGCATAGACCTTGAGTAATGAACCAGTATAAGAACGGGAACCTCTAGCATGTAGTGTGCTAGAACACGGTAATTCCTTGTCATTATAGTATTATTTATAACCAAAGGAGAGCGTAGTAGAGAGGCGAAGCATGCAACACAGTACATAGATTAAGAAAACAGATACGCGTGTGCAAGTTTTATGTAGGTGACTATATTTTTGTACCTAAAAAATACAGCCATATTTATCTAAAAACAGACAGAAACAGAAAAAATCTTCAAAACATTTATTCAAGCTTTCTTGCAGGTAAAACAAAAAAAACATGCAGGTGAAATCCTGATAATGTGTTAAGTAAGTTATGGATAGCTTTCAAAAGCTACTGTGGTCAATATTTTGTTAATAGTGATGTTCAAATTTAAATATTATAATGTTATTATTAATAAATAATTTAAATAAATTTTATTTATTTTATTCACAAGAAGTTAAACTATTTCAAGTCGTACACTACAAATGCAACCACCTAATATATAGACCTAAACTTATGTTGTAAGTACAATTTCTGATGTACAATGTACTATCAAATATCTTTCCAATTCTGAAATTTTCTGTCAACATATCTCTTAGTTTTTTTTTTTTATGATATAGAGGGCAAACGAACAGACGGGTCACCTGATGGTAAATGACTACCGCCGTCCATGGGCACCTGCAACGAGAGCGTTGCCGCCCTTTAAGGTGGGAGTAGGAGAAGAGGGGGAGGGTGGGAAGAGTGGGAAGAAGGGGGAAAGACAGGAATATGGGAGAGGGAAGGGTTAGGGCCTCCGGTAACCTCATTCACTCGGCGAAATGCAATGCAATCATTGCTTCACGGCCGGTTTTCTGTGAGGCCGTGGTAACGCGCGGAGTCGAGCCGGCCCATACGTGCCGAAGCATGGCTCTCCAACATAAAAATTATTTGACAATGGCCTACAAAACGGCAATAATAAATGTTAGGTAGCATTCACGCCATTCAATTTACTTGATCTATGGCCATCCGTAATGCCAGCGGCGAAGCAACCTGTTCCTGAGAGAGAGCAGTCATACGTCATTGGACGGCTTCAAAAATTATTCCTGCATTATATAATAAATCATAGTAAACCGGTAATTAAGTCAGTCATAACCAGAACCTTCAAATAAAAAGAGTTCTATAATTTTTTCACATTAAATAACCATTTTGGTGGTACCGCTCGGCCTAAACGATCATCGACAATGTTTTTTAGTATGTTAGTTCGTTTTCTGGTACTGTGAATGGTGATAAAATATGTACGTTTTTGACGTTCCGTGATACATATATTAATTAAAATGACATATATTAGACAAATAGCTACATTTGTCTTATTTGTACCTTGGTTAATCAAATTTTAAAACTATTTAGATGAAAACCTTTCTTTGAAATTTTTACATTCGTTTTTTTCTGAAGTCTTATGGGCATTTGAATATTAAGTGAATTTTTTGACAAGAAAATCTTTCCTAGGTTCAGGAGTTAATATACTATAGCTGAAAAAGAAAACTTGAATTTAGATGCAAACCGATAAATATCTATTCAATAACAGAATACAGATTATTTTTTTTCGGAAACTGAAACATCTGATTTCCAGTCCTCAAAAATATTTGCATGCCTAACCAATTTAATAAAAACGAAACTTTATTAACTTTACACATAAGGCCCTACAAATCATTCAAGACCTATCAAAAGCGCGGAAGATCAATCAAGGCGGCAAAAAAGTGCCGTCAATAAATCATGAAGCTAATCGGCTGCAATACAGAAGCCTTTTAGAAGGCTTGAACCGAACGCCCACATCACTGTAACTTATTACACATCTTATAGTACCGCATCGTTTCAATAGTAATTTGGCTTAATAACTTTAAAAACTCATTAGGGTATGTTTTAAGAAATCTGTTTTACGGTTAGGTACTGGGTAATTTTAATGCCGACATCGACATACGGAGCGATGTTAGTCCCTATTCCCTATAGAGGTAAGGAAACGTAGTTTAAGTTTACTTGGCAAATGCGGGTTTCGGGGTTCTTGTCAATGCGAGTACACAGCTGGACATTGTTCGTACACGTATTGTGTTAAGTAGGTAGAATTTGTGAAACAGTTTTATAAAGTTTGAAAATAGATTACTATGAATGTTAGATACTTTGATTAAGATCGGTTGATTAATAAGAATAGTAACATAACGTGTCATTTTTATTAATAAAATTGATGAAACAATAAAGTAAATTGAGCAAGTTTTAGGTGACATATTGTCAATACCAATGATCCTTTTTTTATATATATCATGTCATTAAATTCGCATGCAAAATGTTTACATAAAATTTATGAAAACTTAGTGGCTGTATTTACAGTTCCCAACATAGCAACGAATCGTGTGTTTTCAGACATTATTAATATTCTTTATTCTATTCTATTTATTCTGTTTCTTTCTGGTGTTCTGCTTTTAAACTCCATAGTGTCAAAGTGAAATAGAGTCATTCCCTTCGAACACTCTTTATCTATCCGTTACGGTTATTATAGAAAGTGTGACATAAAATTTTATTAGCACCAGTATATCAAGTGATAACAAATTTCGAGCTATTATGTAACTTGGTAATAGGTTTTACAGTATTCATTGAGATAAAATACTATTGGAATGGTTCGACTCGTGGTAAAATATGGGTTATTGAAAAGTTTTATAAATTTTCACGCCAGAGAAAAAGTTAATTAATACCGCGTACAGTTTTAATACTATTATGTACTGTAACTGACTTTATCAATAAAAAAATTATAACTAGCTATTGTCGTTATAACGTGACATGCGATTCTTACATACTAAACCTACCTAAGATATGCGCTTCCTTAGAAAATTACAATTGCAGAGAAGTAACAAGTTATTATTATACTTCTTACAATAAGAGTTCTCGTTTTTATATGTTTAATTAAAGTTATACCAAGAGAAATATCACATTATAGCCATAGAAACATATTACACTTAACAATACAAATAAAACTTCTTAGTAAAAGTTAGTTAAGTTAGTAAAGAAAAAGAATAGTAAAACAAAGTAAACATGAAGCTTAAATGAAAGATCTATTTACCAAACACACTGAGACAATAGGAAAAAATCGTAAAAAGTAAAAAGCGGGATGGGACATTTCCAAATAGGCACAAGTTTCAAGGTTGATGGTTCAGGCTCCTGAATAAATTAGTTTTCGGAACGGCCAGGGCCAATAAAAGTTTTAAACAAAAGAATCATAAAACGAACAGCCAAAGTTTGGTAGCAAGCAAGCCAAGCAACAGGAGTACTGAAATGATTTACGACAAAAGTGGGACACAAACGCTGCAAAACTTTTCAAATGAACTAGCAATGAATAGTCGTAAATACGTTTTCGTCAGAATTGCTTTCATTGCATTATGTGCTTAATAAAAATGTTAATGTGATGTCAAAACGATTCCACAATTATTTTGAAAACAATAGTCTAAAGGGTCTTTTTTCTGTATTCTTAGAGTAAAAAAGTTTGTTTAGCTGTGCTTTTGTTCTATTATCAATAACAAAAGCAACTAAAGTATTGTGTAAATGCTTTATTTTTTAATATTAAGTACATTATACCTTTGTTTGTATTAAAAAAATTACTCATTGAAGTCATAAATCTAAAAACTTTGCAACAATTTTGTATTATATTCATTCCACTTTGATTATCCAATTTCTGTAAACCCAAAATGTTTACAATATGCTTGAGAAAGATTTAAAAAGGTATAGTCATGTCCAGATGAGTACCCATTTGAAGTACGTAGCTATTACAGACATATCTGAAATGCATGTGATGATATACTCTGAATAAAGACACGTTGAGAAACAAAAGGACACATTTTATTTATGACAATATAAATGTTTATAATGCTCTAAAATTAAAGAAACAGCAAAACTATTTCCTGGTGTGTTACCGGATGACAGTGACGCGGCGATATTGTATAATGTCTGCAGAGTGTAAACATTTATATTTTAACTCTCCCTCTATGAAGTTTAAATGTTTTTTGTTAGTATCCAGTGCCATTTGCAACATTAGTCAATAACCTGAAATAATAATTTTATAAGAAAGAAATTGATTGAGTCATTGCAAAACGAAGTTATAATGTAGTGCATATTTTAACGAAACAAGCTAATTGGTATGACACAGCTTATACCAATTAATGTTGAAAATTTTAATAGATTTTTTTAAATTGTGTAGTGTGAGTGTGAGTGAAACAAAATAACATATTTTTACTTCTTTAAAATTCAACTTAATCATAGACATCGTCCGAATATTAGCACTCTTCAAACCGCTGTTTTTGCAGCCCCTGTCTGACACAAGCATGAACATGCTTTCTGGTCTGCCGATTCTGCATGTGTAATGCCGACATTTTAAAAAATACTTATTAAACAACGCTTTATGTCCTTTTTTGTCCAATAATCCGAAGCGCTATCTTTTAAGTCTTGAATATATGGCGCCATAACACTTCGAGTAAACTGCAAGGGTTACGGATAGATGTTTTTTCATTGATGCAATCAATAGTATATTTTTAAATTCATATCTGTGGTGTTATTTGAACTATGACAGATAATATAATTATGGGATATTGTAGGAATATAAAGGGATGCAATTAATTCTCGTGTCGCTATATTTATACGTTGCAAGTAGGGCACTAGCTGCCTCTAAGTATTGTCGTTAGTGCCCCCTCAGGGGGAGGGAATTTACATTATATTATTATAATGTAATGTAATGTATTATTATAATGATATACCTTACATTTCGGGTGCTGTGCTTGTTTGCTAACTTGGTTGTATAAGAAAAAAAAAGCCAAATGCACAATACTCAGAAACAAACAAACGTCTAATTTTAAAATGAAGTTGCTCTGTACAACATTTGAGTTAGGTCTTTTGTAAATAATTTCGAAACAAAAGAGTCGGGACGGGAGTCCAAAAATATCGCTAAGCTTTTGTCGCTCAAGTCGTCATTATAAAACAGAAGCTAATATTACCATTGTACCGCTGTCAAAACTCACTGAATGAGAAAAAATGTTATATGTAACAATGTCGCAATAAACTTAGAAACGCATTTTACAACATCCCAAATATTTCTACGCCGGTAGCTCTACGACTTTTGTCTTTAGATACGACGGACCAGCGTTTATGGCCCATTTCGCCTTATTCTTTCACGGCGCGAGCTATTTTATTTTTTGTCGTATCTCTTAAATAAGACATAATGTTCTTAGAAACGGGACATTAGAATGGGTCGGAGAAGGGCTTTCTCTTTTTGTGAGGGACACGTACGAACGATTTTATGGTCAATTGTTTTACTTAGACGTTGACGTTGCAAAAAGACTGGTTGTTGGGATGTTAAAGTTGATTTAGAATCATACGGCGCGTGTATCGAACGTACAGGTATTGGAAATGAAACGTGTTTCACGCTCCAATGAGTCCTTTGTGTCGATAATGTGACGAGTGGTAATCATCCATTTTATTCCAGGTTATCAAAGTAAGTTAAAATCACCTTCTGCAAAAAATGTTTTTCGTTATCGTTTTATTGATTTTTTCCCTTTCGCTTAATTTTTTTATTTCAATACTACCTCATAGTAAGAAACGAAAGCCCTGGTAATATTCATCTTGTTGCCTTGGTTATCTTGTTTAGTCCTTGGATCCAGACCAGAATCAGAAAATAAAAACTTTAAAAAAAAGTTAAACCGTCTTCAAAAACACTAACAAACGGCACTGAAAACTGAAAAATAATTGACTACAAACTTAATTGAAAAGATTCCAAAATATACACGTATATATATAGATCTGCAATAATTTTGATTATTTTAACTTTAGTTTAATGAGATCAATACTTTATTTAGATACAGTAGTAAGATATTTAATTTGTCTAGCACCTTGCTGCACTTGAATGTATCACTACATATTATAAAACAAAGTCCCCCGCCGCGTCTGTCTGTCTGTCAGTCTGTTCGCGATAAACTGAAAAACTACTGAACGGATTTTCATGCGGTTTTCACTAATAGACAGAGTGATTCGTGAGGAAGGTTTAGGTGTATAATTTGTACCCGTGCGAAGCTGGGGCGGGTTGCTAGTAATTTATAAAAAATAAACATACAACCGAAGTAGGTTTATAATAATAATAACATGCATCACTTTAAACGTCAATCGTTGTTGCTTAATTTCTCGAAAAATCAACACTACACGTGCCTTTAATTTCTGAGGTTTTCCCTCATTTCCCCTCAGATACCGTGATCAGATCCGATCTTGATAACAATGGGATCACGTTGAGAGCATACCCTTTCAACTTACGGTAAAAAATACATACAACCGAACATTGAAACTCCTACTTTTTTGAAGTCGGTTAATAATTTGTATCATAAATGAATGTAATTTTATTGATAGGTATTCTATGGCATAGTATCTATAGAGTCCATATGAGAAAATGCTTGTAAGAAAGTCGTGGTCACTCACAAAAAACTGTTTAAATAATCAGTTGTTACAATGTTTTGGCAATATAGATCATATTTTCACTGATGTCAATTAATGTGCTTGTCAATTCATAAAGCTAATTAAAAACAAAATAAATAGTGTTTATGTAGACACATAACACACTGACACTTTTTTAGAATAGCGTGAGAATGAAAGTCAATCCCACGCATTTTTGCTTTGTTGCCACTCAACATTTGTATGTTCTTAAACAACTTAAGATGTTCTGCAGAGTCATGTAGCTTTGTGTGTTTAAGTTGATATTTTAATTTTTGTTTTCACTCAATTTTGACCACGTCCCTATCCTATGGGGATCTAGAGTTTTTATTACACACTAACAAAGGATAATAATGACCGACTTTAAAACAAAAGGAATAAAGAAAATACCGTAACCGTATTAGTTCTGAGTACTGCAACCACTAATATCTATATATATATATATATATATATAATATAATATTTAATCTTGTCTAATAACAAAATTACAGCAGAAATCGCGGTTCTCTTCCTATCCACTAACAACGAAATATTTAAATAATTATATGACATCAAATTTAGTCATAACGTGTATCAAAAAAATACAAATATTCTGGAAAGTTCAGTAATGAGCGCCACTTTATTGAATAGAGAGAAAGTAACGACATTATGTGAATGGTCCTACTGAAGCATAACAGATTTACCAACGTTTATATCGTATGGTTTACATTTCTGAAACCGCAGAGAGAAAGTAGGTATGGCGTTTTATGATAGTGAATGGGGTATTTAAAGCAGGTGAGAACTATGTGTGAATGGTAACAGAACACACGAAGGTCAGAATGCTGCAACAGTTAAGTCGCGGTTAGAGACGTCGTTGAGTAAGATCGCCCGAACTCAAGGTAAGAATAGGGTTAACAAAGTGAATTGTGGTAAGTGTTTATAGGACTCTCTAAGCAGTATGAAAGTTTTTTGTTTATACTTACTGGTATTAAAAGGCAAGTATTACTTTCGTGAACCGTTGTAGAAAAATTAAATTTAATATTTACTAATTTTATGAAGTATTTTCATAATATTTCTTTTATCTTGTTGTAATTTTAAGTATTAATGTTATGATTCGTGGCATGGCCCCGTAGATTTAGTTGATACACAAAACTAGTGCATAATCACACAAATTTTAATGTGCGGACCATGCAAACGCGTGGAGTCAAACAAGTTTATATTACGGTGGCAATAACGAACAATTGTCTTGGGCAGAATATATTTTCTCGAATTGCCTTTATCTGCTCAAGTATTAATATTATGTATTATTATTAACTAATATTACAAATGCGGAAATTTGCGTGTCTGTTTGAGAATTCACACATTTGCTTCACACTGAAACCTCTACGGCACCCAGTAGATTCTGTTCTAGATCTACATATAGGCACACAGAAATCAAAATTTACAAGAATACAGTAACGGGCGAAAGCTGGGTACTAAAAATTTAAATATCTATGTTTGTAAGTGTGGTATGCCTGTAAGTTAGTACGTGTGTTACTCCTTCACACTGAATAGTCTTTGTCGTTTTGGATGATACTTGAAATGAAGACAGGTGTACTGAATTGACATAAGCATTTATTTGGGAATCGAGATTTTAAATAATACTTACAAACAATCATATTGGGGAATATTTAATCCAGACGGGATATAAACGCATTACTTATCTATACCGTTACAATGTTCTAGTAGTTAAGAAATTTAAGTTGCTTCTCAGTAGGTTAAAATTTCCATTTTAAATGGATCTCCGGTCTAAGTCGGAATCTATCGGTATCAAATGCACTTAAAATTAAGCTAAGCTGAATTAGGTAAAGGTCAAAGTGCTCTTCTTGACTCATCTTTTCTGTTTTATAATTTACTAGCAACACCCGGTATGCGTTGCAATACCTTTTTTAATATATATTTTTTGAGCCAGGAACCCTCACGGGCGTCCCCAGAACACCCTACCAAAGTTTCATCACATAGAGGTTTCGGAACGCATAGAAGACAAATAAACAAACATTGAATTTTATATACATAGATAATATACACTACGTATATTTACCTTTTTATTAATGATATATTTATGTCTAAGTTATGAAATACGAAACGAAAAATCCTTTAAAAAAGCCTTTGAAAAAGATTATTTGATGATCATTACTAATGTGGGTCACATGTTAATAGTATTTCCTGAAACCGACTACCTAACCGACGACAACGTGAACCGACGTCCGTCACAATCATTTAGCTTAGCTGGCAAAGCTAAGCTAAGTGATTGTGACAGACGTCCGTTCACGTTGGTGTTATTCTAGATAGGCTTTAAATCCACTTAAAATCGACATTACTCTATCCTGTAGTATAAAAATCGTTCAGAAATATAAATCGATGTTTATACTTTTCGTCTTTTTTAGTGGCTTGCTTTCCTACTGACTTTAAACAAAATACTGATATTACACTGGTTACTATTTGAAAATCAATATTATCTACTATTTGTGAAACAGTAAACAGCTGGAATTTGTCTGTCATATAGCGAAATTAATGAATCGCTGAATCAACACTATTGGCAGTGCAGCCTTTGTTCTGTTATTGGTTTAGTGGTGACATATTTTAGTGTCTATTAGTGAATTTCAGGCTATTATGGTTGTATTGCAATGAATTTTATATTAAACGAGACAATATTGCATGTGATTTAGATTTAGTAAGAAACATCTGTTATACCTATGTATATTGTATTGTGACTTTTACGTAAAGTCGTAATTAAAACTTTATTTGTTCTTCATTAATAAAATCTTATATATGGGATGGGAAAAGAAATAAAGGTCGACAGAGTATAAGATGGGAAGATGACATCAAAAAAGTAACGGGATCAGAATGGCCAAGAATTGCAAAAGATAGGCAGAAGTGAAAACCTTTCGAGGAGGTCTTTGTCGAAGGACAAGCTGTGCAAGAAGAAATTGGAGCGGTTGCCGATGAAGACAATTCATATGAAATAAAATAATGATTTAATTAGGTTATTAAGTGTAAATATATACAGCAATAAATGCAATTTTTTTATTTTATTTATTTAATTTAAAAAATAACTAGATATTGGTACAGACAAACAGACAACATTGCAGCCAAGGCATTGAACAAATCCCCAAGAAACGACAAGTAGGTACATTAGCAAAGCCACTTGTAAATGTTTCGAAATTAACATCGTAACAAATCGACAAATTGGCTGTTATTTTATATTGTAACATTAAAGAAGTGTAATGTAATTGTTTATTGGTACTACAAGGTTGCCAGTAATAGTAATGTTAACATGGAGGCTTAAATATAAACAAAGCCGATGTGCCTGAAGTAAGTAAATTTTTTTACGGTAAACGTGCTATTTATCAATAAAAAAACTTTAGGTTTTTTTTATGGTAAACGGGGCAAACGAGCAGACGGGCCACCTGATGGTAAATGACTACCGCCGCCCATGGCCATCTGTAACTCAGGAGTCACAAGTGCGTTGCCGCCCTTTAAGGTGGGAATAGGGGAAGAGGGGGAGAGGAGGGAAGAGCGGGAAGACGGGAGAGGGGAATTAGAGGGGAGGAGACGGGGGAGAGGGGAAGGACGGGGATAGGGGAGAGGGAAGGTTGTAAGAACTATTTACTTATTTTAAACTTTAGGCACGTCGATTTTTTTTAACTATGACTAATATACTTGCTTTATTTCCCTTTTTTTATCTGCCTATTTGTTTACTAACAAATAGACAGGTAAATACAGGTAAATTTCGCCAGTATTCATAGTTAAAATGAAAATTTTGAAGGACACCCGGTTTGGATGTTTATAAATAGATTGTAGACGAGTAATTGACTGTAAAAAAAAGGAGTTTCCTTATAATATGAATTTTAAGAATAGATAAAAAAGATAAGTTATTAGAGCTCATTAACATTAATTGAATTTATGTCGGAAATCACATATCTGATGTTATATATTTTTAATTTCTTATACCCTTGTATATAAAAGGAATTCAAGGTCTTAAACATCACAAAGGAGATTACAATAAACTTCGAAACGTGCTTACATATTTTCATACAACAGCAGAAACAAAGTGTTCTAATATTTTATACATTTTTATTAGTTCACGTTTTATGTCGTATAAATAAAGAACGATTGTAGGTTTGGTTTACAAAAATATAACTAGTACATACTTGTTTTGAATTTCCACTTTATTTTAAAGCGGATAAGGTATATTTTTGTTGACTTCTTCATGGTAGTTTAATGGTCATGTGTCGAGTTACATATAAACAATATCTATGTAACGGCCAGAAGTCTGTATTTTATAACAGTGCCAATTGCAAAGTATCTTAACACACGAGAACAAATAAAATGTTGAATTAATTTTTATTGTAACTTCTGACGGGGTGTTTCGATCACGCAGAAATGGCTGCATATTTTATTCAAAAGTGTTATTTGATAACCTTTATAGCATGTATAGATATATATTTGCGTGTCTACCCACTTACTGGAGTATGCTACTAATATTATAAACGTGAAAGTTTGTGAGGATGTATGGATGTATGGACGTTTGTTACTCTTTCACGCAAAACTGCTGAACCGATTGCGATGAAACTTTATATGTAGATAGCTGGAGACCTGGATTAACATATAGGTTAATTTTTATCCCAATATTCCCACAGGATCGGGACTTACGCGGGTGAACGCGCGGGGCGCAGCTAGTTAATAACGGTAGTAATAAAATAGTATTGGGTTAGAGATATCATTCTTTGTGTTGATCTTTCTCTTTCTACGCAAGTCTTTCTTTAGCACTTAATAAATATTGCTTTGAATTTGCTGTGAAAATACTATGTCTGTCTTATTTCTAGACAAATAGTTTAGTAGCTCTATTTTAATGTCAAGTTGTAATTACTGTTATATTTATTTAGCAAGCCCTAAGTAAGAATGCAGCATAACAAGTTCCGTTATGATAATATAACAAAACGTTGTAGGAGCATTCCAGTAATGGACCGCAGGCTTTACAAGGTAATAGTATGCTGTAGGCGAGATTCTTAGTTGACAGGTTGATGATTACAGTTCTAGTTTTCGACTCCTAGCTTTTCTAGTAGTATAGCTTTACTTCATATAATCAAATTTAGCTTAGTCTATTGTTTGTGTACAAAATGATTTTGTTCATGTTCCTTCGATTCTGATATACTAATTACAAGCCTAAAAAGGAGAGTAATGTTTTAAGGATTCATGTATGTATGTGTGTACATAATTTATTTATTCCACCTTAACTTCTAAATACCTAAACAGATTTGAATATATGGGGTCGTTATAATCCTTGCAGCCTCGGAAGTGTATTTTTTTAATTGTATAAAAAATGTTATCTCTCAGGAGTAGGAGACAAAATCAGTCACTCGTGAAGCTATGTCAGTTCCGAAACGGAGATGCATTCAATATCAATGTTTAAATCTTCTATTTCGTAACCAGTAGATCTATGAAGGGGCGACATAATAGTGTCAAAACCCATGATGAAGAAAATTTTATTTATCTCTTCGTTACAACGTTACCACTTCGTTATTCTTGAATCAACATGAACCAGAGATACACATACATTTTTACTGACAGCAGACAGTTGACACTGTTGATTATGCCAATTATCTTCCATTGCACTCAACTACTTAATAACGAGGAATGCTCGAATTAATGAATTGTTTCAATTAACACTTCTTGGAGTACTTACTTCTGAACTCTGAGACAGCTTAATGTTTACTTAAGCTATCCATAACTATACCAAAAGAGTAGGTGGTAAATACTTTGACCTTTGTGGTTGTGGTTGACTGTAAATCAGAGGTCGCGGGATTGATTTCCGGCCAGTGTAAATGCCAGTGCATGCATGTGTATCGTAATAGTTTGGGTGTTTCTATGTATAAACAAAAGAAAATGTATCTGTTTATCCTTATTCTATAACCCATGGTATCTCAATACCTACTTTTATAAGAAGAGAACCGTGATATTCGAATAAAAACTTTCGTGAGTGGTATTTAAATTAGTTAAGATATACGGTTTTAGTCACGTGTATATTTCGGGGATGCCCGACTAGTTTCGAACCCGACGGAGGCCCTTTATCAAGGGGTGAGGCGTCCTGCCGCGGCCTTTACTCGTTAAAATTTTCTTTTGTGTAGATATGTAACGCGATATCTTTGCCATTTGTAAACCGATTTCTATAATTCTTTATTTATTGAATTGATTGTACTCAAGGCTTTTCTTGTTTCAATTTCAAAAAAAAATTCCACCTCTAAGGGTGGAAAATTAACAGATGAAGAATACAACTCAACAGCAAAAAAAAAATCTTAATATTGTAACATTTTTTCTCATACTATAATGTATTCGGACACTAGTACGTACACGTACGTGTGTCTTATTCGTAGTAGCGTTCGAGCAAGTTACGATAACTAATAATATATTTTAAGTACTTATGACGTTCATTTTAAAATCTTACAAACGCTACCGTAAATCACTTCCACAAAGCAATACTTATACCAGCCATAAAATTAAACTATCGTACATCACCAATAACTATTATTTTTTCTATAAGCCCGTGGCACCGGACGCGACATCCGTTTAGGATCGTGACCGCCATCACCTTTGTTAGGCGGCTTAGTACAAACTCCTGGACTTGAATGTTTAATGCCATATTAGCTCATACTGTATCTGATTTGACTAAGAATTAGGTTATTGCGCCTCAATTGTTTGGAGTTTGGAGTTGTGACCGTTGATGGTTCCTTCTGATGTGTCATGACCATAATATATCTTTAAGTTTTATGATGATGCTTATCTTGTAAATATGGTCGCTGTAGTTAATATAAGCTTTATTTTATTAGCTGTTTAAACAAAACACAAAATCAAATGATCATTTATCAAATATAATTAATTATCCACATTTTATTGGTGTATTAACCCATATTGAGATTCCATGTCCCATTTTAATGTTGGCGTTAAACTTCGGAATCGATTACACAGATTTCGATATAAATAATATGTCTATAGAAGATAAAACGATTTATTCAACAAACAATGAATAGCCACAAATTGTGAATTAAATATTCATGAACCTGAACACAAAAATTAATACGCATAAATATAACAGTAAATATAATTCCATACAAAAGCATCTCGTTTCCTTAATTTTTATCGCCATTAACACACCGCTCACAAAAGCACTTTTACAGACAATTATTCATTCGTAATGGATACTAATCTTATACCGGTTGTATATCGAGTTTATACACCGCTTACTGGACACATGCCAAAGTGAATTTCCGATTACGGTAAACAGTATACGAAATACGAACTGGATTTTGAGTGACTTTAGAGCAGAGTTCATTGTAAGGATAGAATCGATTCATGACAAGCAGTCGATTCGGTTATAGAACGAGAAAGTTTCTACATTCAAATCGTTGGGTACAAACAGTACATTTATTTTATAAAATGAAAGACAATTGCTTAAAATACAATTTATCGGCCTTATTTATGATGAACATTTTAACTCTTTTTATGTTTTTAAAATAACGATGTCTGATCTCATAGACTTCTTGTTATTAGGCTCAATAAGACAGAGTGGAGTCCGTACTCGTAACCTCTTCGTTTCAAGGTCATCATAACTTTATAGTATCCTACTGTTATGGTGCGATTGTTAGTAGTTTGAATGTTAAACAATTTAACACACTATAATCACGGTCATATTATCTATCCAGTACATATCTTCATACAAAGGGACGGAAAGCGAGTCATACCTACTCGCCTTAAGTTCGGTATACATTCGGTACACAACCAGTCGCGAATGCGCCGCAGTGACGATCGAACGGTGTGGTGCTTTTGTAAGCAGTAAGCGTGCGATTTATGTATTTGATTGAAAGAAGTATATTATATGTACTTATATATACTTCCTTAATACGGCAATGGATTTTTTATCCTATTAAATTTAACAATAAAGCTTTTTGTACGTCTGTCGAGGCATAAATATGTTAGATATTTTTTGTATTAAAAGTTTAATAAAAAACACAACATGTACAGTTATTGAACACTTCCTATTTTATTCAGATCGATTTTTTTTTTAATTTTTATTATAGTATTTACAATCATAAAACTAGCAAAAACTTACTATAGGTAGGTAGGTATGTAGATGAAATTAAAATTCTGTAGGCGGGCAGCCCTTTCGCGTATTTACGTACCGAGCGACTATAGGTAATTATTTCATGGATAGCGCCGAGTCACAATACTGGATAGATAACATTACCGTGCTATAATTGATCGCGAATAGATGCAACTTACAACTTGTTGCTGGTAATCGGGCAACATAATGTAATTAGCATAATTAGTAATCTATATATTAATATGTGAGGAGAATTCCTCATACGCATTTTTTTAACAAACGCGCACAGAAAATGTGAAATTGGGAATACTTATAGTTTATATTGTAGAAGTGCAGGAAGCTAAAAATTTTAAACAATAATGTGGTATAAAGTTAAAAATATGTAGAAACAGCTACAAAAAGATACGGATACGGGCCATGTGTATATAACACACATCAAGAAAGTCTAAGCACCACGCATCATTTACAGAAACTGTTTATTTTTTTCTTTGATATTTTATTTTTAACCGACGAAAAAAAGAAGGTTCTCAATTCGACCGTATATAATTGTTTTTTTTTTGTATGATCCGAACCGAATTTGATTATTCTTTTTTGTTAGATAGGGTATACCTTAAGGGTGATCCCATGTCAAGGAAGTCAGAATCTGATGATGGGATCCTGATAAAATTGAGAGAAACCCTCGAAAATTGTAAGAACAAATAGTGTTTCTATTTACTTTTCATTACTTTATCAGGTATTTGCGTTTAGAAATCATCACATCATGTAGCTGAGCTGATGATAAAAAAATTATAAAATGTTTAACAAATAATTAAACGGACGAAAAGAACTAAAAAGCAAAAAATAAATAAACCTTTTAAGTCTTAACTATTGAGCTTATTTACATAAACTATCAAACTTTATATAAACTTATTTTGAGTCGGCGCCAAATAATAAAATGATTAATTACCTACGTAGAGCTATGTTCATCTCTACGTAGGTACATATAAAATTTTGATAATTAATCAAAAATGCCTACTTCTAAAACTGTAAAACTGTGTTTATATTATAAAATTATGAAAAATATTAAAACACTATATATATGTTTTATTATTTCTAATCAAAACTAGTTATGTGGGTTTCATTATTAGTATTCTTGTTAACTCCTTCATCGAAGCTAGAAGTGGGTTCAAGCCTACAGTGTACTGTGTAGGGTTTGAGCCCGCAAACTCTCGATCGCAGGTCCGGCTTATCTTAAATACGCCTAAACCAAAGGCTACTGCTCTTTTTAACTTATTTGCATACTTGGAAACACCTTTCACACCGCGACAACTTGTTATTTAAATAAAGAAAATATTAAAAGTTGTCTCATCATCATCTTAGCTATTTACGTTTAGTATTAAATAAAGTTGTTGTCGAACACATAAGATAAAGAAAGTATTTACTAAATTTTCTTTTAAATTAATATCGTAACAACATAGATAACAATCTTTGAAAAGCAAGAAATTTCTAAACTATTTCATATGGACTCTGTAGTTTTATGCGTTGCAACCGGTGTACAATCTTCTGGCGTATGTTTCTGAATAGTGCCTACCTAAAACTTGTATAGATTTTTGCCATCAAATCCAAATATAGGAAACTTATTGGACCTACGCCAAAGTGAATTTCCGATTATGGTAAATAATACACTAACAATAAAATATGTCAGTTTTGTTCGGCATGCTTGTGTGTTATTGGGTTGTGTTTGCCAAGATAATTTGGAGCTGTTTCATTCAATTTTGATAGCTATTTGTTTGACTTTGTATGAAAATGGCTTTAAGTTAGCCCGTTTGTTTTGGATTCATGCCGGTGTAGGAATATATGGCATAAGACTGCGCTATCGTTTTAGTTTCATGTTTTTTTTAAGATTAGAAATTTATCAACTTTTTACATCAGAATATTTTGGAAGCACATTTCCAAAATAATAAGTATCATAGACATTAAATCCAATAAAGAGATATAGCATATTTTTATTATCTTCTGTTAAATATAAAAATATTACATACTAGTGAATAAAGAGTTTAGATCTATGATGTGATTGAGGTTATCACGTTAAGAAGAAACGTCTTAAATTTACAACAAAGTGACGATTCATTCATCTGTTTCACTCTGATCGTGATTTATTTGCAAGATTAGGAGACACGCTTAATCGTAATCGACAAAATTAAGGCAGCTACAATAGACATAGTATACGGAAAGTATTTTTTAAATTAATTTGGGAAGATTCAAAGAGTCATAGCCCATTCGAAAAAGTCTACATGTGTTAGAAACATTCTCACAACCACTAATATAAAATATGAAAATCACTAACTACAGTAACTGCCAAGTTGCTCGTACCACTCTTCGCACTCAAGACAATCTTCTGAACTTATTACTACCCTTTTTATAACCCCACTATTCGTTAATATTTATCAATCGACCGATATCATTGCGTTACCGGTATAACCAGTCAAAATAATGTCTATTAAGTTATTCTTATTAAATAGTGAACTGTGTTATCATCTATTATAGTTTGTCCCTAATTTTAATAAAATAAATAAGAGTTTTTGATGTGGTGACGACACATGTGACATTGCTCTAACAAACTTAATAGTGTTTTCTCTTTCCGACGTGCAGAATTTCATACTACGAGAAAAAGGGAGACATCTATATTTATAAAATCACACCTGCGCTCTACGTGTAGTCCGTTCTAAAGACGTTCAGGTTTAAGCGAGCATTATTTTTATTGCACTGTGTGACAACAATATTGTCAACTGTAGTCCAGCCGTCACAAAAAAAAAATATTCAGATTATTTCTGAAAATTATATATCTCGGCAATATGTCTGAAACAGTATGGCTCAGATGTTTGTTTTGGACACGGGCTACAAAGTCAGGCAACAATGGCTGAAAAAATCATCCGCGAAGAATAGAGAGAATATAGCTACCAATCGCACTTACAGCAACCTTCATATCACTTAGAAACGGACGCATCTAGGCCCCAAAACGTGTTGGCCGGGCAATATCTCCTGTTGTCTGTAAGAGATCCCAGAACGCGATAAGACTGCCCATTGTACTGCTATTTAATATTATATTTCTGTTATATATCCTATTTTTTGGTGTGCAATACAGTTTATCTATTTCCGTATTTTTCGATTCCCATGCGAGCGTCCTCCTCCTCCTCCAGCCCGGCAAAATATGCTAATTCATCGGCCGTACAAAAATGTGCAGCTTCATAGCCGGGCCACACTCGAAATATTGTCGTATATTGCACAGTCTGGCTATAATTGCTAGCAACGTTGCCAGCAAGTGTATTGCAGCCATACGTTGCAATAAAAATAGGCAGTCATGGGACTGCCGACAGTAGTGAAAACTTAAACGAAACGACGAACTTAAAACTTCACATTAGCAGTTTGGTGACATTAATGAATAAGGAGCTAACAGAACTCAATGTTTAGATTAGCGCCCTCTAGTGGATATATAGTGACGGTCACGATTTCAGTGCTTTTTCCCCATAGCAAAAGGGCACAAACGTGCCTAAAGAAGTTTTCACTTCAAAAATATTGCCTGTTTAGAGGCGGGTGCCTCTAAACAGGCAATATTTAAGGTTAGGACAATGACACTAAAGTGTACTTAAGTGTAATATACGGCATCTCAGTCCCCGCATTTATAAGCGTCTATTAGTATTTAGCTTATAAATATCATATAGGTAGTAAGCGTAAATACCGTTGTTATTTAGGTGTTTCAGTTAATTTTACCCAATCTCTCTTAAAAAGCACTGCATTGTAACACAGCAACAACCTAATTATACAAGTATAAATATATACCTAATATAATCTAAGTATAAATGATTACCTATAAACAAAAAAAAATCAGTTCGAAAACACTTCGGCAAATAGACGCATCGCGTCTTGGTTGCCATCAATTCATTTTTCGTACTTATTAATTTGCTTGTTTTTATGTTTGGTGCTGACTCATAATTATTTAGGTAATACATTAATGTAGGAGTTTAGTTAGGCTAACAAGTTTATTTTTCACTTTACAGTTCCTTTCTACTTTCGTCGGTTTAATTTTTCTTAAAAAGTTTTTATTGGATTTTGACAGGTGTGACCTTACACGAACTGTAACCGCTTACTATCAGGTAAGTAATAATACCTAATGTAGGTACAGTAATATATATTTCAGACCTCCATATCCTATCATCTAGTAGCAGTGAATCTTGAAGAGCGTCTATATGCTAATAGCTCACGTGCCTCAGTAGAATAATAATATGTTTATAGGCAATATAAGGCTTAGAAGTTTTAGCTATTATATGTTTATGTAAAAATAACTCAGCGGTACACATCATGCCTGTGACATTAATTCTACTCATTGAACTCTCAAAGGAATCGGATACGTACAATTAGTCGTACAAGATTTTCATCTTCAAGAGGGTTGTGATAAGGTTCAAATTCCTTTGACTCTAACTATGTTACCTTTCATAATTTGACAACAGGGAATTAAGAATAATAACACAGTCTACATACATTTTCATGTTCTCTTTCGTTTTGTGATGTTCCACAAGGACCAATCAGAAAAGTAGTAGTTGTTTCTTTATTTGGTTGTATTCTATGTTTAATTACATTACATTTATTTTTATTGACCCATGAAAAGAATTATAAAAGGAATTGCGGGAAGTCTTAGCCTAGAAGTGGTATAGTTTAGGCTAAAAAATGAGATTATACTACAGTGAATTTAGCTCTTTAACACACAGAACCATATATGGGGCTTGACGTCACCTCTCTTAATTTTTTGTTTGAAATAAGTTTCTGTAAGTCAGTTTTACACATATAAAGTATTATATGTACCTACTTAAATTGTAGACATGCTTTCTATCTATATAAAAATACGTTTTGTATTATTATAACATTTATTTTATCTTTTTATTCTACTTTACTTTTGTACCAGCTTCACTAGTGCACAAAATCTAAAAAGCTAGTGAAATTGAATTGTTCCATACTACCATTTAGTCACTTACACAGTTAAAGTACAATTACATAGTTGACATAAAGTTTCCTTTTGCAGATAGTAACGAGATTTACTTCCCAAATATGTTAGTACCAGCTAAGAACATGAACAGGCACGACTTGCTCGTGTTCTATCGTAACATACGGAACAATCGAAGGAGGCCCTGTAACCGAATATGGCGGTTATTCACTGCAACTCGCGCTTAAACTGGTGAATTTTACCGTTAGAAGCGAGTAAAAGTCACTAAGGTCACTGCAGAAAAACCTAATTGCAGGAAGAAGAGGTATGTATCAACGTAAAGTAAATAAGTTTCATAGGGGTGGTAAAAACATGACAATGTAGGTAAAAACTTCTCTAGAGAAAATCAATGCCCGCAATTATAATCTTTTGCCGTAGGTCTGTAGCGCAAAAGTATAAGAATCGTGTTTAATGATACTCCTGTTGTGGTGTTGTAAGTTTCTATAGTAACTGTGTGAAATAGATAATATTGGGATACAGGTTCACGCCTACTTCAGACCAGTCCTCATACAATTATTCTACCTATGTTTGAAACTGTTCAATGTAAGCTATGTAAATAATTTATTACATTAATATAATGCCATCGGTTTTAGCGTAGGTATAGTATCAGTTGGACCGTATTACTATTTCCGAACTTCACTACATATTAGAAAACAAAGTCTCCCGCCGCGTCTGTCTGTCTGTCTGTTCGCGATAAACTCAATCACTACTGAACGGATTTTCATGCGGTTTTCATCAATAGATAGAGCGATTCGTGAGAAAGGTTTAGGTATACAATTTTATTTTTGTTAAGGTTTTGTGTAAATAGGTTGAAATATGATGATGATTGTTGAAGATGTCTCTGCTACCCGTTCGAAGCCGGGGCGGGTTGCTAGTAATAAAAAAGAAATAGATATCTATAATCCACCGTTGCTAGTTTCGTAAATTTAATATTCCCCTACAGTACACCTACAGTAGCGGTATAGTCGCTATTGTTACATACATAGAATGCATAATTAATATTCTTCAAAGAAACTTTATGACTTATTTAAAACTAGCTCTTGGCCGCGGCTTCGGTCCTGTTAAAGTTATTTTAATTAAAACCTTATGTTCTTTTCCGTACATCTGACAACGTGTATACAAAAGTTTTTGAAGATCGGTGGAGTAGTTCAGTCGTGTAAGCCTTACAAACAAACAAAAAAAGCGTGGAAGCTTTGGTGAAATCTATCTCATGGACACCGTACATTTTTCCGGGATAAAAAGCCTAGCCTATGTGCTACTCCAGACTATAATCTGTCTCTGTGCTGAATTTGATTCAGATCTAAAGGCTAACAAACATCCATTCATCCTCACAAACTTTTGTCTTTATAATATTAGTAAGAAGTTAGGATTCAGAAGAAGGTTAAAACTACTCTAGATTTGAATGTAACCATTTTTTTGTAGGTAAAAGGGAACTTTTTAAAGTAAATAACGTCCAGTATGTTCGTATATATTTTTTTGTAAGTAGAATCAGATATTTTAGAATTTCTTTATTCAAATACATGTGAAAAAGTAAGAGTCAAAACCATTTTATGATATAAAATTCTGTATTTACCTCATTTATATTGGAAATTTAGTTGAAAACATACATCATGTATTTTCTCCCACATGTTGGAGAAATATTTCACAAAGAGACATCAGTTTATTCAGAATTATAATATCTACATACGAGTACCTATATTATGTTTCATCAAAATGATCTGAAAAGAGTATATGTATGAATAAATAATGTAATGTTCATGAAAGTTATGGAAAATAATATATACTCAGAATGTGTACCTACTATTGAAATCATTTGACTGCATAGATGGCACAGTGGCTAAAATGCCTCGCTACTACGTCGCGCCAAGCATTGGGGTTTCAATTTCCATGGAACCAAAATCGCGTAATCCGTAAGTCTGGGTGTTTTTTATGCGTGTTTATCAAGTCAGGAATTATACCTAATTCCGGGAGTTTTTGAGAAGAGAAGATAAAAAGCAATGTAATGGTATGACCTCGCTCAATATAAGTTGATTGAATTGCCAGAAAATTAAAGGCCACTAAATGCGATCAAAACTCTTTTATCTTTAACTTTTATATACAAATCGGTAAATCTAAAAAAATATCGATTATATTACTCAGTATGAGTAGGAAAATGTGAAATGTGTAGGTAAGTTTTATATTTCCACATAAACAGTACTTCTTTTTGTATACTACACCTAAAAGAAAACAATTAACTACTATTATCTAGTAAATATTCACATTTGTGATACGAGATTTTCTTTTTTAAAAGCTCTTCATTTTTAAAATAAAATGAGAAGAGCGTCTAATCAATGCGATAAAGCAGTAAATTATTTAAAATTTACTAGTCATAACAAATTCAACTGCCATTAATAGTAAAACTATATAAATAATATAATGATGTTAACTGAAATTAACGTAATCACGTATTTACAAGGTACATAGGTAGGTACACCTTTGATTTGCCTGACGTTTTGACCAAGTTGCACTGCCCGTGGTAACAGGCTGACTGACTGACTTCATATACATACTTACAATGATATTATGTTATGAAAGCTAAAGGTAAAGGTAAAAGGTATACCAGACGACACTTTGAGCATAACCTTAAAAGAGTTTGCTAAATATAATAAATACTTAAACTGTTATCAACTTGTACATATTTTATAGAACATTTATTTGATGTATAACGTACATACCGGGTGCTTCAAAAAAATGTATACACACTTTGAACTTCCATAGAAAATTTATTTACCGTTCTACAAAGTTAAATTTCAGGAAAATAGAAAGCTGAAAGTCCAATGTAAATGAAACATAAATAACAAATGTTAATACTGTTCAAATTGGTGACCTGCAGCATCAATACAATTCTGAGTACGATCTGGATCGTCGTCATTTAGCTGTTGCACCAGCCTTGGAATGTAAACACGATACTTGCCTCTCTTCAGAATGCGTAGCACGCTGCTAGCACTTACATCACTTTCACGTGCCCCTTGCCTTGAAGATTTGTTAGGAGAGCGTTGAAACAGTTCCAAGACTGCCGTTGATGACTCATCACTTGTAGCTGTTCGAGGCCGACCTGAATGACCTTTATGCACATCACACACTGTTCCATGAACTTCGAATTTGTCTCGTATGCGTGTAATTGTTAATCTTGAAGGTGGTTCTGTATCATACTCCCTTCTCCACTGTCTTTGAACTTCATTTACATTCTCAAACTTCCAGTACCACTTAATAACCTGCTTACGTTCTTCAAAACTCAAACGTACGTCCCCCATGTTGATATTACAAATTCCAACTGATAATATAACATAGAGGGACGATTATGCTTGCACCTGGCGAAGAAATATAACATTAGCCTTGTAGAGCGGGAAAACTACAATAGTTTAAAGTGTGTATACATTTTTTTGAAGCACCCGGTATTTAATAACGTTGATATGTCGTATTGATAATGTCGATCTGCTGTATGATCACACTCATTTCATTTTCATAAATATGTAAATTATATTTGCACTATCATGATCGAATGGCTTTTGTTAAGTTAATGTTGTTTATTTGTGAATTTATTCAACAGGGCCAATCTCTGTATTGGCTTTCTTTATTGTGTATCTGTATTTTAACCGTATCAGTATTATTATATTCTGATAATATATGTTAAAGGTTTAATTGTAGTTTTGAGGAGTTTGAAATAAAATATAAAATTATAAATCTTCGTCACCTTATTTTATTTGTATAAATAACCATATTACTGATAATAATATAGAATGATCACTTGTTTTGCTATTTACAATCATATACTACAGCAGTCTTTAAAATTTTAATATCTATACACATGATAACGAACAGGCAATAATAGTTCACTTACATACATTTGGTATAGCACTTACATACTAATAATTACAGTATTTACAGCGCACTACTATAATAGCTACATACATATTTACAATGTTGACTGGAAGGTGGGCTAGTGCCCTCTAGACTAGGTAGGCTTGCACGGCATTACCCGTGTCGACGAGAGGGGGAGGCGGCGGCCATTGCCGCATGTCTCGCCGCCTGCCCGGGGCCATACCGTGCTCCAGCGACGAATAATCTGAGTCTATTGATGAGTAAATGTGATCTGAGATCGGCCTCCCATCCGGTCCATAAGCCATTGCTTGTGTCTGTCTGACAGCTAATGGCGACTGCCTCACCTCACTACTGTATTCAGGTGGAGCACTTGCACCTTGAGAGGAACATAACACAGGTGACCTTTCCGGGAAAGGCAAGGTACGAGGGGCACGATTAGGCACAGAAGAATCTAACGTGTAAGTATTCAAACTTCTTGCTTTATGATTAGGCGATGTATCGGGCATCATATACCTCAACCGTTTCCAAAATCTTTTTTCACCCCATGTCAATCGCGACCCTGTTTTTAGGTAGGGACGCATATCAGGGTTGCACATCGCATCCGCCACAACTGAATATTCTTCTATTAGTACTAGTTTATAAATACATCCCTTTAACGCTTCGTGCAACCCTTGTCGGAATTCGTATTGGGACCATTCTGTTTGCATGAAATTTCTCGTTAGTACGATGATGATTCGTTTCGATGCTTCTGCGGTCTCGATAACGGGCGGCGCGCATTGCATGTATTGAGCGCCGTGGTGTGGAATGTCTCTATAATGGAGACAGAGTCGGTACGATGGATTTCCGTTTTCTCGTTCTAACTCGTTAGCCAATGATTGAACGATAGATTCTTCATCTTTTGGACTGTAGCAAACATAGGCATCATATAATTTTTGGCTCTCTTCAAAGGTACCCGAAAATGAGAACACTCTTATACCACAATTTGTATACAGCCATACTCTAAGGGAATCTCTAAAAAGAAATAGTACGACAAGGGCCAATAAAATTAACATAAAGCCAGTAAGCGTCGAGACCATCATGGGAACATAGTTCGACACAAGCATATTACCGATGACTGAATTATCAGCATAATAATCGCTGCAGGCTGTGCCATTCAAATTGAGCTCTTTTTTCTGTGGCGGCTTTGCATCACCATTCCAACACCATACGTCGGTTATGTCAATAATTTTTTGCGCATTCTCCGCCAAATATGCAGTTAATTCTTGTAAATAACGACATTTGCACGACCAAAGGTTGTTACCGAGTGACAGAGCTTTCAAATTAGGGTTATTATTAAAAGTCCAAACACCGAAATCAACTAATCTATTGCCGTCCAGCCGTAAAACTTCTAAAGACTTCAGTGAAAGAAATGATATGTTAGCGATATGACTAATGAGATTGTTTTGTAAGAACAACTCTTTCAAATTACTTAGTTGATGAAATTCATATCCTTTTAATTCCTTGAGCTTATTGTTGCCTAAGTGAAGTATTTGAAGAGAGTTCAAGCCGGCAAAAGTTCTGTTCTGAATACTATCAACATTACTATTGTTCACATATAATGATCTCATTTTCTGTCTTCCAATAAATACATGATTTTGTAGTTCTTTTATATTATTTCCATCCAAAAATACTTCAGTAGCATCCATAGGTATTTTGTGCGGTATTTCAATCGAAGATTGACCGGAACAGTCCACAACGTTCGTATTCCACAATGGGTCGTGGTAACAAGTGCAATTTTGAGGGCAGGTCATTTCACAGTCACACGCATCGTAGTCGCAGCAATGACAGATGGCAAAACAATGAGTCTCATACTTACAAAGAAAGTCTGTGGTTTTTAAATTAGTTAGGGGCACATGAGTTCCACTTCGAGTGTTCGTCATTTTACACAAAACGTTTTCTAAGTCCATCACACGAGGGTATTGTCTCATCGCGGTCATATTGTTAATTATTGGTAACCACTCCATAGCACAATCACATTGAAACGGGTTACCGCCAATATAAAATTCGGGTAAAGTCCTATTGCCCGGCACTGTAGATAGCCGTAAACTGTTAAGTTCTAAACGTACAATTTCATTAGCGTACATGTCCACCCGTGTCAAGTTCTTTTTATCGAAAAACGTGTTCACATGAATACTATTTAAAAAGTTATTATTTATAAACAACAGTTCAACACTATTTGGGATCGCCATAGGCGATATTTCCACTATACGATTATGACTAACATCCAATGTCTTTATACGGATTTCATCTTGCAACTTGTAGTAGTTACCTAAGTGTTCAATGAAATTGCCGTGAATGTCTAACCACTTCAAATTGCTGGGCACAAACGCGTAATCAAACCACACTAGATGATTTTCCGATAAATTGAGCCACAAAAGGCTTGCAAGCGTTGAGAAGACGCCGTTGATGTCGGACAAGAAATTCCCGTCGAGTCGTATAGCCTCTAGTTGCGTATTTCTACTAAATGTTCCTCTCTCGATCGACTGGATCTTGTTCTTAGCAATATTGAGCACTTGTAAGCTCGGTAAGTCCCAAAACATTCCGACTGAAAGATTTCCGATTTGATTGTCTATCAATCTTAGGCCCGTTAATTGGTTCAAATTTTTGAACGATCCATTTCGAAAGTCAGATATTTGATTTTCTCCGATGTCAAGGGTTTTAAGAAAAGATAGCTCCCATATTGCTTCGGGAACATCCAAAAGCTGATTAGAACTTAGGTCTAACTCCTTCAAATCAGAACAGTTTTTAAAAGCTTTTCGATCTATATTTACAAGCAAATTGTTATTTAAAGTCAATTTACTTAGTACAAATAGGCCATTTAATAAGTTTTCATCTATTGTATGAAGGCGGTTCTCTGCTAGATTTAGCGTATGTAGATTATACAACGGTAAAAATGCATTTTCTTCAATATAACCAATCGTATTATTCTTGAGATTTAAAATTTGTAAGACGAATAAGTCTTTGAAAGTTTTTCCATCGATTCTCGTCAAGGCATTGTTTGATAGATTCAATACTATCAAGCGAATTAATCCCAAAAATGTCCCATCATCAATATGATTACTTGTAAGTTGGTTACTAGATAAGTCTAAGACAATAAGCTGTTCCAAACGATGAAATATTCCACGAGCCAATTCAAAAAGAGTATTATCATTTAAATATATTTCTCTCAATTCCTTAGCGTTCGCAAAAAGGCCTTCAGGGAGCGTATGAAGTTGGTTGTGTGATATGTTAAGAACCCTCATAGATACAAGGCCGTTAAAAGCTTCACTTGATATGTCGGAGATATTGTTATGTTGCAAATACAAATGTTGTAAGCTTCTTAATTTCAATAATTCGGAGTTCTCTGGTAGTGATTTTATTTCATTTTTACTTAAATCCAAATTGTGTAAGTTTGATCCACAGCCTTGCCCGAATCCGAGTTGTCCAACGGTTCTTATTCTGTTATACGTCAAATTCAATGAACTCAAATTTTCCAAAGCGCAGAATACGCCGGAAGGAACAAATTTTATATTATTCTGAGCAAGGTCCAACGACTGCAGTTCCGACAACCCGTTAAAAGCGTTCAGAGATAATTCCAAGTTCTTAGTAGGACTCCATTCAAAGTTCTTCGATCGCAATTTTAACTTCTTAAGCTTTTTCAATTCATTAAATGTATTATCGGGCAGGTGTAGTAACTTGCAGTTACTTATTGACAGTTGAGTGAGACTGGATACCGGGTTAAAGTAGTGTGCTCTTAAAGAGCTTTCAAAAAGTAATAGATGATTGCACTCTATTGCTAGTCGATTAGTATCCGATGAAACAGATATAATACTGCTCCCATCGCCGTCGAGTGTTCGTATCTTGCAGAGTACTCCACTGTCCGAATCTCGATCTGAGACTCGAACGCATTTGTCCGAGCCGTAGGGCAGCACCGTTGAGCCGAAGTGCAGTAAAGCACAAAATACAGCCACGACTGTATACATTATCACAGATTTCTCATTTCACTACTAAACGTCTCATAAACACTCCCCGTGGGTCGATATCACCATTTCCGAAACAAAGTACGTACACTCGAGCGCTGAAGAAAAACTTCCTAGCATTTCACTGCACTATAAGTCAGTAGTGTAACTTGTTGTTTAAGTCCTTTATTAAAGTAATCGGTTGTTGTTTTCACTTATTAATTGTTGTTTGACGTTTCAGATCGCTTTGTGTATTAAATATTTATTGCGAGAAGTATAGACCGGCGCGTGGTGTAGCACGACCTCTCCGCGGCGCGGTTGCGTTGTGACTGTCAAGCCGAGCGCTTGACTCGTGGAAGTAGCAGTGGGGGCGCGCAAGTTCTTCCTCCTGCCCCCCTCACCCCGCGTAAGCTCTTCATTTTCTGTGAGAGCATGTAGCGCTATCTAGTAGTGAGTAGCAGCGGCGTAGATAGAAATAATAACATTATTTTATGATTATTGATGATGTTTTACTATTATGTTGTAAATATTTCTATAGAATAATTATGTATGTTATGTGAATTTATGATTTTTATCTATTACAAGAATATGAATTTAATTTTACACGACAAAAGGATTGGTTGTAATTGAACAACGACTTTTCTCAAAAATCACAACTATTAAGTTTTGCAGCCTAGGAAAGCTGCAAGGCGAATCGTGAAAACATTCGCATTTTAGAAGAGTTTTAAATGTGTCGAATCTACGAGTAATTTGAGAGATTTATTTATTGAAAAAGATGCACTATGGACAATACACAAACGGTACCTAAATATTGTCATCATCATTGTATCAATAATGTGGTATTTTTGTATTAAAAAAATAATTTTATTAAGTAGGTACATATAATAGAAATTGTTTTACGTGTATTGCATCAGTTGTTATTCATTATCATTTAAACTATATTGGTATCTGTTAAATGAAGAAACTAAGGAGTTTAAATGGAAATATTTAAGGAAAATATTTTGGACTCGATTCGTTTTGTATTTAAAAAGTTGTATGGTACAATTTACTCATTACTATATTATTATTATATTATTGTATCTTTCCTATAAATTATATCTTTATTATACATTATCTTTCTTTCTATTATCTTTCTTCTATTTTAAGCTTTCTGAGGTTTGAGAAGTATAATAAGGAGACATATTTAAACTGTAGCGATTAACAGTATCCATTAAACATTTGAATCACTGGAGGTAGAGGTAGAACAGATTTATGTTCGACTGTAAGCACAGACAGACCAATTTAAATTAGACAAATTTCGATGTTTCGATGAACATTGATGAGAATAATTTCGAAAAAGTAGTCGTTTTATACTAAAAAAGTTATAAAAGTATGAGTTATTTACTTGTATATCGAGAACTGTACAAAATAACTCCTTGGGTTGCTATAAAGTTTATTTAAAATAGGAAGGAATTAGCATTATCATAGCTTGCTATCTATTTGCAATTATCAGCTTTACTAACTTTTAAACTTTCGCGTTCCATGATATAATTATCTATTTATACGGCAATTAACGCGATCACGAAAAGGTATTATATGCACTAGCGGTGGTCACAGCCTTTGACCCCGTTAACGCCTCCATTTTGTTACTTTTAATGGGATTCTCAATCACAGGTTTGTTTGCTATGTTAGCCGCACTTTTCTATACCAACTCCAAACTAAAACACAACCTTATTCATAATATTTGTATATATACTTGACAATATAGTCAAGTATATATACAGGACCGAAACTTCATCTCTACTTCCCGATAGATGGCGCTGCCACCTTCCAAGCACGTGATACTAATATTTAGTCTGTGTCGAAAGACAACCCACAGTATAAATGAAAGGCGCGCTATCTATATAGTACATTTAATAGACTTTAGAATCTTCGTATACAAAATCATTTGCATAAATCACGTCCACAAGCTCATAAAAGCCATTACAGAGGCGCTTTCGAATTTTCACCGACACTCATAACGAAATTTGAAAAATTTGCAAATGTTTTATTGTGTCCTAATGTTTTTATCGCCGGCAACTGTATGTTGAAGCAGCGGGAGAAAAATGGAAAAGTCTTGTTGAGTGTTATTCTATACATTCCTTTATATTCCTGTTTATTTTACTTTGTAATGGTGTTGAAATGTACGTATACGTAAATACAAATACGTACGTACGTCTGTACATGATATGATAATAAAACAAAAGACGTTTGTAAACATACTTACAGTAAAAGTCACATAGCAGTATTATACAAAATTCTAATCTTATCAAATTGTATTAACAGCTCAATGATATAAGTAGCTAAATGTTTTTCAGGTATTTCATTACTTCGTGAAGGATTGGCTGCAGAAAGACACTGCAAAAGCGCTCAATGGATATGGCTGTTTCAGCAAGTACCTACTTGTGTCTTCTAGATTAACACCACTGAGGAGGCCAAGATACTGCTCTCCACACTGTAGTGTATGCTTGGCTCAGCTCG
The DNA here is from genome assembly GCA_963859945.1 of Euplagia quadripunctaria. Lineage (NCBI taxonomy): Eukaryota > Metazoa > Arthropoda > Insecta > Lepidoptera > Erebidae > Euplagia > Euplagia quadripunctaria. Next base: position 17,566,273 of record OY982569.1, on the reverse strand, counting down.
GATGCAGCAGCGGCAAGGTGGAAAGCCACTCGCTGTAGACTCTTGTTGTGTGCATGATGAAAAGCGAGAGAGGAGGTTCAGCTGCCACGTTTTGTGATAGGATTATGAAAGCTAAAGCGGGGACTAGTACTCTCAACAGAGCTAGCTAGAGACGTCAGAATAAACCCACACCTGACGAACAGTTTTAATTCCGACATACCACTCCGCTATGACATACATACAACATACCTTTGAGGTGAACTTATAAATAAAACTCACCAACGGAAGAGGCCGCAGAATGTATAGAAGACTTTGTGATTTCAGTCATAGCTACTTTATTTAAGGATCTTGGGATACCTGTAAAAAAGTATGCGTATGTTACATTTTAAGTCCTTAACCGCCGGCCGTCACATTTTCTTACATAACAAGCTACCATGCTTCTGTAGACCCGAGTGCCTGTAGACCACATTTGATATCATTATATCAATAATTTGGTATGTCTCTTTTGCCTAACAGATCTCATCCCCAGACTCTATATTGTCGTAACCATGGTCATGTCATAATCAAGATTTAAGCCATGGTATGCCCACTAAAAGACTTAATCTTCCATATCAAACATATAACATTTAATTAAGTTCAACTATTGATACGATAAATATAATAAATAAATTTGACCACAGAACTACATTAATTCAACAACTTAATTTAATAAAATAGTTTTACATAATACCAAACATACACATTCATAAAACATAATTTCAACTAATGGATCTTAATCAATGTTTATAACAAAATGAACTCGTAAAATTAATCCTCATTTCTACTTAAGTGTCATACGGTGACGCAATAATGGAACCATTAACAAAATGGGACGTCGTTTGCCACGTAGGTGGTCTGTTTGACCGCAAGCGAATTCCTTCTTAAATACGATTGAAACGTAACCACATGTAATATACTGTTTACGATTTGGTTGTTCATGACGTCATAACTATCTAGTATATTATCATTTCGACGACCGAAATGGCAACGCGGTGTAATGAATAACATGTCACTGCTCAAACCTTGTATTAAAGTTTGTTGATGCAATTCTGTCACACAGCGAATATTAGTAAGTGGTTGTAGCTTTGTTTATATATATTTACCTAGCTTTAAGGCACAGTTTCATCAACTTGGATCTTGGTTACCGTAAAATGATCATGTAAAGTGGGTGTACCATGTAAAGGTTATTGATATATCTCTTGTCAACTCACCTAATTCACCTTCTTACCTAACGTCTCATTTCCAATACTTGTCCTCTAACCATTTCAAAATCTCCGCTCTTCTACTAATCTTCTCCTTCTTTGTCCCTCCCATAATTCCAGTATAGTACGTTCTTCCTTCACTGTCCAGGTTGTGGAATGCGCTCCCACTAAAAATCAGGATGTCCACTAACCGACAAACTTCCAAGATACGACAGCTTTACACAGACTTATTGGTAGAATCATCTGAATAACACTTTGTAAATGTATTTGTATGTTATGTTATGATATATTTTATGTGTATGTATTTATATAGTATAATATAATATTTTATTTAACTTATATTATGAAGGTATTGTATTTTTAAGTACTTTTATTAATGTAATGTATATATTTCCAATAACGTTCTTCACTATCTAAATTTCGCAATTTTAATTATAATTATACACCTGCCACGCACGTCTCTGTTTCACTCGAAGGTTGACTGATAGAAAATGCCTACGGTATTAAGTCCGCCTCATGCAATGTATCTGCAGGAAGTGTTATAAATAAATAAATATATTATATTATAAGCTTGTCTGCTCATTGCGATCCTTGTGATGAACGATCCTGATCCTAAGACGTAATGCCACCACATGCTTACAGTTTGGAATAGTATCCGGACATATCAGTCCGAAACATGTATCAAAAATTTTGAATGCCTTATCTCCTTTCATCACATACCCGACACTAATTTAGAAATAATCTTTCGGATTTAACTTGTCACGGCAATGGGTCAGAAATAACTTTCAATTATTTCAGTCAGTTTTAGTTAGTCAGAAATAACTAATAGCCATTTCAGATCCCTGCCCTGAATTATTAATCATATGGATGCTTGCAACAATAAAAATAAAACGTTTGAAGTAAAAATGTATGCTGCTGGCACATTATATGGCCTCTTTTTTATTTTCAATGGTAAAAGTTAATACGGTATTCCCGTTGCTTACCTAGGTTATTTAGAGAAATGACGATAGGTTACGCTTCCCACGCCTTTGCCAACTATTATCAATTTCATTGTAACCACTTCTGCCTAAACAATAGTATATTCGAGAAGAACAAAGATAACCACATTTTTATAAGAACCTACATTCCTATAATTCAAAAACTTAATATTTGCCATTATCACCTTCACTGATAAGGTTCTTTAACCCTCCATTAATGACATCCGGTATTACACCATAACTTCAGGTAAAAGGCTTATCCGACCCCACATTAACACTTTTAGAACTTCTTCGAAAGCCCTATTGTTTTGAGTATATTTTGAGAAAATATTTAGAATTTTGTGGTGAATCATCCCCTGGGAATATTTTTATCGTTTACTTATCTTAGTTTTATGATTATTACGTAGTGCGAAAGTAAATAGACGTTTTGTTGTTGCATTGTTGTATATTGAATGAAATGGTTAAGCTCTCTTAAAATAAATGATTTATCCAAAATTATTATTTATTTCAATTGAAACGTACTTGTGATGGAAAACATACTTAAAACACATTTTACATACAATATAATGCAAAATTTAGTCGATCAATTACATTTAAAAAAATAGAAATTATCTTGGAATACATATATAATGATATGATGATGTGACTTCTGAATGATTGATTGAAGTCATATTTGCAAAGTATTTATCAGTTAATAGCTATATACGATTACCTTACGACTTACGTATCTTAATCTTATCATTTTATCGTTATTATTTTAATAATAGAGTTGAGGTTGAACTGTAAATCATTATTCAGAAAGAAATGCCACAAAAGGGTTTTTAATAGATCGTCATTTATTAAGTACTAACCGTCCCCGCAGTTTCACCTGCGTTTATGGACACTGCTCCGCTCCTTTTGGTTGTAGCGTGATGTTATATAACATTATAGCCTTCCTCGATAAATGGGCTATACAACACTAAAATAATTTTTCAATTCGAGCCAGTATTTCCTGAGATTAGCGCATTCAACCAAACAAACAAACTCTTCAGCTTTTCAATATTAGTATAGATTTAAAATTGAGTCCAGAAACGGCTCTTTCTATATATAAGTCTCTCATGATTTCAGTTTCCAAGACTATCACGGAGTGACAGATCTTTGTAGGGTATCTATTGTACTCTCATGGAAATATAAATATAATTAGTAACCGTCAACTACGATTGACAAATTCTCCATGTCTCGAAATCGACTTTGACGACTAACAATTAAATTTCAATTAAATCTAGTATAGCAACCCTTTCTTGAACCCTAATGCTCCGTTAATTTAAAGATCTCAAGTTTATTAATATCACGGTATCTGACATGCCCTATATCACAATATATATGTACATACAGAACTTTAATCTATGTTCAAGACTACAGGATATATACGCAAATAAACATTTTGGGTCTATTGTACCCGTTCCTCGCGCGACACGCCCGTAATGTGTTGACATCATTATACGACCGCAATAAGAGCCACAATGCAGATAAGATCCGTGTTCGAAGCATTCGGAGGGTTAAGTGCGGGTGGGATTGTGTGGAACACCTTCGTTTGTTAGTTTGATATTAGTACACGTGTAGAGTATGTAATAATAAATGATGAATTCACAGAAATATAACTTACTTTTCTTAATTAGGAGTGTCATAGAAAACCAAGTGAGATTTTTCTGAAAAATATGCGCTTTTAAAATTAAACTGAAAAAAAATCTACGAAATAATAATATTACTGTTCATACTAGAATAGACAGTGTTAGATGTATTTATACAATTTAGATAATACTTTTTTTAACAGAAATTCAGAGGAGTTTTTAAGTCTGAGGTGAAGTACCTACTTCACAAAAATGTCATACATACATCGCATAGGTACCTACCTATGTGATGTATGTATGACATTTTTTGTTGATGAATGACAACTGATGAAGAAGTATTAGACCAAAACAAAGAGTCCAAAGTCTTTAATTAAAAGCTTACGTACATCATTCTGATCTATAAGACGAAATACATAAAATAAACTAGAACATAAAAATTCGTTTACTGTTAAATCTATCTTTCCACATTTTCGTGCCTCATAAGTGCGTCACATCAAACCGCCTCCCTCTTCCGGTAAACACCCCACGATACGATTCTACACAATGTACTAACTGACTAAGTTGCTTAAGAAATTTATAGACCCTAACAAACAAAAATTATTCTTCACTATTAACGACGCTGCTGAGTGCTGGATAAATTGTAGTTTTATGATTTTAAATGGCGGTATATCTTTATATATATAACTTTTAGTAAACGATATTTGTGACTTGAAATGTATACCATACCATCAATAGGCTATACCAAAAAATTACAAGCAAAATGGAAAAGTTTTATATTTTTAATGCTTAATATCATGATTATAAAAAAACTCAGAATAAACTGTAGAATATGAACCACCAGGTAATGGCCGAGTGAACGACTAGAGCAACTGAGCGCAGGGGCCGCCACAATTTGTGGCGGTAAGACCCATCATTGAGGATTGACTGGAGATGCAACACGGCAGCCTCTCCTACCGATTGACACATGTATTAACCGGACACGGCTGCTTCGGTAAGTACCTGTATCTGTGTGCTACCATTGCGGAGGCTGTCGTGAGGACACTGCACTCCACCCTTTAGTGGAGTGATGGTGTGTGGTGATACTGACTAAAGAGGCGGTGGAACGGGAACAGGAGAGGACAAATACTTTTCCGTCCCGCAGTAGACGCACCAGATACAGAAGATCATAGAATGATCTCCAACCTGGGGTCGGGCTGCCCGTTACCGTAATACCGTGTGGTTTCAGTCAGTTTGATTCTAACGTACGACTTCACCGTTGGCTCCAGTGAGGTGATGACCCATGGGGGTTTCCACACGATAAAAAAAGATGTATACAAGTAAGGCTGTCAATAAAAAGACAATGAACAACTTTTTCTTGTGAAAATGCTTTATTTGTCATTACAGAGTGTAGGATATCTCAAATAAAGGTAAAACTGACAGTACAATAAAACTCACGTGAATACTGTAGGGTAGATATATATTCTTCCATTTCAATACACTTTTAAACACACGTCCGAACTCGATGCTGGCCACGAGCAAATAGGCCGCCTAAATTTACTGTTCTCCCGGGGTAAACATTCGGTGTTGCCCGTTACATTCGTTTCCACTCCCCAAACATGAACAAACGAATACAATATTTCGAATTTATATCAAATTAATATATCTATTTTTGTAAACCTAACACTCGACCATCCTGACGTCGTGCATGTCCTCATGCACGCACGCAAAAACAGCCGTATTAACCTAACACTCGGCCAATAGTAATCTTCCATAGCATCGAATTCAGACTTACAATTTTACGGACGTATGTGCCTTGCGTCAGAAACATGATTATGATACTTCCTTACATACAAGAGGACGTCACAAGTGGTACTTCCTTCCCACAAGCAACAGGTACATACATAAATATATAATAATTATAATCATAAAGGCTGTGAATTTTTTCTCACAAATCGGGGGACGTCACTTGCGGTACTTCCTTCCCACAAGTGACATATTTCATAACGGCTGTGAACCTTCCTTCTCACAAACCAGGGGACGTCATTTGCGGTACTTCCTTTCCACAAGTGACATATCTCATAACGGCTGTGAACCTTCCTTCTCACAAACCAGGGGACGTCACAAGTGGTACTTCCTTCCCACAAGCAACAGGTACATACATAAATCTATAACAACTATAATCATAAAGGCTGTGATACTTCTTTCGCACAAACCAGTTGACGTCACTTGCGGTACTTCCTTCCCACAAGTGACATGTGTCATAAAGGCTGTGATACTTCTTTCTCACAAACCAGGGGACGTCACTTGCGGTACTTCCTTCCCACAAGCGACATATGTCATAACGGCTGTGATACTTCTTTCTCACAAACCAGGGGACGTCACTTGCGGTACTTCCTTCCCACAAGCAACAGGTACATACATAAATCTATAACAACTATAATCATAAAGGCTGTGATACTTCTTTCGCACAAACCAGTTGACGTCACTTGCGGTACTTCCTTCCCACAAGTGACATGTGTCATAACGGCTGTGATACTTCTTTCTCACAAACCAGGGGACGTCACTTGCGGTACTTCCTTCCCACAAGTGACATAACCCATAAAGGCTGTGATACTTCTTTCTCACAAATCAGGGGACGTCACAAGTGGTACTTCCTTCTCACAAGCAACAGGTACATACATAAATATATAACAATTATAATCATAAAGGCTGTGATACTTCCTTCTCACAACCCAGAGGGCGTCACTTGCGGTACTTCCTTCCCACAAGCGACATACATATATCTAATAATGGCTGTGAACCTTCCTTCTCACCAACCAGCGAACGTCACTAGTGGTACTTCCTTCCCACAAGCGGCATACATCTCATAATAGCTGTGAACCTTCCTTCTCATAAACCAGCAGACGTCACTAATGGTACTTCTTTCCCACAAGCGACATACTGGCTGTGAACCTTCCTTCTTACACATCAGCGCGGCGGATGACAACAATTAGTAATCTTATTCATCACTTCGGCCTCGTACGGGTAGCAGATACATCTTCAACAAACATCAACATATTTCAATCAATTTACACAAAATCTTAACAAATTATACACCTAAACCTTCCTCCTGAATCACTCTGTCTATTAGTGAAAACCGCACGAAAATCCGCCCAGCAGTTCTTCAGTCTATCGCGAACATACAGACGCGGCGGGGGACCCCGCTCCATTATTATGTAGTGATATCTCATCATAAATCATTTCTTTTTGCTGTCTCGCCTTTTTTTTGTTTATATTATATTATCCATGTAAGTGCATAGTTATGTCACATCTTATTAATTAATATATAACTAGCTTATTATGATAAATCATTTAATTTTATACTAATAGTCTATATTTTCTCATACAATTATTCCGTATCATATTTACAGTTTGTACCGATAGACAATAATTATTGCATTCAGCTGAATGTATAAGGCAGTCACAATAAGCATGCCAGGTTTACTTGGCAGTGTAGGTATAAAGCTACAATTACACTTCGGGTTCGACCAATCGTGCCAAAATTCAGTGGGATGCGGCGCGCCGTTTGTTTGATGCTGGAGCACACAATATGCGTTGCGTCATTCTTTCATATGTAGACTATCGAGTTATTGGTACCTGGTCTAGGTTTATTTGTTCACAAAAATAAGGCAGTAACTAAATATTCACATTAATTAATTTAAATAAAAAGACAACCCTAATATCGCGGTGCTGTCGAAACAGATAAGAGTTACGCGATAGAAAGAGGCAACTGCTAGTTGAATATACCTGTAGATAATTAGCGCTGTGTGACCCGAGTTGAGACTTTATTATGTCGGAACAGGAGTCACTTGTTTAATTAAATTATTTGGTAAAGTGTGACTTCTGTACTTTAACTATTATGAATTCTGTGCAATAGGTAAATAATTATTTATTCGGTACCTTATGCCTATGCAAAATACACACACACTACACACACATATACTAATGTTAACGGAATATTTTAACTTTTCTGTTCTTTTACCTGTTCTGTATCATCATCATCATCGTCATCATCATCGTCTATGTTTATGGTAGCTACATGAAGGCATGGTAACATACGATCGGCTGCTGTCACATGCACGTTTTTATTTTCCTTGCTGTACATATATATTATGTTTTTGACGGATTTAAGCAATATTTCTAAATTCAAATTTTAGTTACTTTTACGTCTTACCTCATTCAACCGTGGGTCAATCTCCGCATTCATATTCAATCCAAACATAACCTCGGAAGGAGTCCTATCTTTTTGTGGTTAATATTATTTATGCCCCATTGGATTTGTATGGGATGACCCACTTTGTCTTCCCAATCTTTTTATCAAAATTAAAACTTCGAGCTGTTAAAGAGCTAAGAGTGGTGCGGTTGGATCGCTAAACCTTATTTTGTAAATAGTATCTAACATTTGGATAAGGTTAGTTTCAGATACGATCCATCGAATCTATCTAAACATTCAGGGATAGACTTTTCATAAACAAAGATGACATCACTATTGTCTTGGTAAATCGAACTGATCCTAAGACCCAAGTGTATTTGCTAATCTGAACGGCATGCGATTAATTTCGTACTGACTTTCCGGTGTAACAAAACGATCTCAACGGTTGACTTCAGATCTAGGTACTTGATAGTGACCAGAAGACATGCAAGGTTATGGAAAAAATGAAATAATTGGATACCGCTGATCGTAATCGAATTTCGCAGTCTAAAATCGACACTTATTTAAAAATTTCTGCAACCATTTCCCGTTCTTGCTATTATATATTTTATATATTTACAAGCTAACCTGCAAGGTTTGTATACAACAGGGCGTTTAGTATTTCATTCGATACTCATCTCAGTGAAGCCCACACATCCTAGTTCCTTCAAGGAAGTTGCGAAGTGCTTGTGCATCTCTAACAAGATCATTGTTCTTGCTACGACTCGTTGATAGAATCACATTGGCTCATTTCAATACCTATACCTACGGAGCACTTCTGGAAATTACATGCCTAACGACTCGCACCTTCGTGCCTTTCGATAAAATTTCTCCCATTCGTAGTTTATAAAGTTTTGATGAAGGGTGCACGTAAACATAAACATGACTATTCCTGACACGGTACGTTCCTCCGCTAACAAATTTCACTTGACTCCGGTTTACCAATAATTTTCCTACTCAAAACGTAATGACTCCGTTCACTAGAGTCTCGACACAAGCTTTAACTACGGCTGGACCGTAAACGTCATTATCAGCGATAACTAATACGGTGACCGCCATAACCTCGTCCTCATTCAGTTGGGGCAGAGCTGATTCACAACATCAAAAGCATTAAAGTTCTTCTGCATTTTTGTATACTACGATATGCGGTTGCTCCGTAAAAGAAAGAACTATCAGCATCTATCGAAACCTGTTCTCAATTACTTGTGACGTTACATTAGTTTTACATTATAAATATTTAAGTCTTCAGAAATACTACCTTTCGAGAGTGAAACGCACTTCCCAAAACCCTTCATAGGTATAGTAGAGCTGTCGTGACTCGGTTCTAATAAACATACTGTGAACTCTTAACACTTCAGCAAGCCCAACAAGCAGATATAATGAATATATTGTCTAACTCTGTACTCATATTCATGCAAATGCAAGAGTATTGTAACGTATTATTATTAGTTTCAATAATATGCATGTCACCTGAATATATATATATTCGTATACTCGAATATAGTTTCCGTATACATTATTTACATGTTTACTTTATCATCGAAATGTCTGTTCGTTGTGTGTATTTTAATTAAAACTTTTAGTAGTTGTTCGCGATGAGAACAACACATTGCGTTAGCGTTAGACCTAAAGGTTTAATCCAGGGTTTATCACTCAACACCTGGATGAAACACTTAATTGTACGTTTACCATTAATATCACATCCGTTCAGTTGAGCAAGTATCTCAGTCAGAGGTTCGCCAAACTAACTTTTCCGCTTAAGCAAATCCTTCAAGGTTTATTCATAATTTTGCTCAAATGGAAACATTTAACAACATTTCATCAAATATATTCATCTCGAACGAATAGTATAGAGTTTAGACTCTCATGCCACATCCTAGCTAATCCTCATAGTTTCTGCATTACAAGAAGAATGATAGTTATTTTCTTTCCCAACTGTATACAATGGCACATTGGTTAACTTTCTAATTGAAATATCTATGCGCTGGCTTTTAATCGAGGGGTCAAAGTCAGATCGAATGTTTGTGGTTCATCTTACCATTACTGTTAAATGTCATAATTTACATTTCGACTACTTAATGACTCTTAGATTTAAAATATATTTCGAAGTAAAAATTGGACTGTCTGACCGTTTACTCAGCTTTGAAGTCAATGCGCCGATTTCGACATCTGATGCTCCCCGGAGCCGCTGTACATCGACGTCGCAGCAGCCACGAGCAGCGACCTGGTGCATAAAGCGGCATTTGCTCGCGTTGCAGCAACGGGCTATGTGTACGTTGCAAGCTTCTGTGTCGAAAATCTTCATCTTGTTATCTTGAATGCAGAACCCGTGTTTGTCTGCGACTTTTTCTATTCGAACAGGAGCTCAATATTTCGATAGATGGCGGCGTGCTTAACCGCTTTTGAAGTAACTACTCTTCTTACAGCATCGTTACTCTGAAACTTATGCATGGGAGCTGTGTACAAGGAGCTAAATAATTAAAAACTCCTTTTTTTCAGAATAAAATTACTGCAAGGTACTTGAACATTATTCGTGATATTTCGGTAACGATCCTTTGAAAACCAATTTTGTTTGCAGTTGCATGGTTCATTGCTTACACTGACTATTGAGATACCACGAAGAATATTGCAATATAATTTAACAAACAGATGATATACACCAACGGTTACATTTATAAAATTAAATTACGCTTTGTGATGTTATTTCAAAATTATAGGGTATCTCGGAAGCAACGCTTCCTAGCTTAAATTAACGTTTAATTTTTTTTTCTTTGGACACCGAAATAAACACCGCTACGTTTAGCAACTAGATGTTGAGATGTGTAATGTAATATTTAAAAACTTATACCATTTCGTACAAAGGTATAACACTAACAAAAATGTTAAAGCGATGGCTCAATTCTCAAATGTCGCAAATCCAAAAATTTCGAAATTTTGATGTCATCTGTGTATGATGCCGTAACAAACACCATGCAATCACTCGTATTTTCAAATTGTTTTTAGTTTTGTTTTTTGTATTTACAAAAATAAAACTACCTACTTAGTAAATCCATTACACATGTTTAAGAATTATATGTAAGTCCATTTATTTAATAATTTTATCAAATATAAAAATAATGATTACAACAAATATAAGACCAATTAATAATAGATATTTAAATAATGCTATTTGTCTATGTTTTATAATTAGTAAGGTACTTAATAATTTTTTGTTTTTTCTTCTGTAATTTTTTTTTTTTACCATTTGGAGATACGAAGTTCTTAAATGAAATCATCCGTATTTAAATCAATTAGCCACTATAATCTAAATAAAATGAGGAAAGTGGGCCTATTCCACTTCTGAAAATGTAGGATATCTCAAATAAAGGTAAAACTGACAGTACAATAAAACTCACGTGAATACTGTAGGGTAGATATATATTCTTCCATTTCAATACACTTTTAAACACACGTCCGAACTCGATGCTGCCCACGAGCAAATAGGCCGCCTAAATTTACTGTTCTCCCGGGGTAAACATTCGGTGTTGCCCGTTACATTCGTTTCCACTCCCCAAACATGAACAAACGAATACAATATTTCGAATTTATATCAAATTAATATATCTATTTTTGTAAACCTAACAAGAGTTCGAGTTTGGAGTTGAAGGAAAAAAAACAAGTAAAGTTCAACTGTGTATGTGAATGACTATGCAAGTAAACAATATAACAATTTGATGCTGATATTTGAACAGAAATAACTCAACAGTGTTACATTGATGGATAGTTTCAATATCACTTTTGATCCGCCGGAACGAGTTGTTTGTTTTAATAAATTTGATTTCTAAAATCGACGATGCATGTGAATATTCGCAAATTTAATTTACAAATTGGCATGTTTTTTAGATTGAGTAAAATATCTAAACTAAAAAAGAGAATAAAAAATTTTGTAAATATTTCCACTAAACCAAAGAAAAATAATTTACGAACGAGCAGAATTTCAATCGAGAGATTGTTGGTAAAACCTTTATTACCGAAGTGTTCGTCCTCCTAGCAAAAATAAATTTGCGTAATTCGGCTGATTAGCAAAACTAATTCAGTAGTGGTTAACGAAAATATTAATAAAACATGATCCAAGTTACAAGTATCATTACAAAAAGAAATCTTTTTTGCCGTGTTATAAATATAGGTACATCTCACAACAATAAAAAGTATTCCATAAGTATTAAATAAGTCTATGTATTATTACATTGTTAATGTTTACCTCGAGACGCTTATCAGTTGAATATTTTGTGTAAGTTAAAAAAATACTTAAGTACAAATACTTGTACTTAAGGATTTTTTCAACTTACACAACATCTTACTAAGATGGATGAAATCTATAAAACATCATAAATAGAAAGTTATTGTTACATTTACAAGAAATGTAAATACATCTATTTCACCGTTAGAACCTTAATCCTCCAAACTCCTAATTAACGTAACTAGTAGATTTAGAAATCAAAATTATTTTATGTTTCAAAGATGTCTTCCATTAAACAATATTAGGAAAAGTAATCTAATGTTACGATCTTAATTCTTCAGTCTTATACGAAAAATTATTCACAGCTTCCTTCGCTTTCGTATTCATGAAAAACATTATATACTAAACAAGGTATTCTTCAAAAATAATTCTGGCGTTGTATAGGTAGACAAGGATGTATGTAACTTTTATAAATAAGTACATAGTCTTCTGCAACTTCTATATTATTAAAAGCTTTACTTCTTTTTAATGGATTATTTATTTAAATATTTGTATAACCCTGTGTAAGTATATTGTTGAACTGTGTATGTATAAATTGAAAATTGTCTAAATTAAGGGAAGTGTTTGATCGTTTGTTTTTCCGAAATAAATGAATAAATAAACTTCATGTACTAGGTACATACCTAGGCGTAGTTAATGTTATTGGCATCCTCTGTATATTTTTAAGTAACTGCCTATAAATGAAGTCCAGAAAATAAGTTAAAATAAAATAACAAATATATAATAGTAAATATTTTTATACTTATGAGCTGTAAAAGTAAATCCTACTAATATTATAAACGTGAAAGTTTGTGAGAATGTATGGATGTATGGATGTTTGTTACTCTTTCACGCATTAACTACTGAACCGATTGCGATGAAACTTGACATGTAAATACAGACCTAGATTAACACATAGGCTTTTTATCCCGATATTCCCACGTTCGGAACTTACGCGGATGAAACCGCGGGGCGCTGCTAGTTTATCATAAAGTTATAAAATGCGCTGTTTATTCTATTATTGCAAAGTGTAAGTAATAAGAATTATGTTATTTTTTCAGTGTATGCCAAAGTAATTTTATTTGTTTTGTGTTCTAAGAAGCAGAGAGCCGTAATAACGCATTTATTTAAATAATAATTTAAAAAATAGCAATAAAGCCTTTGTTAAGTAGCTCTATATTTGAAACGAATCTATGATTGAAATGAAATGAAATTATTTTCAGGGACAGGGTAATAAAAGGTCTTATGTCACATTGTAATAACAAGTTCACGTTCTGGATCGGTTAAGGCATGCATATGTTGAAAAGAACATATTTTTGCGTGCCTTTTATGATGGAGTTAAATATTTTCTTAGTTTTTCTGGGTAATTTGCGTAAATATTTCAAACGACGTGATCTGATACTGATTTGGAAGGGCTCCGACTTAATTTTAGTCAGTTTGCTGTATGTTGAATTATTAACACAAACTAAAATTGGCTCTCCACACTTTGGTTTAAGTGAGAAAATAGCTTTTGGTTGCGTTGGCTGTAATTGCTTGTAGAATATAATGTCGAACTTCTTGTGAATTAAGACATACTTAACTTAATGTTAGCCATAAACATAAATAAAAATATAATAAATTTATACCTATATATATTAATTTATTATATTTTTATTGTTGTGTTGCGATTGGTTGGTTAAATTTTCTAGTAAGTATAGGTATTTAAATTATACACACACTACCTATTTAAAAAAAAGATAGAGCATTTAAATGATTTTGATTGTATTTGATTTCATAGAAGAATACAGAAAACGTTACATTAATAGTACCCAGTGTTTCATAAGCTTCCACTTTCTTTTTTACATAAAGTCTGTAAATGTCTAAAAATACCTTCCATACATGTGCAAAACGGAAGGTGACCATCGGCGTCGGTAGACCTCCATAATATGTAAAATATATTTGCTACAGTATACGAGAATAAATTATGTACAATCGAATAGCCTTCACAGGTTGTAACTGCCGAACACGGATAATGAATCGACTACAACATTTTCTTTTCTCAAGTATATCGGCTTGTAGGCTTAGCTGTGCTCATGTGAGGCATAAGGACTATGTGCGATGGTGACTTATCCACATCTTGTAGGTGTAACACTAGGTGTGAAACGTTTATCGCCAAAAACCATAACCAAGTTTATTTTTCACGTAAAATGTGTTAACGTTTAATCAAATTAGAGAAACAAATAGTACGTCATGTTTATTTTAACGATTTTAACGACTACCCCTCTAATAAACTTTAATTAATCAATATTAATAGTTTACACTTCAACACAAGAGCCCTAAGGAATAACAATTAAGCAAAACGAACGTACAATCTTACTTTTTCTGCTAAAGGGCGAAACATGTAGAGGAAAACAAAGAAACTCGATTTGGAACCCTTCAGGGGTCGTGGGGAGCGTATTAAATTTGCATTAGGCGAAATTGAAATACGCCCTCCGATGACTCGTTACGAGGGAAGACTAATAATGTCGTCAATTCACATCGGGAAGATCTTCAAAGTCACGCCGTGACTATCTGATTAATTGAATATTTTTTTTGCCTTTTCCCCTTTTGGGGTATGATGGAAGTGGAGTAATTTGTCCTAAAAATCCTTTGCATCTGTAAGTATCTATTATGTCGAACAAGTCATTAGGATTTTGTTATTTGACAGGATGCTCCCAGATTACCCTGCATTTATTTATTTTGAGTTCAATCATAGTTTTAAAAAAATATACATCTTAGTTCTAGTTTCCAAGTAAGCGAAGGTTACAGTAGTCATAAATGTCAACTAAACATAGCATTAATTTAATGTAGTACGTAAATGAAAACCATAAGCCACGGACTAAAAGTATAAAATTGGTGGACAGCATTAACAAGGATAAAAGAAAAGAAAATATCGTAGGATATGTAATATTTGTCATGAAAGTTTCCATTATATTATAACATAGATAAAAATATTTTTTGACAATGCTAACGGACTCATAAACTTAAATGGTTTATTAAATTTCCTAAACTGGTCTGATTAGTTTTAGTAATTTATAAAAAAGTTTGCGCATTTTGCAAACTACTATAAAAATAAAAAATGATCGTTAATAATTTAAAAAGTTTAAAACCGATCTCGCTAAAATTTATAGAACTTTTCAATATCAAATATAATTTGAGACTTCTACGTAAGTTCCTTTCGTTAAGTAGTAGTTAAATGTATAAAAAACACTTTTTTTAACTTTGACCTTGATTTGCTGTTAAAGAAAAGCACTTAACGACTTTGAACAGATTTCATTTTGTAGATAATTTAATGGAAAATAAAAAAGCTTTGGGCACAAATGACGAAAAACGTACTGGAAACGAGATATCACACGAAATGTACAAAAATGTTTAATTTATTCGGTAAATTGTTAAAAAGAAATTGACGACCCACATGCTAACTGCGAGTATCCAAATTCTTAATCAGCGCATTTTTTACTAATTATTAAAAAATAAAAATTCGTGGTAACCCACAATTTAGGGATTTTAGTTCCTTGACTGGGCTAAAAATCTTTTGTATGCTCTTTTTGAAGAACTAAATAGATACCACTGTCTCTAAAGAAAACCTCAATGGAAAGTTCTGTACACATAATTACACAACCCATTATAAAATCGGTAGAACCCATTATGAAAGTCATTCAATTATTAAATTTATGTTTAAACATGGGGATGGTCACCTAAAAATGCTTTTCTTGGGTCATCCTGGAAAATGGATCTAACAAAGTCTCAGTATTTCCTTACGAAGTAAAAATTTTTGCTTTACAAAAATGTAGGTAAATAAGATAGTTACGGTGTCCGCTTTCTTCTATACAGGGTGATAGTGAAACGCTCCCGAAAACGAAGACAGACGATAGTACTAATGGTACCTTTGATGATGGGTCAGAAAAAAAATCGAACCCGATGAAAAAAAGTTTGTTTTAATTTTATTTTTAACATTTTTTACTCTCCATCATGTTAGTAGAACTAAATGAAACGATAATTTCATTAAATATAAATTAAAAACATCTTACGCTCGGGTCAAAGGACGCGCGGGCGCCGAACTCACGCGTCCTTCTGCGCCCGCGTGTCCTGTGACGCGAAAAAAAAAAAGTAAAAAGATAGTGTTTTTTCATCAGGATCGATTTTTTCCGACCCATCATCAAAGGCATCATTAACACTATCGTCTGTCTTTGTTTTCGGCAGCGTTTCACTAAGCATAGCTCTTGGTCAAAAATTCTTCCACCAATTATAATTATTATAAACTACAATCACTACTTTTGATTTCCGTGACCAAAATATATTATTTGACACCAAGTAGTCTTCTTGCTTACGAGTCATATTTAAACATAGTCACGTCCCGTCATTCTATGTCATATCGCACACCCATCTCTTTCGACCTACGTGAGTGGGTTGACTTTAAAGTATAGCTCTAATTACACTTAATAGACTAACTGTACCATGTCTACTGTTAGTGTGTGATGACATGCATTTTGTGAGCTTTTAAGCCCAATTATGTTTTAGACTCTCAACAAACAATTAAATGGCAATCGCTATCATAGGTTGAACGTGTGCCATATTTTTTTCTAAAGTCAATGGCCTTTTGAATACACCACGGCTCTTAAAATTGATTTAGTGAATTGAAAAATCTACATGAAGTAGAATTCAATTGAAAATCTAAACCAATTATTTTTTTATACATTCGTTTATGCATTACAGAACCACGAAGTAATTTAACGGGATTGTAACATTGAGAAAACTGAACATCGAGTCAAAGTGTTTTTGATAGATGTTTGGTGTAGATTCGTGTTTTTGAACAATTATTGTGTTCACAAACAGTCACACGGCCCACCGGCCCGTCTGATGATCATCGATTGGCAGTGCCTAAAGACAATTACAACACTAGTGGAGTATGCCCCCCCTTCCATGGAATTGGGATGACCTGATACACCGTAAATATAGCATTACGTTAGTAAAGCTTCCCGATTCTTTTTATAGAGTGAGGGTATTAGATAGTACAGCTGTACCCATCTTCGTGTAATTTATAAACATACATACATAAATGCTATTTGCTTTTATTTTTATTTAAAATAAATTGACACTGTATTTTTTGCAGTTACATAATTAAGTAATGCTTAACCAACAGATAAATATTCTGGCATTCTTTCTCAGATTTCTTATATGTACATATTTGCAATGTTGCTTAACAACTATGTCCTAAAAGTTAAGGCAAATAACTCTTCAAGGCTGTGAAATTGGATTGTCATTATCATAGTTGACATATAAATTTTTTCTCTAATAATAATCTAAAAATCTTAAAATCTAAAAATACAATCTAATAAAACCAATAACTAATGCAATATTACCATCTACTAATATGCTTCGCGCTCAACGTCGCTTGCATGGAACTTCACGTAAATTAAATAAAATAGGTACTAGCTGCACCCCGCGGCTTCACCCGCGTAAGTCCCGATGCCATGGGGATATCGGTATAAGAAGTAGATTATTTGTTAATAAAGGTGTCCAGCTATCTACATACCAAGTTTAATCGCAATCGGTTGAGTCGTTTTTATTGGAAAGAGCAACCAACATCCACACATCCATACATCCACACAAACTTTCACGTTCACGTTTATAATAGTAGTAGAATGTATAACTGAAAACTGAAATATTTATAATACCTCCAATGGTTCTAAAAGGATTGGTTAATAATAATTACAACTTGAGCCACCTCACACACCGCCGTCTGATCCCAAACTACGCAGAGCCTGTACTATTATAACCAGACAATTTACTTATATATTTCTAAATATATGCATACTATAGATAAATTACACCCAGACACAGGACAAATTAATGATCGTGCTCATCACACAATTGTTGACAAATGTCCTGGGTAAGAATCAAATCCACAACTAGTCAATCAGTCAGACGAGAGCAGTCAGGATCACCAACCATTAGACGAACGAACCCAATATTGACCATAACACAGTTCCAATTGTGACTTGGGCTTATTTGGGCTGGTTGCGCGAAGGTGTGTCTACATCTATGTCACGTCCACACCATGTGCTCTAATCACGTCCGTCGTGTCACGCATTGTGTAGCCGGCTTAATTTGTTGACCGAAACTTGAGGTTGGTAGAATGTTTTTATTTGTTGTCTTATACTTGCACTCATTGTATGGGTATTGTACATCGTGTCGTGGTCACAGGCTGACTGGGAGCATGATCAGTGTAGAGTAAAGAGTTAGGTGTGTATATCCGACCATTGTGTTAATTTCCGTTAATATCCGTGTATCAAAGAAAGCGAAAATTTAAAAATGATTATTGTCGATAGATTGTCAGTAAACTTACTTATATAAGTTTATAAATTATTACATTGGATTAATGAAAATACTATTTCTGAGACTACGAATTTCGTGGACAACTCATTTACAGTACAGGCCATACGTTTATGGAATGCGTTTCCACTGTCCATCAGACGGGCGCAAACACTTTCTAATTTTTAAGAATTGTTAAAGGAACACTACTTGAGTTGCTTATTGGTCTCTTGGTACCATGCTATTTGTACGTCTGCCTATTTCAGTATATGTATATTTGTTTGTGTGTATATATGTACGTGT
This sequence comes from Euplagia quadripunctaria, assembly GCA_963859945.1. NCBI lineage: Eukaryota > Metazoa > Arthropoda > Insecta > Lepidoptera > Erebidae > Euplagia > Euplagia quadripunctaria. The sequence continues at coordinate 17,547,362 of OY982569.1, read as the reverse complement.
ATGCGTATGGATATATATTTTATTATAGAAATAATAAAATAATTATAGATATAACTATGATAATAATAATTATATGATCATAAAATTAATAAATTTTTGTTGAGTGCTTACACTCAAAAACGCTATCAGTCTCCTCTTAGGGAATCTGTGGCGAAAAAAAAACGCTTAATAGTACATACTGTGTACTAGAACTAAAGATTAAACAATAAACCAGTTTATTCCTCATAACACATTGTATGTTATTACTTATTACATTGCAAAATAATGCAAAGTTTATTCTCGGTATTTCTGTACTTAGTATCTTCGTATAATCAGTCCCCTATTAATATCCTTCAAGCAAAATAAACATACAGTGTTGATGCCGTACTAATGAGCAGTTATATTTTTATACTAGACAAAAAACGTGCGTTGAAAGACAGGACTGAATGACAAACAACGCTGTAGGTAAGGTGAAGGGCATCCCTTAATGGCATTCTTAGCATAAGGGTGCGTTTATATGTCTACGTTCAATCCGCGTACACGCAGCGACCGCTTTCTCGCTACGCTACGCGGTTACGCGGTGGCTGCGCGGTGGTTGCGCGGCGGCTGCGCGTACTCGGTTTGGAAAATTTTAAAATAAGCCTTATGTAATAAACGTAGAACCCAAAGTCGTAATAACCTTTGGCAGAACACGCCAACGTGCCGAATCCGCTCGCGCCGAAAACGCGTACGTCTGTACGGACCCTAATTCCCTTTAGATAAGTCCAAATAGCGATAGTATCGAGCTTCCTGTTGTATGATTAATGTTTCCTTGATATTTCACACTATAGTTGGTAAACATCAATTTGTATATCAAGTTCCGCTAGCATCTGAACATTTCTCGATAAAGGATTTTGGCGAAACCATAGGCCTGGGTCTTGGGGCCTGCAAAACAAAATCACTGTTTCTGAAGTGATTATTTTGTCATAGATACTAAATATGTAATTAAAATACACAGCCAAACCATCGCGATGAAAAACTGTCACTAACGGCGATTACTAGTTTCAAATCGTTTAATTGGTACAATCAATTTAGACTTTTCTGGCGTAATCCTAAGGAATAAACGTTTAAGAAGCGTGCTTTTTCAATTCTGATATTAAAAAAAATACTGTCATTTAGAACATACTGTATTACGGTAAAAAGTTTTCTCGTAACAGCTTCCACAGCGTTTATACTTTAGAAGCTTCAATCGCCTATTGGAAGAATTGTTTGAATTTCAATTGAGAATTGAGTAGTGAAATCAAATTGATTTATGTCTTGAATCTCACGCCAAATCAGCATGCATACAAAAACCAATTGCATTCGTATTATTTATCTTATATTTTATTGGAGCTATTCATTCGCTCATTATTTGGACGTTCTACGGCTGTGTTACGGTAATTCTTTTCGTTAAATGTTTATTGTTCTGTGGATGTTAGGTGCCGTGTGTTTTGTTTCCACTTCATTTGTTACGCACGGAGTATGTAAAAACATATTTTTTGCTTATAATTATATCTCTAAGGTGGCAAACGAGTTTTTGTAAGCTTGGCCTATGAGGAAACCTATTATATTGTCAAAGTTAAGGCAGCGAACGAAGAGTACATATATCTTTCGATAATTTTTCAAGACTTGCAGTTCGAATTAAATAGGAATCCATTCGAATTGCAAGTGAAAAAGCTATGAAAGAACTCTCCATGAGTAAGATATGAGATAGGAATTGCAGAGAACTTGAAGACACGACAGATTCAGTTTGTGCTAGGTTATGAGAGATCCGACTGGAAATACCTTCACTATGTTACGCTGTATGTACCTATACATAAATAAATAAATATTTAAAATAAACCAGACACGGAACAAATGCAAGCTTGTAATTAGTAGTCAATACAGCGTTTAATGTATATTTATGTAGGAACATTTTATGATCAATAAATTACAACCACCAAATTAGGAAGAGTCCAGACAAAATGTTATAATTATGAACACTGTTCAATGGTCCTTCCTCTGGTAGTTTGTTTATAACCATATAACTTTATTAGCTCTAGAGGTTATTACTTGTAATTATTTCTAAAGACTTCCTATTCAATGACGGTAAACTTTACGCGCTCTCATTAAAAAGAAACTTAGTATAAATTCGTAATGAACAAACTTAGCATTAGCTTTTCAAGTAATTTTAATATTCTGTTTTAGTTTTTAGGGGATGAATGTATTTATTTTAGTTTTATTCTTGTATAAACCTTTTGAAGCACGGAGGAGATATGGTCAAAACAATTAGTGTAAAAGTTACTAATACCAGCATAGCGACATTTACATTAAATTAAAGGTATTTAAACAACTAGTGGCTACTCCGCCATAAAAAAAAGTACTAGCAAAAATCTTTACTAATACTTCGAACACATCAGCTTATAACTACACTTGTAAGCAACATATAAAACTAGTGTGTAATCACCTTATAATTGATGTAATAGTACAGATGGACCAATAAAATAATCATAAACATTGGAGAATTTGTTTAGAAAGCGTTTTGTAAATAGAAACGAATATTCATATTGCGCATTCGGCTATAACAATTAATGTTTTATGACTTACGTGTTTTAATTTTGTGACTTTATTCACTAACGGAAAATAAAAAAGTTTACTTTAGAATGTGACTTAAAAAAAGTTGACATCACAGAACACAGATTGTCAGTTTAGTGCAGTGTATAGACACGGTAATATTATCTAAATAATAAAAAATATACTTGTTATAATATTTACAATCACAAAACTAGAAAGAAACTCAAACAGGTAGATAAAATTAAAATACTGTAGGCGGGCAACCCTTTCGCGTGTTTACGTACCGCGTGGCTGTAGGTAATTATTGCAAGTACAGAGCCGAGTCACAGTACTGGATAGATAATATTATTACCGTGGTATAAAATTACTTATTTTGTGGTTCACGTTATCTAGTTTTATTTATAACTAGCAGTTCCCGCGCGGCTTCACTAGCGTGTACTTATTTGTATATTTTGCGCGCATCCCTAATTCTTTTCCAAAATAAAAGTAGCCTAAGTTACTCCTTATAACACCAGCTATCTGCCTGTAAAAGTCCCGTGGAAATCGGTCAACCCGTTCCGGAGATTAGCCGAACCTACTACCTTCGAGCATGGCTCTCCCACCTTTCAATATACTCAATATGCTCGGAATTCAGAGCCCGGTTGACGGCATTAGGCTTGCCCCTATTAAGTGTGGGGGCCCAAATTATTACCAGTGGTTAGTGACCCTGACTGCTACGCCATCGGTCGTGGATTCGATTTCCATCCGAGTGTGGGTGTTCTTTGTGTCCGTTGTTTGTATGTTTGTAAAGTCCCTCGCGACGCAGGAGTCATTCCTAATGCGGGAGTTGTCTTTTTATGGTAATATGGAAATATTTAAAAAGAACAAAATGTTTACACAATTTCCCTATTCTGTAATAACAAATAAAAAAAAAAATGAGCTACAAAAGCTTAGCACACAAAAGTAAAGTACTAAAATTGTAAATCTAGATCATTTTATACACACAACAAAAAAATATTGCTCACTGGATTTACTAAGGCGCTTTACTAAACTGTAACTAACTTAAACTCCACGTTTAGTTAGTAAGCCAAGACATCACTGATATAACAAGAAGGCATGGTCATTGAGGTAAAGAACAAAAGGAAATCAGTGAATACCATCCCCTTACTATAGCTGAGAAATACTGCAACGAGGATCTTTCAGTACGCTGCGCGCTGGGACGAAGTTCAGCAAATCATAAAAAAGTAAGTTGAATTTGCGTTTTCCAAATACTCTGTACCCACACTCGTGGCTAAGTGGTAACCGAGTAGGTTAGCTTATTACAAAGTTAAGTAGGTCTGTCTAGGATGGATGACCATTCTTAACACATTGAGACCCCTCCGTGCCTCGGAGAGCACGTTAAACCGTCGGTCCCGGGTACCATACAAACATCTGTGGCATTCGTTACGGGTAGTTGGAGCCCTAAAAAGTCCGACAACCTGGTCTAACTACAGAACTTCGATATCGCTTAGTATTTGGGTTGTGGAGGTCTGATGGCAGTCGCTTCACGTAAAATATCAAAGTTCGGCCGTATCGTAGTTAGACTGAAAGCCGACCCCAACTTAGTTGGGAAAAGCCACGGACGATGATGAGATCATCATCGTCCGTGCCTTCAGAGAGAGAGAAGGTATAGATACACCTTCTCTCTCTCTCTGAAGAACTCTTCTCTTAAAAGAGATACGAGGAATACCGAATACTTTGTATATGAGTTCTCTCGCCAAGACTAGATTTTTCTATTGAAACATCGTATAATTTGTGAGACAGTAAAGATATTTTAATAGGTGAAAAAGGTGATCTTTATGAGAAATAATAGCAAGTAGGCATTTATACCCCCCCTTATTCGCATAATATCTACTAGCTGACCCGGGCAACTTCGTTTGCGTTTCTAAATTTTCCCCATTTTTGCAATATTTTTAATTGATGCTCCGGTCCTAATAGTCGTAGCATGATTTTATATAGCCTTATAGCCGTTCTCGACAAATAGGCTATCCAACACTAAAATAGTTTTTCAATTCGAACCGTAGTTCCTGAGATTAGCGCGTTCAACGTAACAAACAAACTCTTTAGCTTTATAATATTAGTATAGATATACATTATAAATTCAATCTCATAGCAGAAAATTTTGTGCTCTGCCGTGAGCAGTTTTCCTCATGTTTCTTTCAAAAAATATTTTCTGATAACAGCTTCAAGTCGCTATAAAAATCAAAGATACTTGATCACAATTTCAATTATAGAGATTGCTACAGAATAGTGGTTTTGGACCACCCCGTTTTTAACAACCTGTATAAGTAACGATAAAAACGTCAAAATTGGTTACTAGTAATTGGTGACAGTCACATAGACAGTACAAAATTAAAGGTAAAACAAGACTAAAATTTAGGTACAACTCGATACAGGCGATTTCGTGAATCCCTCGAGTCGCCACTTACTGAAATAAATGTTTGAGCGTACAACTGAAATTAGAATGAATCGATCCCCAGACTTTGTGCCAGTGAGACTTTCTTCATTTTAGTATGAACGTACGAGTAGTTATATACTTTGAGTGAGTGTCTGGAAAGCGAAATTGAAAAGTGTGAGACGGCTTAGGTAATAAAAATTGTTTCTTGTGGGGTCGCATACGTAAAATTCATTTCATTTTTAATTCAAAATTATTTATTTTTGAACTATGCATAAAGTATGATAAACAAATTTGAATCCATAAAATATAAGTTTAAAAAGTTTATTACTCCAATAGGCGTTGGATAAAAAACATACCTCGACCCTAGAAACTACTTATCTGTTAACTGTGGAAAAAAAAACACACCTAGAATACAAAACTCTCAATTATCTTACTTAATAGACACATCTTATTTAATAATATTGAACGAACTTGGTATCAAAACAGTGAAGTAAAGATAAAGTCAAAACATATAATGAAAGACTGCAGCTACATCTAAATATACTTGCTCACCACCTTAGGGATGATATCGGAGACTAAAGAAGAGAGTACCTCAGGATTTACTGTAGGAGGATATGTCACTGGATATATACCTCGCAAGCCGCTAGAATCATCATTGTGAAAATATTGCTGAAAATAATAGAGTAAAATAACAGAGTAAAAAATTAAAATGTAATATTTTGCCTGAAAATATTTAAAACAAAATAAAAATGTAAATACTGTACTACTACTAATACACCCGACGAATTACTTGATGACACAACCTACAAAGGTTTGCGGAACCAGGCTTATTGGGTTTGTTACGGTAGATCATTCACAACACTTACTGTTAATATTATACAAGTATTATTTATTTTATTAATGATTTGCAGCTCAAAATAATTAATAATGACAGAAGTACACTATATACAAAGCTATAAATATTTATACATATTATACGATAAGAAGCGAAGAAATTGTCATTTATATTATGGAGGAATTTAAGTTGGTTAAAAACAATAATTTAAACAATAATAATTTATTGGCATCAAGAACACATTACAGTTACATAGATACATCACATAAGAATAATAACAAAAATGAATAATGTTTATTAAACAGTGGTCCTCGTGGTAGGAAATCCTGTGTTACGGGGAACAGCGTTCCGTGTTACATAAGCTGGTAATAGTACCTATAAATATTTATATGAAAATATGACGTCAATGCCAGTTTTAAACAATAAACAAATAATTTTTAATAAACAAAACTGTGTAGCAAATCGCATTTGAGCCGGCACGCGGCATACTTTGAAACGAGAACGTGCAACCCAACAGAGCTTGTTTTATAATTTGTTTACATTGAGTTAAGTATCTAAACGTTTTTAGTACCTATGGTATCACATAAAACATCTGAACAGTAGTTTATTTGAATACTTTAAATTTTCTCGTCGACTCTCGTTCAACATCTTCTTGTAATCTAATTTAATTAGTTTTTTTTTCGATCTAGCTTTATATTTTTAAAATATTTATATAGATTGGGATAGGAATAGGTAGGGATCCCCCGCGAGGAGACGGCGTCTGCGTGTGCCTGGACGTTCCCTTATTTAGAGGTTTTTACCCGAAGATAGTGCCCACGCTTTTGCCGGGCAGGCGCTAGGAGGGTTCTGGATGTCTTGAATTCAAATTCAAATTCATTTATTCATAAGAATACAAGCTCACAGTTAACACCAAAACGCTTATATCTATACTAAGCTTACAGAAATATAGTTATGATTACAATGCAATAATAAAAGAATATACAATCAACAAAAAATTATAGATCATTTCTTAAAACTATTCAGAAAAAGGTAAAACATTTTCTGTATAACATAAGGAGCATCAAAAAATATGTCTGCATCCGGAGTATTCTGCAGAAAGCTATTTATTAGTGATACGGCTCGAGTAGTAGGGCTGTTGTGCATCTGGAGGAGAGGCCAACTAGGTGGACACGACAGTAGTCTATGTTGCCGTCTGCCGACACCACGCATGTATTGATCAGGGACATAGAAATAAATGCACTCACGTACGGGTGCATTGTCGATCTTATTTATCAGCAAGAAGTAATAGTGCATTAACATTGATAGATCGCGTCTGAGCAGTAAAGTGTCAATACTAACCATCCCCGATACAAACAAGGAAGGGTATAGAAATGGATAATACCCATACTGTCGTTTGTATAAGTACCTCGCAAATTTTCGCTGGATTTTTTCTACCATACCACTGTATAATTTTTCTTGTGGGTTCCAAATAATCGCGTTGTACTCTAATTTACCACGAACATAGGAATTGTAAAGAAGCCTTATTACGTGGACATTTTTGAATTGGGATGATGTTCTAATAATGAATCCCAGACATTTGTTAGCTGCTTTACAAGTGTTCGTTATGTGTTCTCGAAAATTTAATTTACAGTCTATAATTAAGCCAAGGTCTTTGATAGATAGTACATGTTCTAATGGTACGCCTTCTAATACATACGTTGCTTTTATAGGAGAACAAGAGCGGGAAAAACTAATTGTTTTACATTTCGAAGTATTGAACGATAATTTATTCTCAATGCTCCAGTTATTGACTGCGTCTATATCGCACTGCAGTGCTGTGCACTCTTCAATGCTAGTCACTGACAGGAATAGTTTTAAATCGTCAGCAAACATAAGACATTGTGCTGTGGAGAGTACAGTAGGTAAATCATTTATCATAATTAGAAATAGAGTAGGACCTAGTGTACTTCCTTGACTAACACCTGAGCGAGTGAAGTATTCTTCAGATTTAAATCCTCCTACCTTGACATATTGCCTACGATTCCTGAGGTAACTTGCCATAAATTTAAGAAGAGGTGTACAAAAACCTAGAGCAGCCAATTTCCTAAGAAGAATGTCATTGTCTACCAGGTCGAAAGCTTTTTTAAAATCGAAGTATGCAGCATCGACCTGGCAACCAGACTTAACTCTAGTTTTTGCATAGTCTACAAAGTGAATGTGGTTAGTCAAAGTGGATCGTTTTGGCCGAAATCCATGTTGTGAAGAATGAAGTAGCCCCTCTATTTGGGTATAGATTGATTTATTGATAATGGATTCTAATATTTTTCCAAAAACTGACAAAATAGCGATAGGTCGAAAGTTGGTCACATCATTGGACGATCCATTTTTAGGTACTGGGGTAACTCTGGTTACTTTCCATTTATTGGGAAATAGACTTTGGCGAAGTGACAAGTTGTAAATAAACTTAATGTCTACTGTCTTAATAAAAGCTGTTCCCGGATCCCTCCTACTTAAAGCGCAGTACGGCACACCGTGTGGTTTTAGTAGTTTCGATTCCGACACAATGCCCCACCGAAAACCCCGGTGGAGTGACGGCCCGAGGAGGTGTCCACACCCACAAAAAATAAAAAAAGGTATAGGTAGGGATTTAATCTTTGATTACAAGTACATGCGTATTAGTGTATGGTATTAACGAAGTAAATTTTTTATTAGTTCCACTATATATTTTTTGTTTGAATTTTGAGTGCTTTATTATTCGCACTGATACTGAAAATGCCGCAACATTTTGCAGTATTACTCATTTTCTATCAACACATCTAGATGTGCTAGGCTATGCCTAGGCTAGCTACACACCTAGGTGTGTAGCTAGCCTAGGCGCAGCCTACCTGAGAGTGGGATTGCAACCAAGAAAGAAACATTTATGAAGTCGTATAAAACCTCATTTTACAGTAGTAGAATACAAAACTAATAATTAAAAAAAAAAAAAAAATTATCACATTTTTGTTTGTGATAAATGTTCTTTCTACACCGTAATTTCAGTATATTAGGCTTTGATTATATTATTCTTAGGAAAAAAGTACAATAATAATATTTTAATATTACATTTTGAAGTAGAGTAAAAGATAGAAATACTAATTACTTTTTTAGTTTCAAGTTTCATTATTGACTAGCTTTTTTTACCCGCGGCTCAAAAATCTCTTCAGCTTCAAGTATCATATTATTATAGATTGTAAAAGAGTATCTGGAAGACAAGTGTGTTCAATGTCAATATGATAGTTATTATTGTGGAATTCTAAGTTGTGTGATTCTAATTATTATTTGTTAATTTAGATAATAAACCTATTTTAATGATCAATTGTGATAGACATATAATATATATTTTTATAATATTATACAACCTTATAAAATGTAGACATACGAGTACTTATTTGCTTTTATTACCCTCAGGTAGAATGTGGCTGCTTATAATTATAGGTCTGTAACACCTTAATATACTCATATTCGTAATAAATAAATAATTATAATTATGATTATTATGATTACGATTAAACAAAACTCAAAACGTAGAGCATAAAATCTGTACCCCAAGTAAATATCGTAATAAGTGTGCCACAATGACCGTAAAATACACGGAACATTACACCCAACACTTAGATAACATTCCCAGACAATAGCAGATTGAGTCTTGAGCCACGGGAATGAATGGTCCAATTTGCGTCTCCGTAATCGAGCGTTGAATGGACCACACGCCATGAAATAAGATAATATTGCCGCCATATTTAAAATGTTATATTTTTTGTAATGCCTGTCTAGGTATAACGAAGAATATAACGAGGACACTTTTAATGTTTACATAATGCGTTCAAGGAGATAAAATTGTAAAAAATTGCATTAATCCATGCATCGCCTGGTGGTCCAGTGTCAATGATAATGAATTAAGTTTTGGTATGTTTCGTTTTACTTCAATGACCGGTATAACTTGAACCGTAGTTGTATAGATTTCCGTACCGCGACAGGTCAGTCTATAGACTGGACACCTGTAGCTTTTTGTAGTCATTTTCACATACTTTTAAACTTTATAACACATATTGATTAAACATTTTAGCTTTCCCTGGTGCTGGTGTCCTGTAATACAGATTATCCGTCTAGTTTAGGCAGCAGTCTCCCACAGTACATCCAAATTAGTAAAACTTATTTAACACCAATATCAAAGGTAATGTACTTCTACTGTATTGTGGTGAGAAAAATAAATCATTATTCTGCACTTCTTCTACATATATATATAATACGTGATACGTGAAGAGAATTCTTTGTACCACTTTTTAAGTAAATTTCGCGAACGTAGTAACGTGAATTTTGCAATATTTATAGTTTATATATAGAAGAAGGGCAGAAAGCTAAAATTATTAAACAATACGTCTTACAACTTTAAAAATTATGTGAAAACGGCTTAATGAAATTACACGCGTCCAGTATATGTGATTATCTGCCATGGTAAGTATGTCTATGCAAAAACAGCTCAAGTTATACTGGCTACTGAAAAAAACATAGTCTAAATTCGACCACCACGCGAACTCTAGTAAACTTTAAGTATTCCAAAAATCACACTCTTTCGTGCCAGAATAAAAAATAAATAGATTAATTATTACGAGCAATATAGATAATAGTTACTAATAATAACTAGAGATAGCCTGGTGGTCGAATTTCGACCATAATTTATTTTTGGTTTATTTAATAGACTTACGTACCATGACAGGTCAACATAATATGTCCAACACGTGCCCGGTATACCCATATTATGTTTAAACTGGGCGCGTGTATGTAGCAGATTTACGTAATTATTAAATTTGTGACACTTATTGTTTAAAAATTTTAGCATTCTGCACTTCTTCTATACATTTTTAAATATTCCAAATTTCACGTACCTGCGTTCTCAAAATTGTTTTAAAAATGCATGCAAGGAATTTACTTCACGTATAAATATATAGATTATAATCCATGTTGCTAGTAAAGCGTTAGATAGAAGTTAAAGAAGAAAAAGAAGAGGCAAAAGAAGAAGATGTCAGCGTCCATAGGATTCCAATTCAGATTTGAATAATATATTACCTAGGGACACTGAAAGCTTGTATATAGACAAACTTACCTTGCAGTCTATGTAACGATTATTTTTTGTTAATGAAAATAAGAGTAAAGTTTAATAAGTAGTCCCTCAAATGCTGCATAAACTGTAAAAAAGTATTTAAAACATGTAAAAATCTGGAAATTTTAGTCCACCAAATGTGAACCCAATTAGGAGTAGAAAATATTTATAACGTTGAAAATTCTAAATTTTTTCATTTAATAAAAAACTTGAAAGTTCTCTAGCCAAATAATGTTAACAATTTAAAAACGAATATTTAATCTACTGAAAAGTGGAACGAGTGAAGACAATCTTTGCATTATGATCTAATAAAGTTTCTAGAAGGAAATCCCTGGGTGGCAGCTCCTAGCTATGAACGGAAGGAAAATTTAGACTAAAATATTTTCGTTGTTAAATAGATGCAGCTATTTCTTTTTTTTTCTTCTAAATAAAATTGGCAAGTAAATGCTTTTAATTCACTTACTTCTAAATTATCAACCTCACAACCCGGTTTTATTTTCACCTTTAACAAATATTCGGCTAATTTGGAACAATATTAATTAAAGTAAAGATACATACTTCAACTGTATATAGCTCTCAATAATCTTATGCGATCATAGTGATGTTTTTAGGGTTCCGTACCTCGAAAGGAAACAACGGAACCCTAATAGGATCACTTTGTTGTCCGTCCGTCCGTCCGTCTGTCTGTCTGTCAAGATCCTTTTTCTCAGGAACGCGTGAAGGTATCAAGCTGGAATTTATATCAAATAATCAGGTCTTTGGAGCCTTGGAGCTGAAAAAAAATCAAAAGATACAGCCGTTTATGCCGAAAATTTCCGCAAATTTTCGACACCCGCAAGGGAATCAAAACCTACAGGGTACTAAAAAATTGCGAAAACCGTAAATTTTTAGTTACATCATGTAATAAAAATAATTTACGGAACCCTCGGTGCGCGAGTCCGACTCGCACTTGGCCGGTTTTTTTTTGGTTTAGCAACGGCAAAGCTGTCTGGGAATTGTGAATTGATATTACTAAATAGGCGGAGAACAACATGCAAAAAAAAGAAATACCTTAAAATGATTTTAGAATCAGGTATTTTTGGACGTACTGGAAGTGGATGCGCACTGGTAGACGCAACCCTTCTAGGTGCCGGATCTTTTGCATCCCATCCATTCAATAGGGAATAATATATCTAAAAATCAGCCGTCTTAAACAAAAAATTCATTACATTACATTGTTGCTAACCCTGGTACCATAATAATATCTACTTCTCCAACAATTATGTAATGCGTAAAAATTTAATCCCCGACGCAAAAAGGAGAGGTGTTATCAGTTTAACGTGTATATCTGTATATCTGTCTGTGGCATCATAGGTCCTTTTTTTTTTTTTTTTCGTGTGTTAACCCCCACGGGTCGTCACCTCACCGGGGTCAACGGCAAGGTGGTATGTCGGACTCGAACCGACTAAAACCAAGCGGTGTTCCGTTCCGTCATGGGGTCCTAATGCCGGGGACTCAGGTGTACCCTAGAAAGGAAATCCCTGTGAACCGGCAGACTTGGCCGCCTGCTCGACAACAGGCGACCCCATAATTTGGTGCGGGGGCCTTGCCCCTCCGATTTAGAGAGGTGCGCGTGGAACACGTCGCGCCGCCATCTCGGGCCTGCTTCTGCTAGGGCGACGGGTAACCCAGCCCGTCACCCTCACGCCAGCGCTCATGGAGGCCGGAGATCATTTTGCACTCTCCGGCGCCTGGTGCGTCTTCTGCGGGACGAAAGAGATGTACTTCTCTCCCGTTCCCTTTCCGCCGCCTCTTTGGCATACATCACTTCCTCACAGAACGAGGCAGCGGAATCCCATACTCTCTCGCACCGGAACATGGCCATAACCACGGTTTCCAGCGAGAGGCTACCCACACCAACGGCCGCAGCAAGGTCGACGCGCTGTTGCGTCCACGCAGTGCACTCTTCCAGAGTGTGAAGTGCAGTATCCTCGCTGCAGCCCCCAGTGGTGGCACACAGGCGTTTGTTTCCGGCCTATGCGACACAGGTACTTTCCGAAGCATCCGTGTCCGGTAAGCACCTGCGTCATCCGGTAGGAGAGGCTTCCGTGCCGCCTCTCCAGTCAATCCTCCATGATGGGTCTTACCACCACAATCGTGGCGTGCCCTGCGCTCGGTCGCTCAAGTCGTTCCTTCCACTCAGCCATGAGCACGTGGCGGAGCTGGAACCGCTGAGCTTCGACTTCGCTCTGCACGAGTGTCAGGTCCCGCTCCTGCGCCTCCTTGCGCCACTGGTATAATGAAGCAAGGGATTTTGCTTCCAGGTCCCATGGCGGAGTCCCAGCTAGGAGATTTGCCGCTTCGAAGGAGATCGTACGGTATCCCCTTATGACCCTGACGGCCATAACTCGTTGTGGACGTCGCAAAATTGCAACATTGCGGGTCGTCAGGATCTCTGCCCATATTGGGGACCCGTATAGGGCCATGGACCGCACGTTCATAGCGTATTCTTCTACAAGAGGCGTCGGGCCTCACCTCCCACAAAAAGGCTAGATCCCACAGGTGGTCTCTTGCGAGGCCCTGTAAACCACATAGCTTCTGATTTGTTAAGAGCCACCTTGAGACCCAGCCGCTGGATTCTTGTAACGACTTGAGCGACCCCAGCCGTGGCCTTTATGATAGCTTCGCGGTGCGTCTTACCTCGCGCCGTCAGGAGGGTGTCGTCAGCGTAACACGTTACGGCGACACCTCCCATAAGCACACCGCGTAGCACCCAGTCATAACCGACGTTCCACAGAAGAGGGCCCAACACCGAACCCTGTGGAACACCGCACGACATATCTCGCCGACCGTATCCTGCCCGACTCGGGTAGATCACGGCTCTCTCTGTCAAGTATGCCCCGACAATGCGGCGGAGGCAGAGAGGCACTCCGTGATAAACAAGTGCCTCTTTAATACAACCCCAGGGCAAGGTGTTGAAAGCGTTAGCGACGTCAAGGGACACCGCCAACATAACCTCGCCCCGGGATACTGCTTCCTCCGCTGGAGGTAGCATCATAGGTCCTAGACCAATGGACCGATTTTGATGTAGTTTTTTCGTTTGTAAGGTGACTTGATGGAGAATGTACTTAGCTATAATTTAAGAAAATCTGTTTAGCCGTCCAAAGATCATCAGCTATTTTCTAATCGTTGGACAAATTTTTAAGTTGGGGGATGGGTATTTTAAAATTTTTGGTATATACTTGCCTTGTAACCAACAAAGATTAAATGGGAAACAAAAATTCATTGTAACCTTGAGTGTTATATTTTCAATTCAAAATTTTAGTTAGATTAAACAGATCATATGTTTAGCGATTGTAAATGATTTTTTTTAAACTAAACTTTATTAAAAAGCTAGTCCGATACCCGACGAATTACTTGATGACACAACCTACAAACGTTTGCGGAACCAGGCTTATTGGGTTTGTTACGGTAGATCGATCACAACACTTACTGTTAATATTATACAAGTAATATTTATTTTATAAATGCTTTGCAGCTCAAAATAATTAATAATGACAGATGTACACTATATACAAAACTATAAATATTAATACATATTATACGATAAGAATCGAAGAAATTGTCATTTATATTATGGAGGAATTTAAGTTGGTTAAAAATACTTTGAAACGAGAACGTGCAACCTAACAGAGCTTGTTTTATAATTTGTATACATTTAGCTAAGTATCTAAACGTTTTGAGTACCTATGTGTGACTGTGGTTATTTGAATACTTTAAATTTTCTCGTCGACTCTCGTTCAACATCTTGTTGTAATCTAATTTAGTTCGTTTCTTTTTCGATCTGGCTTTTAATTATTAAAATATTTGTATAGGTTGGGATAGAAATAGGTAGGGATCCCCCGCGAGGTGGCGGCGTCCGCGTATGCCTGGACCTTGCTTTATTGAGAGGTTTTTACCCGAAGGTCGTGCCCTCGTTTTTGCCGGGCAGGCGCTAGAAGGGTTCTGGATGTCTTAAGAAGAAAGAAAGAAAGATAGGCTCGTTTCGAATCCGACACACCGCCCTATCGAAAACCCGGTGGGGTGACGGCCCGAGGTCGCATAAAACTCATTTTACAGTAGTAGTAGTAGAATATAAAACACAATAACTTTATCACAATTTTGTTTTGTGATAAGAGTTCTTTCTCGAGATCAGATGTTTAGCGATTGTAAATGATTTTTTTAACTAAACTTTATTAAAAAGCTAGTCTCTAAAATTCTAACATCAAAAATGAAAATGTGACCTTTTTATAGAAACTTATCCATTTGATTTATCTAGCTGTAAATACAATGTCCTTCAGATTTGTTATTAAAAGGGAATTTAAAGTTCAAGTCATTGAAATTCTTCAATCAAAACTATATCAATGTTTAGTGGAATTTCATATTTAAAACTGATCACTTATGAATGAACGATTAGAAACTATAATTAACCTATATGTAGAATTACACAAATATACAAATTAGGCAAACTTCTAATTATAATAATAACTTCACACATCTCACACAGGGCCGTCTTATCCCAAACTAGACAGAGCCCGTACTATGGTAACCAGACTGCCTATAAACATATTTATATGTTTCTAAATACATACATATTATAGATAAATTACACCAAGACACAGAACAAATGATCCTATGCTCTTCACACAATTATTTGTTCTGGGTGGGAATCGAACCCTCTGGCTCAGCACTCAGGGTCACTAACCACTAGACCACCAGGCCAATCCTAATAACTAACTTACTGTTAATATTAAATACCCTGACTGCTACATTTAAAGAAGCATTTCTAAGAATACAACCAGACAGTTGTATAAAAAGTTATTATCACGCTAGAAAATTTCAGTCAAAAGTACTTTTGTCCAGAGCTAGCGCTCAAAAGTAAGTAAAGTTTGACTAATTAGGAGTTTTGACTGTAACATACATTTAAGCAATTTCTAGCCTTCGCAATATAAAAAAGGATAATTAACAGATGGCACTTTCACACAAACGTTCACTGCAAAATAGATTAACAAAAACTACTTTATTAAATTCCGTGACCCCACATAAATAAGGCGGGGCAATCACGTTCTGTATCGCAACGAGAGCAAAACAACTGGCCCAATTAAAATTGACACAGACAGCTCCCAGAAGGTGTCGCTGTTCGCATCACCCGCACGCGATCTCCACGACGACGCCATTGCTAATCGATACCATTAATTTTATTCTGTCGGATGTGGTTTGCTCAGAAAATATTCACAAGTATTTTAATGAACAGAAAATTCTAAGCAAATACATTGTCAAAACACAACACAGATCAAAATAGGTTTGAGTTCACAATTATTTCTTCCACAGAACATGTCAACATATTATATGTTTGCTTGTATTTACAATTTGACAGTTCTATTAACGTCTTTATTAGAGACGCTAAACATTTTAGAAAATATTTTTTTAAACAAATGGACTGAGTAATAGCTGTAAAAATGTAAATTATTAAAGGGGTAGATAAGTTTTGTGTGGGGTGCGTAATTAAAAGAGACGCGTCGTGCGGCCGTCGTGAGGTGCATGGTGTCTTATCGGTTGGGTTTTAATTTGAGGCTGGCATGAGACACGCGAGGCGATCACGCGACAGGACACATCGACGAGGGACGACACTACACGCGGTTTTTAAAATTATTCTTTTAAACATTATCGAAAGCTCGTTGTGTTGGTAGCGCGCGGTGTTCGATTTAAAAATAATAATGATTTCCAATATTCGTTCATCGGCACCGGCCGTTGACATTGAAAAAAAGCATTTAACGACTGAGTAACCATAGTTTATCAATCAGGATAAAGAACACACAAGGGAACCCTTTTGTTTTTTTTTAAGTCGCACACAAAGCAAACTTAGGAAATGAGATTTCACGTAACAGTTTTTTGGTACAAAATGCTGGTTGCGTGTCGGATTGTAAATAATTAGCTCATTCAGCCGCGCCTATTGGGACCCCGCCATTGTTTGTTTAGTCACAAGAAACTTTTGACAATATTACGTCTTCCTATTTACAGACATTGTGCGACAGGTGTTCTATAAAAAGATAGCTAGCTGTATGGATATTGAGATTTCACCTTTTACAAGTCATTATAAGTGACGTTACATGTGTAAATTAGTAACTGACACATATTAACATTGATTTCATTATCATTCCCAAATAACCAAACTAACAATGACTTCTATAATTACTACGCGAACAACTTAATATCTAAGAAAATTCACAATAACTCTGCTTAACTAATAAGTGACTATTCCTATGACGTCAATTTCCATTCAGTGTTATAGTCAAGAATTTCATAGAATGTTTCATAGGTTTACAGAAACTTGGATATTTCTAATACCTTTACTAATTGAAGATCTAACGAGAATGATAGATGAAACAAGTTTGCTAATATTTTGAGCTTGTCGGAACATTGATTGAGAATAAGTTAGTTTGATAATTTAGGAATCCTTATTAGAACTAGTTGTGGTTTCAATTTAGTATTAATTTATTTGATAAACTATCCAGGAAACTATACCAGAGATATTAATGTTTTATCATTATCTCTAAATATATATTGGTTAATAGGGGCTGTTTGGTATGACCACCATAAAAATATTTCTTATATTACAATAATTATATCGAATATTACAATGAAATCTTGTTCTCAGTTCTCTTTGAAAGTTTATGTGCGTACTAAATGTAATTTTAGAAACCGCCAAGCTCTGGTCACCACTTGACCATCCCAACATCAGCAGAGATATTCGCGCGTTGCCAAAACTGGTGACTCTCAACAGCAGGATCCTACATTCATTTTTACTTTCTTAAACGGTGAAGGAAAACATCCTACAGAAATATTGTTCTCGAAAATACGTCAAATCTGGTGTGCCACACTAGACCAACGGAGCGGACGATGGCCTGACCCTCCTTGTAATGGGAGCTGACCCGTGACTTACAGTGGAACAATTTCAATACAGGACTGATATTGATCTGTTTACATGTTGGTATTTTTTCTGTCATGACCAGATCATTACTAAGGTTCTTCTAATTCATTTTAAAGTACTAAAATAAATTAGAAGCTTTTTGAAGAAAAATAAATCACCTAAAAGCGGAGTGAGTGAGCAGGGTAAATGTCTAGCAATAACACTTGATCGGTAACAGAAAATTCAATTAAAATCACCCCACCAAAATATCAGATTATTTCCTGCAAGAGAGTATTTGTCAAAATCTATTGTTTATTAATATACAGTCACGAACGTCTAGGGGCAAAGTTATTAGTTTACAAGTGTATCAGGCCCCCTTTGTTTATTATTGACTCAGTACTCGCGGGAGCACAATATTACTTCCCAACCTTCCAACTCTTTCGGAAGTTTGCCTTTATTGTTGACATCTGCCGTCTGGTAGCATGTTTCATAAACTTCGTCGCGTATTAATTTGTTTTGTCATTTATATAGACCATTGATTGTTTCAGAACACAATTTCATTTTTTTAAATTTAGTAATCGCTCACAGAACTGTTACAGTGCCTCAAGGCGCCGTTTCTTGATTGTTTTTCGCCTAATCTATGAAGTCGCCAAAATGGTAGTTTAGTATCATGTCAGAGACACCATACAATCAGGCGCATTACGTCATTTCCTCAATGGATGGTTGGGGTAACTTCCCTACAGAATGTTGCACTAATCCTTCATTAATAGAATAATACTGTTTTTTTCTATGTCCTCAGAACTGCAATGGTTAGTATTAGTTGTAGTCAGTAACGCCCAAGTGATGACCAAACTTACTAGCTTGCCATAAAGCGCTCCGTCCAAAAATAAAAATGTGAGTCTGATTATGTTACACTAACAGCGCCCTGCGGCTTCACCCGCGTAAGTCTCGATCCCATGGGAATATCGGGATAAAAAGTAGCCTATGCGTTAATCCAGGTCTCCAGCTATCTACATACCAAGTTTCATCGCAATCGGTTCAGTGGTTTTTGCGTGAAAGAGTAACAAACATCTATCCATCGATCCATCGATCCATCGATCCATCCATCCATCCATCCATCCATCCATCCATCCATCCATCCATCCATCCATCCAAACTTTCATATTTATAATATTAGTTGGATTAGTGGGATTTGTCAAGTGTGTTGGTGTTAATAACTCTTCATACTAATACCTCGGGGCTCAAAAGACGTTATAGCATATAAAATTACATTTGCCACATGCCCTTTGATCCCCGAGGCATTGATACCGATTACAAGGTGACATCTCAAAGTACCTACATAAGTGTAGTAACTCGCACAAATCTCATTGGCTTCTGTTGGACTGCTGTATCGTAAGGTACTCATACAATAAGTACATTATATATTACTTGTGTACACTGAAATATGTACATACAATCAGTAATATAAATCCAGATAACTATATCAATGTACTTTATTCGAAGTCTTGTTTCTATGTCCGAAACAACTAAAAGGGACAAGTAGCGAACGTACCTTTATTGCAATGATCATAACAGTAAATCACATTAGTGTGATACATGTCATGTTGGCAGCAACCGACCGTCGACGCTCATTACGACAACAGCTGCTAAGGGCGTTGATATAAGAAGTTCGTTTTCATTTGTTGAGCTTCAGTTAAAAATCAGACTCCTATTTCTCACCTTTAAAAACGTTAGATACTGGTTTAATATACATACAACATATATACCATCGCAACCAGTAACACCATATTATCGTAATAATACTGTGTTACCAACGGATAAAAACATGTAAGTTGGTCAATAAGTTTTTATAGTGCTACATAAGTAATTAATAATATATTAGGTAGTAGTAATAATATTTTATACGATATCAAACCGTTAATAGTGAAGTAGTTTCAATTACTTATATAAGTAACGATAATAATTTATTCTCTTACTCAAGAGTATTCTTTATAAATATAATTATCTGAAATTTATCACCTCTATACTTTTAACTTTTTGCTACGTCTCTAAAATACATCTACCCAACTTTCTTATATGGTCGACTTTTCACAACCGTTTTAATATTATTACCATAATCATTTATTTATTTGTTTAACATAGGCATGCAGATATAGGTGGCAACATTTATTATGTCCACTATGTTTCAACTTATATAAGCTTAGAACATCACCTTATGATGATATGTCAATTTTGTATTAAGTTGGTACACCGTTTTCAACTGATCTATAACTCTTCTTTAGTTTTCAGTAAGTTGAATATGTTTTAAAGTACATCTACTCCTACCCTCAATATGTATAAACCGCTTTTCAGTAGCCTGGCATACTAATGGTATTTTTACATTTGAGACTGCAATAGTAAGATAAAAATATATTAAATAATTCTGTTTGATCTCAAACAATCAACCTTTTAATGTTTTACCAAATTATTAAATGTTTCTTAAAAGTGTATTTAATATACAAAAACAGCTCCTTTATAATTTACTCAACACAGTTCTTTACAGAAAAAATTATTTAATCAGTTTTTTTTTTAATATTCCGAAATTAAATTAAAAAAAGATAATTTTGGAACATAAAGGTAAAACATTATTTTGATAAATTGTTAAAATTCCTAACTTGACTTATGATTATCGGAATGAAAGCTTTAACACATCATCTGATCGCACCCTTACAACATTTTGTCCACTAATCTCGGCCATATTGGCTTGTTAGCACCGCACAGCCGATAGCTGACTTTATTGGTGTTTATGGAAACCTTTCGTAAACTATAAACACTGTTGTTTATAGCCAAGCGTACATTTTTTCCTAGCGCCATCCAAATAGTACCTAATTTAATATTTGTGGTGTTACATTTATAAAAGAAAATATCGTAGGTCGTATTATTTTCTTTTTTGGCACATATTATTTAAAGAGAATTTGTTTAGTTAAACAAGCAGGTGATTCAAAGTAATGAGTGTGTGTAAACCAAACAGTGTTTTATTTAATAAGTATTATCAAAGTGAGCTATTGAGCATTAATTTCGTTATTTTGTCCGTCAATTTTTGTTTTTGAGGTTGTTATAAAAACCACTAGACGAGGATGAGTTAGAAATAAAAAAATGTTAGGTAAAATCGTAGCTAAAATGGACATGATTAGCTTTTTGCTTGCTATCGGTATCGATTCAGATTCTAAACCAGGACCCATTTTAATGGAAAAAAATAACCGCACTAATTAAGCAGCACGTGCACTTCTCAGCATTTCCCAATTTTTTTCAGAGTTGTTAAATGGTGGAAATTGTGCTAGGGGTATCCTTTTTTTACTTATCACCACTATAATGTCTTTTTTGGTAGTTTTGTATAAAAAGGTTACTTACATGTGATTTTAATTTTTGTAGTTGAATGCTTATAACATGAACTTAATAAGTATATGGCTTATAAGATAAACTTAATAAGTTTATGGCCTATAATTACCGCCAGACAAGAAAAAAAATGAGGTCTAAAATCAAAAAACGTGCCAACAAATCTTAAAACAATTGAAGCCAAAAGTGCGTGCGACAACACGACGAGTTCATGTTTTATTCAGTCAATTACATACCAAGGGTAGAGAATAACCTTGCCATCTGTATAATTGCAATTACTTAAAAAAAAAACCTTACCATAAAACCGTAGAGCATAACAAAGCAGAGTTCAGCACTATTAACACGCCATCATAAACTGAAAATTTACATTAGCATATCTTGGACCCCTGTCCAAAACCCTTAAAATATAATTAAATCCTTTTTAGTGCGGTAATAAAATCTTATGGGGAACTAACCACCGTTTCCATTATCATGTGTCGCAGGTTGGTTCCATAATTAATAAAGGGATTTAATACAGGTGTAATCTGTGTAAGCAGATGTGGTACCCACGCCTTTAGTTTGTGTAAATGTACATTTAAAGGAAGAGTTATGTATGTACCTTCATCCTTTATACATAATAAAGACGATAGCAACATTTGTCTCAAGATGATATTTGGCTTGTATTATTATGAGCTGTGTATGAGATTGAAGATTTAAACAGAGGGAGTCATATAATCGTTAACTATAAATGGGATTCTGAAGACGGTGAGACGATACTTCGACAAAATGCTTAACTGTTGTGACTCCACTTAAGTAAAGCATGGAATAAAATACCGAAAGAAAGAATAAAATGGTGTTTTAAACTAGCTGAAATTATGTTCTGTCTACGCATTCATTTTATCAATTTAGGTTTTGATTAATGTGACTTCTAAACGCGGGCAGAAGATTAAAAAACTATTAAAAGGCCTACTAAATAGCCTGTTGCAGAGAACCCTGGCAAGCCCTAGACACTTTTTTTTTTGCTCCTGACAGACTTTAGATGTTCATAATCGTCCAGTCCGTTCTTTTTGAACAGTACAAGATAACAACAATAACCCTATTCGACCTTGATTCTCACAGGACAACGAACTATTCTATTCGTCAATTTAAGTTAACGTTGATTACATATATCAACCGCAGTTCAAAAATTAATCAGAATTCAATCATTAGAATTTGTATAGTCTTTTATTTAGTTTTAGTAAAAAAAAACACGTTTGGGTTGGAACGAAGTTTCTTTCAATTCAATTTCCAATATAGCAATATACAAATATATTTAATGTATCGAATAAATTCTATCAAAATATAGTAAATATTGTAAAAATTCGAAATTAAAATTGCGCCCTCAGTGAAAGTTGCCGGAACTAATAAAATTATAATTACATCTACAGCATATTATATATATAGTAGTATCACACAGAATCCACAGATGGCGTAAATAAAATATTCAACTCGCAGACAGCATTTTTCGTTGCGCCAACATTTTTTTCTGTACAGCCCGCATCGGTCGAGCGTCTGATGTGTAACGTGCCATAAGGAATTTAGTTCCAAAAAATACTTGCACTTGCACTCGTAAACTCTAGACTAACAATATTGGTCACCTCCGATAATTCGAAGGAAATTAACTAATTAACGCTTACAATCATTAGCATTTCCTTTTCAAAGCAGACGTTTGAACGTGGGAGAGCCATGCTTTGGCACGTATGGGCCGGCTCGACCGGGTGAAAGATTATTTTACATTTTTTTTTTTATGTTAAAGGGGTTAACATAAAAAAAATTATAATCAAAACTAAATAATCTAAAACAATATGTTTACTGTTTGAATAATATTGACTAAATATAAAGCCGATGAATCCTTTCTAGCACAGTGCATGTTGAATATGGATAGGCTCGTGCGAAACTCTCTTCAATATTAAATAATAATTCATGGCTAATCCGGTAAAAAGGTGTAAAACAAAGTGGAATAATTTAGTTAGCCTACTTTATTTAAGCTGCTATCACACCTCGACATAAACACGGCTTTATTAAAGTTATATTACAGTTTTATGCCTCGCTTGATTAACCAAAGGTATCCATGAATCGAGTAAACTATTTTTAAAGGAATATTTGGGACATAATTATATCCAGGGCTTTCAATGTATGATTTCGAGTACCTATACACTTATATGTATTAAAAATTGATACAAAAGAGAAGAAGAGAGAGAAATATTTCACATAAAATTCAGTTCTAGTGAAATTAATAAATGGCTTAACCGTGCAAATTCCTTGCAGGTACAAAGTAGCCCTTGCGTAGCGTCAGTGGCATAACTAGATATACCATGTGAGGCCCGTAGCTAATTGATCGGATGTGTGTCTGACTCGCACTTCGCCGTTATTTTCTAACTCGTATATTTTATTAGGTTTATTAAATTAGATAACTTATATTGATTAATTATGTATAAAATTAATATTTTATTAATAATTTTTGTAATTTGTGACTCCTGTGGTCAGGGCCTTTGCTGCCTAGGGCCCCCCTCGAAATGACGGCCCGTGGAATTTTGCCCGCTCTGCCACTCTATTATCCACTGCGTAGCGTGAAACTTTTATTCTATAAACATTATACACGCTTTTAAACATTGGTAAGAAATCCTAGTTGGTCCTGGTCGATAGTCCTTAATTCAGCTTTTTTAGATTCATTCAGTATAGTCGAGTAGGTCTTAATTTGTTAAACTCAAGCGCAACTCCACTTAAATAAAAACAACTTTATTACGCAAAAAACAGAAGGTTAGAACGTAAGTTTAAACATTAATAAAGTTGTTTTATAATTAATTCTTACTTTCGATTTCTTTTAAAGACCACCAAGATTCTTCCGGAGATCTCTAAAAAAGCGTGAAAAGGGTTACAAGGTTGCCATTGCCCATCCGGTGTTGCAGGTGGTAACATCAGGCAGCCGCCACCAGGTGCATTGAGACGGTTAAACAAGTTTAAAATATTTTATTTTGACACTTTGCATTTTAATCTTGGAATTGTTTTATTACGTGGTGTGTTTGTGATAAAAAGGTTAAAAAATATACCTTGAAATTCTATGAATGACAAGAAGTTATATAAATAAAAATGAAATCTACAAACCTAATACGATTGTTTAGAGCTCAGAGAAAAAAAACTGGCCAATGCGAGACGGACTCGCGCACGAAGGGTTCCGTACCATTATCTATACAACATTAGACACTATATTATAACCCTTTTTTTAGTTTTGTTGTATGGGAGTCCCACTTAAATATTTATTTATTCTGTTTTTACTACTTCTACTATACAAATTCTCCTAAGTTAAAGTTATTTAATTTTACAATTTCATTTAATGTATTACAAGGCGAGCAAACGTGATATTATAGGTACACCAGTTCCGGGTTACATCCATCGGTAATATTTTATGGGGTGGAGTTATATTAGAAAACTTATTATATAATATATCATAATAAACCTTAAAACACAGTTTAGGGATATCTTGTGTCGGTTACATCAATTGTATTATTAATTATTCTTCTATTGTCACCACTCGGTACTGCAATCGAATTATCAGTAAAACAACATAAGTGGTTATTCAATAACTTCTGTTCCTCGATCCACTTATTCCTGATTTTGAGAACATTAATTTAAAATACTTATAGAGTTAAAAATGTTCATTAGAGAAAGACAGTTTCCACAAAGATGAAAAATTTCTTTCTCTAATGAACATTTAAAAATGTGTATCAATTCTTGATACATTGCATAGATATAAAATTACAGGTTATTAAGGTACACATTTTTAATTCTAATTTGGAAAAAAATATGTGATGGCACCAAAAATTGGTTCTGACAAAGCTAACTTAATAGCTTAGTATCTAAGTATAACTAGTGTAACTTAGTAACCTCAATTACCAGTATCAAGTTAAAATTGCAGCTAAATGGGGCTTATCTTCTTTTTCCACTCACACATTCTTTGTAGTTTCGAATGACTTGTAAAAAAGAAAATATCAGGCCCTCAAGAAATTTAAATAATATCACTACAAAGTAAATAATAGACGGGCCAAGTACACAATACTAGTGTAGTGAAAATACTATTGCGTATTCAGATACTATTTTATTACTCCTTTTTTATTAGTGAATTGTGTTAGTATTTACAGTATAATATTAATCGTGTGAGTTAACATCGATACACACATGGAAACAGAGATTTAGATGACTACGTAAAAATATAATAAGTAAATAATGAATAAGACAACTATTTGTTATTGGGGTCGTTGTTATGGAGGTGACATACATAGCTGTGTAGTGAAAACCAATAATAATTTGCTTACACTAGTCTAGAAATACGATTGGATTTATAAACTTGCCTCTACGAAATAGTTTATTTGATGCAAAACTTTCACTAGCTTTTGCGTCACTCGCATAATTTTTCTATCGCTAGGATTTTTTTTTTTCAGGATAAAATGTACTCTATGTCCTTTTCTGTATCACCAACAACGTGTATGCAAAATTTCAAGATGATCGGTTGAGTAGTTAAGATGTAAAAGTGTAACAAACAAACTCACTTTCGGCTTTAAAATATTAGTTAGTATTAGGTTACCGATGACGGTCTCGCCGGCCTTTTACTTATTAATTTACGGTTTGAAATCCAAACAAGGCCTATTTGGATTTGTTAAAGTCAGGTTGCTTTACTTTGGTTGCTCTATTTTGAAAAGCTGTTATTTAATAACTTGCAATGTTTATACATATGCAAGTTGTCTTCTAAATTTGCAAACCATTTTTCAACCACTATTGGTATCCGATTTTACTGAAATTTGGCATACTTGTGTAAGTACGGTGACACTCACATTTTTATAATAATCAAAACCTGATTCTGCACTCAGAATTGACTCCAAACAAGGTAGCTCCTTAACGGTCAATTCTACAAACAAGAAATTTTATACGTAATTATACGCACTGAATTATGAGTCTATTCTGATATTTACCATGGCCTCGTTACTGCGCCCAGGATTGCCTCCTGGCGAGAGAACTCCTTTACGGTCTATAGTGCAGGTACATAGGAGTCACGGAGTCAATAAATGGACTCGCTGCTACAACCAGGATTGCCTCCTGAAGAGAGAACTCCTCAACGGTCTATAGTACAGATACATAGAGTCATGGAGTCACATAGTGGACTGCCAGGGGCTGAATATTTGACTGAAGCAAAATTTATTGTAAATAAGCATGTAAATGACGCGGAATTGTACTGCATTGGGTTATAGCCCAATGCAGTAAAATTAATTTCCTGGCCATTTAAAAGAGCACTAAATTAAAACGTTTTCGGTTCATAAAGTAATTGATGTAGAAGCGGATCATCGTCAGCAGCAAAAGCAATTGCTTACGGCGCACACTGTAATAGCTGGTAACCGCACGACGTAGTATGAAGTCGTTCTTTGACAGTTGAAGTGATCGCGAAATTTGCCTCTTTGCAGGGATGACACGTTGTATGGTAAGTGTTTTAAATTAATAATATTGTAAATATGCATACAATTTAATATTAATTAGAAATAAAACAATAAATGTTATCGTTTATTTAAAAAGTTTGGGTGGCAGATGTAAGAAAAGAGCCCTTATCTCTAAGCAGTGGTTATGTGTGCCTCTCATGTTATAACTGTATATTTATGATTCTATAAAAAAGAATTAAGCATCCATATTTGAAACTAGCAGTTCCCGCGCGGCTTCGCTCGCGTGTACGTATTTATATATTTTGCGCGGAACCCTAATTCTTTTGCCAAAATAAAAGCCTAAGTTACTCCTTATAATACCAGTTATCTGCCAGTGAGAGATTAGCCGGAACAAACAGAGAGACAGATAGACAGATAGACAAATGACTGTATGAGCTTAAAAAAAACTATTATTTTGACACTATAAACAGACACTTCAATTTTATTTATTTGTATTGATGATAAAAAGAACAATCAATCAAAATCATTTATTTCAATTAAACCACACAATGTGGTTCAACGGAATCATAATAATATGAAACACAAAGAAAGTATAATGTTTGGATTTTCCAAACATTATACATTCAGATGATGGTTGCGGCGGCTTTGCTTGCGTTAATTTAGATTTTGTCAAGCCGAACAACCGCATACGTTTTTATTCTATACCCCGAACTTTTCTTGGATGAAAAGTCGGTAAATGATCGGTTATGTAATTAAGGCGTGAAGGCATTAGTTTGGATATGAGTAGTTTTCTATGTACCGATGTAATATTTTTTTATATAACGACTTCCTTAAAAATATTTTATAAACCGCATCATACCATCCCTACAAAACCAGATTGACGCGTTGTTTGAACCGTTGCCAGCCAAGACGTAATTACTTCGCGAGCAGTTTGTCAGCCAATTAAACACCTTTGCTTTATTAAGAAGCCGCACTGAGAACTCCGGTAAATAGCAAATCAAAAGACTTCGTGCAATTCTGAATACTTAAAAGGATGTTTCACGACGACGGCAGCGGTTTTGTACCTTAATTTTACGAGTAAAGTTCCAAAATAAATATTACTGTAATTCTGACAGTTTCTAATGTTGTTCCTTTTTGTGCTTATTTTAGGGAAAAAGGAATTATTATTCATCAGTACTGCGGTTTAAATATTAAACATATACTGACTTCATGTTGTACTCTCCCGTTCCGCAGAAGGGGCACCAGGCGCCGGATAGCGCAGAACGATACCCGACCTCTATGATCACTTAAATGACTAATGAATTTATATTGAAAATAGATCTTTTCAGATATTTTTACACGCCTGTTTTTTCATTTGTTCTTTAAAGCTAGATGGTGCTGGGGGTGCCGTACCTGGGGATAATAATAATAATAATAAATTTTATTTATTTCTCTCCCACAATATACATCGATACACAACAATAAAACTAGAATATATTGGATGGGAGACAGGAGCTCATACTAAGTAAACTTGTGTTATAGGTCTCCTGGCTTCCTTACCCCAGATAAACCTTTTTGTATCATTTACATAGTACATCACAAACAATGTGGGAATATAATAAATGAAATAAATGAAAAAAATAGAGATGATGTGTGTGTGTGTGTGCGTGTGCGTGTGCGTGCGCGCGCGCGTGCGTGCGTGCGTGCGTGCGTGCGTGCGTGCGTCCGTGCGTGCGTGCGTGCGTGCGTGCGTGTATTGGATGAGGCTGTCCGTTACCCTATCATAAGCAGCCTTGAAAAGGTGGTGCACGCATCTCTCTAAACCTGTCAAGGCCCTTCGCATGCAATGGTGTGGCTGGTTACTGTTTAAGAAAGATGTGTTAGGGTTCTCGGGGACATCCTTCCTAGGATATACCCGAGTCCCTTACAATAGACCCACTTGTGACGGAATACCGTGTGATTTTAGTCGTTGCGATTCTACTTTTGCGAAACATTCTTAACTGTCAATGAGCAGAGCACATTACACAAATTTTAAACCAGAATACATAATAGATATATTTAAAAGACTACCCATATATCTTAATCCGGTGAGTCATAAATGAGAGGAATATAATAAATCTTAGTAAATCACCAGGTCATTGCTTCATCTCACATGAGCTTATTCTTGTTTAATAGCTACACCGCTACAAAGACACAAAGATTGTTGTAAAGGACGTCCCACACAGATTTTTTTCGTCATTCAAAGATATGAAGACATTATAGTGGTTAAAATAAAGGACTCCAGGAACGAAAAAGATTATTGTTTTATTTTTATCTCAATCCAACGAAATGGGCTTTGGGGTGGGACGATCAAGCACAAAAATGGAATAAAGAGGTTACATATGTGCAGGTAAAATTAATTGTTATAAAATAAATAAAATAGTGATTATTATGACCGTGTAATCGTAGTAACTAACTTAAGCCCATGCATTGATTAGTTACTTTTTACAAGTATCAAAGCAAAATCATTTAAATATTATGTGTGATTTATCAAAGTAATGTTGGTCGTGGTGGGATATTGTCAGAACATTAGATCTTAGACATCGATTTAAATATACTACGTAATATCTTACAGTGATACTGTGCAACCGACTCATCTGTTGAGACGGCAGCGTTATAAAAAACCAATTTTGCACAACTCATTCGATTTTTTTTAAACAAGATGAAGAATGAACTTTGTTGAACAAAATTCACATGTGTACCTCGTAAAAATACATGGCATCTTAGGATCTACTACTACTAAATTTCGTAGGAAGCATATTTAAGACTTTCATTAAAAATTACAAAAGTGTATTTATAAAACTCTCTACATTTCGCTCTGTTCCTCATCCGCTCATAGCCGTCGCAAGACGCGGACATTTCGTGGTCTCAGTCATTAATTATACGTAGCGTTTTGTCCCTCAGGCACTCAGTCCATTGTGACAATATTTGGGTCACGCCTTTCAAACTGGTCCAACAATAGTCTACATAGACAGATCATCGCTCCGATGGGAAAGCAGGTATCACTTTATAAAATGACATAACATTGTTTAATGTTGCATTTACATACGTTGCAAATCAGACTGAAGATTATGATAATGATTATTAAACCTGGCTCTTCACTGATAATAAAACACACACATACGATTCATTTTCTACTAGGATTTAAAAAAAAATGTTTTTATGCACACTGATGTACAAATTCATTTAGATTTTATCACAAACAAAATTATCGTGATGACTAGTATACATCACTTTAATTTTTTTTGGTAACTATTCCTCCCTCCTCCATGATCCCCGGATGAATCCTCATGGGTCAGTTTACAATTCTATTTTACAAATCTATGAATTAGATTGTTTACAAATCTTGTGTCAAGGAATAGTTTAATAACTACTTCATCATCTTCCTCCCCTTTCCCCAAATTAATTTGTAGTCGGTTGCGATATGTTTTCACCTCACTCACATCTCCTTCACGCAGTCCTTACACGTTTTCTTTGGTGTTGCTCTACTCGTGTACCCATCAACTTCCACAAATATAACAACTCTTGACCAGGTTTTGCTTTTCCCTCCGTATCCTACGTACATATCACGATAACCTACCCTTTTCCCAAATGTATTGGTAGTCGGTTGCAACACCTTTGTTTTCTTCATCTATTCTACTCTATCATTCGTCGTAGTCTCCTTCATACAGTCCTAACATTTTTCTTTGGTGGTCCTCTACTCTTATACCTATTAACTTCCATACATATAACAGTCTTGACCAAGTTTGCTCATCCCTCCGTATCCCATGTCCATACCACGATACCCTATTGCTCCTCAGCTTTTTATCGACTGGCCTTACTTTGAGGCTAATGGCAGGCCCTCTAAAAACAACAAAGGCCAGGAACAATTTGTTCCTCACCTTGTTCATCCAAGTTACACCACACATCACCACCAATACATGCAGGTGACTCTCATTCGTCATCACATAATATTTACCTGTAGTATTTATACATATTTATATCACAACATTTACAACAACAACTGTCTCTTGAAAATCGTTATAACTCATCTGAAGATTGCATATTTAATAGTCATCTATCTTCTTATACCATGTATTCAATGTATAGTAATGTAGTTCAATGTGTAGTATTCAAATTGTGAAATGAATGCTAATGAAGTTTTGTTTTTTTATCAACGCCAGTCAAGGCTTCCTGTGAATTTTAGACTTCTTCGGGATTGTTTTTTTTAGTTTTTCTAAATGTAAGTATATTCACGTTGACATAAAACTAGCTATCAAATGACGAACAAGCTCCCTTGAGTTAAAAACTCAAACTTGATTACGTAGAAACCAATCAAAACTTTTCGACTAGGAATAAAGAAATCACTATTGATATTATGAACTTTAATAGTTCTAACTTTGAAATAATAAGAGAAAGGGCATTGATTTTAAGTTTCAGGTACAGAAAATGAATGTAAAAGTTTCAATTACCTGATACACTTATAACTTTTCAATTCCAGTTGAAAATGAAAAGTTGTAAAATTAAAGTTTGGGGAAATTTACAATCATATTTAAATAATCATATAAATTATCCTCATAATATTACATGTTTACTTAAAAATTAGTGGGACTTGTGTGTTTAGAAATAATAAGTCAAAAATTACTACATATTTTATAACTGAAACCCGTACTGAGTGTGAAAATGATAAATGAAAACAATATATTTCGGGGGGTATAGAATTTGAATTGTTAAATAAGTAACAAAAGTGCAATGAATAATAATTTTCTCCGAAAGGGCCCATCGGAAAAGAAACCTTTATATGTCATTTAATTGCATTTATTTTATCAATTACCCTTATTGATTTAATTTATCTATGCCAAGCAATTTAGAAATAAGTCACTGGACATCATTCGGTCTCAAATTTCACTCTGCTTAACTGGATCTGCAACTTATAGTTTTGTGATACAATGCGTTTAACAGTTTAAGAACAAAGTTGTAAGAAGAATTTCAACTGTGTTATGTAAACACATTTAAATTCTGACTGCTGTCGTTTCTTAATTCAGGTGCACACGTTTTAGGGTTTTATATAACAACAATACTTTGGTTACTTAATTAATCATAATACACAGTATTTAACCGAAAATGTAAATATTCGTGCCATTAGCTAGAAGAAATCAACGCTACAGACATAAATAAGCACTACTCATAACCATAAAGCTTTTTTTACGGCTTCACTGAAAACTTCAAATTACGGTACGAAATCTTGAACATGAATATTCTTTAATTTTCGTATTAACAGTGGGTACAATAAACCTTAATTATTGTTTCAACTATACACCGCCTGAGTTGGAGTGAAAATTGAATTGAAACGTCCATAAACATGTTTGTTTGCACCCAGTCATGATTTAAACGGGCTTTTTAACGAGTCCTGAATAAAAATCACTTTATGACATTTTGTTACGGTTACGGTGAAAATTGACCTGAATACATACAATTAGAGATGTCAACAAGTTTTAATAGCTATGATCCAATTCAATTTGTTTGTTCAGTAGACAGTGACTTCTAACGCATTCATCAGTTACTGAGACACTTCACATTTTGTAATGACTGTAGTGAAATTTGAACCATACTTATTAAATTAGGAATTTTAGATTTTGAAATTGTTTAAGTAAATAATACATAAACAATTCCTTATTTTAGTTCAATTATATCTACAAAACTACTACCCTACCGCTAGTATGGTACCGCTTGTTATTTTTAAAGGTTACATCTGGCTAAGGACATGCGACCATTGTTTGTTAAGTTTAGATATGATCCGAACTGGCTGCCTTCTCTGATCCTTATTCCAACAGGCAACCTAATATCTCCTTATTTCATCTTAGTCCAAAGCTTATCACTTAAAAAAGTTTATTAATTTTTTTTACTGTAAGCTTTATTAATAAAATATTTTAACCCTAAACTAGTAACTACTACCTAGTAAATTTAGCAATTTTTTTAAATTAAATATTTTCAAATTACTCTCCTCCACTATTTATTCAAAGTTTCATGTATCTAAACCAATTTCCAATACACTTTTTACAATGCGCCTCAGACACTTCCACAGTAGCCTTTTTGAACGCAGCACATCTTCCCGCCATGTAAACTGTATTCTGTTGAGTTGATTTTTTATTTTAGGGAATGAAAAAAAGTCACAGGTTGCCAAATCAGGGCTGTAAGAAGGACGATACGGAAGTTTTGACCGGTGTACCGTCCAGGTAAAACGTTGTTTTAAGTGCCGACTGCGCGGGTGCCTTGTCATGGTGAAGCAACAGCCCGTGGAGTCTCGTGTTGGTCGTTATCGCATCCTGCTGACAGCAGTGAACACTGCTGGCAAGCATTTACCAATCAGCATTAATGCTACTCTGATCCCGTAAAGGTATTGTCACCAGATATCTTGTCAAAGTAAAAAGTGTTTTCAGTGCTGTGGCACATTTTAAAACAGCTAAACTGTTAACTGGCGCTTAGTGTTTGGATCGGATTCGTCACCTGTCCAAATTTAAACGCGCCGAGACAAGCCTGCACCACACTTCGGTATAGTATCAAGCCACCAATCCGCGTGAGCCTGCTTGTGAGCATCGGTGAAGTTATGCGATACCCAGAGCGAAACTATGCTCCTCGTGGTGCTCGTGTAAAACCTTGTGAAAGCTTCCTGAACCAATCTTCAACATGTACTGAATCTCTTTATTCGTGATTCGCCAATTTTATTCGATGTTTTTTTTTTATTTCTGGCACGTTTCCTTCTGTAACAGTCTTCAAAGGGTCACCACCACATCAGTCTCCATCGACCAAAGTTTCAAAAAATCGATACACATTTACCTTAGCCTTAGAAGAGACTTCGTCAACAAGTGCAATTGGAAATCTATCAAAAGATTCTACTGGTTTTAAGCCACATTTTGAAACGTAAAAAATTATTGCGCGATAATTTTCTAGCGATAGATCTATTTTTCAATGGCACACGACAAATACATTTAGTTCGTAGTAAAATGTGGAGGGAAATTTAAAGTCGCGACTTTTGTATATTTTATCGTAAATTATATTATTTATAAAATAAAGTGTAATCTGCCAATCTTTCATACATAAAAACTCTATTTCGCGGAATATTCTGAGTGGTCCGGATGTAATCAAATACTATCTATTCTCAAGAGCCATGGTTGACGGATCAATCATCAACTTCCTGATTGTTTGAAAGAAATAAATAGTATAATTCCGAATTAATCTCAAAATAAGCAAACGACGCACCAAAATCAACCAGTCGATTGAGCAGAGCAAACAATGTTCACAATAACTGAACATAACAATTCGTGCGAAATTGTTTTCGGCAGATTAAAGGACGTTACCACAATAGGCCTCGGGCAGGACTGTTTGTATAAATACTCTGTCAACAGCACGATCCACACAATAATGCCTAGCGTCTCCTTTTAACGAAAAATTGTATTCTCAGATACAATAACCTCCTAAACAACACGTGGAACGAGGAAGATGTCATGTCAAAACGGATCATTCATTATTTACTCTGATAATGTTAGCGAAATCTCCGTCCGTCTCACGGAAATATGAGAAAGGTCATTAATATACACATATAATATAATACTTATGTTTAGAGGAAAGTAATGAATATATTCCTACACAATTTCATGTACAATAGTTTTAGTTTTCATAGAGGATTCGTCAGTACGTTTGATGCTGAGAATATCCCTACTGATATTTAAGTTTATAAATATCTGGTCCTGGTCTCAATTTATCTCTGCTAGAAGCTAAGCAGACATGCGAGTACTTTATTCATCTTAGTCACAAGGGACAATTAAGGCGAAGTTGAAAGCACCCTAATCCTTTATAGTATCAAAGGCATTTAGATAATCAAGCTTCATAGTGGGACAACAAAGAACTGGTATGTAATGGTGTCGTGATGTAATTTTAAGAAATTTTATAACGCTTACAAGTTTTTGGTCGTTATCGTGATTCTGATCAGTGATGCATCAAAGGGCAGCCAGCCACACACGACGCCCGTGTCCTTGTTAGCAATTAATCTGAGAATCTACGAGTTGTACTGTTGTTGTGTTGATGCACCTCGGAAGTTTTATTCTGAGAATACACACTTGTATGCAGCCTAATATATAGAGATTATATGTCAAACGTCCAGCACGTCGTGGTTATACCTAAATAGGTATATTCTGGAAGTCTGTTTTATTATATAACTGAGTAGAACGTAAGTGTACAGATAAAGTTAATATACAATGTCTTTATATGATATTTTGAATAAAAAGAAACCTATTTCGAATCTTTTTGTGTTCTTTCCTTTGTTCATTCTTCTTATTTTATTGTTATTTCGCTGTATTATCTCTCTACTGTATTTAGTTACGAAATAGTATGTAACTGTTACCATGTTATGCTCTACTTAACCTCAGATGACATGCCGATGATAAGATCACCACAAAAATGTAACACAACTGAGGACAGCCGCCCGTCCCTGCAAAAATATAATAACCAGTCAAAACACGTGCTCCCGACAAACACCAAAGAGATTGCAGATAACTTGGTAAGTTACTCAAAAAACATTTTTCTACCTCAAATGTGTTTATCGGCTTTCGATCTGGAATCTTTAAGGTACACATTGTAAATCCTTGCGACTCTTATCGTTGGATTAATCGAAGTATGAAAAGCTTTGGGTCCCAACCACAGCTTAGAATTTGGTCCTTGAGCAAACCAGATGTTTGCGGAATGACTTTTATTTTCAGTTGGCGAAGGTTCTTTTGACAAATTGTTACGCTGCAGCTACCTGGGTAAAGAGTGTGGCCAGTTTTTTTTACATAGAACGATTTTAAATTTTTACAAAAAAAACAGACTGCAAATTTTGAATAATGTTTACGGAAACAGTTTGAAGATAATTCCTTCAAAACAATTACATAGATTTTTTTTCTCTTTAAACTGTAAATAAATTTATTTTCTATCTTTGTGTGTTCAATTTGTTTTGTTATTCACCAGTAAAATAAAGCTTTTTTTTAGATGTTACAAAATTTCAAAAATAAAAATAATAATTCTTCAAGCCTTATTTCACTATTAAAAATTTACTTTAGTAATAATAAACCACACACATGCCTTTTACCTCTGCGTGCAGTATTCGATAAAACCGAATTGAAAAATGAGCATCCACACAGTCTAGTGTAAAATGGGCGTGTTTTATTTATAGTCTGTTGTGATTCTTGCACAATTGTACGGAAAAAAAATGTTTTTGTGAGCACTATGACGGGAAATAATGGGCGTTTATCGGTGGTTTACTTGTGGATGTTTAGAGAAATCGATCGCAGGTTAGGAATTGGTTTTAAGAATAGAATTGATAAATTTGACTACGTTTCTTTATGATATAAAAAAGCCACGAGATCACAGATTTGTAAAATTTAAAAAGAAGTAATTACAAAAGGTATTATTTTTGATTCAAGATATATGTAGTATATATCTATAAGTCATGTAGTTCAAATACGATAAATTAAATTATGCATTAACATGTGTTGCATGTAATGCATAATTTTATTACAAGTCATAATAAGTGTAATCAGTAAGACAAATTAAGTTAAATGGTAAATAAGTCCACTTGGCACAGAAACATATGGAATTATTAAAACGATCAAATAATCTATCAAAAAGAGTCCAATAAGTTCGTTTTTTATAGTTTAGATTTGTTTAGGTGTTTTAGCCAAAACCTAATTAGTTAGTAATAACTAAATAAGTCAACACAAAATGATGATGATGAATGAACCGTATTTTATTTCTTTGACCAATAGAACTTAGAAATTTAGGCAATACTGGAATGCATATCTATTGACATTCATCAGCAAACCCGTAATAAGCTGTTAAGGAAAGAAAATGCGATTAATATCGTTAAAGCATAATAAATTGTATCTTGTAAATTTTACAGAGTGTAGGTATTAAATATAATTATAATATTGTAGTTATTAGTACCTTTAAAACCTGACCAGAATGAAGACGGTATTGGTTATAGTGTTATGATGCCCAGTGCTGATGCAGATAAATCTCTACAATAAACGAGATACGAGACTAGAATAAATCAACAATACCGGTGGCATTTGTTTATAATTATATTGTTAGGAACTACCTTAACGGGATATTGCTATGGTCACATATTTTTTTTAAATCTGACCAATACAGAACTGTATAACGCTATAATATAGCCACTGTACCTGAAATTGATTAAGAGTATGAATATCATCTAAAACCTATCACTAAAAGATTTTCTATAATTTTTTTAGTGTTATTATCATTACTTTTTTCGTGGCAACAATTATTTCGGAGATAAAAAATCTTAAGAGGTGAAGGAACTGTATATTAAGAAGGTGTATTTAACAATATCGAAAGATACCCGCGTACAACTTACATAACAAAATACATACTTTCTAAGAATTTATCCTCCAAATTCTACTTTCTATTGAAGTATATTATCAATATCGAGCCCTAATAATCGCCTTGTGCGTGTCCTATAGAAGTCTATGGAGGTCCACGGCATTAATAGACAGGGCCCTTGCAATGTTAATAATGGCTATTTGCTAGCTATTGTCGACGTGGTTTGTGAATGGAAGGCGGAGGTAGGCGCGTCATTATTCCGTCAGCCCAATATTGAGGGTTTATAGTGATTGCCATACTGTGCTTTGTATCGATTTATCGAACTTTAGCTACCTGAAATTTAAGAGCAAGTTGAAGTGATACATTCTGCTTTAGTTGGAGTACTGTACGCGATTATACTATACTAAAAATAATATCTACAATTTAGCTTTATCAATCTTCGATATCTTCGCCAATTTGTGAACCAATTTCTATATGCTCAAGATTAGTCCCATTGATATGTGGGTGAACGAGCAGATGTGTCACGTGATGGTAAGTGACCGCCGCCACCCATTGACACCTGAAATTCAAGAGTCACAAGTGCGTTGCTGGTCTTCGAGATGGGAGTACTCTAAGGGTGAAACTTAAGCAAAGAAATACAGCTTATTTGAATTTACCATAATTTAGGCGCATTGAAGTCGATTATAGTTATTTCAAAAGCAGCAACAACAAGTGGTCATGTATCACTTTCGTCCAATTAACTGCTAATTAATCGTCATCATAGTGAGGAGACGTCACATGCTCTACTTTGACATTTCTGTAGATCATCGATCTACGATCAGTTTTGGGTTTTATTGATATTTAGCGGCCCCGTTGTATTTATTTACATTTTAACGATATACGCATTAATTTATAATGTAAAGGCTATCGATTCTATTTTTACGTTGATCATTTCACTTTTATTCAAACATAGACTTTTCATTCAAATCTTTTTTTCTGATTTTCCTAATCAAAACTATTCTGTTATAAAATGAAAGTAAATTTATTATACTCAATAAACAATTACCCAGAGATTTAAAACCCAAGTATCGGTGGCTGGTCAGGGTGTGAAAGTTGGGAATAGGTGCTCTACCTAGAAATAAATTCTAAAATAACATGGGGCACTTTTATTACGTCCTTTTGGAGGGTTAAGGGGGTTTTCTTTATTGGGATTATGTTCAAAAAAATATGGATTATGATTGTTCAAAGTTTAAAACACCTATGAGGTTTTTAGATAGGTTATTCTTTTTTACTATCGATATAATAACGACCCCATCACTAAAGTGCAACATTGTAGTTCCCACATTTTTTGCGCAACCCCACAAGGATTACCAAACAATGCGCAGACGCAGGCCACACATCATATAGCAAACGCAAACTTTTTGTAGCATCATTTAATGGGATTCCAAACTTTATTGTTCAATTGATAGCGAAATATGATTCTAAACTGAATTTTACACCAGCTGGAGTTCATACAAAAATACATTAGATTGTGTAATCCTTCAGGTCTGTTTACGTTTAATTTAATTTTTCTTTATCTATTAAATGGTTGAAAGTGACAGATTATTTTTATATAACTTTTCTAAGTGTTAAACTTTCTGAAGAAGAAGAAGCAGGTAAGATTGTGGTTATCACGACTATTACGGTTTACTAATGTTTAAAAAAGTTACTTAAATTGTTTAGGGCCCTTTTTGGATCAGAGCCAACTATTTATTACTAGATACATAATTT
This sequence comes from Euplagia quadripunctaria, assembly GCA_963859945.1. Classification (NCBI taxonomy): domain Eukaryota; kingdom Metazoa; phylum Arthropoda; class Insecta; order Lepidoptera; family Erebidae; genus Euplagia; species Euplagia quadripunctaria. Next base: position 17,508,572 of record OY982569.1, on the reverse strand, counting down.
ACTAGTCTTCTATTATTTTTAGTCGCTGCTCCGCCAGTAAAGATAGCGTGGTGTTTAACAACCTTCCACAATCATCAGAATCAGGCTATATATTACATACTTTATAGTTTTTCAAATTGAACTTGTAGTTCCAAATATTAGTGCATTTAAGCAATGAATCAAACTCTTCGGCTTTGTGAAATTAGTTAAGTTTTATCTTTTTAGTCAGACTTAAAGCCATCGTCCTTTTTGCTTCTTTTGCATTAGGCGATTTTGGGAGAGTATCCATATTGCATCTTGTTTTAACGAATAACCGTGCTGTAAAACTGGCGATCGAATGTAACTACAGAATCTATCAATCACACCTGGCTTCCGAAAAGTAATAAAAATAAGTAATTTTTATTTATTCATCAACTTACAAACTAACAGGTAAGTTAAATTTTAATTAATTTATTTAGAAATCAATTAATTCATTAATATAGAATTAATTAATCAACCATTTATTAATTCTATAATAGCCAGTCCTCAGAAGGTTATTTTGAATGTTAAAATTAAAGTTGGTAATTGGTAAATTCATTGAATTAACTTTATAGTAAGTACTTCATCAATTGACTTTTTTTTATTTTAATAATGAATAATAGAAATGCGGATCACACATACTAGTATATTCTTGTTAACTCCTCCAGCTAAGCTAAAATGCTTGTGTTGGGAGTGGGTTCATATCGGTTAGTGCATTGGGTAGGGTTCGAACCCGCAACCACTGGATCGCAAGCCCAATGCCATAGCCATTACGCTACCGCCGCTTATTTTGATTTATGGACTATTGACATAAAAAGTAAATAACTAACATTAAGTGTGTGAAGTTAAATAGTAAAACAAAAGAAAAACTCATCAATCACGAAGTCGATATTTTTATATGTTGGTACTTTTTAAATTCAAGTATTTTCTTAAGTACATACTTAAGAATTTAGTTGGAACACAATCAATTACAGTTAAGATTTACACTATGAATATTGTAAATATATTAATAGAATCTACTCTAAACATAATTATATTGTATGTATTTGTCGATGTGTTTATGTATGTATTTGTATATGTGTGTATTTGTCTATATATATGTAGTTGCATGTATATATGTTTGTGGAAATATGTATGTGAGCATATACTAGTAGTAGGTACATATTACATATTTGACACCACACCCACACTAAATCATTACAGTCCTGTCCATCTAAAGGTTGCCTGGAAAATATTGCTTGTTGTGATAAGGCCGCCTATTGTCCATTTTATGTTTTAGTTGTTTTTTTAATATGTATATATGTATTAGGTGTACAACAAAGATAACTTACTTACTTACTTAAACGCTATGTTATAAAACGCCATGTTTCTCTCTCTCCGTGTCTATCCGTTAGAATATTTAAGTTATAATAACTCAACTTCTGATTTCTGTTTTTTTTTAATTTGTTAAAATTTTATTGTTTTGGCTAGAATAGGTAACACTGAGTGTTAAGGGAAAACGTTGCTAGGCTAGTTACACTGTATACCACATAAAAGGTGTTACAGAGAGGTGTCTTGTATTTTGGGAATGATTTGGAAAAAAATGTATTTTTTTCTTGGGAGACTGTTTTTCTATGTACGCGTACACAGTTCTAAACAACATAATTATTTTATCAATTGCTATTTAAATCTTATTTAAGTCTGTTTTTCTATTTTCGTTATGCGGACATTTTCTAACAAACCCGGTTATTCCTTTAACATCCTTGGTATTAATACCTGCCATAAGAGCCCTTTCTTTTAAGAAAAAATCCTTTTAACGATCAATTTGAACTAACTAAATAAAATTTTGTGTAGCATAAAAGTCTTTTCCGTATAAAAATATCACACACACATCAAAAATAGTAACTTTTACTGACTTTGCTTTGCTGGTCTCTTGACATAAGTTTGCGTTTAGGCTTACGTGCTCGATTCCTGGATCCGATGAATGGTATATTGAGTTATTCTGTTAGGAAATTCTTAGTAACAGCACGGAATTAGGAGACGTTCCCGGCAGAAGGCAATAGGGTTGGTCGTAAATGAATGGAATGGAATGAATGGAAATAGGTAAAGAAACTTTTAGCCAATAAAGCTAAAGCTATAAAAATTCACGTAAGACGATAGAGTAGAATAAACTTTATTTTGCGATAACTAAAAATTTATGGAAATGGCTTAATTTAATGGAAAATGAAAACGTAGACTAAGTTCCAAAACAAAACACCTCTAGTAACATACCAAACTGATAGTTTATATTATTCAGCCACCTAGTGAAATACTTGATGAGTCAAAAAATTAAACCTAAATTAAATAAATTATACCTACAGTTTGTTTGTTACAACGAAACTACGACAAAAAATACTATAAGGACGTGTAACTTAACAATCACACTAAACATTACGGACTGTAGGAAAAACAAAGAGGAAATCAGTCCCGTATCCCGAATCAGTCGTAAAAGTTAACTACGGGAACGGGTTACTGCCTACTGTTGTAGGGCAGCATGATGATAAATATTGCTAGTCTGGTTCCTGTCACTTTGAGTACATAGTAAACTGTTTTGATAATAATAATATCCTCGGACATAAATATTCGCTGTCTAGGCTAAACTAAACAGAGCTTGTACTATGAATTCTATAAGCAGGTCATTTTTTTTTTGTAAATTCATACAATGACATAATATCATACGAAGAAAGACTCGTATTCATGCATACAATACAAATATTTACACTGAGCGGGAATCTTACTTACCTTAGAGGGAAAAAGAGAGAGATTGAGATGGAGTGGATGCGTAAAACAAAGGATGAGGTGCTATGTCGCAGATTAGAAGAGGCACATGTCCAGCACTGGACTGCGAAAGGTTGATTGATTGAACTTCTATTTCAAACGAAATAAAAAATTTACTATTACATATTAATTATAGCGATACTGCTGCCTAGTGTAATTTCTAACTTCAAACGTCTGTTGTTTTTCTTTTAGATGGACTACACACGCTATACAAAAATTTTCTATATTTACATTTGTTGGGCCCCAAACCTGGCTATAGCCAAAACATATTTTACGTTTACATGTTGTTGCCAAAGATTGATGACGGGCATCTCTGTAAAATTGCGACAAACGGAGTACAAGAACTTCTTAAAAATTCATTGTTACAGTAGTTTCAAGTTAGCAACTTTTTGTAGCAATGAAGGCTTTCTTGCTTAAAACTTCCATGTCGGTTATATAGATGGCGCGGTGCTACATTTTTTGTAAATACGTCTAAATGTAGTCAACCTGAAATATAATCTATATAACTATGTAGTGAAATGAATGAAGGGTATATTAATGAAGGCTAACGAAATTGCACAATAAATTAAAGTTTAATTTCCTGTTTGACTTCTATTCCTGTTCTAAAGAGAATTGTAGTTAATAAAAATTCTAAAACTTTTGCATTATATAATATGCAAATACATATAGTTTCACAGAAATTATTGCGAAGGTTCGGAATGTTTATTTCAACAACGCTATATGAGGGCCAGCGGCTGTGGTCAGCCAGTGACCACAGCTAGTGTAACTTGTTGAAAACATCAGGTGGTAGTTTAAAGGTGGTTTAAACAACCTCCTAAACAGATAATAGTAAAAAATATTGAAATGAAAAAACAAGACCATAATACAGGTATGTGATTATATGGATTTTTATTGTGTATACAGTTTCAGAAAATGTTATGATGAGATGCAAAAGAAATGTGATGCACATTCAATTATTACTGTAATTGATTTTTTAGTTTATACTTATACACAATACACTAGTGGGCATAATTAAGATATACTTTGGGCAGAAATATAATTTAGGAAATATAAAAAATCATGTAATTATAAAAAAGGTTATTTAATCTAGAAAACTTAAACATATAAACAGGTATGTAAAGGAATCTAATATAAACAGGTTACGAATACTGCACGAGGAATATCAAGCTTTTAAACAGTCAAAATGAACAATATTAAGCAACTTGTGATAAGGTCATATTAAAACACAAACATATATTATAACATATTATAAAATAAAATATTAAGCCATCAATATCGAAATCAATCGAATCAATTGCTTTCAGACTTATTTCCGAAAGTAATTAATTAATTAATTCATTCATTAAGACTTATTAATATTAAACATTTGTCCAGCATTTATCAAAGAAAACCTAATAATGAAGTAATGTTTAGCAAAAAACAGCATGAGACAAACTTTAATAAAATTTATGTAATTTTTTTTGTAGTATCTCCTAAATCTTGATTTTACTTTTAGGCAGACTTATAAACATTCCTTAGTTAGTATAATGGTGCCTATCAACATAAACTCTAATAAAATCTTTTATCACAGAAAGGAGTGTGTGAAAATCTTGCATCAAGGGTTGTAGTCTGTCCCTCACCTTAATTTAATTAAAAACCCTACACATAAAGAGGAAAGTTCAGGCAAAAAGATACCGCTGCCAAAATGTGTTTCGTTCAACAAAATCTGCCTGAATCTGATAAAACTCGGTCGCAATCCATTTCGAAACTTTGCTTTTATCTCACCACAGCGCGTATAGACCGAAACGCCTAAAATTTGTATACGTTTAACGCCGAACGGAAACTTTGCTAAATTCTGTTTTATATTCAATCTTTCAAGTCAGTGTTCAACACCGATAAGAAGGGACGTCCTTCTTTTCAATGTTAATCTTATGATATCTGGTTTCCTTTTGGCCGGGAAATTTAATATAATTACACAAAAAACTAAAATATGAAATAAAATATTTGTCTTTGAGCACAGTTAAAAAATTCTAGCGTAAATGTTAAACGCTAGTAACTGCTCGAATTGAAGCCACAGAACTGGATGAGCATCTCCTTCTTAAAGAAGATAGCATTTAATCAGCACTATGGTGTAGGTAGCTGGTGAGTAGGGTTGGTGTTGCTTTAACTGGAACAAACAGGGAGGGCTCTGCAACGAACTGCAAAACAACGTTCGGGTGACACCTCAGACTTCAAACTTCACACTTGTTCAAGTGTGAAGTTTGGAGTCTGAGAATGAGTCTGAATGGTACCGAAATGTAAATAAAACTAAATTTTATATTAGGTAATGTGTGTTTATGTAAGCAGTTACCGATAGTAATTTAATTTAGTACTACTACTAGTATGTACTATCTATTAGTTATTCGCAATATACAAAAATATGAAAAGGCGTTATATTACAGTTTATTTATAACAATAACATATTATAATTATAATGTGTTTGCAGTTGCTTGAAAAATTGAAGTAAACTAGCTCCTAGGAATTCTAAAATAGAAACCAAAATATATGTAGTATCAATTGGGTTTCGTCTGATCATGAGACGCTGAGGGTCTCATTAGTCTAGAACAGGGATTCTCAAAGTGGTCGATATCGACCCCTTGTGGTCGAAATTGGTTTCCCAGGCGTCGACATAAGCGAAAACAGATTTTGGGGGTAGACGAGGTCTAAAAATCGACCCCTTTTGATTAACACAAGTTCTTATTTGAAACTTTCAAGATACTCTTTAAGTTGTGTTACGTGTACCAACTTGTTATAAGAATGACCAATATTTTAGTAGAAAGTATCATTGTTGTACTTTTAAAAAACTCAACAGGTCGATAAGCGTGCACAAATTCGTACAAGATGAAAAACTCAGCAAGTCAATAAGCGTGGACAAGTTCGTGCAAGATAATGTGTTTGAGCGTACAAGTCTTTTAGGCACGTTTTGACTTGCTCTGTATATGACGCATATACGCGATTTAACACGAACGAAATAATGATCAAGTTTAAGTCCAAAGATGCTCCTGATATTTTTAACCGACTTCAAAAAAGGAGGAGGTTCTCAATTCGACTGTATGTTTTTTTTTATATTTGTTACCTCAGAACTTTCGACTGGGTGAACCGATTTTGATGATTCTTTTTTTATTTAAAGGTGTGTGGTCCCATTTCAATTTGGTCCAGTTCTGACAATGGCATCCATGAGAAAACCATATAAAAGTCTTTTATGGAATAGTTTTTTTTGTTGAAGTCGGTTTTTTTTTTTAAGAATTATACTATATAACAAGCTTGCACTTAGGTTGAAAGTTCATTTGCGTTTTGAAATTCGTTGGAGCTTGAATGATAATACACTCATCTTTTCAAGAGATTAGAAAGTATAGCTAAATAAAGTGAATTAAAATAAAGTGATTAAAAAAAAGAATTTATAAAATGCTCAGTTACCTACGAGCGTTAATAGCGTATCCATACATTTCTGCAGTTTATGAAGAGTACCAAAAAACGTTATAAAAGTTGTTACGTAAAATTATAAATGTTCAGTTTTGTGCCGTACAATATCACAGCCATGGAAGAAGCCAATGTGATAATGCAAGAAGAGTTGATTACCATCCGCACAGACGAGGAGCTTAAGCAGAAGTTCAACCATGGCTGTCAGAAGTTCTGGTTGCATGCAACATTGCAACATTCAGTGTGGTTACAAACATTTTGACAAAACAAAGAAACCGTTTGAAAATCAACGAACGCGGATATTTAAAGCTGCAATTCACCAATATTGACCCGGATTTAGCTAGATTGGTGGAAAAACACCAGGTTCATGCATCACACTGAATATTTTTTTTTTTTTATCTTTACTTTGCGATTTGTAAGTATGTTGCGAAGTATTTGTGCGTAATTTGTATTAATAATTATTAGTTACATTTGATATTTACTGAATTTTATGTTCATTTATTTTGTTAAATTTTACACGACATTTTCTCACTTAGTCAACGGCAATGGGTCACAGCAGTAAAAATGACATGTCGTTGTAATGAAAAGAAGGCATGGTAAGGGTAAAGGGTAAGACTCACTTTTAATGCTGATTTTTTTTAATTTCCGAAAAGACGTTGTCACGTCACATGTCTCGCGATAATTGTTTCAGACCTTTATTTCTGTTTTGTATGTAATCCGTTGGCATAGGAAGGGATATAATTTTTTCCAATTCGGGTTTTTCATGTAACTTAACTTTTTATTATTTCCCACACAACATGGTTTCCTGCCTTTATTCTGAGACATTCCTGCTTTCTTTTTTAGATGGGTTGCCTTATTTAAATTTTTCAATATTGGCAAATTTCAATATTTCTGTTTGTTTATCTTAATATGAAAATTTATAATTCTACTTTATAATTGGTGGTAAACAAACATTGGTGATACATTTAGATTGCTCTGAAATTTTTACTGCATTCTGGGGTTAGCTCGAGTACTATCAGCAAACATACTTGAGGCGCAAAGAGAAATCCAACAAGGTTATCACCATAGAGCAGGACAGCACCTTCAAACCGTACCTCAGTCGCAGATCCGTAGGCTTTGATGCTCTAGATGATAAGGATTGTGGGTTGCCTTCTAGTACTCAAGTATTATTTCTTCCATTAACTAGACTGAGCTAAGTAATATTAAATAAAACAATCTAATTCCGAACGCTTTTAGTTTACACGACAGTCTTTTTTGCGGTGTGTTTCAGTCTGACTGCAAAATTGATGATTTTTGGATTGAAAGCATTAATGTAATTCTCATTAATTTGGGTTGTCAAAGATTTTTAAGGTAAGGTAAGCAATTATTTCTAGGCCGATATAGAGATTTCCCGGGCAACGAGACTTACACAATGGGTTTACTAACATAAAATATGTAATGACCCTATATGAGGTAATTATGCCTCGAACCTCAGAGAACTCTTTTAAAAATCGGAACAGAATTTTTATAATGGGTTAAATTTGGCAAAAGGGGGTTTAGAGGTAGGTAGGTTTTTGATGTAGGCTGATTATGGGATGTAGGAATAATGGGACATGAAAGCACATTTTGGGACCAGTAAATTGTTCCTAAATGTACTTTCCAGCCTCCCTCGTTTTGTATCACCAAAATATCCTCCAGCTTTCAGCCTCTTAGCCCTTTTCTTAGGACTCTCCTCGGGTTTCTTGACGTAATTCAAGTCTAAAATATAAACCTAAAAATCTATTTATCCTACAAGTAAGAGATTCTTGAAACGTGTAGTGTTATTATAAGACTACCATTAGTCTAAAGGGCCTTACAAGTTTTTAAGTCTTTAAAGTGCACTAGTTTCCAAGTCTTTTTGGAAAATAGCTAAATGTTTCTAAGAACTTAACACCATTCATTGTGTGATGTTTTAAAGACTTACAATTAATTTTCATGACTTTGAATTTTTAAATTGAATAAAATAAGTAGAATATATATATGAGACTTACTTATTCAACAATATTTGCAAATACATTATTATTTACTAGAGTTTTACTCAGTTATAAGGTCATAATTGACATTAGGTAATTTCTGGTTCATAACAATGGACTAGCTAGAGTCTATGAGAAACTAGACAGAATACAAAACATCACTTTTTTAACAAAACTGCTGTGTTAATTACAAAAAAGTACAAAAAGTCCCGTTCTATTATTTTTAATAAAAATTACTGAATCCTTGCAATTATCAATGAATTTCTTGGGAAATTTTTAGCTGTTTTAACTCAACATATTATTCATAATTCAAATAATATTATATATGCCATTTGCACTTCAATTGTAGTAAATTATACTTTTTGTATTGTGGAAACCCCCACGGGTCATCACCTCACCAAAGCCAAGGGTAACTTAGTACGTCTGACTCGAACTGACTAAAACCCCACGGTGTTCTGTTCAAGAGTCCTAATGCCGGGGACTGAGTGATTTAATCTCTTTGAACCCTGGGAGACATAAGCCCATAGTGGCGCCACACAGACGTTGGTTGGTTCTCTGGTACCTTTCGAAGCAGCCGTGTCCGATGAGTACTAGCGTCATCCGATTGGATATGCTGCCATGTCATGTTTCCAGCAAATCCTCCATGATGAGTCTTACCGATAGTAAATTATACCTAAAAATAAAGTATTTCTTTCTACTTAATTATTAGATACAAGATTTTTTATTACATAAAACGTAATTAATTAATAAGTAATGCAATTTAATCAAATTTATGGATATTTGGATATGCGGGTTCGAATCAGAAACGAGGAGATATGCAGACGAACGAATATCACCGACATAGCCCAACGGATCGGCAAGTTAAAGTGGCAGTGAGCAGGGTTCATAGCTCGTAGAACAGATGGCCGATGGAGTCTAAGGTTCTGGAGTACAGACCATGGATAGGGAAGCGCAGCATAGGACGTCCACCTACAAGATGGACAGATGATCTTGTATAGATCGCGGTTCGACGGTGGATACAGGCTTCCTGTAACCGGTCTTCTTGGAAGCAATAGAGGAAGGCTGAAGTGGACGTCGTATGGCTGAAATGATGATGAAAATGATGATTAAATAATTAGTATCTTTATAAAAGGTATAATTCACCGAGATTCACGGTTCACCACATTACGCTATGTATGTCTGAGAGCTGCGAGTTCTCTGCTATTGTAAAAATGGTTAAGGCCATCGAAAAAAATGGTTTGAACAAAATTTGTAGTGTATATTGTGCTCTACAATTAAGTGATAGCAGTCGACATCATTAGAGTCATAGAAAGCGAGATAGTTGAAAAAAAAAAACGATTTTTGGGACCTCTGACCTTGTATATCTTAAGAGGCGGATATGAGACTTTTAAGATAACATTAAAGATGCCAAAATAAAGGTTTAAATGAGTTTTCAAAGTCAAGTCAAAGGCAAATATCTTTATTTCATAAAATTCTTTAAATATTATTTGAAAACGTCTTTTTTAAATTTAAATTAAAGACCAACAGAATGTTACCGCAACAATTTAAAAGTAAAACAAATAATATTTGAATATAAATAATACTTTACAATTCTTGTGTGGGAGAGCCATGCTTCGGCACGTATGGGCCGGCTCGACTCCGCTCGATACCACGGCCTCACAGAAAACCGGTAGTGAAACAATGATTGCATTGCTTTTCACCGCGTGAGTGAGGTTACCGGAGGCCCTAACCCTTCCTTCTCCCCTGTTCCCGTTCTTCCCCTCTCCCCCTTTCCTCTCCTCTAATCCCCCTCTCCCGTCTACCCTCTATTCCCCCCTCTTCCTCTACTCCCACCTTAAAGGGCGCCAACGCACTTGTGACTCTTGAGTTACAGGTGCCCATGGGCGGCGGTAGTCATTTACCATCAGGTGACCCGTCTGCTCGTTTGCCCCCTATACCATAAAAAAAAAAAATACCGTCTTGCAAATAGGTAAGATCGCTATCTCTCAATGTTCATCTACAATAATCGGGCAAACAAATTCATGGCCACTCTTTTAAATCACCAGATAGTTTAAAAATACATATTTAGTGATATAATATGATACAACACTGTTTTATCATGCGCTATTATGTTATTAAAAATAAGCAAATTAAGCATTGAAAGTATAGATACTGAAATCTAAACCAGATAAAATTAAAACAGAAAAAAAAAAAAAATACAGAAGATGTAAAACATATTAGCTTACATTACATTTGTATGATGTATGATTTTTGTTTCATATTTTTATTTAACAAAAAAAGTATATAGTGTTTTCTAGTGATTGTGACCTTCTATTACCCGATGACTTCCTCTGGCGGTTGTTATTTTACTTTACAGGAACACAGAACTGATTCGAATCTAGATCTCAGCCACTAGGTTCTCAGGAACAGTCTCGTAGGTATACTGGAAATTTACATATGTTGTTAATTACACAATGTCGTATCTAGGTCCAACAAAGAACTTCATTATTCTAACAATAAAATACTTACGAATCGAGTACGACTAACGGTTTTTTATGGGGAAACATTGTCCATTGTTAGTCAGGTAAGACTTTTTTAGGGATAGGTAGAAAATTCACGAATAAATAGTCTGTGTATTATTAAATAATTATTAAAACCGATCAAGATTCTTTAAGCAAGCGATTTCATTTCAATTACCTATTGTGTATGAAGCTTATTAGTCGTGGTTTTTATCGTGTTAAATTTGGATCATCTCGCTTTGTGTATTTTTTCCAGACAGCACTACGTGCATGCTTACTACCGCTCCTATGGGCCATATATCTATCTACATAACCACTTTCAGTAAGTGGACAATCTTACGCTAAGGAAATTTTTCAAATCAGGCGGGGTGCTAGTTACATTATATATGTAGATTCCAGCAACCCGCCCCGGCTTCGTATGGGTACAAATTATACACTTAAACCTTCCTCATGAATCACTCTGTCTATTAGTGAAAACCGCATGAAAATCCGTTCAGTAGTTTTTCAGTTTATTGCGAACAGACAGACGGATAGATAGACAGACGTGGCGGGGGACTTTGTTTTATAATATGTAGTGATAAATATATTTACTGAACCATTGCTAACGAGAATTTAAGTTGGTTAAGAAACGAGAGGTATAAATTAACCGTGAAACCAAAGAGGATCATCACATATTTTTGTATTTCCACAAAAATGTTCATACCTGGACTGTTTATTCTCGGCGTTTTTTGTTATCAAAATGTTTCTTGTAAGTTTCCCTTTTTTATTATGTCTTTTATACACGCAAAAATATTGACTCGAAATGTCTATTTAGCATAGAAAGACTGGAGAAGAGGGATGTGGATACTTGTTTGTGGGAATATTGATAATATTCCATCGCTTACATAAAGTTTACAACTTATTCGAGGAACTAAGTACACGGTTTTATAACATTATTAAATGAGGCTTCATTTGAACATTTTTAGATAGTAGTAGTAAGCGATATATAAACAGACAAAGACGAAATAGTTAAGAATAATTTTCTTCTGTTTGTCAACCGATTTTCTTTATTTTGTTTGTTTAGTGCCTATTGATGTGACTTAGCGATATCAGAAAATCAATTTCGGAAAGTGAAAAAAAAAATATTTATCATCGGGTGAACACTAGTCACTACAATTGGCGAATCCCAAGAAGCAAGCCTCTTGTTCTGGTGCAAAATAAAAAGAAAGTTTTGATCGTTCAAAAATAAGTTTTACGTCTTTAAATCTTTTTATTGGATCCCACAGTTTCGTTAATATTTATTTATTCTAATAAACTATTAAATAATCTATATTTTCAGGTGCCAAGAAAGTCTTCTGTAACTTTGAAGACTCCGACTGCCTCACAAATATTGCAAGAAAGACATATGATGATGCTGTAAACGGTTGTCTCAAAGGTGTTCCATCTTCGGACCCTTTAAATGTAGATTTTATTGAAGGACGCCTACCAACGTTTTCATACTCTCTACACAACGTTACTTTTTCTGGACTCGGAGACTGTAGTCCAGAACTTGTGAAGTAAGATGTTTATTACAATTTATACTTTATCGCTATCGCACAAATAAGTAACTATGCCAGTATTGCAAGGTTCTCTGTGTAGCAAATATCTGTCCTAAACATATTATTAATAAGGTCAGATATATGTATGTACCTCCAGATTTCATCAAACCCTCAACCAAATACCTCCTGGGGGTGCGAGTAGCGAAATATGACCAGAATAATAAGGAATATTTTTACGGAATATAGTGCGTAGCCGCACGCCGTAAGAATTTTTAAAATACTCTCGCAATTGCTCTTCCACTATTATGCGATTTTACTTGATGGTAGAAGCTCGTATGCCGTGGGGGCCGGCCAGGGACCCTTACTTCTTGAGGCTTGCTTTTATCTATCTTCCAAAATCATGAAAAAACCCGGTGTTTATACACTGAGAGCGCGATCGCGTTATAACATTCATCACATAGCGGTATTAGGGTATATTATATGAATTATTTGAAAAATCTTCAAAGTGATTAACGACCAGGAAGACCGACTGATCGCGCCGTCTAATCGGACGGCTCATCGTTGAATCGACCAATTAGCTCGGCGTATTGATAATTTTTCATCCGTAACTAGCCAATCAAAATAAGGTTTCAATATGGAATTAATGCATCTATTAATTTCATATTGAAACCTCATTTTGACAAAAAATATTACTGTTCCTTAAAATTATACAATAAATTATAAATATGTAGCGACCGTCTATATATATATATATATATATATATATATATATATATATAGGTAGGTTGCACTGGCCGTGGTCACAGGCTGACTGTGACCACGGCCAGTGCAACCTGGTCGAAACGTCAGGCAATTCAGAGGTATGTAATACCTTTTCGTGATCGCGTTAATTCCCGTATAAGTACATAAAAAGTATTTTTTATTTGGTTTGTGCACTGCACAAGATCTCATCCCGTGCTCCATATAAATCTGCACCATTTCCTTTATTTTCTTAAAGGTTTTGGTAAAATTTACTTTTTTAGTCCAGTACTCAATATTTACGAGCACCATTGGTCAAGAAAGCAACTGAAAAGTTGAAATGATCACAGCCTATTCTAATATCGTATTTCTTTGATTCCAGATTTAATAAAAATAACTCCACGATTGTTTACAATATTGCATGTAAACATTTAAGTTCAGAAGGTCAATATGAACTTCTAGGTCAAATTCATTCCATATTTTACAAGGGAAAGGGTGGTTTTAAAAAGCATTATTGTAAGTCTTTCGTACCTTTTTCTTTTCATTTAGCTATTCTTTAAAAAGTATCACTTTATATATAATCGTGCCTTTTATGACTATTTATTCACTTCCAATGTAAAACAGTTTTAGCAATTGCCGACAAAAATAATATTTACCAAAAACAAGTTATTTATAACTTTTAAACTTCCGCGTTCCGTGATTTATAATTATGTATTTATAGTCTATGACTAAGGCTAGTGCAAACTGGTCGAAACATTAGGCAATTCAAAGGTACATGATACCTATTACTTGTATAAATCCCGTATTACGTATACATATTTATATCCATACAAAACACGTTGACCTTATTCTCTAATGTTCTTATTCAGCGTTCCGCTTAAAATAGTATTGAGAAATATGTATGTGTAATTATATGTTTTTTTTTTCAGATGACTATGTTTTCCTGTTTACTTTAGAACTCGATCAATACTTTGACAACAAGGAAAACTTACACATTCAAATCAAAAACTACAATTTTGATATTGACTCAAGAGGAAAAGTGGTATATAATTTTAAAAACTTTCATATGGGTGATAGTGAAAAATGTAAGTTATATAACATCGATAATAATACTAATACAAATATTTGTGACGACTGATTTCTTGCAAAAATAGATAAAAATATATCCTTAATGGGATAGTATAGCATCCATGTAATTGTATCTGATTCAATAATGCCACTTACAGTCTACAGTATACGTTGACAGATAATACAAAAGTAGTAATTTGGGACCCAAATTCGAAAGCTGATGTTAAGACTTCAACGATCACTTTCGGAGTCTGGACCTGAAGCATTGCTCAGATGCCTGTAGGCTGTAGGCCTGTAGAAAATTTCACGTCAGAATTATTCGAACGAAGACCCGATTGGCTCGCAATGTCACTATTTCGCTCTACCCACACATGGTGGATTGTCAGTGCGAGGACTCTTCCCTATTAGCGCGAGGACTCTTCATTATTCGAGCGGTGGCATAGATTTGAAGATCTTACCGAATTTCTTTCCTATATTATCTACTATTACCAGCAATACGACCCGGTTTAATTCCGTTGGTTGGCGTAATCTCAGGCAGTTTTGACACATTAGAAAATACGACAGTACATGTTATTTATCAAAATATATTTTTTTATTTAGAAACAGGAATGAATGAAATAATTCTTTAGGACTTAATTTTATTTTTTAAAGAGGAATGCCCATGAATTTTATTCTTAAATAAAAAGTTCAGCATTGATAAGTAAATTAAAAAACACGTTTCCCAAATTCACATAATTTAGAAATTGTAATGGAATTTTAGTAAATATAAAAAGTGCATGTATTTTAAGACTTCCGCAAACGTTACGCCATATTTTTATTATTCATTATGTCAATGTGTGGTTAATCAGGGATGTGCATTTATATATTCCGTGAAAGTGAAATGACGGTCATGAGTAACGTTATTGACTGTTAAAGGTGTGAGCATATTAGTTTTGCATTTCCGATGGTATATTTGATTCAATTATGTTATTTATCGTACTGTAACACACTATTATCTAGGGGTAAAGAACAAACATCAAATAGTTGAAAAAACGTAACCCTAACTAACCAACCAAGTCAAATATACATAAATATGTGCATTTGTAATGGTCTACGACAGTCTAAGTGTTTCTATGTATAATATTATGTATTTACAAAAAAAATATATACCTACGTGTTTTTATCCGTGTTTTAGAATTCATAACACAAGGTATGCTAAGCTTGAAATTAGTAAAATGTTATAATTATTTATTATTATAATAAAATATTCAGTTCTAAAATATATCACTACATATTATAGAGCAAGATCCCAGGGCCACCAGACGTCACGTATTTTCTAACGAACGAAATGTGGACGATTGAGTAGTGTTAGTATGTAATATGATCGCATGCTTACCTGCTGGCTTGGTTAGACGGCCAATTTCCAGGTATCAGGTAATCAAGGTACATAAAAACATTACTTACCTCACGTAAATTCTCCAAGCTGATTTTCACGTATATTTTAGACAATATCGTTAAAAATAAGTCGACAATACTCCCAGACACTTTCCGTCAGCCGTATTGCTTATTGAATCAATCAATGCACTATTCAATCGTCCACATTTCGTTCGTCAGAAAATACGTGACGTCTGGCGGCCCTGGGAACTTGGACTATTATAAAACAAAGTCCCCCGACGTGTCTGTCTGTCTGACAAACTTAATAACTACAAAACAGATTCTTATACGGTTTTCATCAATAGTCGGAGTGATTTATGAGGTAATGAGGGTAGGTTTAGGTATATAATTCATTAGGGTTCCGGATGTCTTAATAAAAGCTGTTCCCGGATCCCTCCTACTTAAGGCGCAGTACGGCACACCGTGTGGTTTTAGTCGGTTCGATTCCAACACATCGCCCTACCGAAAACCCCGATGGGGTGACGGCCCGAGGGGGTTTCCACACGCACAAAAAAAAAAGAAAAAAAAAAGTAAATAATTCATTAAGGTTTTGTGTAAAATGGCTGAAATATGATGATTATTGTTGAAGATGTCAGCAAAGGGCGGGTTGCTAGTATTGTATACAACATTTAAATAAAATGATTAATTAAGCTTTGTTTGTAAAAATATCCAACTAATTTCTTAAAATATCATTTATTTTAACTAAATTTGTATCGTGAAAAATTTCTATAATGTGGAAACCATTTTTTATAAAATTTTGTAAGCAATATTTAATTTTATACGTATTGTAGAATACTTATACATACAGTTTTTATGATTACTAATTTGAAGCAAACCATTTTTTTAAAAAGAGTACGTTTCTCAATACTGAATTGGCATTCGTCTTTGCAAAGATTTTTTGTGTTATGAAATAGGATAGGCGTTTGCCTTCCAACTCACCTGATGGAAAGCGACGATAACGACGAAAATGGCTTATTATACATACTTATACACGCTTATCCAAGAGAAACCTATTGAAGGATTGTTTAAAAGCACTAACGCTACTTATGAGCATTTTCATTGAGTGAAACAAAAAACGAACCTTACGCTCGGTTTCTGAAAAGCTGATCAACGTAGAAATTAACTCATATATTATGTCAAATCTCTTGTCAAATGTATTGAGTTGCTTGCACTTTGATTTGATAATCGGATCAGTTTACAGAGCTTTTAATGCCCATTTTAATAGCAAAATCTTGAAACTTATGTTTGATCAATTGATCTGACCCCACTGTTAACTAGACAGCTCTGTTAGTTGAACAATATTTCCATCAGCCTTCTACATTTTACAAATTGTTTCTTAATTGTAAAACTGTAATTAAACAATATGCTTCGTTTTATGAAAGATTAAATAAATAGGAGCCTCATTTAAAGACTCCATTATTGATGTTTTGTTTAGTTATGACAGTAATATTATGAAAACAATTTTTTTTTCAGCTGTTGCCTTGCATAACTTCTCAAAAGAAAATTTTGAGACATTTGATAAAGTTGCTCGAGTACCAGCAATGAAGCAGTTGATGAAATTATACATAAACAACGTTAACACATATCTGAAAGTAGTTCCTATTCAAAATATATTAAGCCAAATTTAAGAAAAATGTAGTATCAAATTAAAGCAATATTATTAATGTTGGTTTCTTAATTTCAAATTTTCATCGTCTTCATTAAACACCTATCAATTTACATATTATTTATATGTCTGTCGAATGCCGCTATAGAACTCATTTCCTCGTTATCCATTTCTACTCTATCCCAGAATTCTAGTATTTCGTAAAAAAGTTCTTAATGGGTAATGTTAACGACTGCATTTGAACAGCAGTGATTAATAAATAAGTGAAAATGCTTTGGCCCTAACATTTCCATTATTAATTATCGTTTATAAAAAAAAAATATTAAATATTCTATACGAATATTACTCCAGTCTATGATAAAATTTTGTTTGCAGCGAATTTACACGTTTCCGTGGATTATTTGCCGGCTGGCTAAGCAATCTTGCTGGAGTATGACGTAGCCCTTTTTTTCTATATGCACATACATATTATTAACTTAAAAAATACCCGTATTTAATTTGATTTAGGGTATGTTGCGTTATACACTAGGACCACTGTTCAGTGCTCGTACTCGAGAGAAATTCGTTCCGTTATAGACTTACAGTATACTACCGCAGTATCGTAGGGAAATGGAAATGTGACGTCATAAACGTCGCAATTTTTGTACTGTAAGCACTGGAGTTTGCGAGGTAAGGTGCTCTCAGTGCTGTCACACTGTCACTTTTATTATGCGATTTGACAAACAGTAACTAACAGTTAGTAGTTAGTTAACAGTAAGTAACAGTTCTAAACAGTAACCAGTATAGCTAACTGTAAGGGAACGGTTTCGCAATATACTGAACTGACGTCATACTTTACAGTGGTCTCAGTGTATTTCGGAACGCACACTTAATTGTAGTTGGACTTCATGATTGCTTATAAACAGGTAGAGAAAAAATTTGCATCTCTTTACAAAACGGAGGTGTTACCCCGCCTGGAAATTGGCTCCTAGAGTGATATGAGTGGAACGTATAATTAGTGCGTAATCTGCTGTAAATGTGCGGCGCATAAAAAATTGTGCCTGTTGTCGTTTTAGAAAAAAATGGAAAAAACGATTCCTGCTGGGGGAACGTTCTTCCAGCACGAAAATTCTAAACTAATTATCGCAGATAGAAATTCTGTGGATGGGCAGAGAGCTTGTATTTGTGCCAAAATGTGGGCTGAAAATATAATTTGTGCGTCTTCAGGTTTTCGAGATATTGGATTTCCTGTAAAAAATTATATGTGGGAGAGCCATGCTTCGGCACGTATGGGCCGGCTCGACTCCGCTCGCCTCACAGAAAACCGGCCGTGAAGCAATGCTTGCATTGCATTTCGCCGCGTGAGTGAGGTTACCGGAGGCCCTAACCCTTCCCTCTCCCCTATTCCCGTCCGGCGGCGGTAGTCATTTACCATCAGATGACCCGTCGGCTCGTTTGCCCCCTATACCATAAAAAAAAAAAGTTTTTTATTTTAATTCCTGGAATGACTACCGCCGCCCATGAGCACCTGCAACTCGAGAGTCACAAGTGCGTTGCCGCGCGTTACCAGGAGTAGGAGAAGGGGGAGGGGGGGAAGAGTGGGAAGAGGGGGGAGAGGGGAAGGACGGGAATAGGAGAGAGGGAAGGGTTATTCGTTAATAGTTCTTCAAAATCACTAATCTATCAATGGTTTTTCATTTCCTTGACCTTATAGGATTTTGCATCCGGTTTTTTAGTCTAACCAAGCTAATTCGCTCTAGAGATATATATATCCACTGTCGAGCAAAAGTCCTCCTTCGCTTTCTTCACGTTTTCATGTCAGTACAAACTCTTAGTTAGGTCTAGATAGTGAATTGTAATATGTCCAGGGATATATTTATTTATTTACTAATATCAATGAGTTTATTCTTTGATGGCTGCTCTACCAAAAAACGTGTACACTATCACCCCCTTATTGAGTGTGTTCTTATTTGAGAAAGGTGTGTTTTTTGGTTACATTAAGTATATGTACACATTTACAATGTACACATAAAACGCAAATACTACACGATTGCGGTTCTGGAACGCAAAGATGTCAGACCAAACCCTGAAAAAATTTCAGGATTTGGTCGGACATTTATGACGTGCATTATTTTATGAAATGCGACAAACGACTTGAAACCTCATGGTCACCACTTTTCCTTTTTTACATCAATCCAGTTTTTTATATGACTGTCATGACTATGTCTAATATAACCTTTCTCCTTATTCTTACGTCGATTATGTATAACATAATGTATTTAACATTATTATGATAAAATTTCCGATATGGATTGATAAATGTATTTTCTATGTGATACGGATAGAAATGGTTATCACAATCATAGTCCGAATGATTTGTATTACCCGTAGGAGAAGGATGCACTCAGTATTCATTTTTATTTTTTGCTTAATTAAATGTTAATTAAGATACCAAAGTCCCATTACTGACCATATCACAAAATTGACGGCCTCTACTTTTTATCCTGTGTGTATGTTTCAGGGCCACCCGTAAACCCAGCGCCTCGATGCGCCCGACCACCAGCGAGACTCCCCTGGTGGCCAGGCGCGCCGCCTCCTGAATGGTCACCCCCCGGGCCATGACCAACGTGTCATCGGCGTAACAGATTACGCCGAGCCCGGGGGGGAAGTCGCCTCGAAGGGCCCAGTCGTACCCCATGTTCCACAGGAGTGGTCCAAGGACAGACCCCTGCGGAACACCGCACGACATGGGCCGACGACTCAAAACTCCATCTCGGTCCTCGTACATCACGGTACGCTCCTCTAAATAGTCTGCCACTAGCCGCCTCCGGTACCCTGGCACTCCGTAATAGTGGAGTGCTTCCCTGATGCAGCTGAATGGCAGACTATTGAACGCGTTGGCGATGTCCAATGACACAGCACGCCGCCACAGCTCACTACCTCTTCGGTCACGGCCCTCAGGCGCAAAACGGCACCGATTGTCGAACGCCCCGCTCGAAAACCGAATTGGGCGTCCGACAAATCGGGGCCGACCTCGCACAGGTGCCGGACGATGCGGGCAGAGAGCACCTTCTCAAACAATTTACCCGCCTCGTCCAGCAAAACGATGGGCCTGTAGGCCGTCCTGGCTTCCTTAAAAGTACCAGCTTCCCGCTCTTCCAGCAGTCAGGAAAGCGTCCGGACGCCAAGCTAGCGTCGAACACCTCCCTGAGGCGGTCGGACATATGGTCGAGGGCCAGGGCCAACACTCGGGCAGGGATCCCGTCTAGCCCGGGGGCAAAACCAATGGGCTATGGCAACCCTATAAGACCGGGTGAATTAATGAAGGGGGGGTAATATGCAATACAAAATTGGGGCACTAACCTATTTCTTCGGTATTATATTATATTCCTTTTCAAGGAAAAATGGGTTGCCAGGCCAAATCGGGTGAAAAAGCTAGACAACCCCCTTACGAAGTCTGAATCAATATAGCGAATTCCGTGGTTGGCGAGATGATCGTATAAAACGTGAAAAAAAAATATGGTGAGTAGTAGAAATGAGAAACGATGCTTTTAGTCCTTACACACGATGTCAAGATATTATTATGCGGAAAAAATGTAACGTGTGATACTTACAACATAACTACATAAACGCTCGTAGAAAACAGTGACTAATGATGGGCAAATTTTTAACTTTTTTTAATTTCTTAGAACACTTACTATTTCAGAAGAGCTTGTAACGGACACTAGATTTGTGGAAGAGGGAGTTTTATTATTATTATCTTATGATATCTGGTTTCCTTTTGGCCGGGAAAGATAATATAATTACACAGGAAACTGAAATATGTACAAAATGTTTGTCTTTGAACACGATAAAAAAATCTAGCGTAAATATTAAACGCTAGTAGCTGCTCGAATTGAAGCCACAGAACTGAGCGAGTATCTCCTTTCTATAGAAGACAGCATTTAATCAGCACTATTGTGTAGGTGGCTGGCGAGTAGCGCCGGTGTCGCTAGAACTTAAACGTACGGGGAGGGATGCATAACAACGTTCCGGTGACACCACAGGTTAAATAAAATGTATTTTCCTTTCTCTAATTTTATTCCTTCCAAGTGGAATGTAATTGTTTACGTGATTTGAAAACTAGTCTATGATTAGACAAAAATACATTGTGAGATAAACCCTAGGTTTGTAGACCACAATGATGATAACAGCTGAGGATAAACTTCAACGAATTGAATTTGGTATATTTATATTATTATACATTACTGCTGAATCTTTCTGAGGATGCTTTTCTACCGACTCTTAGACTGATATCACTTCTTCACGAAACAAGGCGGCAGGCTCCCAAGTACACTCACGGTAGACTATGGACGGGAACATTGCCTTTATCGAGAGCCTTACACCACTATTATTCCGTGATGGGTCTAACCACCACCATTGTGACGTGATGATAATTGAGGAGGAAAAACCTAAGGGGTATTGTGAATATTTTATTTGTCTTAATTTAATATTAAGACATACAAATATACTTACATACATATTCAAAATATGGTCAAAATTATTAAGTCGTGAGATTATCAGTGTTTGGGAAAACTTCAAAACAATGGCACTGAAATACAAATAAAAATAAATTTTATAT
This sequence comes from Euplagia quadripunctaria, assembly GCA_963859945.1. Classification (NCBI taxonomy): domain Eukaryota; kingdom Metazoa; phylum Arthropoda; class Insecta; order Lepidoptera; family Erebidae; genus Euplagia; species Euplagia quadripunctaria. Next base: position 17,486,910 of record OY982569.1, on the reverse strand, counting down.
TAATGTGTGTTAATGTAAGTAGTTAACGAGAGTAATATTATATTTACTATCTGTTAGTTATTCGCAATTTACAAAAATATGAATTATTATAAAAATAATAAACTAAAACATTACGAAAATATGCAACGGCTATTTGCCTTAAATGCGTTAAATTACAATAATTTAAAATAATCAGTTGCTTGAAATATTCAAATTCTCCCAGATAATTAAGCTCCTTGTCACACTGAAAGTTTATAGAAAATAAAAAACGGAATGATATAGAAGCCTGTTAATATTTTTATTGCTTTTCGAAGTAGTCTCCGTTAATAAGCACCGTCGAATGCGATGGAACCATTGACTGAAGCAGTGAGCCCACTCTTCTTTAGGGATCTCTTCCACGCCTTTTTCAAACGCAGCCACGACATCTTCATGGTTCATAAAATGAATTCCACAAACAAAAAACAAAAACAGTGCAGTCATGGGACTGCCGACAGAAGTGAAAACTTAAACGAAACGATGAACTTAAAACGTCACATTGACACCACCCTAATTCTGTACGATATTTTACTTATAGCTTTAGCGGATGACAATTCAAATGCTGCAGCCATGGTCACGTTAACACGCCAATATCTTTCTTTTGTTACGATATATCCCAGATAGCAAGTGAGCTGGCCGCAAACTTTTTCGCATTTTGTTTGAAAATGAATTGTCACGTAAAATATGATAAGTTAAGTTTACGACAAAGTTGCTGCAACTTTATAAACTTTTTGTTGATATTTCAAGTTTGTGTTAACGTTGCAGCAATCTTGAATTTAGCGCTTTGTTTCAAAGATACATTACCAAGTTTGTTTTTAAGTTGGTACAAACTTGCTTGTTCGATATTTGGTTCACGCCACCTAGCTACAAATTATATTACGAATTCATTGTTGACTTAGGAATTTTCATAGCTGACATGTTCGTCTTTTAGTGATTTAGAAAAACATAATCCAAACGCTCTATCTCAACAAGATTGTGTTGTACTACTCTGTCAAAAAAGTATCGGGAAAAGGTCAATAAAACACAAAATGTTAACTACTCTTTTAAATTTATTGTATCGCTTTCAAAAAAAAGCCCCTTTAGAAATAATACACTTACGCATTTACTGGAATCGACTTCAGTTCTCGCCGCAAATTTTCTTTGATATCTTCTATCGACTGAAAACGGGTACCTCGAAGTGGTGATTTGAGTTTTAGGAAGAGAAAAAGATTGGCCGGAGCCATATCTGGTAAATACGGTGGTTGTTCGATGGTATTTGTTGAGCTTTTGACCAAAAATTAGTTCACAATGATGGCCTTGTACGACGGCGCGTTGTCGTGGTGTATTATCAAAGAATTTTCTTTGCCCAAAAATTTGGCCATTTCCAACAAATTTGCTCTCTCTAACGCCGCATGACGCTCAACGCTCAAATAATATTTTAAATTTACAGTCTGAACTTCTGGCAAAAATTCCGGGTGAACACCTCGATAGTCAAGAAAAAAGTCAAAAAGACCTTGAGTTTTGATCGACTTTTTCGTGGCTTTTTTCGGTTTTGGTTCAATTGTCCATTCCGAAGCTTGTTGACCAGTTTGCATGTCTAACTCGTAAACCCATGTCTCATCACTAGTAACAATGCGTTTTACGAATGTAGCGTAGGAAATGTCTCGTTTTTGAAGAAAACTCAGACCTTTCGGGACTAGTCGAGCGGCAACGTGTTTCATGACCAAGCGATCGTTTAAAATGGTAGAAATCGATTCGTGAGACACAGAAATTCCAGCGGCTATCTGTCTCAAACTTGAATGAGGATTTTCAGTCACAATTTCCTTCACTTTAGCGATGTTATCTTCAGTTGAAGACTTTGATGGCCAACCAGAGCGAGGCAAATCTTCCAACAAATCTTGACCGCTCTTGAATGCACTGTGCCACTCATATGCACGAGTTTTTCATAAAGTCGATTTACCGTATGCTTTCTGTAACATGTTCAGCCACTCTGAACATAAAATTTCATTTGCAATACAAAATTTGAGATAAACAAAAAAAAATTGAATTGAATTGAATTTGGAAATAGATAGATAGATTCCCCATACTTTTTTGACAGAATGTATAATTTGTAACAATTAAAAATTATTCTTAAACTTTCGATAGTTGTCGTTATGTCCTACGACTGATTCGCGATATGGTTTCGTTACCTTTGTTAACTTAAATAGCACGAAAATGAATATTAAAAAAGAAAATGGAGAATGAAAGAAAGCCTGATCCTAATCAGTGTAGTGTGTGTTCAAGTTTAAATTGCTATCGGGAATATAAACACTCTTTTACTGAGGAGATACTCTTTTACGTAACAATGTGCAGTGGGCGATCTTATTGTTTAAGAGCAATTTCTCATTGTCGATCTATGATTGATAGAAACTTGCACAAAATTATAAGGGTGTTGTGATATAAATGGATATGTAGACAAACTGTATCTCCGTCAAATTGAAGAGAAAGCTACTACTAGTTAATCCATTTCATTTTAGGGCAATGTATAAACACACACTTACAATTTATTTTTAAATCATGCGATTATATCAAACCACATACCCCTCACATCCACAACAAAAAATGTATAGTAGTTCACTTGTTAGGCTACACTTATGAAATTTCAATGTTTAATGTATACAATGCTAGTTACTTATAAAATGCTAGTGCTACATTTTTATACACTACAGTTTGGATCAGTTACAAGAACATTATAGACATTAGATATTATCTGATTCATAACAATGGACTAGCTAGTCTGTGAGAAACGGGACAGGACATAAAAATCACCTTTGTAGCCAAATTACAGTAATCATTACAAAAAAAAGTTGTGCCACTATTTTTCATATAAAATTAATTAATCCTTGTAATTATCAACGAATCCATTTAGAAATATAAGTTAGATTAAACCTATTGAAGTGACACAGCTGACATGGGTTTTCTCAATTTAATCTATAATTGCGTTAGTCGTTAGTCTTCTGATGACATCCGCACACAGCTAAATTTATATTACAGTGCCATCTAGCGATGATACGCCTAACTACGCAGTGACTACCAATCCTGCATAGCGCAATATAAGTTCTCGCGTAACATCAATCTTTGGACCGCGGCCGGTCTATAGTAGTTGTTAGCGGCATAGCTTTTTTTCTGGTTTTATCTTTTGATTGTTTTGTTGAAAACAGTTTTTTTTTGTATAGTGCAATGCGGTTTCTAAGACTTCTCCTGTTACTTTTCTACATAAAATAGTATATATCAGGCATAGTAAAAATCTTTCTTGCACGCTTACCTTTTCTAGGCATAGTTCTACCAGAACTTCTTTGTTAAGTTGTAATTTTACTTTGACTTGCAGTTCTTATTTAATTTTATACTATTTTTATACATATCCTACACTAGGTGACACGCGCAACTTTGTCTGAGTTTGTAAATTTTTCCCGTTTTTGCAACATTTTTCAGTGATGCTCCACTCGTATTGGTCGTAGCGTGATGTTATATAGCCTTTTTCGATAAATGGACTATCCAAGACAAAAATATTTTTTCTATTCGAACCAGTAGTTCCTGAGATTAGCGCGTTCAACCAAACAAACTCTCAGCTTTATAATATTAGTATAGATTAACGCGAGCGAAGCCGAGAGTAAAAGCGGTAAATAAAACCATGCAGATGTGACTTATTGGGCATGTCTTATTCGTCTGTATACTATCAGGTTCTAAGGTCTATTACATGCATATCTACGTTGAAAAAATATACACTTTTTCTTACCCTATACTATATTACAACTATAACAATATTTGCTTGTATAAAAATGTTGATACAGTACCCCAATGCTCATCACCCGCATTTTACAAAGAATATACAAAATTGTTAAATTGGGATCAGATCCGACGGGAAAGTAATAAAGCAATTTAAAGATGTTAATGAATAATATAGATATAGAAAATATGTACTTTGCAGGTATATTGCCGTTGTCCCCATTGCCCTGTGCCCATTAATGGGGACAACGAAACGGAGGTATTTATTCTTCCCGTTGTCCACATTACCCTGAACTACCAATGGGGACAACGAGAAGTCGCCAATTTCATTCCCATTGTCCCCATTGCCATATGCATGTCAATAGAGAAAGTAGGAATTTATTTTTATGAAGCCGTAGGGAAAGAAAATAATTATTATTTAAAAAAAACCGGACAAGTGCGAGTCTGACTCGCGCCCCGAGGGTTCCGTAAGAAAACAAACTAGTATGTAGATAGTAAGTCCATCTGGTGAATCAATTCTAGAAGATTTTTGCCCGTCTTATTCGTAAGACAAACTAAAGTTTGCAGTTCTAAAAATACTTTCACATACATCATTTACGACAAAGTCAACTTTCCAACCGCAAAATATAAGTTTGTAATTACATAAAATAATTTTTTAATGTGATATAACAACAAATTTATGACATCCAAATCTTTTCCTTTACTTGTACTGTCAGACCTTGCTCCTTACCAAATTTCATGATTCGAGGTCAATGGGAAATACTCTATATGTTTTGATTTACCTACGAATTGAAATTTGGTGAAATCTAAGGTTTAAATGGCCGTAACTTTAGGTTGCGTTGAGTTGAGCTTGATTTTTTTACAGCTTCAAGTAAGTAAAACCCTGGACATACGTATTTGGTATTAATTTTAACTTGATGCGTCAACGGCTTCCTGAGAAAAATGGTATTGACAATCAGACTGACAGACAGACGGACAACAAAGTGATCTTATGAGAGTTCCCTTTTTCTGTTTGAGGAACGGAACCCTAAGAAGTTTGGAGCCGTTAGGAATCTATTTGTGAACTTTAAATTTTTGAGAACAATAGGAGTTTGGAGCTTTAGCAATGAGCCAAAAAAAGGTATCATTTATTTCTTCCCATAAAAAAACATTGACGTTCAAATGTGGCGTGAATTAACATAAACTTTCAACAAAATGAGTACCACTCAATATTTTTTTAATTACACAAATAGGTATTAGTATTTTCAAGTTTTCGAGGATCGTGTTAGTGAGCTCGCGCCGGCGTGGTTGAGGGTTATCGACCTAGCCATGTTTTCAACCCGGAAGACTTCAAAACCAGTAGTTGCGCAGCTACAAATCGAGGGTAGAAGCACTGGAGCAACGGGCCATAACATCTGGCCTAGTTCACCTGAACTGTCTGGTTATACTCCAGAGAGGCCTGTCGATATCGATGTAGAGGCGCGATGGTCCCGGGAGGACACCGGACGACAAAGATAAGCTACAGGAAGCATATGCCGTCTGACCACAGATTCAGCATTATTTAAACAACCAATAAGAGCTACACAAAATATAAATATTGCTCGTGTCACATAAAGTCTCGTGTAAATACTCGTAATCTTCCAACAAATATTTCGTTTTAAATTTTGTTTTTGCTTTATTGATTGTGAAACATTTAGTTTCGTTACTTACAAACTATAAACTGCGTAGTCTCACAATTTTGGGTCGTAACATGTACTTAAAAATTGCTTGTCATTTGTGCCTAAACAGGTAATAATATATTTTAACAAAAATGCATCAAACGATGTAAATATTAATCGTAATTTTAATACGCTTAGGTATCTTATTATTGTGAACATAATTATGAGTGACGGTTTTTTATAATGAGTAAAACATTGTCCATTGTTAGTCAGGTAACAATTAATTTTAATTTATTATTAAGTAACTTTTTTGGGGATAGGCAAATAATAACGTAACAGTAGTCTGTGGATTTTCAATAACATTTCCAAAACCGATCAAGAGTTCTCTAAGTAACCAATTTAATTGCCATCACCTATTGTGTATGAAGCTTATGAACTACTAACTCAGTTTTCTATTACTATTATTCCGGGTTTTCTCCCGCGTTAAATTTGAATCATCTCGCTTTGTGTTATTTTTTGAGATAGCACTACGTTCATGCTTACTACCGCTGCTATGGACGTGGACAGTCTTAGAGAATTTTTCTAATTAGACCCGTAGACAAACTCTTTAGATTTATAAAAATAGTAAAATTAGAACAAAAATGCGTGTGAATTCATATAAGTAGGTAGTCTTAAGCTTACTGGTTTACTGCCCGTCCCTTCTGATGTTTCGAAATTTCAGACTTGCTAATTATCAGAATAAAATATATTACTCCAGGATAATCTAGCTCTCTATCAGTGAAAAATTCAGGAGAGAATATCGATGAGCCATTTGCATGTTTATACATTGCCTAGACTGTTCGTCTTTTTTTAAAGAACTTTTATTTCATAACTACGAAAAAATTTGTTATTCTCTAGGTTGTGAGTATGAAACCTAGACCTACAAAAACAAGTAAAACAAAAATAGCCCAGTCAATTTAGCTGTTTTATGATCAAAAATGAACATTTCGATTACCACGCATTTTTTATTTTTGGATAAATAGTAAAAATATGCGCTGATTAAGAATTTCGATACCTGTTGTCTGTACAAGTGGGGCGTCATTTTTTTTTAACAATTTAATGAAAATAAAAGAATTTTTTAAATTTCATCTATTTACATCTTTTTTTTTTAGTTTTCAGAAAACCACTTTTTAATATCTATTATATTTAATAAGATATTAAAAAGCAGTTATTTGAAAAAAATAGATAATTATGTAGTTTTTTTAAGAATAAAAATGCGTGATAAGCCAAAATTTCGGTATTTTAGTTCCTTGACTGGGCTTAAACTTAAGAAGCTGATAAATCTGTTGGCGTGTATTAAAGAGATTATTTAATGAACTACTAGCTAGCCGGCTACACGTTACTGTGGCTAAGTAATTTGTAATAAAAAATATTTTGACTACGTACGTATTTTAATACGTAAATTTCATTATTTGTTTTTTTATTTTACATGTAGATATAAATATATTTACTGAACCCGAGAATTTAAGTTGGTTAAGAAACGAGAGGTATAAATAAACCGTGAAACCTTAAAGGATCATCACATATTGTTACAATTCCGTAAAATGTTTATACCTGGACTGTTTATTCTTAGTGTTTTTTTTTGTTTTCAAAATGTTTCGTGTAAGTTTCCTAACAATTTTTTTTGGTTATGTTTTTAAAAGGTTTTATTTAGCTTGACCTGTTCGTTTTTTGTTTGGGTCAACTTTGACAAATGAAATTTTACCCTCTTCCTGTTGACAGATTGGTCTGATATTTAGCACACATCTTTGGTTCTAATGACAATACAATTTAATATATTCAATATCATTGTAAATCTATGGCCACCGCTACAAAATGGTGGATTACATATTTTTGTACCACCCCTCAATATGAGTATCAAATGAAAGGGCTTGACAAGTACAATACTGTATACTATAACTTCATTTCAAATCCAAGATGGCGGCCGTTACAAAATGCACAAAAACGAATTTTGATAATATTCCATCGCTAACATAAAGTTTACAATTTATTCGTGGAACTAGGTACACGGTTTTATAACATTTTAAAATGATGCTTTTTATGCAACCTCATTAGAACATTATATTTATTTTGTGTTTTTTTGTGTAGTAAATTATATATAAACAGACAAAAACTGAACAGATAAGAACCATGTTCTTCTATGTTTGTCAACCGATTTTCATTACTTTATTTGTTTAGTAGCTATTGACGAGACCTATAGTCGGCTGATCAGCCCATAGCCCTCCACTGCTGGACTGTGAGTGTCCACGTTTCGGCACGTTTAATGTTCTGGTTTTTATGGATTGTAGGATCGGTGACTTGAATATATGACGTAGCTTACCAAAGACCAGCAAAGACTAATCCTTCTATCGACCTGCCGATCGCAGTTGTGCCGGCCGAGTTGGATAGTTTGACCAAGGTAGGCGTATTCTAGTACAACCTCGAGAGTAGCGCCATTTATGACCACGGGACTTGACTTGAAAAAAATTAAATAAGATTTAACATTGGGAGAGGCCTATATCCAGCAGTGGACGGGCTGATTGATTAATTGGGCGAACACTAGTCACTATAATTGGCGAATCTCAATAATCAGGCCTCTTTAAAATTGTGGCGTAAAATAACAAAATGAATTTTAATCGTTAAAAAATAGGGTCTAATGCTTCAAATCATTTTATTGAAAACAGCTTCGTTAGTTTTTTGTTATCACAATAAACTTATAAATAAAAATTATCTATATCTTCAGGTGCCAAGAAACTCTTATGTAACTTTGAAGACTCCGACTGCCTCACAAATATTGCGAGAAAGACGTATGATGATACCGTAAGCGGTTGTCTCAAAGATGTTCCATCTTCGGACCCTTTAAATGTAGATGTGATTGAAGGAAGTCTGCCAGCGATGACATACTCTCTACACAACGTCACTTTCTCTGGACTCGGAAACTGTAGTCCAGAACTTGTGAAGTAAGATATTTGTTACAATTCTTATTTATTTATTGGCTATCGCACAAATTAATAACTATGCCAGTATTGCAAGGTTCCCTGTGCAGTAATTATCTGTGCTCAACATATTAATAAGGTCACACATATATATTTTGTACGTCCACATTTGATCAAATACTCAACCAAATACCTCAACGTATTATCTCCTCTGGGTGCGAGCAGCAAAATATGATAAGAATACCAATTTAGACGGAATATTGGCTAATAAGAATTTTCAGGAGACTCACCCAATTCCTCTTCCGATATTGTGCAGTGTTACGTGATTGTAAAGCCCTGTGGGTTCCGGCCAGTGATCCTTACTTTTTGAGGCTTGGTCTTCAACAACCTTTCGTCCAAAATGAAGTTCCCTTGGCACTGTATCATACACTGTTTATTTATTAATTATTTAAAAGAAATGCGGTTTAATTAGAGAAGCATGCCCAGGGAGTCCGAGACTGGTTTTAGAACCATCTAAATGAGGCTTATCGTTGAATCGGCCACTTAGCGCGGCGTATTGGTAATATCTCATCTTTAACTAGGTAATCAAAATGAGGGTTCAATTTGGAATTAATAGATGACGCTAACAAAGCGGAAACGATGCGAAATAAAGCGGAACCTAACGCAAAATATCAAACATATTGATAAACTTAAACGTAAAGTATTTAAATATTATTAACTATATGTGTAACTATATTAAGTATCTCAATATTATTAAGAGCGTCAGTACAGCCTATTGCGTTGGAAGCGGACAGAGCTTCACAACTGGACCTTTAAGAAATTTAATTTCAATAATACCGAGGGGCTAGTTGAGTGGTAGCACATCGTTCTAATGTTTAAGCACGACCAAATCTACTTGGATGTTAGTAACATTTTTATGCCACTTCTGTCTTTGCTGAAGCGTATGGAAATAATCAAAGCGCCACCTTTTCCAGTAACTTTTTAACTAACTGTCTAGCAACCTTTTTTTTACCAATATCGATATTCGCGCCGATTTCGTAAGCGAGTAAATATTTTAATTAAAAATGCGCGGGATTAAAAATATCAGGCTGAAATTCGTCGAAAAACTCTTCGTAAGAGAGCAGCTGTTGGTTAATAACGCGGTATAAATGAGAACACATTTAATGTTGGTTTCCCACAATTCACCGAAGTGCGGCGCGAGAAGAAGGAATAGTGTTGAAAATGATTCTACTGAGATCAGAAGTAATTTTTTTGTGTATTTTGATAACAGAATTGGCAACATATATTTCTCACCGATGCGGGTGGATCGAAAAGATCCACAACAAAGCGATTGTCGAGTTCAAGAAATCGAAAATATCCATTATGGGGCAATGGTCATTATAAGCGGTGTGAACATGTCGTCTGAGAGTAGACAGCAGCACTGCTGCTCACAACTTTAATCGAGCGAGGAATGTGATTTTAGATGGTGCAACCTTAGACATCGAACAGACCATAATAAGCGTCAGAGTGGGTCATTTGAATCGGGTAAGAGAGAAAGATGGTCATTGAAACTCATCGGCCAAACTGGCTTAGGTAAAAGTCGACATCCTGACATACAACTACGAAGATGTTGTAAAGAAAATTGTAAGTCCACTGAATAAAAAGGAGTTTATTCTATTAGAGACATGTAGTGATTTGTCTTGAAGTATCAGGAAATGCTTCCAATAATTTAAAATGTCTCGTTTTTTATTTTATTAATGATGATTGTACTCTTGTCTCGTTGATTAGTCTTTAAGCATTTTTTGTTAGTTTTTTATTCATGCTTTAAAGTTGTCGATTAGTCTTTAACCATTAATTTTAATATTTTAAATATTCTAGGTATTTTATATTTTAAATATGATGCTTAGACTAATTAAAGTTTAATTTTTTTTTTAATTAAGCGTCTTTAAGCTTTGTTTTTGTAATAAAAAAATAAAACAATTTATCCTGTCATTATACATTAAGCTCTATATATTTGTTTAAAATTCATTATTAAATTATTCTAACACTGAATATCCTTTATCCCACAATAGGGGCCGGGTGAATATTTCAGATTTTAACGGGTATTTTATATTTCCGGGCTGATATTAATGTGAAAGTTTAGCAATACGAAGACAAGTTTGGTGGCTTATCCCAAATCCTTTTTTTTTGCAGAAACTCTGAATATTACAAATATCAATTAAATTATGAAAGGCCATGTAGATAATAACATGTACTAATGTATATTTAACTTCAATAATATTTTTTCAAAGTATATTTCTCATTTTTAAATTGATGAGTTCCCTCATCAAAGTCATCAAAGTTTGTCATATCTAAACTCAAAGTTTTGGCGATATTTATGCAACTTGCTACCACGTCGAACTTTATAGTACTGTAATCGTCCCGCTTCGACACATAGAGCCGATCAGTAGCCGCCGGTCAGGCCAGCCGGGGTCTGCGAAAGGCGGATGCTGTCACTGCACAGTATTTTTACGTCAGATAACGGCTTATTTGTAAGTAGTCTAAGCAAGACTAAATTTGGTGCATTGAACACAAACTTATAAAATTTGGTGCCTTGTCTTCTAGGGTTGTCCTTAAGGTTTCAGAGTATTCATTTAATCTATAATCTGTTTCTGGTTCTTATTCAAATAGTGACCTTATTATGGTCGTAAATTAATACACGTAGTTTTAAAGTCAAAAAACGTTTTTTTTTTTAGTTTTGGTGGAATGATTTAAGCCACCAAAATTGAAATTATGCCACCAAGACATACCTAACAAGAAAAACTATTACTAATTTTAACGGTATTTCAATAGTATCTAAAAAAGTTCGGACTCGTATGACTCATTTTATTAATTACTGATTTTTAACCCGCAGCTTCAACCGCAAATATTTTCTCCCGGTAGCTTGTATCCTTATCCAGGCTTTCAAAAATCTCTGTACCAAATTTCAACCAAATCGGTTCAGCAGTTATAGAGATTACCCCATAAAAACTACTACTGACTACTTACAGATTTAGTTTGCTATATATTTTTTTGTCTAAATTAATAAAAAATTTAGTAAAATGTACCAAATTAAAAAAAAAGCAAACTAGAGAAGAAAGATTAAAAAAAGCATTGAGGAAAAGAAAAGAAGGAAGATCACCAATAACGGGCTGAATTATTAGGTAAAACAGAAAAAGAAAGAAATTGTATAAAGAAACAACAAAAGATAATTGTTTACGTATTTATTTAAATGAATGACCTGCTACCTACCCAACGTGTGCAAATTCAAAGCAGAAAAAAATATTTCATAAAGAATATCATGAAATAAAAAAAACTTTAAATCTTCTTAAAGATTTGGATTCTCGTGTTACTTTACCGAACATTGCAAGTGCTGGACCCGATGGTGACTATATCGGTGATTCTTCTGCTACTAGATTATTATTATTTAATGAGAAAAATCCGCATCCAAACTACAATGGTGTTACACGTATATCAAGGAACTGTCGCAATTGTAGAAGAACTGTAGAAGGAAGATATCAGACGAGATTTGCGCAAGGATCCGGACCCTGCGCTATGAAATCTCGTCTGATATCTCTGGAACCATTACGTTCTTGTACCAATAATGCTGAAATAGTAATTAGGCCTGAGAGTCCTCTTCCGAGTTCCTCACTTAATTTCCAAACGAGTCCGCCCCTTCAGTTTCCTCCAACTACTCCACTAACTTTGCCATGTGTTAGCAGTATCGCTAATAGTTCAAGTTTAACTTGTACCATATATTCATGTACGTTAAAAATTACGTTAGTTAAGTAATTACCAAATAACAAAGCCGAAGATATAACGACACGGTAAAGCATAATATTAGAATTAAAAGAAGAAAAACTACTTACAGAAAAAAACTTCAAAGATTTGAAATTACGTCAAATGCTTAACAAACACGGGATTCTAAAAAAAGAATATTTAAATAAGTTTAAGTGTATGTAATACCTATTTCGTGATCGCCTTAATTTCTATATAAATACATGATAAAATTACTTGAAATTAAATAAGACGTAAAAATTTAAGCGAATCACCTGTCTTCGCAAAGTTTAGACATAATTTTTTTTTAAGAAACTTGTTGAAAACGTAATTGTAGCTGTCAAATAAAAAAAAAGTGCAACAGAAAGTAAGGTCATAAAGGAGGAACTAATCCTTCAAAAGTGAGCCATTACTGTAGCTAAAATAATTATGATCCAAAAAGTTGGACTCGTATTAGAAAAGACGTTGTGATTCCACACATGCAAACATAAACTCACGTCTTTCTCCTTCTCCTCACGTCCTTTAGACGGAGACAACATTTCGCTACTTGCTTCTACCTTTACAAACTACTTAAATTTTTCATACAAGCCTTCCAGTTTCGGTTACTCTAACCTGCCCTTTCTTCAGAACATCACCAATTTCATCAGGGTACTTTCTGTGTGGTTTACTTCAACTGGCATCACCACTTTCGCTTTCCTTATGTCATTCGTACCGAAGTCATTCTTTCTACGTACCCAAACCACATAAACATACTACTAAATACTTATATTATATTAATACATACATATTATGATAAATTAGAAAGAAACATTTATTTTGCACTCATACAAAGGCACAAGACATTCAAGGAAGAGTGTTACAATATATGTAAAAAAAATGGCACCTCTGCATGAGCCAAAAATGGTCATTAGCTCAGCATTGTGCTACTTCATGAGAAGCAGCGCTGGTATTATGCTAACACCTAGAATGATATTCACCGACAGTGAGCCACCATGATTGCTGAATTTGTGTACATAATAATATTTATGAACATATGCAATGTATTTAATAAATGTGCTACATAAAAAAAAACATTAAAAAATGTATAAAGTTCTCCTCCCTCACTACTGTAATGCACGGATATGTAACGTTACATTACAGGCGAATGCTGGCCACAAAAGCAACTGAAAAGTCGAAATTATCACAATTAATTCTAATATCTTATTTCCTTGATTCCAGATTTAATAAAAATAACTTCACCGTTGTTTACAACATCGTATGCAAACGTTTAGTGTCAGAAGGTCAATATGACGTTCAGGGATACATTGGTTCCATATTTTTCAAGGGAAAGGGTGGTTTTAAAAAGATATATTGTAAGTCCTTTTTACTTTTATAGTAGCGAACTCGCTTAGCTATCGTTTAAAAAGTATCACTTAATATAAAATCCTGCTGTTTATGACTATTCATTTACTTTTAATTTAAAATAGTTCTGATAATTACACGTTGGCCCTATTTTCTAATATCCTCCTTATTCAATGGGACCTTAAAAGATAATTGAGAAATATATACATATTCAATTTTGTTTTTTTATTTCAGATGACTATGTTTTCCTGTTTACTCTAGAATGCGATCACTACTTTGACAAAAATGAAAAATTACACATTCACATCAAAAACCATAGTTTTGACATAGAACCAAGAGGAAAAGTAATATATAATTTTAAAAACCTTTATAAGGGTGATAGTGAAAAATGTAAGTTATGTAACATCAATAACAGAGTAGTTGTTAAATAATCCTAATACAAATATTTGTGACCAATGATTTCTTGTAAAAATAGATAACAAAATATTCATAATGAGATATTTATTAAATAATGCCATTTGACAGATAATACAAAAAATAGGCATTTGGTATTCGATTCGTATCACTTTCGGAGCCTGAACCCGAAGTATAGCAAAGTAACTTGGGGATGAACTCAGATGCCTCTTGTAAAACTGTAGAAAAGCCCAAGACGAAATTGTTCGAGCGAGGACCTCCCCTCCCGTACCAAAACGAGGACTCTTCAATATTTGGGCGATGGTTAAGATTTACGGAGGTGTCCAGGATTTCCTTACTATGTGACTATCTCCGGCAATTCAACCCGGTTTGATTTTGTTAGTAGTAGTTAGTCGTAATCTGTATTTAGAAACGGGCATTAACGAATTCATTTTAAATGACAAAATTTTATTCTTTAAATTTGCAAAAATATTATTTAAAAGCAACGGTGGCATTTGAATTTCAAATTTTACATTTTCTAACGAGTTAGCCCGTGATAAAAAATTTGTTTATATTGTTACGTCAATCACACTGCTAATAAGCAAAACAGTTTTTTTTTATTAAATGTACTAGAATTAATATTTTCATGTAGTGAAACAAAAATTTTACCTCGCAATCGGTTTTTAAAAGAAAATGCATTCTCTTGTCAGGTATACATTGAGTTGCTGAAAACATGATTGGGCACTTTAATTTGATCATCGGATTAGTTAACACTGCTTTTTTCTTGGATTAACGTTTCAGATAATCTAATCGATTTGAGATCACTGTTAACTTGACAGCTCTGTTAGTTGAATTATATTTTGATCAGCCTTTCAGAAACCGGATGTCAGACTCCTAAACTAGGTACAATTATTGGTGTCTGTAATTGCGCCGCAACTGTAATTAAACGATTTTGTCTTCGTAGTATGAAAGGTTTAACAAATAGGATTGATGTTTTGTTTAAATGACAGTAATATTTTGAGAACCTTTTTTTTTCAGCTGTTGCCTCGTATAACTTCACAAATGAAAATTGTGAACTAATTGATAAAGTTGGTCGAGGTCCAGCAATGAAGCAGTTAATGAAATTCTACATAAATAACGTAAACACATATCTGAAAGTAGTTCCTATTGAAAATATATTAGCCCACGAAATTTAAGAAAAATATATTATCAAATTAAAGCAATATAATTTGTGTTGGTTTCTTAATTTCGAATCTTCTTCATCTTTATTAAACACATATCAATGTACATAATACCCTTTTTCGCGTTTTTCATTTCTAATCTATCCCAGAAATTATGCACTAAAAGTCGTACAAAATGGTTTCTAATTCAGCCAACAGCGAAAGTTGATAGGCAATGTTATTGACCTCTATGGCACCACGGTAGTACAATCTATTGCAACTTGGGTCGAGGGTTCGATTCCCACTCCGGGTCTAGCAAAAAAAACTATAAGGAAATTAGAGTATTTAGAAATAAATTAAATCTAGTAATTCGCTCTTCACTCATCCTTTAATATGCCCCAGCCATCGCAGTATTATTTTCTCAATTCTTGTCACTATGTCTTATTTCAACCCACACCGTTTTCTTAACTCATTATTTTCCCTCTATCTATATCGTACAATACAAATGCTTCATAGAGAACGCATTTCCATTCCATTAATTTTACTTTCGTGTTTCTCCTGCCATATCCAACTCTCCCTTGTAAACCATCAGACGTGCGTTCTGTTTTTTTCAAAAAAAAGTGAAGGACACCTTTTTGGACTCTTCTTTCAATGTCCTCATCATGCTTTCCATCCCTTGTAAACATATTTATGTACTTTCAAGATAAATAAACTCATTTACTTGTTCAACTCTTTCATTTCAAACCTGGGCTGCATGGATGGACGGACCTAGTGTTGTGGGTTCAAATCCCACACGAGACATAAATTTGTGTGATCCACAAATAGTTGTCCCGAGTCTGGGTGTTTTTGTATCCGTAGTTTGATTGTTTGAATGTTTGTGAACCCTCCCGCGACACAGGAATATTTCTAATGCGGGAGTTGTCTTTAAAAAAACCTTATATAGAAAAAATCGTATTGTTTGCATTTACTTTCATACTTTTCGTTGCAAGCTCATCATTCATGATTGTTATCATGTCCTACAGATTCACTTGACACGTGACTCGCTCATATGCAATCCGCATTCGTGATCTTCAAGTTTAGATAAACAGCTATTCATAAATAAATTGAACGACCATGGAGACCCAACAGTCTTACCTGCTCAGAAAGATCAATGCCAACGCCCGAAATGCCCCTCTCATCAACAGATTCTAAAGACCATATAGGCGTGAGAGATCCGTGCGTTGACATGCTCTTTCAATGCAATGGCTCTTAGTTCTTCAATAGTTCGATCAAATAGGCATAGTTTGGTCGGTCGATTTTTAAACGCCAAATGCGTACTATACAGCTTCATTGACAGACGATCAAACTACTGACTGTAATGACTTTTATTGTTTATATCGAGACTTGTCATCTAGCTAGATATTCACAAATAAAGTATTATCAAATCAACTCCGAAATATCAGAGCAGTCATATATGCATAATAGAAAACAGAACGAATCAAGTATCTTCTTTTTTTTTAAATGAACACAATTAAACTATAAAATGACAACCGAAGCTCAATGGCGACACAAAACCGTCAAGCAGCATCTCAACTACATCGAAAATGCCACTGGTTGGAGTATTCGTTGTGGCATACTTTGTTATCACAATGTTTTATGTAAGTTTAGTTTCACATATTTATTTTATTATCTCATTTAGTGATCACATTTCAACCACAAACTCAGCCATTCTACACAACATAGTCTACGACAACACCGAGGGTGTCCACGCACGATGCGCGGGTGCAGGCGCACAGGGAGCGGGCTCCCTACTACACTCACTTACTCTGGTGGCAGTGACCAAAATGCTCGCCTACCATAATAATATATACACATATACCGAATTATAAAGATAGTAAAGATACTTACTCATTACACGTATCAAGTATAACCATGTTTTATTCTTGACCATAATCGCCTTTACCCTTAGGCCCCTCTCATCAGCAGGTACTTCTGACCATACAGCGGTGAGAGTTCTGCGCGTTGATATACCCTTTCCTTTTCTTTTCATCTCATTCATGCACAAAATATCAATCATTTTTGTTTTAATCATCTCACATACTTACTCGATTTTCTCACGCACCTCTCCTTTAACATTCAATGTGGCAAAAAAGCATTCCGCCACTCCCTTCCCGCCCCGGAAAAATGGGTTTTGGCGTGGCCCATGGCGAACGACATCGCCACCTGTTGGCAAGTTTATGAAGAATACGAAAGACTGCCCATTCCTGGCATGCCTTATTTGGGGAAGTAGGAAAAGAATAACTACGAGTTTAAAATTGGGATTGGAGATATATACTGTAGGACAGGAGACAACAGGAGCAGGAGTCCGGGGGCGTGTACCTGTAACCACCGTTGATTTTAATCGACAAATTGCGTATACTACCAAACACCTTCATAATGATTGCCACAACTATCAAACTATCGGCCGATATACACCAATGCTTAGTGGCTCATCTTGTTAGATATTCACACAATAAAGCATTATGCAAATCAACTCTAAAATCTCAGAGTAGTCATACATGCGTAATAGAAAACACGAAGAATCGAGTATCTACTTTTTAGGATTCCGTTCCTCAAACGGAAAAAATTACTTATAAGATCACTTTGTTGTCCGTCTGTCTGTCAAGACCATTTTTCTCAGAAACCCGTTGACGCATCAAGTTGAAATTAATGCAAAATATGTATGTCTGCGGTCCCTTGTAGCTGGAAAAAAAATCAAGCTTCTATATCAACGCAATCAAAAAATACGGCCATTTAAGCCTTAGATTTCACCAAATTTTAATTCGGAGGTAAATCAAAACCTATTGAGTACTTCCCATTGACATAGAATCATCAAGTTTGGTAAAAAGCAGGTCTCACAGCAAAAGTAAAGCATAAAATCCGAAAGTCGCTAATTTGTTGATATTTCTGTATGTGTGTCTGTCAAGACTCTTTCCTCAGGAAATCGAGGAGGCATTAAGTTAAAATTAACCTGAAATAATTATGTCAGCGGTCCCTTGAAGCTGTAAACAAATCAAGATTCTAAATTAACTCAATCAAAAGATATGGCCATTAAGTCTAGATTTTAACTAATTTGAACATTTCGCAGGTAAATCAAACTTATATTTTGCGATTGGAAAGTTGACTTTGTTGTGAATCGATGTACGGGAGAGTATTTTTAGAACTGCAGACAAACTTAGTCTTTCGAAAAAGACGGGCAAACATCTTCGGGAACTGATTCACCAGGTGGAATTACTATCTACATACAAGTTTGTTTTCTTTACGGATCCCCCGCCTCGGTGCGTGAATCAGACTCGCACTTGTCCGGTTTTTTTTAATTAAACACAATAAGAACCTATAAATTGACAGCTGAAGCTTAATTTTGACTCAAAACCTTCCAACAGCATCTCAACAACATCGAAAATGAAACTGATTAAAGTATTTGTTGTATTAATATTTTACTATCGCCATGTTTTATGTAAGTTTAGTTTCACATATTTATTTATTACCTGTTCTTATCATCTATTCTATCTTCAAATTTTGCTGGTCAACAGTATAAAAACAAACTTTTAAAGTTAGTGGACTTTAAACATTTGGTTTTATGTTTGACAGTAAAATTTGAACTGTCATTGTATAGACTTTCAGTAGAATGACAGATCAACATAATAATTTTATGTATATACTGGACTGACGTAGCTTTTTGCAGCCGTTTTCTCATATATTTTTTAATTTATATAAAAATTTAAGCTTTTTGAACTTCTACATCTAAACTTTAAGTACACCAAATCACATTATTTCGTGGCCGCTACTTGGTTGGTTGGCCACTATACTTGGTTGTTTTGATCTTATACTTAGTACATACAGACCGATCCAAGAGACCAATCATCCCCTAAACTCTCATGCGCGTGGATAATGCTCTTGCGCTCCACAGAGGAATCAAAATTGAGTTTAGGAGATGATTGACCCCTTGGATCGGTCTGTCTTCTTGTAAAAGGTTTTAAAATTGTTGTCTGGTACATATATAAAAATGGAGCATCAGAATTTACGTGAAGTTAAGGAATTATTTTGAGAGCTTTAAAACGTCTGCAAAGCAATACGGCTAACGGAAAGTGTCTGGGAGTATTGTCGACTTATTTTTAATGATATTGTCTAAAATATACGTGAAAATCAGCTTGGACAATTTACGTGAGGTAAGTAATGTTTTTATGTATCTTCATTACCTGCTACCTGGAAATTGGCCGTCTAACCAAGCTAGCAGGTAGGCATGCGATCATAGTACATACTAACACTATTCAATCGTCCACATTTCGTTCGTCAGAAAATACGTGACGTCTGGCGGCTCTGGGATCTTGCTCTATTACATTGCTTTTCAACATTTGCAAGAGCAGTATACAACTATGACTGCTTACACGAACGATGTTATAACGTATTATGAGTCTCTCTCGTTGTTCTAAGAATTAGGTATCTACATGTTTTATGAATTTAAGGACATAATTATTATCTCCTTTATTCATATTGATATTTTATACATATTAATTTAAAGGAAATTTAATTTTAAAACACATTTATAAAAATAGTGTCGTGTCGAGGAGAACTGCCTTTTGCATAAGATCCTTGATCTATTATTATAACATACCATAATGCGACTATAAGAACATGTAATGCAGTATATTATTATATTGATTGACTTGTTGATCTGGTAGTAAGTGAGCCCTCCTAGGCACTCCTAGGACAAATAATTATGTGATGAGCATTTGTTCTGTGTCTGGGTATAATTTAGTTATAATATTTATGTATTTAGAAATAAAGAAGTATGTTTATTAGCAATCGGGCTAGAGGCTCTGCCTAGTTTGGGATCAGATGGTCGTCGGGGAGGTGTGGCAAGTTATTATTATTATATACTAGCTTTTGCCTGCGGTTTCGCTCGCGGTAATGTATGTTTTGTCAATCAACTCACTATCTCTCATGCACTTTTTTTTCTGAATGAAAACTGATACCCCTTGTCCTTTTCTGAATCCGGTGAGGACACGCGTAAAATCGTAACAAACAAACTCTCTTTAACATTTTTTCATTAGCATTAATTTGCACAAATTATTCTGAATGACGCATTTTGACAACATCTTTTTTTCATTAAAACAATAGAATAAAGAAATAAAACTAAATAATTTGAGATATAATAGGGAATTTGTAAGTATTATTATGCTAATTTATTTTAATAATAAAATTATGTAAAATACATCCTTGAGCTGGACTGAACCGGTCACTCACTCGTACACTTTTCAGTACCTATTGATTCCAGAAGCTTGAGCAATGAATACATTTATTATATACTAGCAACCCGCCTCGGTTTCGCACGGGTAGCAGAAACATCTTCAACAATCATCATCAGATTTCAATCAATTTACACAAAACCTTAACAAATCATATACCTAAACCTTCCTCGTGAATCGCTCTATCTATTGGTGAAACCGCATGAAAATCCGTTCAATAGTTTTTGAGTTTATTGCAAACAGACAGACAGACAGACGTGGAGTTGACTATGTTTTGTAATATGTAGTGATACAGTGATTAAACTAACTTATTAAATATAACCAGTTTGGTAAATTAATTAATTCAATTGAATTAATTAATTACAATCGGTGGTTGATAAGTTGATCAACTTTTATACTATCTAGCATTTGTCGACTAAAGCAAGGCATTCGACTCGTTAATACATACAAACATCTGGGAGGCGTTAAAAGAACAAGGGATAGAAGAAAAATATATAAGATTGATTAGAAATGTATACAAAAATAGCTTGGCGTGCATTCAGCTAGAAAAGAAAGGAGATCTATTTAAGATACAAAAAGGAGTAAGACAAGGAGATCCTCTCTCTCCAATACTTTTCTCCGCTGTTTTGGAAATGATCTTCAGAAACTTGGAGTGGGAAAATCTGGGTTTAAGTATAGACGGCTGCACACTAACACACTTAAGATTTGCAGATGATATTTTGCTATTCGCAAAAACGCCAGGTTACCTAAACAGAATGTTAATCGAACTTGCATCTGAGACTGAAAAAGTAGGACTAAAATTAAATCCCGAAAAAACAAAAGTAATGACCAATGGACATAAAAGCAGCATAAATGTAGGCGAGTCACAAATTAGTTATGTTGAAGAATATATATACCTCGGACAGATCATATCACCTAAAGATAATATAAAAAAAGAAATCGAAAGAAGGATAGCAAACAGTTGGAGAAGGTATTGGGGCCTAAGGGAAGTAATGAATGATAAAAAATTACATATTACAATTAAAAGCAAATTATTAAATGTCTGCATCTTACCAATTTTAATATATGGAAGTCAAACATGGGCTATAACAAAAAACACAACCAATAAAATTGCTATTTGCCAACGAGCAATGGAGGGAAGTATGCTGGTAGTAAAGAGGGGGGAAAGAATAAGAAACATCAACATTAGGAAAAATATATATAATTAAATAAAAAGGCTAAAATGGAAGTGGTCGAGACACATGATCAGAGGAAAGGACAAGTGGAGCAAAAAAGTTACACAATGGTACCCAAGGGAAGGTAAAAGGAAAAGAGGTAGACAACAAAAAAGATGGGACGATGATATCAGGCAGGTTGCAGGCATAACATGGAGTAGAGTGGCTAGGGAGAGACCAGAATGGAGCAGGTTGGAGGAGGCCTTTGCCAACTGGCAAACGAACTTACAGAAAGTAAAGAAGCACCAAATACACGATTAATTTTAATTATGTAAAAAATAGTATATATAAAACAGTGCAGCAATGTAAGAAACGTAATTGTATCTAATATCCAGAAGCCTTTATTATTATTCTCTTTATTAACATATATAAAACATATAAATTACATTTTTAAATACATTATTATAAAAAAAAAATATATTTAAAAATATAAAAAATAGTGTCCCACCGGTATCGAGTACAGGGACCAAGCTATCGGTGGTTAGGGTTCCAGAGATAGAAACCTCCTCACAATACGTGCCGTGTCAAGAATGACTGCCTTCTGCATTAGGCCCTTAATCCAGCTGCCTAACGTGAGCCTCTGAAGGTGTTGATCGAGGCTCTTTGCAATCAACCCATGGGCTGATATGACTATCGGCACAATGATTGCCGAATCCACATCCCACATGTCGACCACCTCATGGGCCAAATCCAAATACTTCATTTGTTTTTCTTTTTCAGCCCTTAAGAGATTGTCGTCATGGGGAATGGTGATATCTACAATCATTGCTCGGCGCTCTAATCGGTCTATTACCACTATATCAGGTTTATTGGCAACAATAGTCCTGTCAGTGATAATAGACCGATCCCAGTACAATGTTACACGACCATTTTCAAGAACTGGGTCGGGCACATATCTGTAGTACGGTAATTCCATAGTCACAAGGTTATATTTAAGAGCAAGTTGCTGATGGACTATCCTGGCCACTTGGTTATGTCTGTGCAAGTACTCGCCGTTGGCAAGACGAGAACAACCGGAAATTATATGCCTGAGGCTTTCTCCGGGACGATGACATGCCCGACAAATGTCAATCGTGCCATCCTTCAGGATATGTTTCCGATAGTTGTTCGTCATAACAACTTCATCAGTAATTGCACAGATAAAACCTTCAGTTTCTCCAAAGAGGTCACCGAAACGTAGCCAGGACACAGATGATAATAGATCTACTTCGGGCCCATTTAAGGCCCGATAAAAACGTCCATGCAGCTCTTTGCTCTTCCATACTTCCCTGCGATCTGTAATATTGAGTACTGCAGGTTTGCGCCAGTTCTCTCTACCTAAAGCAAGCGGGGTGAGTCCGTTGTCAACTGCCACAACATCCCGATGCACCTCCACGTTAACAGAGAGGAAGTAATCTCTGAGATTGCATACCTCGCGGTTATGTAGTGTCTTGGCAT
Source organism: Euplagia quadripunctaria (assembly GCA_963859945.1). Lineage (NCBI taxonomy): Eukaryota > Metazoa > Arthropoda > Insecta > Lepidoptera > Erebidae > Euplagia > Euplagia quadripunctaria. Next base: position 17,463,974 of record OY982569.1, on the reverse strand, counting down.
TTAAAAAACCACGACCCCCACATTTCCGCGGGATATACAATCTCATTACCGATGAACGTGGATGGTGCATTCGGTACGCGGTTAGCAATGTACGGACTCTTCTATCCAGGGCATCAAGTTCCGTCTGAGTCCATCTAAGTATGCCAAAGGAGTAGGTTAGGACTGGTATGACCCAATCATTATAGGCCCGCACCTTATTACCGCCTGACAAAAGACTTTTTAATACTTTTTTCAGGTGGCCAAAGAAGCGTTCCTGTAACGATTGCTTCATAGTCAATTCCTTTAAACCTAACGCCTGTGACATTCCTAGATACTTGTAAGTTTCGTTTGCGGAAAGACGTCTAAGGTGTGTAGAATCTGAGAGTTCCATGCCTTCAGATTCCACAATCTTGCCTCTTTTTACATGCATGACTGCACATTTATCCACACCAAATTCCATCCTGATACATTTACTAAAGTTTTCAGTTACCTCTAGTAATTTTATCAGTTGGAAATTGCTGCAGGCAAAGAGTTTCAAATCATCCATGAAAAGGAGGTGGGATATAACCTGACCTCCTCTCCGCAAACGATAGCCTAGTCCTGAACCCTCCAACATAGTGCTGAGAGGATTCAAAGCCAGGCAGAACCACAAGGGACTCAAACTGTCACCCTGAAATATACCCCGCTTGATCTTTATATACTCGCCGTCACCCTGAGATTGTCGACATCCTGGATAGCAAAGAACTGTTCTCCATTGCTGCATACATGCCTCCAAGAAAGTGCATAGAGTTGTATCAATCTTATACAACTCCATCACCTTCAGGAGTCACGTATGCGGCACAGAGTCATAGGCTTTCTTATAGTCTATCCAACATGTCGCCAGATCTTTTCGGTTACGGCGAACTTGTTGGTTAATGGTCGTGTCAATAATAAGGAGCTCTTTAGTGCCACGTGCCCCACTTCTACATCCATTCTGAGAGTAAGACATAACATAACACATTATTATTATTATTATTACAATCGGTGGTATTATTGCTAGTTGCGATTTCTTCCAGACAACCTTAAGAATGACAAATGTGATGGATTAGTGCATAGGGCAGTTTGCAGGTGTACAAACTCAGTTCAGTAGCTTATAGGTATATATATATATATATATTATGGATAATAATAATAATATTAAATGACCTAGTTTTGTGTTTTATACAACTAATTTAACAGTTAAGATCAAACATTGATATAATGATGATATTGATCCAAACCCAAAACGGAGCCAATCAGCATTGTAGTAGTTTCACGTCTATCAAGATACCTAGTCCTCAATGCATATAAAATATGATGTGGATCGATCGTTTAATATATAATAGAAAGAATTGTGCATATTTACGGGAATTAACACGATCACGAAATAGGTATTACAAACCTCTGAATTGCCTGACGTTTCGACCAGGTTGTACTGGCCGTGGTCACAGGCTGACTGAGTGATCGCGTTAATTCCCGTATATTATACATAATTATATCGTGGAACGCGAAAGTTTAATAGTTTGTAATAGAAAGAAATACATATATTTCTTTCTTTTACTACAGTGTTTAAATTAGGAATAATTTAAAACACAAACTTACTGCTTTTTAAATTTAAGATAGATGTGTTCCAGAACTAAAAATCAACGTTGGAGAACAAAGACCATAACGATTGCTACTATGCAGAGAGCAGTACTTATATACTGAATTTAACGGAATTCAGTATTTAAACTAATACTTACACAAAATACTAGAAACAGAAAACACATGAAAACTATGTTTCAGTGAACAATGAATTTAAAGAATATTTGTAATTTCAGGTAACAAGAAAGTCCTTTGTGATTTTGAAAACTCCAACTGCTTAACAACTGCTGTTAGGAAATCTTATTCTGAGTTTGTGAACCAGTATTTAGACGGCGTTCCATCTTCGGACCCTTTATTTATCGATCGGATTAATGCAGACGCGGAAACTTTAAAGCACACCAAATATAACGTAACCTTATCTGGAATGCGAAACTGTTATCCAGAACTTTTGAAGTAAGAGCTTTGGGAATAGTTACTTTTTAACACCTGAAACAACTAATACGACTAACTTTTTACAGAAGTTTATGCGTAGTAGGTCGGCAAATGTTACTGGAGACGTTTTTCAACTATAAATTTACTATTCGGTGTTTTAAAAAAAACACTAAATTAATGAATTATATTATTCCAATTACAAATTGCAAAAGCTAGAAGAAAGTAATACCCTTATGCTTATGTAAGTTGTAGCCCAAATGAACATTTAGAACTTAAACTTTTACACTTAAACGTAGCTTGCTATCTAAAAGCTCTAAAAAAAACACTCTGGAAGACTTTGTGCTAAAACATCAGACTAACTAAATTTATAAGCATAAAATGATGTTTATTTCTATTCCAGATTAAACATAAAAGAAAGTATAGGTTACTACACCATAATATGCAAACATTTGATTTTAGAAGGCCAGTATGAAGTGAAGGGTGAAATAGCGTCTAAGTCCTTGGAAGGAAAGGGTGATTTTAAACAAGACTTATGTAAGTACAACAGACACTATATTGTGTGCTAGTACTATGTACTAGTACCGATTATTTTAAAACCACAATCATACCAAAATTTTCTCTACTGAACTGAGTCAAAAATGTAAACTGTTTAGTGTAATTAAATTTATTAACACATTAGATGAAATAAATTGGAATGTGTTTTTTTTTCAGATGACTATGCTCTGTTTTTCACTTTTCATTATCAGGTAATCTTTGACAAGAACAAAAGGTTTATTGACGTTAAACAAATAACATTACACATTGACCCAAGAGGTAGAGTGGTATATAATTTCAAGAATTTAAATAATGACGGCAGTAAGTGTAAGTGATTTTTTTTTTAATTCTTTCAATATTTCAACAATATATTTACAAGTTTTGAATAATCAAAACTTGTAAATATATTGTTGAAATGTAGGGGTTTTTTCACTTAATGTGTTTTTTGAAAAAAACACGAAGGTTTATAATTGTTGTTGTTGTTGTTGTTGTGGGTAAGTATGTCCAGATCCATAACTCAGCAATAAACTTAACTAATAAGCAAAGTAACTATTTAACATTTAAAAATTTGGATACAAAATAAGCAAGACAAGTTTTTTTCTTATGAGATAACTGTGTGTGTGAGTAAGTAATGGTAAGTGACTACCACCGCCCATGGGCACCTGCAACTCAAGAGTCACAATTGCGTTGCCGGCCTTTAAGGTGGAAGTACGGGGAGTGGGGGAGAAGGGAGGAAGAGGGGAGAAGAAAGTAAAAGTAGATACAAGATAAATAAGACAAATAAAATAATATTGTTAATGGTAAAGTATTATTCAAAAAACAAGGTCTTAATTTTGATTTTAAATTGATCGGCGTAACAATATCTCGCAATTTAGAGCTGACTGCCGCGCCAGAGGTCGTGGGTTTAATTCCCACCCAGGACAAACAATTATGTGATAAGCATGCTCATTTGTTCTGTGTCTGGGTGTAATTTATCGATAATATGTATGTATTTAGAAATATATGTACAAGTATGTTTATCAGCAGTCTGTTTACCATAGTACAGGCTCTGCCTAGTTTCGGCTCAGACGGCCGTGTATGAGGTGTCTCTAGTTATTATTATTTCGCGCCTTATTTGACTCAGTTCGAAGTAACGCGTGATTAATAATATTTTTGGATACGCTCTGTATAGGAGATGGAAGCAAATCGTAAATGTATGCAAAGACTAGCTCTGTATTTTTTTTCATTATGTTTTAAACAATAGCAGGAATATAGTGGATTATACATCGAACTATGTCAAGTGGTTGCGGGTTCGATCCTAACTAAGTAAAACAACGCGGATACACTACTCTTTTTTTTTAAACCCGCTTGGGCCGTCACCCTACCGGGGTTTTCGGTGGGGCGTGTGTCGGAATCGAACGAAAAAAGCCACACGGTGTGCCGTACTGCGCCTAAGATAGGAGGGATCCGGGAACATCTTTTATTAAGACATCCGGACTTCTCCGCAAAAGCGCGGGCACCACGGGTAACAACCCTTCAATTAGGTGACATGCAGGCACACACGGACGCCACCTCCTCTCGGGGGACCACTACAGCGGGTAGAGAGGAAATCCCGTCCCGTCCACCCGCGGCCACGCTCAAGGTGGCATGAGGCGCTGGTAAGCGCGCCTCCGCCACCCGGTACGCCTGCGGCGAATTAGGTCCAAGTGGAGATAGTCCTCCCGGACCCATTCCTCCGCCTTCTTTTGCGAGATGACAGCCTCTGAGAAGGTCGCGACCGCGGTAAAATAACAAAAATACTAGTAACATGGGATCCATATTAATAATAGTCTTTTAAAATAATATTACTTTCTATTTATAATTAAGTAATGTAAACGTAAAGTTTAAATTAGGAGAGACGACCCCACATAAAGTGGAAATGACCGAGGAAGAATAAAACGAAGATTTACAATTTAGTAAACTTTCAGCTGACGCCGTCCATGAAATCACGAATAATGTATGGAAAATAGTGGAAGACACAGCCCAACCAACGACAATGGACAAACTTATGAAACTGTTTCTTGATAACCTAAAAATATATCTATCATTAGTTCCTATTGAACATGTACTCGGTATCGAAGTATAAATTATTAAACTTGTTGAAAGATTCAATAAGCATTTTATTTTCCTTTCACCATGTCTTTTTTATAGTAATATTTATTATTTTTATATCAATACTGAATTTAATATGTTGAGCATTGACAAAAATTATGTTTCAGAACGAGTGTCAAAAAAGCGAAGCTGTACTGTATGTTTGTGGGAAGTGTTCCGAGTTAAAATTTAGGGAATCCCTGATGGAATAGTTTATGACCGTATCTATTACTTAAGTTTAATAAAATTATATATTACGAATAACGGATATCCGGTAACATTTGTAGTATGTGACTGACTGGGTACCGCCTATCGGGTGTAAAAATGTGATCATGTTAACCTCAAGAGGTAAAATAATAAATTTTCTTCTAAATATACTACACTTCTATATTCACCATCTACATAAACCAATCCGTTTAAAACGAAAAAACGTTTAAAACCGTTGGTGTTGATGACTATGTTTTTTTTAATTATAACTATATTTTCTTGATTTTACCGAGGTAGGGATATGACGGAGTACCTTTAAACTGTGTAAAGACTTTTTTAAATGTGTGATATCCTGTTTGTTGTGTTTTCAAACGAATATAATATATAAGGAATAAATAAATAATCAATTGGTTTAGTTTCAAAATAAACTCACACTCGCACACTCGTTGACGTCGTCGCGACGACCTTGAAGACAATAACGTTGTCTCTTTCATGCGCAAGTAAAACGGACGGCATTGTGTTAACGATGTCTTCCAATCTAGTGTGTGTAATATAATATAATAAATAAGTATAGGTAGGTATACCTATACATACTTAAGTTGTAGTTGTGTTGTGTGTAGTAGGTAATGTAGGTAGGTACTTTCTATTGATTTTCTACAAACTAATTAAAACGAAACATAACGTCAGGTGACCAAAATTGCCCACAATGAAGTGTAAAACACAGTTCTTTTATTGTAGTAGGCCAGTTTTCAACGGTTTAAAACGATTTATTTGGGGTTTAAAACAACATTTAATTTAAAACGTTTTAATTCGGTTGTTTTACATGTATAGGTAAGACCATTTGCCCCTGTCCCTGACCCTGCCCTGTCCCTGTCCCTGTCCCTGTCCCTGTCCCCGCCCCTGCCCCTGCCCCTGCCCCTGTCCCTGTCCCTGCCCCTGCCCCTGCCACTGCTCCTGCTCCTGCTCCTGCCCCTGACTCTGCCCCTGCCCCTGCCCCTGCCGCTGCCGCTGCCGCTGCCCCTGCCACTGCCCTTGCCCCTGCCCCTGTCCCTGTCCCTGTCCCTGTCCCTGTCGCTGTCGCTGTCGCTGTCGCTGTCGCTGTCGCTGTCGCTGTCGCTGTCCCTGTCCCTGTGCCTGTCCCTGTCCCTGTCCCTGTCCCTGTCCCTGTCCCTGTCCCTGTCCCTGTCCCTGTCCCTGTCCCTGTCCCTGTCCCTGTCCCTGTCCCTGTCCCTGTCCCTGTCCCTGTCCCTGTCCCTGTCCCTGTCCCTGTCCCTGTCCCTGTCCCTGTCCCTGTCCCTGTCCCTGTCCCTGTCCCTGTCCCTGTCCCTGTCCCTGTCCCTGTCCCTGTCCCTGTCCCTGTCCCTGTCGCTGTCGCTGTCGCTGTCGCTGTCGCTGTCGCTGTCGCTGTCGCTGTCGCTGTCGCTGTCGCTGTCGCTGTCGCTGTCGCTGTCGCTGTCGCTGTCGCTGTCGCTGTCGCTGTCGCTGTCGCTGTCGCTGTCGCTGTCGCTGTCGCTGTCGCTGTCGCTGTCGCTGTCGCTGTCGCTGTCGCTGTCGCTGTCGCTGTCGCTGTCGCTGTCGCTGTCGCTGTCGCTGTCGCTGTCGCTGTCGCTGTCGCTGTCGCTGTCGCTGTCGCTGTCGCTGTCGCTGTCGCTGTCGCTGTCGCTGTCGCTGTCGCTGTCGCTGTCGCTGTCGCTGTCGCTGTCCCTGTCGCTGTCGCTGTCCCTGTCCCTGTCCCTGTCCCTGTCCCTGTCCCTGTCCCTGTCCCTGTCCCTGTCCCTGTCCCTGTCCCTGTCCCTGTCCCTGTCCCTGTCCCGGTCCCTGTCCCTGTCCCTGTCCCTGTCCCTGTCCCTGTCCCTGTCCCTGTCCCTGTCCCTGTCCCTGTCCCTGTCCCTGTCCCTGTCCCTGTCCCTGTCCCTGTCCCTGTCCCTGTCCCTGTCCCTGTCCCTGTCCCTGCATGTGTCCCCGAGTCCCGTGGTCGTAAATGGCGCTACTCCCGGGGGCACACTATCCAACTCGGCCGGCACAACTTCGATCGCGATTTGGCGGTCGATCCCATAATCCCTAAAAAACCGGGGTATTCAAAAAGTACGGCCTACCCGTAATTACATACGGAGCCGAAACGTGGACACTCACCGTTGGATTGGTCCACAGGTTTAAAGTCGCTTAGCTTGTGATGGAGCATGTGATGCTAGGTGTATCTGTAGCTGACGACTTGAAGAAGGTGGCTGGCAGCGGATAGATGCGGACTGCCCAACATCGAGATAGTTAGCGCTCCTTGGGGGAGGCCTTCATCCAGTAAGTAGTGGACGGCGTTGGACTGATGATGATATATTGCCTAATAAAAACATTCCCAGTAGCTCAAAGGTAGTGTTTAGCCTTAAGGAGCATAGTTGTGTGTGTCGCATTGTACTTTTATTGATTCTTGAAGAGTTTATTTAAAAAATTGAGATATTTTGTGTAGGGTAACTTTGAAAGTGTAGTTTTCCGGGTCTTTTATTATATACGAAAGGGATGGCATAAATGACAAATGATGAGTGATGAGTGATGAGTGATGAATGATTAATAATTAATGAGAACGTCACCGCTTCAATAATAAGCTTAGTGTTTTGTGTAGGTCACTAGAGATCCACGAGGGGGACGATCGTAATAGAATCTCGGGACTAGTACTACTGTGTTTAGAGACGTTTGTATGCATTATAAGTAGAAGTTAAAATCTCGTTCTACTTTAAAACTTACACAGTAACACACTTTTTGTAGGAAAGAGGAGACTTTGCTTTCAAATCTTGTTCGAGAGTACCGTTACATGCAAAACATTTATAATTTTGTGTACAAATTTAACTCGTTTACCGTACATCTTATGTGGAATATTAGGTCACTGTTTACAAACTCATCTTATTTTGTCCAAGAGTCTGTTGTGTTCAACATGTATCGTCACATAATATTTGTGTTTTGTGTTTTTGTGCGAGTGCAGCCATATATTAGTGAGTAATTTTATTTTGACTTTTAAAATGTCTTAATTCTTTTATTAACAATAGCATAACATGAAATGGATATTTCTTTCGCATATGGCAATTAAGTACAACTTATCGCACAAAGCCAAAGACTCATAAATCTTGGTACGTCAATGTTTAATGAATTTCTAATCAACTGACTCAAAGCACACTTATAAAACGAGTTTTTTGATTACCAACTATTTACATAAAATTAAAGCCTACTAATTGTTGTCTTAGTTAGATACTTAGCTCTCAGTTTAAGCAAAGTACTTTCTTATTGCATTAAAACTATTTTCAGTTCTGATCACATATCTGCTGTACCTTTTTCTTTAAGGTGGCATACAATAGTCTAATTTTTAACCGATGTAAAAAAGGAAGACGTTCTTATTTCAAGTCCACCCGTATATTTTTTATGTATAACCAATCATAACTTTATTGCAGTCCGATTTTGATCGTTCTTTTTCTATTCGATAGGGTATATATTTCGAAGTCGGTCCATTTACTTTTGAGAAAAAAATCAAACCCAAATGGTAGAAAAGTAGTGGATGAATCAAACTAAATCACCCATTTAGTTTTCATTTGTGAACGAATTCTGTTGATACGTGGCACACATACAGGTAGGTCTAATGACACTACAACCACGAGGTACCTGCTGTTTAGACTTATTCATTAATTTTAATGAGAACTCTAAACTTATTTAAAGGATTCATAAAAGTTTTTTTTATATTTACATCAAATAACAATGAACAGTTAGAGTAGGTAATTATATTATATACGTATATTACTTAATTAATTTAAGTACGTTATATAAGTAAGAATTTTAAATAAGTAATTATTATATTTTAGGCACAAAGAAATCCTTACTAATATTATAAATGGGAATGTGAATTTGTGTGTTTGTTGGTATCTCTGTTACGCTTTCACGCCTTAACTACGAGACCGATTATCATGATATTTTGCAAACACGTAGTCAGGGGTATAGAAAAAGACATAGGGGACATTTCATCCAGAAAAAGTACCTACTGTTCAAGAAAGATTAAAAAACTTTTAACGCGAGCGAAGCCGCGGGCAAAAGCTATTATAAAATAAATCGACGAAAGAAGAAATGAATAAAAAGCGAAAAGTAATTAAACAACCTTTTTAGCCTAACTAAACTTCTACACTTATGTAAATAACTAAATAATTTTGAGTCTACGCAAAATATACAAACAAAATTAAATTAAAAAACATTTCTGGTGCCGCTCATTCTGCTGTCAAATTTTCATTTTACTTTATAATTAATTTGTTTGTATGTTTGGCACTGACATTATTTAGGTATTAGGTTTATTTTTCATTATTTTTTTGTTTCTTTTTTTCTTTCGTCGCTTTGATTTTTGTTAAAATGTTTTTAAACCAATATATATTGGTTGTCCCGGTGTATCGGTTAATTCACATTTTTTTTACTGTTAAACTTACATAGTTTATTAAAAACAGCCTAATTATTTTTTAACAGTTCTCATGCTGTCACAAAGTACATATACACATTACATAATAAAAAAAAAAAAATACTTTAGCCATCTCAAGTCCTCGTCCTCAGTGATTTTATTTACTGGGTGTATAAACAAATAACTGTTAATTCAATTAACACAGACAACTCTGAAATAACTATGTATTATAAGCACACGAGAGAAATACTTGTGTCATAAGTTCTGTTACTAACCTATTTTCTAGCAGATTTTACAAATTTCTTTATCACCATATTTTCAAATATCTATGTATATAATATTATGACAAAAGACAAGACCGTCCACTAACTTTTTCTCCTCTATTTGTCAACCGATTTACCTTTTTTTTTTTGCTTTATAGTTTGTAATTGACGAGCTATATTGTTACCAATAAAAAGTTTTGAATCAGTTATTTTGCCCAACCTTCGATGTAGCTTTATTGTTACCAATAATTTAATGAATTACGGTCGAGTTTCGACTTCTGACCGACCACAGTATATTTTAGGAAATGATATCAAGAACTTTTATAAACTTCCAATATTGTTATAATGTACAGATATAGGAAATACATAAATCTAACAAATATGAAACTTGCAAAAGACCAAAAACGGTTGAATAGGGGAAATTACTCGTGTAAAAGCCCAATTTTGGCACAGTATGTGGAGCTAACTGATGGGGAGGGGTTTAAAGGTCCCTTTTTTAGATTTTCGTAAATGACTTGATCTTTTTCTGGCCAGAAAGGCCAGGAAAAGATTGCATCCTAAAGCCGGTAACAACCAACGACCCTGTGGCACCTGACTCCATTCTCAAGACAATATTATGCACGACTGGGTGTGGGGTGCATTGCGGCTGAGGGAAAGCAGATATTGCCTGATCTAGTGCCTGCGGCGTATGGTCCGGCTCATACACTAACGGAGCTCCCATCGAAGTCAACGTTGACAATGATGATGATGATGATATTTTAGATTTAGCAGATAATTAAGAATTTTAGTTTTAGGAATATACGTGCCATTCTTAAAGAAATGAATATATTTTTTATTGTCCATTTTCTTCCCACCAAATTTTCTTAAGTTTTGATCGCAGCAAAAAAATGTATACAATCTTTTTTATAGGGAATTTTATGTAGATTATTTTAGTAATTTTTTACTATAGGCCGTCATTTTTAAGTCATTTACGAAAAACTAAAAAAAGGAAATTTCAACCCCCCACCCGTTAGCTCCAACCCCATTCAACAGTACTTTAAGTACAACAAGTTTCCCTACAACTATGCCAAAATTGGCTTTTACACGAGTTATTTCCCCTATTTTTCTTTCGTTGACTGGGCTACTATCTATTAAGGACATTACTGTAATAAACAAACACCGAATGTAGTAATGTAATTTAGTTTATTAACAAGAATACTAGTTTAATATACCCCCGTTTATTTAACAAAAGTTCGCAATTAGGTGATAGTGAAATCACTACATCATTTTGTTCCGTACAGGAAGTCCTAATGTCTATTTTTAAGGTTCAGGTTTGATTATTATGAATATAAAATTAATTGCTTTTATGTCTAAAAGTCCACTAAAACAGACTGAGACTAAGAAATTAGTTTAAATTTAATATTTAAACCATTTTGCTGCAATTTTAACATCTAAAAGTTGAAGAGTTTATAGTGGTTTTGCAGATGTTAGTTTAAAACTATTAATCATTTAAATCTATTTATAAAATTTGAATTACAGGTATGCAGAAAGGACCGTGTGGAAAATACGAGAATACATGTGTCACGAAAACATCAAACAACATTTATAAAATAGCTGTAAATGGTGACCCTTCAGTAAACATTCAGTCTTTGGATCCATTAAAAGTGAAGCATATAGAAGGAAAGTTTGTTATAATGAATTATCACTTATATAATAATAGCTTAGTTGGTCTCAAGAATTGCGATGTTGTTGATACGAAGTAAGTACAGATTAAAGTAGATAATAGATATTTTAATAAGCGAATGACTTCCGAAAAAAACGTGATACAGTCGATTTTTGTCTATCCATCCATCTAATCTAACCCTCATGGTTACCCATACATATAAATTTTTACATTTCTATAAATTTTGAGTATTGGTGTACTTTACTTATATGTAAATTATTGAAACTTTAATGTTTTTGAACAGACCCAAGGGAACGACCCATTGGGTATACGCAAATTAAATAGGTACTGATATTTCTTAGTAGTTCCTAAATAGTGATAACTATAGTACTTCTCTTTACGAATATTTGTCGCTACGAAACAGCAATATCTACTGGCACTCGTTACACATATCCTAACTAATAATAAAAAGAAAGTGAGTTTGTTTGTTTCTTACGGTTTCACGCCTTCTTACTATTCTACCGATCATCACGAAATTGTGCATATGGCTACCTTCCATCCAGACAAAAGTAAAAAACAAAAAAAAATAAAAAACTTTACATTACAAAAACAAAACTTAAATAACTTCTATTAGATGTGAATCTACCTTGCATACAAGTAAGACATACATATTAAATTAAACTAAGAAATACTACAATATAATATAATATTTTAATACATTTCTAGTAAATAAATTCGATAACAGAAATAAGTGCTTGACAACATTTGACCTTGCAAGTGCTTTTGACATAGTCTCCGTTTCTCACATAAGACACACCACTTCTCTTAATACCTAAGTGACATGAATAACTGCGTAAAAATTGGAGAGCACATTAGCAATGAGCTTCCCATAGAATATGACGTACTGCAAGGTAGTACAATGAGTTCAACTCTATTTTTATGCTTCATTAATGATCTATGCGCACTTAACATTCAAAATTGTTATATTTCAGTATATGCGGATGATGTAGTACAGTATCATCCGCATTATGCTAAAATACAACATAAAATTTAATATACATTTATTTAAAATATATAATTTTTTACAATTCTATATTTTATTTTAAATCGAAACGATATATATTTAAAATTAGTACACCACTGACATCGAGTATAGGGGCCAAGATACAGACAGTTAGGGCTCCAAAGACAGGAACCTCATAACTTTACGGGCTGTCTCGACGAGAACTGTCTTCTGCATCAGTCCCTTGATCCAGTCTAAAGCGAGCCTTTTAAGGTGTTGGTGGAGGCTATTGGCTATGAATCCATAAGTAGATGTGACTATCGTAATAATGGTCACCAAAACCACATTCCACATATCGACAATATCATGAATTCATGAGACAAATCAAAATATTTTATTTGTTTATCCTTTTCAACTTTCACGAGGTTCTCGCCATGAGAAACAGCGATATCGACAATCATTATTACTATATCAGGTCTATTGGCAACAATAGTTCTGTCAGTAATGATAGATCGATCCCAATACAATGTGGCAGACCATTTTCAAAAACTATGTCGGGCAAACCTAACAACTTGGCATACCTTATGTCTTGTAAATTCGTCACAATATTTAAGGGCAAGTTCTTTATGTACAATCCAAGCCTTGTTATTGTTGACTTGGTTATGTCTGTGCAAATACTCACCATTAGCAAGACGAGATCAGCAGGAAATAATATAGGTACCTCATGGATTCACCACGGACGGACGGTGGCATACCCGACGAACGTCAATCGTATTATCATATTTTACAACAAACTATGGGAAAAAATAACATTATGCCTAAATAAATAAAATATAAAATAACTAAAAAAATAAATCAAGTCTGAGTTTAGACCTTACCGAGGCCAATTGGAGTTGGCCAGAGAAAATTGACCCATATTGGTCCGACTTCGACATGAGGCTATTAGTTATTAGTTTAAAGTAGGCTATTAGTTTAAGCAGAAATTTTGCGTCTAAAGATTTCCTATGTACGCTTAAGGATTTCCTTTTGTAGTGATTCATCCTACAGTTACACGAATTTAAAGAAAAAAGTTATTTGGGAATCTTTTTTGAACATGCTTTATCCTATCGGCGTGGCGTGCACTTGACAAATCGGACTCCATGCTATACTACAGCATTCTATAATACTTAAGATAATGATGTTGTAGATCGTAATAGGAAGGGATGGGTTGGATTCCTTAAAAAATCAATTTCTCTAAATTTGAAACCTAAAAATTTGAATGAAATTTATTGACTATTGATCATAGAGATTTTTTAAATTTTAAATGCTGTCTAGAATTATTCCCAAGTTCCTTATAGTATCAAGGAGCAAAATCCTGGAGCGAACTGTCATTAATACTTTCAGTGCCACCCCAATGCACACTATATCCTGTACGATCCCGCGAACAAATTGTGTTGAACGCGCTAGGCGTGTCACCTGCACCGGAAGCTGAAATAACTAGACACGCTAGACGTGTTCACCGGCATTGTACAAAGGAAAATTGTTAATATTGTCATTTTCTGTGTTTTACCGATATTACATGCATCGGTAATTTAATTAAAGTATATAAAAATTATTTACCACATTTTAGTGCGTTTGTATTTAAAAAATGTCACAAAATAAGATAGAAGGTGAATAAGTTTCGTATTTATGACAGAAATTTCGGAGAGAGGTCATAAAATACGTGGCGGTGACTTTTTAGTGTCGATATTTGCGGATCATTTTTTTGTTTGAACAAAAGTTACCTATACAAAACGTTTTTTTCTTAAAATATAGCTGTTCTACAAGATCAACACTAATATAAAAAAAATACATTTACGAAAAAATTATGTCCATCATCTCAAAATTCTTGCATCAAATAGTTCACGACTTTTTTACCCGATTCTTTAAAAATAATATCAAGCATATCAACGTTTTTAGTTAAGTAAGAGTTGCCATGGTTTACAATCTATGCGGCTGAACACGCCTAGCGTGTTCCCTCCCGGCATTGTATGTAAAACACTATTTTGCGGAATATAAAAATCATTGTAGCACAGGAGCCACTTCAAATTTGATTAACTTATGAAATAATTAAGCTACACAGTTGTTTTTAATACATAATACTGCATAATGGCTTAAATCTTGCCGAAACATTGTGGACACGCCAGGCGTGTTCTCGGCACCTGGAGGAAATTTAGAAGAACACGCCAGGCGTGTTACCGGCACTGAAAGTGTTAATTGAGTAACAAGTCACATATATGACATTTTCTTTCTACTTAATAAAATAACTTTTCTTTTGGTTTAATAAAATGTTTTTAACTAATGCAGCAAAAAGACGGAAACATAAAATCTATCAAACTGACATAATTTATAAAACGACTTTATCACACAGGTTTTATTGCTTTTTAGGCCCATACCTTATAAGAAAATAAATTCAATCCTTTGCATATACTTCCTTAATAAATTTAAATTAAAAACAGTATTAACGACATGGCTACAAAACCTAAATTATGATGATACAGAAAGCCTACTTGTGCCACCAAGATAATATAGCTTATTTAATTTAAAAGCCTATTTATTAAAAAAAGCTCTCACGCACACGCACATGCACACATGCACACCCACACACACATACACACACACACACATACATACATACACAAACACACACACCCACACTCACACAGATTTTGTTTGCTTTTATATTAACTATGTACATTTATCGTAAACTGGTACATGCTACAATTAATGTAACTATGGTTCGTCCAGGACATGAGAGCCTGGTGATCTGTAACACAGGTTTTTCCTAACACAGACACCAGTCTCTCACAAAGGAATAATAGTTTGACTGATCTGTTTTTGTATTTCCTAAGTTGTGATGAGAGAAATAAATACAATTTATTATTATTATTTTATTTTGTTTACACCAATTATATATGTGGTTTATATTTGTAGTTGACTAAAGTTCAACGATATCTGAGTCACTATCTATTGCTCGGTACATTTTTAAATCACCATCAGAGTTTATATTCGAATTAATGTTATTACCTAAATAATTTATAAAAACGATATTATAAGAAAAATGACTAAATAAATAAAGAAAAGTTGCTGACATATGACGGTTAGCCTAAAGAAGAACCTTAACTGATCTTAAACTAACCAACAGGATTTATTGAGTACATATAAGTTGTATAATTAGTGGAGGGTTGATTCATATTTAGAAATTAGTCCCTTTGTTGTTGGTTGGTTACCTATGCTTGGTACTCGTAGGATTCTCTAAATTATTGGTATTGTATTAGGAATATAGTGAAGGACCTGAAATAGTATTAAGTGAGTAAGAATAGAAGAACTGAGTAAGAATGGTAAAAATATTTTATTTTAAAATATGGTTTAGTAATGTAAAATTATGTATCACTGGAAAAAGCACTTACCTTACTTAATTACAGTAAAGTCCCATTTCATTTATTAGTAGTTAGTTGTTTCATTTAATTAATAGATTGAAATTATAATAGGAATAAAGCGATATTGCCTGCCAACGTCAGGTGATACTTATGGTTGGCACTGAGAATCAGTACTGGGATGTTATATAATAATATCATCTCAGTATATGCTGAGTGACCATCCGTAATTGCAAAACAGCAGCATGCTATGTCGATAACTTAGACCACTACGAATAAAAAAGAAATAACCACATGTTGTCACGTCAAGAATGATACGTCATCGTCATATTTTTTGGCCATGACATTAGGTACTTACTAGAACCTAAATTCAAATACAAAAAATTTGAAGTGTGTGACGCAGGAAATTATGATCAATGTGTCATTCTCAATTTTATTATAATGTTATGTCGTTTTGAGTATAGATCTAATTGTTACACCATTACACCATAACACATTGTTAAACCATTAACTGATACCATAGAATATATGCTGTCATTAGAAAATGTACACTAAGTTCTTTGCAATAAAATCATATTTTTTTTCTTTCTTGTCATATTTCAATTGTATTGTCGTTGTAGGATTTCTTTTAAATTTCAGACTCACGTTGGAACAAAAATCAATGCGAATCAAGTTGCTTTGCCCGTACCTGTATACGTATGGTATTTATGAAGTATCTGGATTTCTTATAATAGTTCCTATTGAAGGTAAAGGGGATTACAGACTCGATACCAGTAAGTTTTTTAAATGTTAATGTAAATGATATTGTAAATGAAAAAGAACCTAGAGGACAACTACAAAAAAGACAGAAAATGTGTGGAAAGTCCTTACAGAAGTGATTACTGTAGGGTTAAACAGAACTAGTCAGTACGACATACTTATATAGACACGATGATTTTGGGGTCATTTTGGAAAAACAATGTACCTACTCAGAATCAAGCCATGAGCGGTAATAAAAAAATTTACGGTTTTGCTCAAGTACGTGTTTCGGGGATGCTCGACTAGTTTCGGACCCGACGGACCCTTTTCACAGTCTGACACCGTCGCGGCTGGTGGCTTCATTCCTTGAAAAAAGGCCCCTGTCGAGTCCGAAATTAGTCGAGCATCCCTGAAATACATGCATGAGTAAAACCGTATATTTCAAAAAAAAATATTAGTTTACTAAAATAAAAGGTTTTTAAAATAAACGAGATTATAAAAACTCTAAATTGTTTATCATTTGCGAACAATAAATGAGTAGGCGTCGTAACACCACTAATTTCTCGTACAACAGTCACTACGTTTTACTAGGATCGATGTAATTCAATCTTTTACACATCAAAGCTGCGAAATGTCGCGGCACTCGAATTTAACCAATAATAGGTCACCGCAGCAGCCAAGAGACGCAGCAACACGCCCTCGCACCTGTACTTTAGCCCTTCAAATAATTTGTCAGTTTGAATATCCCAATGCAGACTATTTAGCAATGGTGCAACTGTATGCTGTCGTCAATTTTAATTTAGTCTTCTAAATTAAAATGTCGAGGTGATTGAATTTCAAGAACTCCTCCTCCAGTTCCATCCACTTCAACCACAAAACTTGGCTACAAAGCAGCACCTTCTCGAGTATGGACCATTTCGTATACCGGTTCATGCGCAAAGTCGATGTTGAAGATTCATTGATAGAGAACCAAAAAAATTAGTTTGTACATACTTAACAGGTAACAATTTGACTGGATAAAAGGAAGGACAAGAAGAACCTAAAATTTATCTCTAAATTTACTGAAACTAAATCCAATCTGACAAGATAATATTCAAGCCCGATTTAGAAGCGCTAAGTATGTAGCTTATTGTAATAATTGTGTAATGAGTAGGGAGATTTAGGTCTATAGGAAATGCAATACTAGAATAGATATATTTGAATATTCTGGTACACAAAGTTATCGAATATTTCATACCATATTGCTACATATTCAGTATAACATTTTCTTTTTTGTTTTCAGAATTTTGAATCAGAAAATCTAAGGCTCTAGTAGAATCTCCTCCTACGCAATAAATTTGTTTATATTAATGTTGTTATTTTCAGAGGATTACCATATTTACATCGACACTGAAACAAAAATAATTCAAGCCGAAGATAAAAAAAATTACTTGAATTTTAAGAGTTTTAAAGTTACTGGTGATATCAGAGGGGGGATGGTTGTTGATCTGAAAAACTTATTTAACGGGAAACACAAGGAATTAGGTGAGCATTAATATTAACCTTAGGAAACTGGTGGTTAGGCCAACCATACATTTATAAAATTTTTTGTTATTTATTTAATGGTTGCCAATAAAAAAGCTAAATGGTATGTAAATCAATTTCAATTATATCTCATTATATACTTTAATAATTAAATTATCAATATAGTGTCACTTATTTAAGTCTTGATTCAAAATGAAATTGCAACGTATGCAGTTAGAGTGACATCACAAATGTTCATTGATCGAGTAGTGTAGATATGTAGATAAGTAAAGTAAATATTTTATAACGGTTTAATCATAAACTATGTTCAATTTGAGTGAAATACCTAAAGATACAAAAAGTGGACAACAGTGTTTACCTATGGCCGTGTATAATAATAATATAATCATTATCATATCTGGAGTGGTGACTTACTTGTTTGGGGTATTCAAAAGGGGGGAAGGTTCTGCCTGGTATGTCGGAAGGGCACACGTGCTTCAAGACCTTTCACAAATTCCCTTGGTCGCCGGTTCTTGAGTTTACCACCAACAAGACGTTTTTCTTGATGACAGGGAACACTCGCGTGTGATTTTATATATATTTTGCGGTTTCAATTATTATTTAAGAGCTTTTTATATGGAGCTCGTGCGTACGCGTCGACACCTTTTTTGCGAGAGGGGGGGCGGAAGTGGGGGGTGTAGGATAGGAGGGGCGTGTTATGCGTTAAGAAATGTGTTATGAATTTTTACTACTTATATATTATAACTTTATCCTATAAATGTGTGAATTAAAACTATGATCTAACTATAGGGTAAACGGCGTTTACAACTCTCCCGGCCTAGAGGTTTTTCCTCTAAACAAAGCGTAAAAAACTAATTATTTAAGAGTAAGAGTTAAGAAAATGATGTATATGCAATATTTTATAATTATTTACTGATGCGGAAGAGGGCAAACTCTAACTAATGAAGCTACCAGCAGCAGTGCTAACTTTAATGGTGCGAATTATTCCATCCTTTCCCGGATAAACCTCTTCTACCGCACCCAACGGCCAGCAAAGAGGATGAGCGTTATTATCTTTAATTACCACTACCGTGCCTAATTCGATGGGGTTAGATAGAGTGAGCCATTTCTCTCTCTGCTGCAGAGAAGTTAAATATCCTTGGCTCCAGCGACGCCAAAAACTTTGAGTGAGTTTTGTTACGAGTTGAAAACGAGTTAAGCGGTTATCAAGTACCTCAGAAGGATCTTCTGCAGGCAGAAATTTAAGCGGAGTTACGTTTAAAAAATGATTTGCGGCGGCGGCTATTGAGCATTCCTTCAATATGAACGAGGATTGTGTTGAGTTCTTCGTATGTGAGTACTTGAGCTCCTATGATTTTATAGAGATGCGTTTTAACACAGCGAACATTAACTTCTGCGAGACCATTAAAATGTGGACCGTACTACGGAGGACTATGTTTAAATTCAATGCGTTGCTCGGCTAATTGGTTACCTATGTAATTTTTATGTGCGTCAGAATCTAATAATGCGTATATTTCATTTAATGTGCGTTGAGTTCCAATAAAGTTGGTTCCTCCATCACTATATAGCATAGAGACGGGGCCTCTTCTACCAATAAAACGATTGAACGCGGCGAGAAACAGTTCAGAACTACGGTCAGAAACCAATACCATGTGAAGTACCTTCGTAGTTAGACACACAAAGATACAGATATATGCCTTTTGACTTTTGATTCCACGGCGTCGAATGTGCGTGACAAAATAAGGACCAGCGTAAGCTAGAGCGGTAAAAGCGAAAGTTTTGGCCTCGGTTACCCGAAACTCAGGCAAATCTCCCATGAAAGGAGTTAGCGATTTGGGGTTGAATCTGAAGCAAATCTTGCAACGGTGAACTCTTTGACGCACTAGGTTTCTAGCACCAAGAATCCAAAACTTTTGACGAAGCAGTGAAATCAAAAGAGCAGGACCTGTATGCAGGTTAGAGTAATGATAATAATCAATGAGTGTTTCTGTGAAGCGATCTTTAGCGGGGAGTATCATGGGGTGTTTCTGATTAAAATTTAGCTGAGCATGCGTGAGTCGTCCACCGACGCGTATAATATTATCATTGTCGAGGAAGGAGTTAAGTTTCAAAAGCGATTTACTCATGCGTTTATTATTTTTTAATGCGGTTATATCATTAGCGAAATGTTTATTTTGAATATAGCGTACGAGATAGCATTCAGCTTAATCATAATCTGCGGGAGTTATTAAACCTTTGGTGCGTAAAACTTTTGAGAATCGTAGTACATAAACAGTGGCGCGTAATAATTTCTTAAAACTAGAGATGCGGTCAATTAAGTGTTGAAGCGGATATTTGTCACATGGACTCGAATTTATAAGCATAGCAAGCGTTATTGTTTTACATTCAAAATTTTCATTTTGAATTGAACAAGGCTGATTGATAGGCTGTGCGACCGAGTCCGAAGCGTAAACCAAAGTTTATTGCATGATAAACTGTAAGGCGTTACAGGGCGCGATATAATATCTGCGGGATTATCTGAGCCACTAACATGATACCAGTGTTCAGAGCAAAGTTTAGCGTTAATTTCGGTAATTCTATTTGCGACAAAGGTGTGGAATTTAAAAGCGGGAGAGTGAATCCAAGTCAGCGCGACTGTGGAATCAGAGAATGCGAATGTTGAGTTTATTTTACAGCGTTTTGTTAATATTTCATTTACTGAGTCAATTAAATTTTCTAAAAGTAGCGCGGCACAAAGTTCGAGGCGAGCGAGTAAAACCTTTTTTTTGTTTTTAAAATGTAAATTAGAATCAAATCTAAAAAGAATGCGTTGAAAAGGTCGATGACCTGGCGTGATTTGTACTTGAAAATACATTTTCTCTATATCCGCTGACATGCCTATAGGAAACATGTATTGTGTAAATTAATTAATAAATCGAAAATATTTTGTTGAAAATTAGCTACCGTAAACAACAAATCGTTAAGCAATTTTCCAGACGTTGTTTTAGCACTGGCGACTAAAACAATGCGAATTTTCGATGTTGTTTTCTCCGGACGATAAACGGCCCTATGCGGAATATAATAACAATTGCGAGTTTGAGAATCGGAATTTACTTTGGATAAATAACCTTGGTCAATATAATCTTGTACAGTTGCGTTATAATCAGAGCGTAATTCAAGCGTGTTGTCTAATTTCTTTTCTAAGTTTATGAGGCGTTTTTTAGCGATATTGTATGAATTTCCGAGTAATAAGGGGTCATGTTTAAAAGGGTATACGGTATATCTGCCCATTTCGTCGCGGGAATGCCTTGCCTGAAAAATACGTTCGCAGATTTCATCATCTGGACTTATGTGAACTTTATTAGGTACCTTTTCAAGTTCCCAGAAGCGTTGCGTTAATTCGTCTAACTTTTGAGTTTGAGAATGACAGAAAAAACTTTATTATTATTTTTATGCGTGTTTAAATCGGAGTTATCACACTGAGCCCTACCCATCATTATATAAACGAGCGTAGTTTCCATGGCAACAACTGAAGACGGTGGAAAACTAAATTTATTGTTACCAATTAAATGCGGGAATAACTCATTACCAAGCAAACAATTTATTTTTGAAGGAATGAAAAAATTATCATCCGCTAAAGGTATGTCGCGTAATTTAGGTAGTTGCGTTATATCAATGCGGCAGTTTGGTAAATAATCTGTGATGTTGTCTATAACTAAGGCTTTAATATGGTAGGTACAGCGTGCGTCAAAGCGAGATTGGATTTTAAATGTTACAAAACCATACGAGTTACTTTCTGAGTGACCGATTCCCTTTACAACACACGGATTGGGTGAAATATGTAAATTTAAGCGTTCACAACAAACTTTCGTAATAAAATTGCTTATTATTTGAATTATTTTGCGCGGTATTTATTACAAACGACTGAGTGTTTTTCGAATGTTTGCTTACTCAAGCAAACATTCGAAAAACACTCAGTCGCTGAACAACCTGAGTCCTAAGAGTGAGCGGACTCAGATTGTTTATTATATGAGTATGAATGGGTGCGTAAGGTGTGAATCTTATCCTGTTCTTTTATGAACTGTTTGAGATTTCCAAAGTAGGAATCTTGACATGTCTATAAGACTGTTCAAATAGCGTAAGAGTGTCCCTGTCGAGTTTAGAGAGTGCGTATGCGTTATAATAAAACCAGCGAGATCATCAATCTGTAAGCGTCTCAATGCAGCTTCGGCAGAGCAAAACTGTTCAATAAAAGCGTCTAAGGAAGATAATTTAATATTTAACATCTGTTCTAAATACATTAAGGCTTGAACCCTAATATCTTGATATTTTTCAATTAGCGAATTCCAAATAATGTTATAATTCTCACCAGTAGGTGGAATGCTAGAACAAACCGATTAAAGCCTTGCCTGAGAGTTTACCTACGAGATATTGAACCTTTTCGGCTGCGGTGAGTTGGGGATTATCATGAATGAGGCTTTTGAAATTTTGATAAAACACTGCCCAATTGTTAGGTTTTCCATTAAAGCAAGCTAATTCGAGTGGTGGTAATTTAGGAGTAATGTTTGGTTTCTATTCACGCTTTTCGGGTCGTAGAAGAGATTTTTCAACTACTCTAATATTACAATACAAATCATCAAATGAGTTTATATCCGAGTAGGTAGGTTTGACCTCCTTGTCTTGTTCCATACATAATGAATTTAAATTATCTACTGTTTCTAAAAATTCGGTTCTAGTATTTTCTAATGACAATACACGCGATAAAAATTTAGTTTGCGAAATAGGATTGGAAACCTCTAAGCTGAGATCGTAAAGTTCTTGTATTCTTTGAAATAAGGCTTCCTTTTTGGATTGCAATAAAGTAATTTTACGTTGTAATTGAGTAGCCATATTGCACGCGAGCGATGTGCAACTTAATGCGTGTGTGTGAGAGTCGCGGTTAAACTATCAACTATTTTGAGGATATTTAATAATATTACATTTATTTTATTTGCGAGAATGTTTCTAATAATAAAATACATAAATAAGGTGCGTGATTGCGGAAATATGCGGTTCGGAGAAACAAATATGGCGGGCGTGCCTTACAATTTGTACGTTGTAAGATAAATAAATATGCGTTGAGTGTAATTCTGTGGGAATACGCGGGGATCCGGCTCGAAGGACCAGAGCTTGGAGTGGTGACTTACTTGTTTGCTCAAAGGAGGGAAGGTTCTGGCTGGTATGTCGGAAGGGCACACGTGCTTCAAGACCTTTCACAAATTGACTTAGTCGCCGGTTCTTGAGTTTATCACCAACAAGACGTTTTTCTTGATGACAGGGAACACTGGCGTGTGATTTTATAAATATTTTGCGGTTTCAATTATTATTTAAGAGTTTCTTTATAGTTCTACCAGCGGGACGTATAAGGGATTGCATGCACCTTGCCGTCCTACTGCAGTTACTCAATCGCAAAGCTCAATTAGGTCTTTTTCTACTATTGTTGATGCAATTAACATATTATTATCTAGAAGAGATAAAAACAGTATTATTTATAGACAATAAAAAAGCTCTCACTAGGCTAGGGGACACAACTTTGACTGGCCTGTTGGTCTAGTGGTTAGTGACCCTGACCCAGAGGTTTGATTCCCACCCAGGACAAATAGTTGTGTGATGAGCATGATCATCTGTTCTGTGTCTGGGTGTTATTTATCTATAATATGTATGTATTTAGAAATATATAAGTATGTTTATCAGTTGTCTGGTTACCATAAGACAGACTCTGCCTAGTTTGGGATCAGACGGCCGTTTGTGAGATGTGTAGGGTATTAAGAATTGTTTATTTTTATATGAATGTACAAGGGATCATATATTATATTTCCTAATTTTAACTATTTTTATTATTAATATTTCTCTTTTCGTTGTAGCTGACGCTGCTCTAAAATTTGCCAACGAACAATGGAAACCAGTCGCAAATGAATTTCAAGGGCCCATTTTGTATGCCAACGTTAAGAAAATAATCAAAAATATGAACAAATACTTGAAGAATGTACCCCTTGACAATTTATTTATTTACTAACTAGTGATGAATTAGCTATTGTTCATATTTGTAGAGTAACTACAAAAACAATACCTTGACATTTTTCGCCTTGTGTTTAGAGTCTAATTTATTTATGTCACAGTTTTAACACATCTTAATTTATTAATAACAGTTTTAGGTTTTTTGTTATTTATTGTTTTCTTTAACCTAAATTTCGTTTTGTCTTAGATAATGCTACTAATCTTAATAATATATCTTATCACACTTTGTAGTTTGAAGCATACAAAATTTGAATTGTCCATGCTCAGGACCATTTAACAGAGAATATAAACATCTGTAACAGAGTGATTTAAACCGAGTGCCGGATTTCTTTAGTTAATTTAAGGTATTTAAATAATACTTTATATCTCTTATATTTTTTTATATTATGATCATTTGACAGTACGGAGTTGGGGTGTGTATGAACCAAGTGTGTGCACTAACCGTTATGACGAAGTTAACGCCACGAAATTCATCGAAAGCAGTTCAGTCATTTAGTAGTTATGAGGTAACAAAAAGTCATATACAAGGGCCCGCTTCAGCTTGTAATCTCATAAAGTTAGCAGTACACAATGAAGCTACATGAACGCTACAAAAACCAAAAGAATCCTAAAAAAAAAAAAAACAAATATTTAGCCTATTTAAAAGAACTAATTGAAATCTTGAACGCTTCCGTGTTCAAAAACACCTTTGCTTATACATAAAGTGAAAATAAAAAAATAAAATACTAGATAAAATATTAAAATCAGATCGAAACTGACTACCTCTAAACTTAGCACACACTGAAATAGTTCTATTGTTATGTCCGTTAAAATATAATAAAGTTATTGAAATAACAACAAAAAATTAAATAGATATGAAGTAGCCATGAAGTATATAAAATATATTCTTCGAACAACTACTGTTTAAAAAACACACAAATAGTTACATCGAACTTACACAGCTATCTGCGAATGTGATATTGGCTGAGATTTAAAATAACAAGGTTTAAAAATGTTTTCATATTACCTAAGAACATATTAAATAAAAATAGTGAAGACCAAGTGCGGCTAGTTGCTGAAACTCGCACTTCACGGAGGCGTCGCTGAGCTCTCATCAGTCCACTGCACTCATGACCACGATCGGTGCCAAATCGGTCGAAACGTCGAGTGAACAAGAGGTATTGCACCTTTTAAATATTATCACGATTAAATCCCGAATTACACATCTAATATGTATCAAAGTAGCGAAAGTTTAAAAACAATTACCTAAGAACACACTATGAAATGTATTTGTTTTAAAATTTGAGACGTTAATTAAGTTAATGTTGTTTTAACCCACAAGTAAAAACTAATGTTTTCCAAAAAAAAACTTACTACCATTGAATACTAGAAACTAAATTTCAAGCTGTTTTAGATATAAAGGTAATATTTTTTGGAATTTTCCATAGGTTTTCCATGCTATTTTCAATTCAGTCCTAATGCAACCCAACACTAATATAATATTTAATTTATAAGAAGTTCGATTTATTTTAAACGTAATGAGTAAGGAATGTCACTAAAGAAACAGAATGCACACTCATTAAACTGTATAAAAAGTATCACACATGGGAAGAGTATACACTCTTCTCCGAACAGGTACTTACCGTACCTGTTCCGCGCAAAATGTAGTCTATGACTTATTTTATTTTATTTTACTAATATTAATGTTGTCTTTTAATAAAAACAACTTCTAGGCGTTGTGAATATTTTCGAAAACTGGATGTAGAGCAATAACCCTTTGGTTATTTTTAAATCCTGCGATGTACATTTTACATTAATTCACCTGTTTACTTTGTTAGGTACAAAGTTCTTGGAGATTCTTTGTCATTTTATTTAACAACAGATTTTTATGATAAATATTTGTTGTCATTGTGCATGCACTTTTTCAACACAGTTTATGTAATTACGTTATACGTTTTTTATCCAACGATATCTACTACAAACCATAACAAATTCAAGTAATGTTATATTTGATCAAATATTTTATGACCGTTCTTATCAGTACTAATCCTTTTTTTCTTTAACAGGTTTACAAAATAGCTAAAGCACAGCAACTGCCTATCCGTACTGGATTGATATAAATACATATTTGTAACTACATACTTGATTTTCTTAAAAAATAAACCTCATTCTACAAAACATTAAAAAAGAAATGTCTGCAATGGTAACTTTATTCAATAATGCTCAAACTTTTTTGATTCCTTTTTCAAGGACGCGTGTATGCGTTTTGAACAAAAGTATCAAAATAAACCCGGTCACACATAGGCACACACGCATAACCGATGTTTACTTTTATTTTAACTTGTTTTTCGTACGGATCATCGGGGAATATAAAAGTAATTCTGAACAAAATCAACCGTACTTTGTTCAAAGACGAGCCGCGTAAAACATGTATAAGGGATTAACTCTCATTTTTGGTGTCCTTGTTGAAGTGCAGTTAAGTCAATGTAAGTCATTATTTTTAGTTAATTTATTATTTTTTCTTGTCTTTATTATTTCAGAAATTAAATTGTTATGTAGTATTTAGTTCTTCATTTATTATAACACAATTATTAAAGTGATCTATAAAGTTGCAATAAAACAAATAGATTGGATTTTCCTTTTTAATAAGATGGCGAGGCTATATCATATATCTTTATTTATCACACTGTAAATTTATTTGAAATTTCAGCATCAAACATAAAACCATGTAATACATATGATACGAATTGTGTCACAAATACTGCCAACAATATTTTTAGTATAGCTGTTAATGGCGACCCTTCAAAGAATATCGAGCGGCTTGATCCAATAAAACAAGAATATATAGAAGGAAACCTTGCTATTATTAAATACAAGTTATTTAATAGTACCATAGTTGGTTTCAGGGATTGCCAAGTTGTGGATGCTAAGTAAGTACCTATTTACTAAAATACAGTTGATTAGATACCCATCGATGCGTAAATTTATCTCTTCAAAAAACATACTTAATTTACTAAATGATTGTCGAAATTGTTGTCAGCATTAAAGTCTAGATAGCTAGCTTTGGATCCCAAGTACAACACCCCACAATAGGTGACGATTCACAGTAGTTAAAATATCTCTTGGTTTTGTTCCTTTATTTGTATACAAACGTTTTATACCAGAACATAGTATGCACAGTAACATAAAACTCAGACAGACTGTAGTGCTTCGCCCATGTGCGCAAAATCTCGTGTAGACGACTTCTACGCTAAGTACTATGCATGGGGAAGGAATATGAATTTTTGGAAACGATGTCTATTTTTACCCGATACCCGAAATATTTTACAAAATAAAAAACAAATTTCAGTGTCACCTTGGAGAAGAATTC
The DNA here is from genome assembly GCA_963859945.1 of Euplagia quadripunctaria. NCBI lineage: Eukaryota > Metazoa > Arthropoda > Insecta > Lepidoptera > Erebidae > Euplagia > Euplagia quadripunctaria. The sequence continues at coordinate 17,436,744 of OY982569.1, read as the reverse complement.
AATGCACTTCAAAATTATTTGCCCCTACTTGCACATGAATGGAATCTATGAAATATCTGGATTACTTATAAGTGTACCGATTGAAGGAAAAGGCGACTACAGACTTAGTACCAGTAAGTTTATCAAGCGGTGGACCTATATTTTATTATTTTCTTAAAATTAATTTGCTTTAAACTGAGATAAATAGCACAGTTCGTGAGATGAACTTGTCAGTAGTCCCCGGTCCAAGTGTTGTGGGTTCCAACCCCATTTTTTTCTGTTAGGGGTGGACTGTGCAACGTCAGTAGTCGTGGGTTCGATTCCGGCACATTGCAAATAAATGTGTACATAAATATGCTATTTGGATTGGTCTGCGTGTATTTTGTATAATTGTATTGACAAAAAAATAGCCAAGTACGAGTTTGACTCGCAAATAGACATTAGACGCATAGACAAACTTAACTTTGTTGTTCCAAAAATACTCTCCCATACATCGATATACGACAAAGTCAAATTTCCAACCGTAAAAAAAAGTATATGTGAAACAAATTAATGACTTTCCTATTTTTTCCTGTACTTGTGCTGTAAAACCATACTATTATTAAATTTATTCATTCATTCAATGAGAAGTACCATAGGTTTTTAATTACCGTTTACCGTTACCGTAGTTTTTATATTAGAAGTGTGAGATATGAGACTTAAAGAAATACGCTCTTGATTGCGATTGCGTTCACTTAGAGGCTTGATTTTTTTACACTTCAACGACCTAATCCTATAAGGGTTCCTTTAAAAGTTCTATCAAAAATATCTTAGTATGTTTATCTGTATTCTGGAACTTATAATACGTCAAGCTATGATTATTTCGAGTTTAGCAAACGTAATGTCAGAATATTTAATCATGTGTAAATTTCAGAATATTTTCACCTCTTTATTTTCGTTAATTAAGATATAAATTATATTTTTAACCGACGTATATTTTTATTTGCTTTTTTTTTATTTTTTATTAATGACCTCGCATAACTTTTTGCAGGGTTGTCCGATTGCGATATTTCTTTTCTTATTGGATAGGATATACTTCGAAATTAGACTCGTTTAAATTTCAAATCAAACAGAAAAATAGGGAACAAATGATTGTTCACCCATTGATTTTACACCTGTGAACTGATTTTGTTGAAGAATTCTGTATGTTTGGCGAATATTTATTTTCTGTATGTTTGCCTCATAGTTATTTAGGTATTTACATCGGTGTACGAGTTTAGTTAGGCCAACAGTTTATTTTTCGCTTTTCAGTTCCTTTCTTCTTTTGTCTGTTTAATTTTTTGTGAAAAAGTTTTTATTAAATACATTTATATCAAATAACATATAAAATAGTGTCTCACCGGTATCGGTTCCGGTTGTTAGAATTCAGAGACAGAAACCTTCTCACTATGCGTATGGAGGAGGACTGCCTTCTGCATTAGATTTTTAATCCAGCCGCCTAACGTGATACGTCTGTAGATGTTGGTCGAGGCTCTTAGGAATTAATATATAGGCCAAAATTCCTATCGGCACAATGATTGCGGAATCCACATCTCACATGTCAACAAGCTTGTGGGCAAATATAATATTATTATTAAATGACAACAATTCCCTAATTTAAAACAATTAATGTTTATGCAAAAAAATCTTGTCTTTCTTAACATTTAAAAACATTTCTAAAAATTTTCAGAGGATTACCACATTTTCGTACAGACTCAAACAAAAATTACTAAAGCTAGCGATGGCAAAAATTATTTAAACATCAAAAATTTTGTAGTAAACGGTGATTTAAAAGGAGAATTGGTTGCCGATCTTAAGAATTTATTTAACGGACAACATAAGGAATTAGGTGAGTTAAATTTCCATCATAGTTTTCTAAGAGCTTAGCATACGACATTGGTTGAACCCGATTGTATATACCCATTTTTATCACTTCATCTTTTATAATAAATGTTGAAATACAGATATATTCACTTGAGCGTGTGTAGAATTTCACATCTTCCCCTTAACTTTTATATATATTGATACATATCGTGTGTATACATTGACAATAATCTGCACATAATATTGAAATATTTAAATTGTAGGATACAATGTTGCAGTGTTTAATTCGAGTAGACTAATGATTATCTAATACAATTGATGTCAAACCAATCTTGGTATCAGCCTGTTCAGATGTTCAGATAAATCCAATACACATTGTATACTCGTAAATTCTATTAAATTGAAAATGTCGTTCAACCGTAGGCAACAGAATTTTATATGCGGTGACATTCCTGTCTTGTCAGTCTTTTGTAGTTACCCGACCGATGTAAAGAAATTAAAGTTATATTTATTTAATATCAATTTGGAAATTATTAGTCCTTTCATGTTCTATGTCTTTTTTGTCCGAATCTGCATAATAATATGTTGATTTTATCTATTCTCAATCATTTAGAAAATTGTTTAAAATACATATAAATAGCGACGCACGAATGACGAACTTTGTAGGACCATCTTTCGTTGATCTGTAAAAAGCTAAATTCATTACTTTTCTATGTTTCAGCTGACGCTGCGCTAAAATTCGTTCATGACGAGTCGAAAGTAGTCTCCAAGCTTCTGCAAGGACCCGTATTTAATGTCAATGTTAAGAGAGTCATCAAAAATATGAACAAATATTTTAAAAATGAATCTCTGGATAAATTACTAATTATTTAATAAACATAAGGTTTCCATACTTATCAAGTAACATGTATTTATTTTAGATATTAATTTGAAGGACATTCTGTTTCTTGCTTAATTCCCAAGTTAATGAAAGTCTTCTACAAGTTTAACCAGATAGTATTTAAAAATCAATGACTCCCCTTATCGGATTCTCACTGGTAAACCTAACATCTGAGACTGTGTTTTAAATTACTCTCGGGAGCATATGGAGTTAAGTTTTTTGTTTATTTTTGTTGTTAGTGGTTGTCTATTTTTTCATCATGGCAACACTGCTAACACAACCAAATTTTCGGTTGCTTTGAAAATTAGTATACTTATACTGAGCAAAGAAGAACATATCACCGAAAATGCTAAAAAGTAGTGAGAAGAAGAACTTGTTCGGAATTATAATGTTCGACAAATAATACCTTTATGCCTTTATTATTTTAATAGTTGCCTGCTCGACACTACCGAATTTTCGGTTGCGTTAAAGTTACTACAGAGGAAAAGTTAATTTGTTCATTAAGGTAAGGCGCTTTGAGACATTGAGTAACTATTTGTTTGTAGTTATATTTATGAAGGACTGTGTGTGTATATCACCGGCATTGCTAAAAAATTGTGAGATGAACTTGGTTGGAATTATAATGTTGTTTACTCTTTTAATAGTTGCCGATCGTTAACTAATAGTAGGTAGTAGACAAAAATTAACGCGAAAAGATTTTAGGGCGATGATTTTTCATGATCTTAAAGTTCACTGCGTCCGCAAGACTGTACTGCTCGTCGTCAAAATGCTTTTGGGACCTCATTTGAGCACCGTAAGGCGTTGGTACGCAAAATTTGATCGTGGCCGTGTTTCTCTCCATGATGAAATTCGTGAAAGTCGGCCCTCAACTGCGATCACTGAGGAAAATGTGGCTACTGTCAGGCAACTAATTGAAGAAAACCGCCGTATCACCTATGAGGACATTTGAGGACATTTAGGGATTGGTATGTGCCAAATTAAAAGAAAATCTTACATCAACATTTAAAAGTTAGAAAACTTTGTTGCCGCTGGATTCCTCATCACCTCACCCCAGAACAAAAACGGACTCCTGTTGATTGGTTTAAGAAAATGTTGTTAAAGTAGTATCACGGACGTTCAAATGCTGTGTATGACATTGTGACAGGAGATGAAACATGGATATATTGTTACATGCCGGAAAGTAAGCAACAGTCTCTTGTATAGGTGTCGAAGGTGACAGCAAATCAACAAAATTAAGGGAGGCGAGAAAGGTATAAAAAAAAAATGATTGCGTTTTTTTTTCTCCCGGACGGGTCCTATCTGCACGATCCCACTTGAAGAACAAAAAAGTTAATGCTATGTGGTTGTACCATTTGTTTGCCCAGTGTCTTTGAAAAACTTAGGGAAAAACAATCAAAAAGTCGCCTCCTGTTGCACCATGACAATGCTTTATTTTCCCAAAAATTTAAAAAGATTTGATGAGAGGTATGACAATTTCCGGGGCCGAAAGAGGCCGTGATAGCTTTTAACCAGCACGTGAAAAATATGCCCTTAGACCAATGGTCCTCATGTTTTCAAAAATGGTTTGACCGAATGAAAAAGTGTTTCAAATATAATGGAGAATACTTCGAAAAGTTTGAAATTGTTTTATTAGTGAGTTACGCAAAACTTTCAGTGTACCCCACGTATTCATATTTATTAAAGCTATTACCCACGACTTCGCATGCTTAAATTACTTTTTAAAGTAAAACCCTTCATTTTAATATGTTTTAAAAGAAATTGCATTTTGGAATTTTAATGCAATTTGTAAAGTGACAGCCAACTTGTAGAGTATTTAACGTTGATTGTTTTGTGAATTCGTCTATGAGAAATGGATACATCTAACTGTTAGATACTGAAACAGGAGAAAGTAAATGCATCGACAAAAAACAAAGGTTTCTGCAGAAAGTCTAAGGTAGTAAGTTGCCTATTCGTCAGCGCCGTATGTTGCGAGCCCTTACAACCCTGTTTATTATTCTTAATTTCCCATTTTCCTCAACGTATTTAACTTCATATTTCCAATATTTAAGTAGTAATCACGATAGAAACCTTCGTTCCTTGAAAAATCTTCTTTGTCCCTCTCACACTTCAGAGTTTATAGGCTCTTCTTTCTTCATTCAGTCTGTTCTTGTTCTGTTGGTCTGTTTGGAATGCGCTTCCCCTCGAAATCAGGATTGCCAGCAATCGTTATTCATTTAAATTTAAAGTAAAGAAGTCCTTTTTCGAACAATTGGCAGAATCAACTTGCCCATAGTTTATCATCTAAATCGTTATATCTTCTAATATTTAAAATTCTCGTGTCGCGGTGGTTGTTGCCAAACTCCTCCGAAACGATTAGACCAATTTTTATGAAGTTTTGTGTGTATATCCAGTAGGTCTGAGAATCATCAACACCTATTTTTTATACACCGAACTGAAAAGGGTGACCCGCCCCTAAATATTGTTTTTGTGCTTTGACATTTTTTTTTTTTTTTTATTTTGATTTAGCATTAAAAAATACATACAACTTCAAATTTTCACCCTTCTATGATCAACCCCTGTTTTTTAATCGCGATTTTTAAATTATTCTGTTCAATCCACAGATCTGCGATAGGGTTGCAAGATGGCAATCGAATATAATAATTGTAGTACGATAAATTTTCATATATAGTTTATAATTACAATCCTTACTAATCTTTACTAATATTATAAAAATTAATATTATATATTATAAATATAATAAATGCGAAAGTAACTCTGTCTGTCTGTCTGTCGCCCTTTCACTCCAAAACTACTGAACCGATTTAAATGAAACCAATAGGCTAGTCAAGTAACAGTAGTAACAATTTGGCAGCCATGTACTTTACAGGCAGGTTAAGTCAGCTAAAAACGGACGCTAACCTAAATCAAGTCAAAGTCAAACACACAAAGTACAGAGGCGGACTTTAATACCTTAGGCATTCTCTGCCAGGCAACCTTCGGGTGATGCAGTGAAAGCTGAAAGTAAGTGAAATTAAAAATATTATAATTTATTACATATGCAAACTATTTAGTTTGCATATGTAATAACTTTTTTACTTTAATAGTAATCGAATCGCCACACGTAAAATACGATTTATTGATTAGTTCCGGTAGCTATCTACACAGATAGCTACCGGAACTAATCGGAAGAAATACACACGTATTTCTTCATCATCAGTTCCACTTCACTAAACGATACTTTCCGAGAGTAAATGGACTAAAATATCGAAATCGCTGTAAATGTTCCCTCCTTCCTGTAAAGACTTCGATTTCTCCAGGGTCCCATGATCAGATCCTTACCAGGTGACAATGGGACCGACTAGGAACAAAAAATAATTTTTCACATCGGTCCAGCCGTCTTTGAGTAATGGGATAACATATACATTCATTTATAAAAAAAATATTACGATGCATTGAGAACCTCCACTTTTTTTTTAAGTCGATTAAAACACAATGAAGTTATGAAATGAATGCAGTTAGCTACTTTTTATACAACATACTAAATATCGACATATCGATAGATTGTGTTTTGCTTTTAGTTAATCCCTGTGGGAAACGCGGTCATATTTACGTAAATAATATTTTTTATCAAACACATAATTTTTTTATCCTTTTTATTCATTTTTTATCAAACACTTAAACAGGCTGTCAGGTACTATACGGACAGGAAAACACCGGTTTACGCATGTTTCCTGGATTTATCAAAAGCGTTTGAGACCGTCCTATATGACAAGCTTTGGGTCAAACTCGGCAATACGGGTGTGCCGGTGGAAATTATAGTCCTCCTAAAGGAATGGTATCGCTGCCAGCGGAACCAGGTGAGATGGGCGGGAACCTTGTCTGATCCATATAGCATGGAATGCGGGGTTAGGCAGGGTGGATTGACCTCTTCTGTTTAATTTATAGATGACCTAATCGGTGAGCTCAGCAGCACTCATACCGGTTGTCATATTAATAATGTGTGCGTCAATAACATAAGCTACGCGGACGATATGGTGCTGCTGAGGCCATCGGTGGGTGCAATGCGTAGATTACTGGCTATTTGCGAGTTGTACGCGGGGAACACGGTCTCACACACAATATAGACAAAAGCAAAGTACTGCTCTTCAAAGAAAAGCTCAGTGTACCGCTCCGCCGATTAGACTTTACGGCGAAAAACTACAGGTGGTAACCAGTTTTAAATACTTGGGACACATAGTCAATAATGAACTGTCTGATAACGCCGATCTGGAGCGTGAGCGTAGGGCCTTGGCAGTCCGAGGGAATATGATTGCCCGTAGGTTTACTCGATGCTCTGCTGAGGTAAAAATCACGCTGTTTAAGGCATATTGCCAATCATTTTACTCGAGCAGTTTATGGGTAAATCATACCCGTCGGGCCGCCAGTATCTTACGTGTTCAATACAATAACATTTTGCAGTGCGTCTCTAATGTTTCTAATGCTGACTCTTTCGACATCACTTAGTTATATTCTCTGTACTATGGATTTAAAATCTGAAAATAAACGATTTATTATTATTATATAATATTTTAAATTAACACAATATTTCTGAAGTAGACGGTTTACTGCATGTATTAATTAATTGCAATACAAAATAATGTTGTGTATATTATTATATTCTGTGAAAACAAACACTTTGAATACTTTCAAAGTGTTTGTTTTCACAGAATAGTTCAATACTGCTGTATTAAACTTTTCGTATTTAGCTGTAAAATATTTCTTTACTTAGATTTTTGCTGTATGTTTTACCATAATCTAACAGAGAACAGAACACGATACCATTATTATTTATTACATTTATCCGTTAAAATGCGATGATGATTTTTCATGATCTTAAAGTTCACTGCGTCCGCAAGACTGTACTGCTCGTCGTCAAAATGCTTTTGGGACCTCATTTGAGCACCGTAAGGCGTTGGTACGCAAAATTTGATCGTGGCCGTGTTTCTCTCCATGATGAAATTCGTGAAAGTCGGCCCTCAACTGCGATCACTGAGGAAAATGTGGCTACTGTCAGGCAACTAATTGAAGAAAACCGCCGTATCACCTATGAGGAGATTTGAGGACATTTAGGGATTGGTATGTGCCAAATTAAAAGAAAATCTTACATCAACATTTAAAAGTTAGAAAACTTTGTTGCCGCTGGATTCCTCATCACCTCACCCCAGAACAAAAACGGACTCCTGTTGATTGGTTTAAGAAAATGTTGTTAAAGTAGTATCACGGACGTTCAAATGCTGTGTATGACATTGTGACAGGAGATGAAACATGGATATATTGTTACATGCCGGAAAGTAAGCAACAGTCTTTTGTATAGGTGTCGAAGGTGACAGCAAATCAACAAAATTAAGGGAGGCGAGAAAGGTATAAAAAAAAATGATTGCGTTTTTTTTTCTCCCGGACGGGTCCTATCTGCACGATCCCACTTGAAGAACAAAAAAGTTAATGCTATGTGGTTGTACCATTTGTTTGCCCAGTGTCTTTGAAAAACTTAGGGAAAAACAATCAAAAAGTCGCCTCCTGTTGCACCATGACAATGCTTTATTTTCCCAAAAATTTAAAAAGATTTGATGAGAGGTATGACAATTTCCGGGGCCGAAAGAGGCCGTGATAGCTTTTAACCAGCACGTGAAAAATATGCCCTTAGACCAATGGTCCTCATGTTTTCAAAAATGGTTTGACCGAATGAAAAAGTGTTTCAAATATAATGGAGAATACTTCGAAAAGTTTGAAATTGTTTTATTAGTGAGTTACGCAAAACTTTCAGTGTACCCCACGTATTCATATTTATTAAAGCTATTACCCACGACTTCGCATGCTTAAATTACTTTTTAAAGTAAAACCCTTCATTTTAATATGTTTTAAAAGAAATTGCATTTTGGAATTTTAATGCAATTTGTAAAGTGACAGCCAACTTGTAGAGTATTTAACGTTGATTGTTTTGTGAATTCGTCTATGAGAAATGGATACATCTAACTGTTAGATACTGAAACAGGAGAAAGTAAATGCATCGACAAAAAACAAAGGTTTCTGCAGAAAGTCTAAGGTAGTAAGTTGCCTATTCGTCAGCGCCGTATGTTGCGAGCCCTTACAACCCTGTTTATTATTCTTAATTTCCCATTTTCCTCAACGTATTTAACTTCATATTTCCAATATTTAAGTAGTAATCACGATAGAAACCTTCGTTCCTTGAAAAATCTTCTTTGTCCCTCTCACACTTCAGAGTTTATAGGCTCTTCTTTCTTCATTCAGTCTGTTCTTGTTCTGTTGGTCTGTTTGGAATGCGCTTCCCCTCGAAATCAGGATTGCCAGCAATCGTTATTCATTTAAATTTAAAGTAAAGAAGTCCTTTTTCGAACAATTGGCAGAATCAACTTGCCCATAGTTTATCATCTAAATCGTTATATCTTCTAATATTTAAAATTCTCGTGTCGCGGTGGTTGTTGCCAAACTCCTCCGAAACGATTAGACCAATTTTTATGAAGTTTTGTGTGTATATCCAGTAGGTCTGAGAATCATCAACACCTATTTTTTATACACCGAACTGAAAAGGGTGACCCGCCCCTAAATATTGTTTTTGTGCTTTGACATTTTTTTTTTTTTTTTATTTTGATTTAGCATTAAAAAATACATACAACTTCAAATTTTCACCCTTCTATGATCAACCCCTGTTTTTTAATCGCGATTTTTAAATTATTCTGTTCAATCCACAGATCTGCGATAGGGTTGCAAGATGGCAATCGAATATAATAATTGTAGTACGATAAATTTTCATATATAGTTTATAATTACAATCCTTACTAATCTTTACTAATATTATAAAAATTAATATTATATATTATAAATATAATAAATGCGAAAGTAACTCTGTCTGTCTGTCTGTCGCCCTTTCACTCCAAAACTACTGAACCGATTTAAATGAAATTTGGTACACAGATAGTCTAGAGCCTGAGAAAGGGCATAAGCTACTTTTTAATGCGAAAAAAGGGATGTAAAAGGTTGAAAAGTGGGGCTGAAAAGTTGTATGGAAGGATCGTCATATTTAGAACTAGAAGCTTGAAACTTATTTTTTAGGCTGTTGATTCCATATAAATACACTATTCCACGCGGACGAAGTTAAGTTGCGGGTACAGCTGGTTTATAATATATAAAAGTTACCATCCGTGCACGTGACTGACATGAGTCCAGCTGTGAAAACGATGGGTGCAATTCGGTCGAAGCGTGGCTAACCAAGAAGGTATCGTTCCTTATAACTATTATCGCAATTAAATCTCTACATAACATAAAACAAAGTCGCTTCCGCCGTTTGTACGCTTAGATCTTTTAAACTATGTAACAGATTTTAATTTGGATTTCACCAATATATAGAGCGATTCAAGAGGAAGGTTGTTGTATATATGTTTATTATATATATATATATATATATATATATATATATATATATATATATTTAAATTTAAGTATTTTTTGTCTGATAAATATATCAGACAAAAAATTAGAAATTCAGACAGATAATTTATTACATATGCAAACTAAATAGTTTACATATGTAATAAATTATAATATTTTTAATTTCACTTACTTTCAGCTTTCACTGCATCACCCGAAGGTTGCCTGGCAGAGAATGCCTAAGGTATTAAAGTCCGCCTCTGTACTTTATGTGTTTGACTTTGACTTGATTTAGGTTAGCGTCCGTTCTTAACTGACTTGACCTGCCTGTAAAGTACATGGCTGACAAACTGTTACTACTGTTACTTGACTAGCCTATTGGTCTAGTGGTTAGTGATCCGTACTGATGAGCCAGAGGTCGTGGATTCGATTCCCACCCAGGACAAATTAATAATTGTGTGAGCGTGTGGGAGCGTTATGTATAGCCGACAAATAATTGATTGAGTTTAAACAAGAAATAAATTTTGAAAAAAAAACTATTTTTTTTCTGAAAATGCTGTTCCTAGTGTACGAGCACATTTATAAATTTTAATTTCAAATTCAATGATTTTGTTTTTTTATGCAGACATTTTTGAAAAAATCTGGACATTCCTTTAACATCCTCGGTATAACCCATAGTTTCATTCATGTCAGCCCTCTTTCATATGTATACGAATATTAACTGAAATAAAATTCTGTTGTAAAATTTTACAATCCTATTTATTAATTTTACATTGTAAACCAGAATAATTCAACCTTACTTACCTTACATCTCTGGTAGCAAAAACCAATAATCTTCACATAAATTTGCAAAAGCCTTAAACCTAGTTATAAAATCCGTTCTAAGCTCACGTGTCTTTACACGGATTTTCTTGGTTTCTAGTAGAAAAACTTAAGTCTTTCATATAAATTTGCGAGAGCCCTTAGACTCCTTAATCCGGCCCTGTCGGAAAATCCGTTCTAAGCTTACGCGTCCTACCTATAAACTACCTTACTGCCAAATTTCAGGTGTCTAGTACTAAGAATTAGTTTGTTTTATGAATAATTTCAAAAGTATCTTTGCACCTACCTTATAGCAGTGCTACATCACCCCAAGAATACAGGGATATTTTAATTTAATTTAATTTTGAGTATCACCAATTCAGAATAAGAATGATTGAAATCTGTACTCAATGGGCGAAAATGTTGCTTAACACGCACAAAAGAAAACAGTTGAACTGGGAACCTCCACGTTTTCTGAAGTATAAAAATTTTCGCTTTTGAGGGGGTAATTTATCTAAGTGGCAATAGGCTAACATCAACTATTCATCACTTTTTACAAATAATGCTCTGCCCGATGCAGGAACATTAATAGTTGAGGAGTTCTCCTGGTACTTCACCATCAGTTCCACTTCACTATGCGCATTGTCATGATCATAAACTGCTTAGCAACCACTTTTTTTACTTTAATAGTAATCGAATCGCCACACGTAAAATACGATTTATTGATTAGTTCCGGTAGCTATCTACAGAGATAATCATTGAATTTGAAATTAAAATTTATAAATGTGCTCGTACACTAGGAACAGCATTTTCGGAAAAAAATAGTTTTTTTTTTAAATTTGTTTCTTGTTTAAACTCAATCAATTATTTGTCGGCTATACATAACGCTCCCACACGCTCACACAATTATTAATTTGTCCTGGATGGGAATCGAATCCACGACGTCTGGCTCATCAGTAAGGATCACTAACCACTAGACCAATGGGCTAGTCAAGTAACAGTAGTAACAATTTGGCAGCCATGTACTTTACAGGCAGGTTAAGTCAGCTAAAAACGGACGCTAACCTAAATCAAGTCAAAGTCAAACACACAAAGTACAGAGGCGGACTTTAATACCTTAGGCATTCTCTGCCAGGCAACCTTCGGGTGATGCAGTGAAAGCTGAAAGTAAGTGAAATTAAAAATATTATAATTTATTACATATGCAAACTATTTAGTTTGCATATGTAATAACTTTTTTACTTTAATAGTAATCGAATCGCCACACGTAAAATACGATTTATTGATTAGTTCCGGTAGCTATCTACACAGATAGCTACCGGAACTAATCGGAAGAAATACACACGTATTTCTTCATCATCAGTTCCACTTCACTAAACGATACTTTCCGAGAGTAAATGGACTAAAATATCGAAATCGCTGTAAATGTTCCCTCCTTCCTGTAAAGACTTCGATTTCTCCAGGGTCCCATGATCAGATCCTTACCAGGTGACAATGGGACCGACTAGGAACAAAAAATAATTTTTCACATCGGTCCAGCCGTCTTTGAGTAATGGGATAACATATACATTCATTTATAAAAAAAATATTACGATGCATTGAGAACCTCCACTTTTTTTTTAAGTCGATTAAAACACAATGAAGTTATGAAATGAATGCAGTTAGCTACTTTTTATACAACATACTAAATATCGACATATCGATAGATTGTGTTTTGCTTTTAGTTAATCCCTGTGGGAAACGCGGTCATATTTACGTAAATAATATTTTTTATCAAACACATAATTTTTTTATCCTTTTTATTCATTTTTTATCAAACACTTAAACAGGCTGTCAGGTACTATACGGACAGGAAAACACCGGTTTACGCATGTTTCCTGGATTTATCAAAAGCGTTTGAGACCGTCCTATATGACAAGCTTTGGGTCAAACTCGGCAATACGGGTGTGCCGGTGGAAATTATAGTCCTCCTAAAGGAATGGTATCGCTGCCAGCGGAACCAGGTGAGATGGGCGGGAACCTTGTCTGATCCATATAGCATGGAATGCGGGGTTAGGCAGGGTGGATTGACCTCTTCTGTTTAATTTATAGATGACCTAATCGGTGAGCTCAGCAGCACTCATACCGGTTGTCATATTAATAATGTGTGCGTCAATAACATAAGCTACGCGGACGATATGGTGCTGCTGAGGCCATCGGTGGGTGCAATGCGTAGATTACTGGCTATTTGCGAGTTGTACGCGGGGAACACGGTCTCACACACAATATAGACAAAAGCAAAGTACTGCTCTTCAAAGAAAAGCTCAGTGTACCGCTCCGCCGATTAGACTTTACGGCGAAAAACTACAGGTGGTAACCAGTTTTAAATACTTGGGACACATAGTCAATAATGAACTGTCTGATAACGCCGATCTGGAGCGTGAGCGTAGGGCCTTGGCAGTCCGAGGGAATATGATTGCCCGTAGGTTTACTCGATGCTCTGCTGAGGTAAAAATCACGCTGTTTAAGGCATATTGCCAATCATTTTACTCGAGCAGTTTATGGGTAAATCATACCCGTCGGGCCGCCAGTATCTTACGTGTTCAATACAATAACATTTTGCAGTGCGTCTCTAATGTTTCTAATGCTGACTCTTTCGACATCACTTAGTTATATTCTCTGTACTATGGATTTAAAATCTGAAAATAAACGATTTATTATTATTATATAATATTTTAAATTAACACAATATTTCTGAAGTAGACGGTTTACTGCATGTATTAATTAATTGCAATACAAAATAATGTTGTGTATATTATTATATTCTGTGAAAACAAACACTTTGAATACTTTCAAAGTGTTTGTTTTCACAGAATAGTTCAATACTGCTGTATTAAACTTTTCGTATTTAGCTGTAAAATATTTCTTTACTTAGATTTTTGCTGTATGTTTTACCATAATCTAACAGAGAACAGAACACGATACCATTATTATTTATTACATTTATCCGTTAAAATTTTGAAAGATAACGACGAAAACACTAAAATTAAAACGGGTTTTTTGACAGGAGACTATTAGAGACTACATTTTTTCAAACCAGCTTCACTTTCTTTCTACTATAGAAAGTTCATGAATGTTTGTGAATAGGGTGTAAGCCTGCTACAGCCCGAAGTTTTATTTCAGTAAGGGACTTTTTTATTTATATAGCATAAAGTAAATGTAAAGTTTTTCATTTTTCATCAGTAGTTACACTCGTAAATTAATAGTATTATGCTTAATTCAACAAAATATAAAAGTAATACGTACATTTATTGCGAGAATACAAAAACAACTTTGTCTGTATTTGCTCGCAGTTCAAGTAAATACAATCTACATACCAAGAGACTTTTTTGAGTACAATATTATACAAGTTCGTACGTTGTATTAATTGCAATATAGCGTAATCAGCAGACGGTATTTTAAATTAAAAGATATTTAAAGGTGGCCTTGAAATTTTCATCCGTTCTACTGACATGTAGGTGTTAAATTATTATTGTAAGACTTTAATCTCAGATAAAAAAAAATATGCTTATAATCAAATTGTAACATGTCTAATACTGTACATTGACGATACTGAAGCCAAAACTATATTTTTTTCATTTTTGTCTGCCTGTCTCTCTGTCTATATCATGGCCGGCGTATCACACCCAAACTACTAAACGGATTCAAATGAAACTTGGCATGATTTGAGTTCATACTACAAGGTAGAACATAAGATGCTTTTTACCCCGAAATTCAGGACGGTTTTCTCTATCCATAGAAAAAAGAATTTAAAATTGTCAAGAAAAATGTATCGCGCAACACGCAACGATATCTATTGGCCCCAAGTAATACTAACTATAAAACTATTACGATAAGTGGTCATTTATTTTCTGTAAAAATATTGTACGTAGTTCACAAAAAAATAAATATCATGCTGCAGTCAGCATGATATATTTTGCAATGCAGTCATTGTAATCATATATTACGTTTGTTACTGTAGATAAATAGATGTCGATAGGTATATTCCGTTCTGTGCTCAAGTAATATTAACGAATACACCTGATTGTTTATAAGTATTCCTTCAATTTGAAAAAAAAAATATAAACGAAAAAAGCTCTTAAATTTAATACTTTCAGAAAGTGCACATAGCCTGTAGGCTATGTGCAGTTTCTGAAAGTATGTGTGCTTTATAGATGGTTTTGTGATATTTTCTTTTACGTTCCAGGCTGTTTCACCGCCAACACAATATAAAATTTCTGCCTGGAGGATTTCCCCCTTTTAGGAAGAGGTGCAACGCCTATATTATAAACGACATATTGCTGTTTTCCGAAATAAGCGCGAACGAAGTCGCGGGCACAGCTAGTATTCAATAAACTAATAAACTAATGACATTGATAATGACACAACGGAACCCTAAAAATGACATAAATGGCGTCTTGTAGAAGTTTAGAGCTGCTGTTTAGTTTTGATATTTATTCATTGAGAACACGCATAAAACATCTTTTGAAAATATAATTAGTTTTATTTTCAGGATAACTCCGAGCGTACTTTAACGATCGAGTACGTACGTACATACACACACTAGGAAATTAAAGCGTCAAGATCTGTAGAAATTTTGGTTTTTGAAAATCAGACCGAAACCAATAACTTACCTATGTTTTCAAAATATTTGATTTTTTAGAGGGAAGTTAAAACAAAAAGAAATAAAGTTAAGGAGAAGTTTCTGAACCGTGTATAATTATTAAATTTAATTCATATAAAACTCGTTAAGTCTTCAAGGTTAGACCAAAACAAAATAAGCACTAAGTTTTTTTTGTTGTATCACGAAAACAGTGAAGTTAATAAAATTTTTAACTTAGGTAACTACAAAATAATATTATTACTTACAATTTAGGCCAACAATTGTTTAAAATAATGATCAATTTTTTTTATTTTAAACTTTATAATGAAATTAGCCATTTTAAATGGAAAACATGAACAAAAGAAAATAAATTTAAAATGAAAAGTACTGTACTTGTCTTTTTTTCGTTTTGTTAGTACCGAGTATGTATTCCTCTCATGAACTCCTGAAGCCTCGCTTGCATAATCAGGATCAAATTCCTCACGTTTTCATCTGAAATCTCCTCCCAGACACGTTTTAAAACTTCAATCAGATGCTACTGGTTGTAGAACCCTCGTTCATTCTCTCTAACCCTTCGTTTCAATTGGTCCCACATATGCTCAATTGGATTTAAGTCCGGACTTTTAGCTGGCTTTTAAAAAAAAAGGCTTATAATAAAATTGTAACAGGTCCAATTCTGTACATTGATGATACTGAAGCCAAAACTAATTTTTTTTCATTTTTGTCTGTCTGTCTCTCTGTCTGTATCATGGCCGGCGTATCACGCCCAAACTACTGAACGGATAGAAATCAAACTTGGCTTGATTTAAGTTCATACTACGAGGTAAGACGTAGAATGCTTTTTATACCGAAATTCAGGATTCAGTTTCCTCGATATGGAATGGGGGATGTAAGTCAAAATGTGTAGTATGATTGTAACTCATTAACAAGTATCACAATCATTGTTTTTTTTTTTGTTGGAAAGACTTTGAAGATTTTTTTTTATAACTTGACACATCTCAAACACGGCCGTCTAATCCCAAAGCCTGTACTATGAAAATCAAACTGCTGATAAACATACTTATATATTATTAAATACATACATATTATAGATAAATTACACCCAGACGCAGAACAAATGATCATGCTCATCACACAATTATTGGCCCTGGGTGGGAATCGAACCCACAACCCATGGTTCAGCAGTCAGGATCGCTAACCACTAGACCAACAGGCCAGTTTATTTTTTATTGTCACGTTAATCGTTAATCTCCTTTCTTCTATATCTATATATATATAATAAATCTGTAGACGTGGAGTTTGTCTGTTTGGTTGCATCACGTAAAAAGTACAAAATAATGGATATGGAATGGAATGGATGGAAGACATAAAACGGAAACGTTAATTCGTTTCCGTGATTATTGCACAAGTATTTTGTGTAATTCGGTGTAACATTTAGTATTTGATCCATAGAAAATAGAATTCAACATTTTCAAGAAAAATGTATAAAACAAGCAACGACATCTGTTGGTCCTAAGTAATACTAACTATACCATAGTATAAAATTAAATTGTCATAACAACAATTTAAGCAACGGACACAATAGTTGTCCCGAGTCTAACGAGTTCTAACTATTTGTGGATTCCACAATATTTTTTGTCAGGTGTGGGATTTGAATCCACAACAAAAGACTGAGAAAAGAAGAGTGGTGAGGCGACCACTTAAACCATTGCGCCATCCGTGCGTAATATAAACGTTATACCTTGAGGTAAATTTTTGTAGTGCAATATTCATTATAATTTAATAGAAACTTATGTAATCAACATTTACATAATTATGTATAATAAAAATGAAGCTGTATTGATTGCTTCTCTGTAGGTACCCTAAAAATATTTTCAGCAAAATTGTAGGAGTGTTAGAGGATAACCAACTGAAACCATTTCTACCATTTTTGGAATTTGTGTCTGTTTGTCTGTTTAGTTGTGCATGCAACATGTAAAAAGTACAAAACAAACAAAAACCTTTTCCACAAAACAGAAAACGGATTTAAAATTAGTCCATAATGCCTACTCCAGGTATACTTTTTAATTTTTTTTTGTATTTATTTGCGTTAAATCTTTGTTGATGACATCAATTGCTTCTGTTATATTGTCAGGATCAGCTTTTGAATAGACTTGTAGATCATCTGCAAAAAGATGATAGGAAAAAAGTAATTGATTTGTGATTGAGTTTATAAAAACTACAAGTAATGGGGATATCACACCGCACTGAGATACGCCCGCAAATGTAGTGCACCAAAAGGAGTAAACATTTTCAAGCACGCGTCTGAGCACGCTGCTGGCGACCATAGTTACTTGAAGTATATAACCAGTTAATTGCTTATGGAGATATGTTAAGAGAGCATAATATACTCAGCAAGACATCAAATTCAACGGTGTTGAAAGCATTACTAAAATCTAGTAAAGCAAGGACTGTCAGCTTTCCTTCCTCCATGCCCAACCTGATATCCTCCGTAAAATGGACTAAAGCTGTGGTAGTTCAGCGGCCGGGCTGAAAACCTGATTGGAGAGGATATAGGAAACAATTGCATGAGAGAAACGAGCTTAACTGATTGTGGATGAGGCGTTCAAGGACTTTGGATAGAAAAAGAAGAATTGATATGGGATGGTAATCTGAAAAAGATGATGGATTACATTTCTTAGGAAGGGGAGTGATTTGAGCCACTTTCCACACAGCTGAAAAAACATTGGTGAATACAGAATAATTAAGGATATGGCAAATCACAGGAAGGATTTCATCTAGGATAGGAAGTACCATATTATGACGTTGTCGCTTCCTATTGCACTGTTTTCAGTAAACAGGTGTTGAAATCACCCATGACTATGGTATGAATGTACGAAGGGGTTAAGTTTTCTAAGAGAACTTCGAGTGAAGAGAAGTAGTCTACTCGTAAGGAGGGACTACAATATACACCGAAAAGGATTTTTGTGTGTAAGACTTCTTCTCGCCAACATTTGCGGGTGGTGGTTAAGATGACATACTTACTATGGAGAAAGGAATGTGAGTTCGGATACACATGGCAACACCTGGCCTTGGCCACAAACACGATCATTCCGTATCAGCTGAAAGCCTGGTAGCGAGTACGATGTGGTAGATAGGCATGGCTTTAACCAAGATTCTGAGATAAGAATTGCATGGATATTCGTACAGTCAAAGGTTGTCAGCAAATCAGAGAAGTGTGTTGGTATGCTTTGGGCATTGATGTGAACGACATTAAGTTTCTAGGAACATCAGAAAACTTAGTCTGCTAGTGAAATAATACTAATGTAACTGGCTTCATCGTCATGGTATATTATAAATATGGATAAATTTGACTATGCGTGATGCAATCGTCAGTCAGGAAAAAAGTTTTGCTAAACATGCAACGTAAGGTGTGTAAAGTCCTGTCGCAAATCGATTCCCTCAATTTCTTTAAAGATTAAGTATTGTCAATGTTTTCTTTTTTTAATCAAATTAAACGAAACTAACCCAAATGTATTTCAAACGACGAACCAAAGTAAACCAACTAGTTGACAGCTAAAAAAGAAATAGGAAAGCAAAGGCAACTAATGCTGGTTAGCGATCTGGGGGTCATGATTTTGTTACAAACGAAACTGTTTGAAAAGAATCTGCTGGATTCCTTAAATAACGTAATTAAGTACTATTTGTACATAAACTTTCATTCCCTAATTTAACTCTCTAGGGGATGAATTTTCAAAAATGCTTTCTCATCGAATACCCACACCATATTAGGAATACATCCTTTAAATTATTATTACTTGTATACGTAAATGATACTTATTTATTTTTACGGTAAACTGAAGATATGAAAATAATATAACGCTATTTACTATAACGTTGTAATCTTATATTATTTTTAACGTTTGCAGCTAGTGTTATAATACGCTTAGTGTTTTAAATATTAAAATAATGTGCATAATTATTATTTCAAAGTATCTAGCACTTTTTTTATTATATTTTTGTTAAATGTATAGTTTATCATAACGCCATTTATATGAAAGTTTTGTTTTTAAATGAACCTAGCTTGTATTAATATTTTACTGTCGCATGATTGACGTCTTGGCTTTTATTGTCAAACACGTTTTCCCATATAAACTTTGCCACCCCCTTTCAACTTCTTAGGGAATTTTCAAAAATCGTTTCTTATCGGATGCCTACATCATATTATAAGGAATACGTGCTCTAAATTTCACGTCTCTATGATCTACGGTTTTGGCTGTGCGTTGATCCGTCAGTCAGGACAAAGGATTTTATTTAGATTAATGAATATTTCATCGTCGTTCGTCGTATATACACGAAACTCAGCATGAAGGAGGCAATAAATTTGAATATCAAATTAGTTTTGAACCAAAAAAAAAACAATAAAATAAATTTAAAATTAGGTAATTTTAAATATGTATACTTTGTAGATAGGTATCTACAAAGTATACATATAAAGTGGTACAAAGCTTTGGATTTAGCATTTATCCGCGAGTTACCTACTCGTATGTCGTTGGAAGTTAAACGCATGTTAGCCATGTTCTCAATTTTACTACTCTTGTCGTGTACTATTTTTAAAGTGTTATCTGCCCAACCAGGTAAGATTAACTCAAATATCATAGAAATTTAAAACAACAATTTAAATTAAATAATTTGAAATATGTTAAATTATATGATTTGATGATGAATATCAGATGACTGTCTCGAGGATATATTTAGCAAAAAGTTAAAAATATTTTCTTTTGTGTTATTCTCAGCTTTTATGTTTTTTTAAGGGAAAGGGAAGCAAATGCTACTGCAATTTTTTTTTTCTTTTCATTTCATTTATTCCTCTCATAAGTACAGTAGCTTACAGTGCATGGAATGACATTTAATACAATAAATACTATAAAGTTCCTTAGTGAGAGCTGGAGTCTATACTAGGCTCGAAACCTGTATGACAGATCTCCAGGCCCACCCTACGACCGAAAAAATATCCATTGATAACCATAACCAATAACTATAAGTTAAAAAAGTGTTACTGCACTTCCATAGAAAATAAACCAAAGTAAGCAATTCTATTGATCCAAATTGATATTTAAATCTAAATCTAAGGTTAGTATGTTTGTGTGTATATGTGTATGTGTGTGTGTGTGTGTGTGTGTGTGTATGTGTGAGCGTGTAAGTGATTATGCGTGGAATTGGTGAACGAAGTATGTTTATGTATAAAAACCGCGTGGAGCGACTATTGGCGTGCGCATGTGTGGGTGAGCGTATGGTGCAAGTTGTGAGAGATTTGCGTGTGTCCAGTGAAATATGTACCTATGTAATGATGTGTATGATTTTTTCTGTCTCATCATAGCTCAAGCCTATAAGCCAGTTTGTAGTGGCTTTTTTGCATTCTTGACTCGTCAGTGGATACATGTAAATATGTTTATTTAACTTGTTATACAAGTAACCGCTCAGGAAGCAGAAGCTTCTTTGAGCTAGTCTAGTGTGAACCAATCTGGGTGGGAGAATAGCATGTTTACGTCTATTAGTTACATTGTAGTCTGGGGTGTAATGTGTATGCGCATGAAAGGTTAAAATAACAGTGCGAATGAACAAGGCTCGGACCGAGAGTACACCACAGGCCTTATATAGGTCGGTAGTTGGAAACCGGAAGGGGAGTCTCCAACCCACCTTTAGGAGTGCCGGTTGAGCACGTTCAAGTTTCAGAAGGTGGGTTTTGGTGGAACCTCCACAGGTAACAATGCAATATTGTGTTAGGGATTGGCAAAGGGCCAAATAAACAAGTCTTAGCACTTTTTCATTGGCAACAAACCGCAGATGAGAGAAAATATATATCATTTTTCTAAGTCTAGATGTAAGTGTAGTAATGTGTGTGTGGTATGAGAGTACATTGTCAATTTCAACACCCAAATATTTAACGCAATTCGTCCTTTTAATATTAGGGCAGTTGCAACTTACCTCGGGGGTCAAATCACATAAGTGGGCAGTTAGGTTACATAATGCGATTGGACACTGACCTCTTGTTGTTAGGGAGAAAGTGATGTAATTGGTTTTGTCAGTGTTTAGAGTTAAGTGGTTTACGTCCAAGCATTTGGTAACTGTGTTGAGGCCTAGCTGAGCGGCTGAGAAGACAGCTTCCCAAGTGCTACCATGAAATATCAAAGCGGTATCATCAGCGTAGGTGAAAATATTACCATTTAGAAGGTTGAGACGGCAGAGTTCATTGACATAGATAATGAACAGTGTGGGGCCAAGAATACTGCCTTGTGGCACGCCGTAGGTTATAGGTAGTTCATTACTTGTCCAGTCCCCTATTTTAAGACACTGTCGTCTACCTCCAAGATAGCTTCTGAAAAGGGAAAGCTGTTCTCCTCTTATACCAATGCGCTCAAATTTGTCAATAAGTACGGGAACAGAGACGGTGTCGAATGCTTTGGCTATGTCGAGAAAAATCCCAATAACCTTTTGCTTTCGATCCAGCTTGGTAATAATTTCACTGGTTAGGTCTAGCACAGCATTACTGGTGGATGTACCCGTACGAAATCCGTATTGTGTTGAAGAGAGAATATTGTATTTCTCTAGGTATTTAGTGAGCCGGTTATTCAACAACCTTTCCAATATTTTCAAAAGTGTAGGTAATATAGAGATGGGTCTATAATTGTTCGGCAAATAGTTGTTACCTCGAGGCACAATTACAGTTTCACTAGCAACCCGCCCCAGCTTCGCACGGGTACAAATTATACACCTAAACCTTCCTCATGAATCACTCTGTCTATTACTGCAAAACTTCAGTAGTTTTTCAGTTTATCGCGAACAGACAGACAGATGCGGCTGGGGACTTTGTTTTATAATATGTAGTGATGATAAAATACGGTACTAAAGGCTCGATGTGCGGTTCTCAGTATATTACGGCTATCAGATTAAGTTAAAAATATTAATTTGAAGGCTCATATCTAGATCTATATCTGACCACCTTCAAATTATGTTTGTATTTACATAATAATAATAAAAAAGAATGCCCATCTGCTACACAAAAAAATGACTGAGATGAAATAGACGCCAAATTGTACTTCAAATAATAGAAAATTCATTACAATTTCAATAATATTATCAAAACACTAATCAGGAGTCCAGTTTAATTTTGTTTTCTTTAAGCATAAATTAGAAATTTAAAATACTCCCGACTCAAAAATCCCATCATTATCTTCCAGTCAATTTTATTTGGGGTCAGCCGTTCCTTGGGAATGTAATCGTGTTCAGACGTGACAAAGGAAGACGGTTAATTTGGGTAAAGAAACCGTATAAGGCGAGGGAGCTGGGGTAAGGGATACCGCAAATCTCGAATGGGAAACAGGGATGAGACTGCAGTAGCTCAAAGAGGCTGGGGTTGCATTTTCTTGTACCTCAGTTACTCTACAGAACTTAATAATAAATTTATTTATTGAATGCCCATTTTATACTGTATAATTTTTAACTTTCGAAAATTCCACAGTTATAAGTTTACATCTTTGTAAGACTGACAATGATGTTTGTGTAACTAATGCTGTAAAGGCAGCATATCCCTTGATACTTGAACCTAATAAAAACATCGGTGCTGAAAGCCTGGACCCCATGTATCAAGAAACAGTTGAAGGAAACTTATCTATTTTGAAGTTTAAAATGTTCAATGCTACAGTCACTGGATTCAAATCATGTGAAGTCCAAACTGCAAAGTAAGTGTTTCTAGATTGATTACACTAACAGTAATAATAATAATAATCTCAAAAATTTAAATTTTAAACATAGCTTGTACTATTAGTTCTAGTACACAGATAAAATACTAAGAAATAAATTTTTTTGGAAATACATGACATATTTAGGCTATTTGCCATCTGCCATGGTAAATGTAACTGTCATAGTCCTCCTCCTTGCTTCGTGTATCCTCAAAGCTGAGGCGCGTGACCTCGTTGTAATATTTCTGTGTCCTCAGCAGTGTGGATGATATCGTGGACTGCGGTACCCAGGGTGGATCTCGTGTAACCAATATACGAAGGTTCTGCCACGGAGTCTTTTATCGTCTACTTTACCTATTATGAGAAGTTTTTTCAGGTTATCACCTCTTTTTTTCTTGCAATGTGGCCATGGTACTGGAAGCTCTCTCTCTATCTCAGAAGGCATACGGCGGTTAGTCTCATACGTATTTTATGTTCAGCCAATATCAATTCGTTGGTTGAATGTTCCGTTTCCGAAAAATACACAGAAGACAAAAGTGGTGACATGTCTTTGCTTTGCCTTTCGCGAGATATCCCTGTCAGCCCATACGTGGGTCACACTAAAAGTTTTTAGAATAGGCCAGTAAGAAAAGAAGCCGATGAAAAAATTATTTAAATTTTGAATTAGGAACTCTTTGAAAATCTGTAGATGTTTAATGATTTCATGTCTTTTGTTTTACATTGGCGGCAATTTAAAAAGTGTCTATCGTGCATCGAAATGGATTTGACTAGAGAAAATTTTCGCTCAATGATTTATTACAATTTTTGTTGCAGTCTTACTCAACAACAATGTTACAATAGGCTTCGATTGGCATTTTATTTCAAAGCCCCATCTCGTGCCACTGTTTACAACTGGTTAAATGAGTTTAAACGTGGTCGAAGCAAACTCACTGATTCTCGAGAATGGCGTCCTTCTACGGCGACTACTGAAGATAACGTGAGTGCCGTGCGGCGAATAATAAAAGTAGATAGAAGGGTGACATATCAACAGATTTGGGCAGCTTTAGGCATTGGTATGAGTCAAAGTCAAATACAAAGAGTCTTACATAAACATTTAAGCGTCAGAAAACTTCGTACTAGATGGATACCTCATAATTTGACAGAAACGCCGCCGTTTCGATTGTTACTACTCAATGCTTGAGAAGTATGAAGGAGGTGATTTGAACGTTGTATATGACATCGTGACAGGTGAAAAAAGCTAGATATATGATTACAAACTCGAAACCAAAATACATTAACAGCATACAAATATCTGCTCAATGGATGTTTCCATTTGAAGATTTGTCGCCAAAAGTAAAGGAATCAAGGAAAAAGATGATTGCCTCATTCTTTGGATGGACGGGTTATTTTGCAACAATCATTCTGGAAGATAAAAGAACTGTTACTGCAGATTAGTACGTCAGTTATTGTTTACCAGTTGTTATCTCTTATTTTTTAGAGGAATTCGTTTTATGAACCATGAAGATGCGGTGGCTGCGTTTGAAAAAACCATGGAAGAGATCCCTAAAGAAGAGTGGGCTGACTGCTTCGGTCAATGGTTTCATCGCATGCAACGGTGCTTAGAAAGGAACGGAGACTAATTCGAAAAGCAATAAAAGTATTAACAGGCTTCTATATCATTCCGTTTTTTATTTTCTAAAAACTTTCAGTGTGACCCCCTATGTGTGTACCCCCTTCACCTAATATTCTATTTGCATGAATCAGTATTGGTTATAACCGAACCTAACTAAATGCAGTTGTTTACAACTTCCAGGTTCAGCGCACCGGTTATGGTCAAAGAATTGCTGCGATCAGCTATCATTTTGTTTTGGTCCTGTTTAGATGAAACCCTATTTCTTGGCTGACAGGTTGGTGATCTTTATCCCACCAATGAAATATTCCACCATCCCAGTCGTTGCAGACTGTCTTCTTTATAAATTATCCAAATAATATGCTGAGGATTATTGGAATAGAGTAGTATGCAACCTTGTCTAACATTTTGACCATACCTTGGTTACCAGTGTACAAAGCCTGCAGTTGCGATGTTTAGGTACTCCAAGTTCAGACATAACATCCTACAGCTTTTGCCAGTTGACGCAATCAAAGGCCTTGCTGTAATCTATGAAGCACATAATGCAAAATATATTAAATTCGTATGATTTCTCAATGATTTACCTGACGTTGCTCACACACGTGTTTTTCTTCCTTTGACAAAACCAGCCTGTTCTTGAGGAATTTGCCAGTCAAGAAAGTATCTGATGCTGTTATTAATGATGTGTAAGAGAATTTTACTGCTGTGAGAAATGAGAACGAAGGTTCTGTAATTGTCATAGTTTCTGCTAGAGCCCTTTTTGTGCAGTGGCAATACGACAGATTCGGTTCAGTCCTTTGGCCATTTGGCAGTTTGCCAGGTGCAGTTGCAAACGTGGTGTAAGCTGGGAATACTTCTGTAAGGCTTTGACCGCTTCCACTGTTATCTGATCCTGGCATCTTGCTCTTTAACGCAGAAAAGTTTGCAAAAACTTCAGAAAGCATATTGTTGGTTCTAGCTCTATGTTGTTCCAATTGGTCAGCGATGTATTCATCAAAGGTAGTTCGTGGTAGTAGAGTTTCTCACGGTCGACATCTTTCAGCTATGGCTTTTCGATCATTCATTGCAATGCCATCTTCGTCATTGATGATTTGGTTTTTAATTATTTGTAGATGAGATTCACCTTTTTGAAATGGTCAGGTTACAAATATTCGATGAGAAGTAATTTTTGACCCTGCTACATTTTTTCTTGATCACTATCTAAGTTCACAGTGTTCTTCGTGTTCTGATGATGTTGAAATCAAGTGTTCGTAACACAACGTACGTCTCAAACATAATTCAATCAGTATATGACCTCTGTCATTCATGATTCCTATTTCGAATATACCCACTATATTGCGAATGTGGTCTTTGTTGGTGGTATCTCGGACTTCAGACGGGAGTACGGGACACAATCGTCACCTCCTGGTTTAAGATTTTGCTTAGTGTGCTCCAAATGTGTTGTAAAATGCACTTATGTCCTGTTCGGTGCTTTTTCAGTAAGTGCGTTCACTTGGATAATACTGAGAATATTGGGCTTGGCATTAATTCACATTATTATGATCCTTTTAGATACTGGATTATAGCTGAATAGGTATTTGTTCAGGTCTTTCGGGAGTAGTATAGCTACACATCTTTCGGTCTTGTCCTTGCAACCCATCAACTACATATTGTGTCCGTTAACTGTATTAAAGAGTGTTGTTGTTTTTGCTGATACCAAGAATTGTTGTATGGCATCTTCCCACTTCCTTGTCGACCATAGTGATCTTGCCGGCCATTAATAGTCCACGAACGTTCCATGTCCCAATCCGACGTTCATCACGAATTGATAGTTGCTCTTTTTTGGTGTTTAGAGCATCGCCATGAGCAGTATTTCCTTCAGATGCTTAGCGCAGCAACCCAATGGAAGATTCGGTAGCATATTTTACACCATCCGATCCAGATACCGAGTGGCACCAATTTGTTAATCGGATTCCGTATATTCATAGTTTTTCTTCCATCTGGCTGAAGGAGCATCCTACCTTCCGTTTACCGATTCGCGGTCTCCACTCTAAGACCGGTTTGCTGCAACGGCCATCGCTCCTGGCATTCTTGGCCAGCCCATTGCCATTTAAGCATGCTTATGTCCAGTAGTGGATAGTTTAGTTTAGCACATCCTTCCATGGCAGTTGCTTTTAGAGGATATTTAATTCCTCAAGGCTGCTGAAGTCTAGGTTTCATCCAATTAATTAACCGCTGCCGGCATTCACTGTTTTACGAGTGGCAATGTCAGAATTCACTTTTTGCATCCGGGCTTGCGACCGGTAACGACAGAATGCTAGCTGTCATAGTACGTTTACCTAAGCAAACATTTTAATCATTAGTAAAAATAATGGCAATTAAAAATATATGATAATAAAAATATAAAATTTTGTCAAACAAAAACCTTTTAAAGAAATAAATAATAAAGGTAACTAATAATTATATTTTGTTTCTCCAGATTCGTAGATAAAAATGAAGATATACTACATATCGACCTAGTCTGCCCAAAATTATTTATGCAAGGTATCTACGACATTAAGGGTCAATTGCTTATCCTTCCTGTAGAGGGAAATGGTGACTTCATTCTGGATGCAAGTATGTATTATAGATCTAGTTTTTTTCTAATATCCTGGACAACCAATAAGTACGTATTTTTGGTATTGGCATAGAGCTCTGTTTCCGCATTTAGACTCACAGGACAGAATCACAGAATCCTCCTGGGGCGTTCACAGGGGCCAAGTAGCTAAGCTAGCTAAGCTAAGTAGCCCGTAATGGTTCCTACAACTATTCGGATGTCAAGTCGGTTGAGACTGAGCAGTCTACAAGTTAAACGTGGTGAGACCTCCGTCAGCACCATTCTAGATTGCCTGCAGCCGGGTGTGTCAGCCCAGCGACCGTTGTACGCTTCACGAGTCCGTTTCCTTACCCATGAACGAAGTTGATTAAAGGGAAGTGGCAGCAGTATAGTTGGACCTGCCACTGACGTTGCAGATCCCTTCCTTGCCAGATCATCGGCGGCGTCGTTTCCGAGTGAATCACTATGCCCCTTGATCCATTGAAGAATTAGCCCATTGACAGAGGCTAAACGTTCAAGTGTCTGATGGCATTCGTAAATGAGACCGGAGTTCATGGTATTACCCTCCAGGGCCTTTAGGATGGCCATACTCTCTGACAGTATGCGGATGCTGTACTCCTTTATACCCCTTGACATGACCGCGGTAGTGGCGTAGGTTATCGCAACGCACTCACATTGAAATATGGAACTGTGTTGGCCTAGCGCCAGTGATATTGTTATATTCAAGTTTTATGAGAAAACTCCGGCTCCAGCCCCTGTCCCCATCTTAGAACCGTTCTTGTATATTCGGACTTCGTTTATGCCAGAATCATCTCGATCGTTCTCATATAGTGCAACTATCAGTACCTCCTTCCGAAGATATGTTGATTAGGGATCCTATCGCATGGGGCAATAAGTGCGTAAAGAAAATGTCAATTCAGTAGCTATCCAATGTTTTAGGGCCTATTACGTGTTACTCATTATTTATCATCTCATACGTGGGCTACACTGAAAATTTCGGGAATCAAGGAAGTGACACAACATTACTATTTAAGAATGTATTTATTGCTTTTCATAGTATTCTCCGCGAAATTTGACACATTTTCCATACGATGGAACCAATCATTGAAGCAACCATTCCATTCGGAAGTTGGGGTCTCCAAAATGGCCGTTTTGTAGGCGTCCACAGCTTCTTCAGGTGATGAAAATCTCTGACTATGCAATTTATTCTTTATTTTAGGGAAAGTATAGAAATCATTAGGGCTTAGGTCGGGACTGTACGGCGGATGGTCTAATAATTCTATGTTTTCTTGCTCTAAAAACTCTTTTGTTCTGTGCGCGGTGTGAGAACTAGCATTGTAGTGATGGAGGATGATGCGGCGGTTGCAGTTCTCTTTACAGAGTTCGGAAACGACCTGTGGCAAACAAATGCTAGCATACCATTCTGCATTAACCGTTCTTTGTCCCTCAAGAGGAATAGTCGCAACATGGCCGGTTTTGGAGACAAACGTGACCACCATTTTTTTTGCAACACTCCGTGAACGAACAATTTTAGTTGGCTTTAACTCATTTTCGAACATCCAAACTCGTGACTGGTTTTTTGTTTCGGGTTCGTACGCGTATATCTAGGATTCGTCACCTGATACAATATTGTATACAGCATTTGAGGATCCTGCGTTGGAAGCTTTCGAGAGTTCTGACGCACCAAGTAACGCGAGCCGCTTTTTGCTCTTCACAGAGCAAATGCGGTATCCATCGGGAAAACACCTTTTTTACACCTAATTGTTCATGCAAGATTATTTGTATTTGACTCATGCCAATGTCTAAATTTGCCTGAATTTCGCGGTATGTCACATGCCGATCTTCCTCAATCAGCTTACGCACAGCATCAACGTTTTCTTGGGTGACTGCAGTTTTTGGACGACCTTGACGGGGATCATCACTGAGCTTGACACCTCCACGTTGAAATTCAGCAAACCAAATAAATTGTGGTTTTGGATGGGGCTTCATCACCAAATGCAGAAAGCATCCGGTCAACACACTGGTTTTGTGTTTAACCGCTTCGAAAGTCATAATAAATCATCGCCCTTGAATTTTCTCGAGTCAATTCCATTTTCTCAACGACTAAACAAGTTTGAGAAGACCTTGTGAGAAGACCGAGAATCTTTTTTTTAAATAAATAAATGGTATTCGATTTTTAAAACCAAGGAGTTTTCAATTAAAAAGATTTTAATATGATAGGAATAGTGGAAATATTCCATTCCCGATTCTTTTAGTGAAGCCTAAGTACTTCATTGCAGTAATTTTAGATTACTAGTATATTTTATTGGTTGATTGCAAATGTCGCCATCAAAAATCACAATCACTGTAAATATTACAGCACGAAAATGAATATTTAAATAGGAAAATTAGCTCACTAGAATATTTTTAGTTGCAGGTGTCCTTGGGCGGCAGTAGTCATTTACCATCAGGTGAACCGTCTGCCCGTTTGCCACTATCCCTTAAAAAAAAACAATTATTTACATTGACATTGTTGAAATTGTCTTTAAGTATTTTATCATGTTCACACTCATTATGGAATAGTAACGGTATTACTATAAATGTATAATTATAAAGTCTAGTAACAGGCTAATGAAAACTGTCATAATATAATATTTTAAACTTATGTTAAGTCTTTGAAACACGTGGTCTTATTGTATCTCCCTTTAGGTCATAAAAGACGTTCTCTCTCATTTTGAACTGTTATAAGCTTTATTTCTTCCTGCAACCTTTACTAGAAATAATTTATCTACCTAAACTGTTTAGTCAGCTCACTAGTAAGTAAATAAGTAAGTACTCTTTTTGTACACTAAATACAGATATATAAAAAACTTATTATTAAACATAAAATTAACAATGAGCGACCTTATCCCAACCAGCAAGAAAACCTTAGAAACTTATCAAATATAAAAATTCTGGCAATATACAAATCATCCAGATATGTGAAGTTGTCATTATTATTTTCAACCACATTGTGATTAGTCTTTATCAAAAATATCAATGTACTAACTAATCCCTCAAGTAGTTCAAACGGCCTAGAAATTAGATCGATAAGAAGCGATCTAAAAGTTACAGACCATATGGTCCGTAACAGGGTTGAGCCGCATTTGAATTTTAGAATAAAAAAATACGATTATTTATTTTACAGATAAGTACAGCCTCATTTTGGACTTAAAGTTAAAAACTGTTACCAAGGATGGAAAGAGCCATAAAAGTATCAAGAGTTTCAAGGTAAAGGCGGAACCCTTGGAGAAGATAACATTTGATTTCAAGAACTTGTTCAATGGACAAAAGGATTTAGGTAACTTCTTTCTTGCCTATGTTTTAGCTTCTGGTCTCAATATATATATCCGTTTATAATCTTCAAAACGATAAAATCAGAAAAAGAAAAGGATATATGTTGTATAGTATTTTGTAATAACATAATGTAAAAAATGAATCGGACTCGTAGTGTACCAGTCGATCCTTTTGAATTTTAATTTCGAACAACACATAAGGTCGGAATTACATTTTGAAATAAAGACTTGAAGACAACAGTAAACAACCAGAAAATTTACTAAAAATTAGTCGATAAATGGCATTATTTCCGCGCGTAAATTGATTCATCATGACGTCATAAGGGTAGTAAAAGCATAAATTATTGCATTTTTGGCAAATTGAAGCGGAGCGGAGAAGCGACTGACATCAGACCTCCACAACCCAAGTACTAGGCGATATCGATGTCCTGTAGTTCGAATAGGTTGTAAGACTTTTTAGGGCTCCAAGTACCCGTAACGAATACCACAAATGTTCGTATGGCAAACGGAACCGACGGCTTAACGTGCTCTCCGAGGCACGGAGTTAAGAATGGTCACCCATCCTAAGATTGACTTGGCTAGTATTACTTAATATTGTAATGTGCTCTGTACCACCTGGTACCACCTGTAACCTACTCTGTTACCACTTAGTCACGTTCCTCTTAGCCATAAAAAAACATATTTTATTTAGAATAAATGCCAGTGACATAGGTACCAGAAGAGCAATTCAATCATATCGTCAAATAAATAAAGTTGCCTTATTGCAGATACCTTTCTACATTATTTATACATAATATACTTCAAATCTTTAACAGTCCTGTCTGTAAGCTATTTTATTGGAGGATGGACTCCTCTCAGTACGACAGAATAATCTACCATACTGTCTCAGTGAGGTTTGAGCGACTGTATAAACCTTCGAGAATATTAAAGAGAACTTTCAGCTATTCAATTTTTCTTAAGATGTATGCAAATTTCTCATACCCTTTAAAATAAGTAACCTCAAAAAGCCAGAAGTGCATGACATATATATACTAATAATACTTTCATAATACTAATAATTTAAAATAGCCATTAATAAATTTAACCTTCAATTTGAAGCTTGAAGCAATTATTCATTCGTTTGGTTATGTCACTGCATATTACCATTTTTTTGTAATAATATGATATATTCATTTCCAGGCGACATCGTCATTAATTTTGCAAACAAGAACTGGAAGGAAGTTGCGAATGAAGTCCAAGATCCGGTGTTTATAGCCCACATTGGAAAAATAGTAAAAAACGCTAACAAATACTTGAAGACTATATATCTTGACGAATACCTGCCTCAGTAATCACATTAGATACAAAATTATAATAAACATACGTAATAGGAAGCTACATTAAGGTCAGAAGCACGTGTTACTAGAAAAAGTGGTTTTAAAATAAATATTTTTAAAACGAAAACAACAATTTCCTTGAATGTCACTTAACTATTACTACAAATCCTATGTATTTATTGTTGATTTACCCATTATTGTCATTCGCACTTTATTATCATATTATTAGTATAATTATGTAGAAGGCCAAGGCTTGTACTACTTTTCTCATCGTAATTTCACTCATTAGAATCAGGATCCCTTCCGAATGTTATGACTACATGCGGAACCTGTTCTACGAGGTAGATATGTAGATAAACTCTTTATTGGACATCAAAAACGGAAATGAATACACATTAATCCGTGCATGGCAGAAAGAAGTTGATTGATACAAAATGGCAATGTTACAGGGCAACAATTTTAAATTTGTCTCCAAAATTGGTCTCTTTAGTTGCACTAAAAATATATTTAAGGACAATTTAATGCAATCTTTCAGATAATAATAAGCATTTTTAATGATATTAGGTTTATCAACTTACTCCCCAATGACCTATCAACATATTCTCCATAGAGTAGGGTACAAATCAATTGAAATAAAATTAGCTTGGTCACTAAAATCCTCTTTTTCATTTAAACTTAAATATAATAGGTTGATTTCAAGAATAATTACAGATCGCAGGGAAGTATGGAAGAGCAAAGAGCTGCATGGACGTTTTTATCGGGCCTTAAATGGGTCCAAAGTAGATCTATTATCATGTGTCCTGGCTACGTTTCGGTGACCTCTTTGGAGAAACTGAAGGTTTTATTTGTGCAATTACTGATGAAGTTATGTGTTATGTCCATGAGTACTTGCATAGACATAACCAAGTGGCCAGGATAGTCCATCAGCAACTTGCTCTTAAATATAACCTTGTGACTGTCGAGTTACCGTACTACACGTATGTGCCCGACCCAGTTCTTGAAAATGGATGTGCAACATTGTACTGGGATCGATCTATCATCACTGACCAGGACTATTGTTGCCAATAAGCCTGATATAGTGGTGATAGACCGATTAGAGCAACGAGCAATGATTGTTGACATCACCATTCCCCATGACGACAATCTCTTGAAAAAAAAAACAGAAAGAAATAAAATATTTGTACTTAGCCTTCCCCGCCATACACGGATTATATTCTGACATACTAAAGTGAATGCCTAAAAGAAAAGAAAAACCTTGTAAAAAAACCTAGTACATTGCAGAACTATTGTGCAAAAAACTACTAGGCCGATCTTGATACAATTTGGTAAGTATATTTATCATTTCAAAAACATTTCTTAGAAATGAGAAAAACAGGGTTGTGTTCTCAAAATGTTCAGGACTTTTTAAAGCGAATTTAATAAAAATCGATCAAACTTTCCGACTTATAAATCAGTCAGTCATATCGCAATTTGCAATCTCTTCTAGGCTGATTTTTTTTTTCTTAATTGCTCCTTACATTCCTCACCCTGCTTGATTTTTCCCGCGCTTTTGACTCCATTAATGTAATGTCTTTTGCTATCCTAGCAGACATATTATGGCTTTGACTCAGAAGCAGTGCTTTGGTTTGACAGCTATCTGAGCAATCGTTACCAGTTTGTGCAATTGGTGACGGTCCCAATGATGCATCACAACTCCGTCCAGTAACTAGGGGCATTCCACACACAGGGGTCCATACTTGACCCCCTTTTTTATTATTTACACTGCAGACATTACCAGCTCATTAAATAACTGTAATTGTTATCTCTATGCTGAAGATCTTCAGTGCAACTTCTTGGGTGACAAGCAACGTACAAGCATTACCTGACACACAAGAAGTTGCTCTGGAACTGTAATAAAAATGAATAAGGATTTACATAAGATATCAGATTAGGTAAGGAGGAATTCACATGATGAAATAAACTTAATTTCCATAAGTTAAGAGTCTCCTACGCCTGTCTTACTAAAATAAGCGTCATTATTCAAAACTAATTAAAACCCCGCGTACGGAAGCACAGATTGAATAAAACTGGCGGAACCAATATGTTTAGCTTCTGCATAATAGTACACGCATTATTTATGTTTATTTATTTAAATCTAATAAAACTAAATAAATTTATTATTGTTTATTATGTGCATATTTTATGCTATTTCGTAACAGTTTTAATTTTATAATTTTAATTTAATTAATTTAATTATAACTCTGTTTTAATCTCTCATACCAGTGTATGAAGTCAAAATAATTTTGTTTCTTTCTTTCTAGTATTAAAAAATTAATACTATGTCTTACCACAATCTTCATTTTGGAATATTCGACAGTGTATTGAGTGTTGCTACAGTGCTGCAACCTCTTAATTTAAACATAGATAGGTTTACTGTATCTGGACTCGTTTTTTTTTTTTTTTTTATTGTAAAGGGGGCAAACGAGCAGACGGGTCACCTGATGGTAAATGAGTACCGCCGCCCATGAGCACCTGCAACTCGAGAGTCACAAGGCCGTGGTAACGAACGGAGTCGAGTCGGCCCATACGTGCCGAAGCATGGCTCTCCCACATATCCATTGCTCGTTGCTCATCATCTGTTAATGAATGCGCGAGAGCTTTCGGATGGTGT
Source organism: Euplagia quadripunctaria (assembly GCA_963859945.1). Taxonomy (NCBI): domain Eukaryota; kingdom Metazoa; phylum Arthropoda; class Insecta; order Lepidoptera; family Erebidae; genus Euplagia; species Euplagia quadripunctaria. The sequence goes on along the minus strand of OY982569.1, from coordinate 17,402,032 downwards.
ACTAAGCGCTCCTTATATGACTTCGTGTATCGGTAGATCTCTTTTTTACTGTTAGTATTCTTAGGTCGTGGTATAATAGCTGATTGGGTATGTACCAAGGGGAATTGATAATAAGATTATCATATACAAATACATATACATGACATACAGACATATATATAAACACATAACATATATAACATATACATAAAACAGAAGAAATAGGTACATATACAAATTGCATGGTATCGAGAGCATGTCTGTGTGAAGAACGGGTTTTACGCCCCTCCAACACAAAATGAGGAACCTCCGACAAGTCAAGGTGATCATGCCTGGTGGACCGCGGCCTACCGGTTGATGTTAGGAAGTTCTATAATTATAAACTTATCGGCCTATTCGACAACCGGATGGCCTGTACTCTAAATGACTTGTCCATAGGGTAGTGCCTTAGACCCCAAAAAATGTGTGTGCTATATATAATTATGTACTTTTTATATCCATACTCAGAGCAAAAAAAAACATCTTATATCACTGAAAATTCTGTCATGCTTACTCTACTGCTACGATTGGGGGTTGATTACACGTTGACAGAAGTACCGAGTAAGGTACTTTTCATAGAAAAATAAAAGTACTGTATCCGAGGAAGAGAAAAATAGCTTACGAGTCATTTAGAACTTTACTAATAAAGGGCATTTTCCAGATTTTTGGAGAAATCTATTCCCTCTCTAGGATTTACTAATTTTCCCGCACATTTTTCCAAAATCTTCTCTGCAGTGGCTGCACAAAAGAGCGAATGGATACGATGTTATGAAACTGTACCTTAATGAATGATGCGTCCTTAACCTTAAGGTCACGTTTAAAATATTTTAGACATATGGTTACTAAGGACTTGAAAAATAAAAGCTTTATTGGAACGAGGAAAGGATGTTGTCGGTCTGATGTAATAAACTTCATCATCATCATGCTTGGTGAAAGCATATTCTCAATCTCTATATGCAAAGACATTGAGAATATGCTATGACCAAGCATGATGATGATGAAGCAGTCATTTGATAGATGTACACTGTTCTATACATGTAGAATAACAATGCTTTTAGGGTGTTAATGGGGCTCCTCGATTCAGTAACGCTTCAAACATGTTTTCAGAATCAAATAAGAGATCTGCCTTATTTGTAGTACCCTTAGCTTGAGAGCATAATTATACAGTACACAGAGAATGTTTACATACTTTAAGCATATGTATGAATCCGGTGAAGCGGACACTGGCACATAAATTATTTTTTTTTTTTTTGAACTACGAAAAATAAAATATAATTAGTAAGTGTTTAAGATGTTAACCTAAACCTAAGATTAATCGAAAATATTCGAATGTACCTACTACATATAAGTATTACTAGTACCTAACATATTAAGGACAATGTGTTTTTACAATATTTCATCATTTACAATTATCCATGTCGTGACGACAATTACCCTTTATTATGTATTTTAAAGAATTACTTTCAAATTGGATAATGATTTACAATAGTTATATGACTAAAAAATATTCTAAGCGTAATAAAGGTAGCCCATCAAAATCTAGAATAATAAGTATGGCCCCAGCCGTTTTTTTTATAAAAGACAACTCCCGCGTTAGGAATATTCGTGTGTCGTGGGGGGCTTCACAAACATTTAAACTCACTCACGGCGAAGCGATTACTTACGAGTAAATCGTGGTGCCATCCGTGCAGTCGATTGTGTATCTCCTTGTCTTGCCGAATGTCTCAAGTTGCCTTTGTTATATTTTACCTCTGTTACCTACTCTTGATAAAGTACTTTGTTAAAGATTGACACTATCTTGTTTGTACATTTAAAAATAAAATAAAAGATAGATGGATAAATGAGATTGCCCATCTCCTATACATTATTGGGACCAAATCATGATGAACCGTTACGAATTCCAAACTAGTGTCTATATATGTCTAGTTTGATTGACAATTGCATAATCAAGAAATATGACCTCGAAGCTATGGTTGGTTGTTGTTTGCAAAATATTTTTTGCATGCACCTTTGAATCCAGATATCATCGGATGACTAATAATAGCATCTGACTACTGAACACTAAACTCTTTCACTTATAAGAGCAGCGAACATTCGTTTACACCACTAAGGAGGTAAATAATCTAAAGCGTTTGTCTACCACCTACAAAAGTTGAACAAACACCTAGAGTTGAGTACATTGTAATAATTTCTCATGTGTATATCTTTTAGTTTATAGGAAGGTTGATACCTTGGTAAATAGGTTAGGTTAAATATAAAAAGCATTTCTTTCTTAAGTACCCTTATTTTTTTTATTACTTACACTTATCACTACATATTATAAAACAAAGCCCCCGCCGCGTCTGTCTGTCTGTACACGATAAACGGAAAAACTACTGAACGGATTTTCATGCGGTTTTCACCAATGGATAGAGTAATTCAAGAGGAAGGTTTATATGTAGTGTACATGCATATTATTGTAGAGAAAAGTCGAGAAATTCAAAGATTTGTAATGTCATGTCGTAACAAACATATTTTTGTGCGCTTACATTGCAAACGCTGGCTAAACCTTACGAAATAGATCAAATTAATGTACTACGGAATTGTATATCTTAAAAAGATCAATAAAAAAGTCCGCGATGGTATATGTTTGTCGCCTAAGGATAACCCACAGTAACCATTTTTATCTTTTAAATATTACAAAAAAATATGGGTTATTTATCAAACTATTTTAAACAATACAGTATTATTCCTTATCCAATTAAATACATTAGATACGTTGTCCATTTCATATAGATCAAAATTGCCCTTTACAGCATATAATAAAAATGAATATCTTAGAAGATATCACAGATTGAAAAGCGGGGGCAGAGCGGCTGGTGGGCCAAACCGACTTTGATTATTCTTTTTTGTTAGATAGGGTACCTCAAGGGTGGTCCCATGTCAATGAAGTCAGAATCTGATGATGTGATCCTGATAAAATTGAGAGAAACCCTCGAAAATTGTAGGAACGAATAGTGTTTCTGTTTACTTTTCATTATTTTATGAGGTTTTTGCGTTTAGAATCATCATCATATCATATAGTTGAGCTAATGATGAAAAAAAAATCATATTATAAAAATCTTCACTACATATCACTACATATTATAAAACAAAGTCCCCCGCCGCGTCTGTCTGTCGGTTCGCGATAAACTGAAAAACTACTGAACGGATTTTCATGCGATTTTCACTCATAGAATCTAATCTAGTTTAGGTGTATAATTTGTACCCGTGCGAAACCGGGGCGGGTTGCTAGTGCAAAATAAAAATCATTCATTATCATCATACACAATTAGAATGGAATCTAGGAAGTATGCAGGGGGTAAAACATTTTCTTCGTGGCTAGCCCAATTCAAGTACTATATAATTGCCATTATATGAGCGCAACAACCTACTATACGCCTCCCCACGATACAATTACAATAATATTGTAAGAACCATCCACTAAAATATACACAAAATAGTGTTTTTCTGCTAATGTGTCTCGAATGAATTCTGCCTAGATTTCCTAGATTGACATTTATACTTTGACACTGACGTTTATTTAAGGACTGACGCTTAGCATTTTTTAGTATGAACTTCAGAAAAAAACTAATATTTTTATTTAGCAACTGCAAATTAAAGTTATTCCTTGTGTTTTTGGATTGACATAAAATAACAATTTCTTTTTCCACTATTTGTTTTTTCAAAAGTGGGTTCTCTTTTAAATCTATTAATTTTTAAGGAGCACAAATTTTACGTATAAGTTACCTAATACCTTCAAATATGAAAAAAGTAAACTCGTTTAATGCATTTAGCACTGAACTAAATAAGTAATTACTGCAAAAACCCTGAATGCACCAGACGAACAAAGAGATGACTTGTTATCACTCTATCTAATAGTTTATATTTATTCTCAAGTATGTGACATTTATTTGTTTTTATTGAGAAAAAAATTCAATAAACCTAATAAATTCTAATTTAATGAAGTTTCTGTATTCTGATACTGCTCCTAGTACTAAATGCGTGCTTTGGGCTTATATATAACTGTGGTCATGCTGATGGTGCAACATAAAGAAAAATATCTTTCAGCAGTCAATCTTGTTGCAAAATTAATAAAAATCAAAATGTGGTATTTCATATTTTTGTGTTCCTTTTGCACTTGTTTAGCTGATTCAAGCTTAGGTAAGCTTCCATGTGTTTGTTATAGCTACCTTATAGGTTTACTTTGTAGTGAATATTTTATCCGTGGATCTATTTTAGTACTTTCAGGTATTGTTTGAACTGACACCGTCTGGTGTCTGATTAAACGATTACTATTATGATACGATTACGATTACTAAATGCATTATATATATATATATATATAATGGTATTAGCAGCAAACGAGCAGACGGGTCACCTGATGGTAAATGACTACCGGCATCCATGGGCACCTGCAACTCAAGAGTCACAAGTCCGTTGCCGCCCTTTAAGGTGGAAGTAGGAGAAGAGAGGGAGAGGGAAGGACAGAGGGGATGGCCGGAAATAAGGGAGAGGGAAGGGTCAGGGCCTCCGGTAACCTCACTCACGCGGCGAAAAGCAATGCTTCACTGCCGGTTTTCTGTGAGGCCGTGGTATCACTCCGGTCGACCCGCCCATACGTGCCGAAGCATGGCTCTTCCACGCATCATATCATCATATGATCACTGGGTTAACATTTTTATTTGGTTTATTTATACATGCAAGCATTATTTACTTTTCATTTATTTCAGCACCTTTTATCACAAAATGTCAACATGACGACACAAAATGTATGACAGAAACAATGAGAACCACAATTCCATTATTTGCTGATGGTATTAATGACCTAAATGTGCAAAAACTGGATCCTTTGAAAATAAAACACATAGATGCTACCACTGCTAATTTAAAACTGATAATTTCGGATGTAGTTGTAACCGGGTTAAGAAATTGCGAAGCTAAGAAATTATCGTAAGTATTACTTTCTTTACGAAAAGTACGAAAATTAGAAGTAGGTTAATTAAAATTTACTTCTAAGATTTTTTTACATTGTTGGTTAGTTAAAAGTGAAACTAATAAATGCGTGTTAAAAGTATAGAGTCCGTCTATAAACACGCTGTTAACGCTTATAACGCATTCATATTTGCCGCGCATCCAAGTTTTATAAACGCGCCATGCAGCACTCGTACGTGATTGGCCCGAATGAGATTCGATGTGATTCGTCGTCGTCACTAACAGGGACGCTTCGAGAACCTTGAGAAGAACATGTAAGACCGGCGACCTAAATGTATTGTTTTAATGGAAACAAGTAAAATAAATGTAGTACAATATCAACAAGGCATTTTAAATTATACAAGAAGGCATCGTCGGCAACATTTTGGTGACCCCGACGTGATCTCAGCCTGGGAACCGGCTATTTCGTGTTTCAACGGGCAGAGCAAATAAGTCGCCATTATCATCGTGTTGGAGTCAGATCTACAACTTCGAGGCTGCAGGTCGAAGCAGCAACCAAGTCATCACAAGAATCATCATCGCCGAATACCAGCGGGACCCGCCACGCTACTGCGGTCCGCTCGTGAGGGAAGTACGCCCAATTTTTGTATCAAATTCGTGAAGGTTACAGCTGCGTGTGAGTTGTGATTTCTTTTGTGCGAACGGTGTATTCTCTATTCTAGAAGTATTCTAAGGGTGTTTATTTGTTTCACGTTAACGAGTGATAAGTATTGTTTGTTTTTTTCGAGTTAAAAACGAACAAAATTGCTATAATACATATATTTCGAACAAGTTTGTGAGTTGCTATACCTACCTACTTTTTTACATAAAAATTTGCACGAGCTTAAGTGCACTATTCGTCTTATAATTCAAACAAGCACTTGCTATTCTGTCTGCTTTGTTATATCAATCATTTGCAAGCATTTTCGAGCATAATTTTCAAGCATTTTTGAGCATTTTGGTGGGAGTTCTAGCGCTTGCCGACTAACACTTAGTAAAAAACACATAGTTTAAGAGTTATTTGCCGACATTTTCAGAACGGCCGCGTCGAGTATTTTCGCCGTGCACTCCGAGCATTCGTGAGATCCCACCAGAGCTACGTGTCATATACCTACGACGGGGCTGCGAGCACCAGCCGCGGCTGCTACCGTCTCAGCGATCTTCACTGCACGCCGGCTCGTCCACGGACGGTTGCAAGTTCAAAGCCGCTTTGAAACACATTGCGGCGTACTACGGTTTGGCTATTTTAATACTAATTGTTTGTTAGGCTCTTCTATTGCTTCTTACACAAAGTATCTATAAGTGTTTTCATTTCAAAATGGGTGAAGATTTAAAGTCACTAATAAAAAGGAGAAGCATTATAAAGGCTGGAGTAACTAATTTTGCTACATATCTACAGCCTATTGAACTAATACCTACGGCTAATTTAACTAAACAAGTTGTTAACGCTTTGCAATTAAAACTAACTAGATTTCAAGAATCACTATCAGAGTTTGATATTATTCAAGACAAAATTGTTAATTTAGTGGAACAAAATCAATTAGATGAACAAATACAAGAGCGGGATAGGATGGAAAATAGTTTTTATGATTTAATTTCTAGAGCTTCTTGTATTATTGAGTCGTTCACAGAGAAAAATAGTGCTCATTTAAGTCGAGCTAGTTCGGACAACGAGTCAAACAAATCCTCACATTTTAATACACATGCAAATATCAAATTGCCTACTATCAAGTTACCCGTTTTTGATGGAACTTATACTAAGTGGTTAGAGTTTCGCGACACATTTGATGAGTTAATTAACAAAAATACTAATATACCTAAAATCAACAAATTTCACTATTTACGTTCGTCTTTAGAGGGAGGAACCTCTGTTGTTTTAAAATCGATAGAATTTACGTCAGATAATTATGATATGGCCTGGCAACATTTATGCAATCGTTTCGACAACAAGCGAATTTTGATTAACAACCATTTAAAGGCTTTGTTCAGTTTTAATCCTATTACTAAAGAGTCGTATAAATCATTGCGTTATATGGTTGACTATTTTTCAAAAAATTTGAACTCTTTAAATAAGCTTAATGAACCCACATCTTCCTGGGATACCTTAATAATATATATGATGGCAGCAAAACTAGATGGCACCACAGGTCGTCAATGGGAGGAGCATAGGAATTCTTTCACTATCTCTCCTACATTGGATGAGTTTTATCGGTTTTTGCGAGGCAGAGCTGACATGCTGGAAACGCTGGAGTTCAACAAGGGCACGCCTAAACATTTTAGCGGGTCGACAGAGAAACAATCATTCAACAATAGCGGGAAGTCGATTACTTCATTTTTTGAGTCTTCTGACAATTCAAATTTTAGAGGTTGTGTCGTTTGTGATCAGAACCATCTTCTTTACCAGTGCGAAAGGTTCAAATCCATGTCTCTAGAAGACAAGTGGGATGTCGTACAAAGGAACCATTTGTGTCAGAACTGTCTTCGCGCCGGCCATCACGCTAAGCGCTGTCGTCTGGGTCCATGTACTAATTGTCGTAAAAAACACAATACACTATTACATAAATTTTATTCTGCTACAAGTCAACATACTACTACAGCCACACAGGGCAATTCTAATACAACTCACCAGGGTGATTCTACTAACAGACATCAGAAGAATTCTACTAACACTACATCTAAATGTCACACTACTACTACAAACGTTACAAGTTCAGACACCACTGCTACGAGCAGCACTGTGCAGTCTCCTGTGTCCCTTTCTGCTACCATATCCGGGCAGGTATTGCTGTGCACGGCCGAAGTGGAACTAGTCAATCCTAAAACGAATTATATTTACCGAGCGAAGGCGCTTCTCGATGCGGGAAGCCAGTCGTCCTTTGTCTCTAAAAAGGTGCAAAGGGTCATGAATCTTTCTTGTTCGAAAACGAGTCCAATGTCCGTTACTGGCATAAACAACGCGACTACAAAGGTTACACAATATTGCGATTTACAAGTACAGTCACGTGTCAACTCATTTTGTATTAATGTGTCATGTCTAGTCATTCCGCAGATTACAAGCATGTTACCGAGCGTGCAGGTAGACACCTCACGACTCAACTTACCTTCCAATGTTACTCTCGCTGACCCTAGTTTCTACCGTCCCTCTGAAATACAAGTTTTATTGGGGGCAGACGTTTTTTGGGAAATTGTAGATTCTAATCAAATCAAATTGGGGCGCAACAAACCCACACTACAACAGAGCAAGTTCGGCTGGCTTGTCGCTGGTCCGACAGGATCTAATTCTACTAATAGTGACACTGTTAGGTGCAACTTTACTCAAGAGATTAGTCAGAGAATTGCAAGATTTTGGGAACTAGAGGATATTCCGTCATCCACCTCAGTTAAGTTTACTAGGGACGAAGAACTTTGTGAGGCACATTTCATAGACAATACCATTCGTTTGCCTGATGGCAGATTTTCTGTTAAGATGCTATTACGCGAGAATCCCGAGGAGGCTCTGGGAGACTCTTACCACATTGCTAAAAGGCGGTTTCTCAATTTAGAAAGGAAGTTGAACAAAACCAGTCAAAGAAAAGATTACGCAGAATTTATTCATGAATATGAGCATTTAGGGCATTTAACCGAGTTACAAAATCCACCATCATTTGGTTATTATATTCCACACCATGCGGTTATTCGTGCATCCAGTGAGACGACGCGTTTAAGAGTTGTATTTGACGCGTCATGCAAAACTCCCACAGGTAATTCTTTGAATGATATTCAGCTTGTAGGCCCCGTGGTGCAGGATGACCTGCTGTCAATCCTGTTGCGTTTTAGACAAAATACCTACGTCGTTACTGGTGACATTGAGAAAATGTACCGACAAGTTATGATTGACAATTCTCAGCGAAATTTACAGCTGATACTTTGGAGGGATAACGAAACACAACCCCTTAAGACACTACAACTGAAAACTGTCACATATGGGACCGCCTCAGCTCCTTACCTGAGCACAAGATGCCTCGTGCAGCTCGCTGAAGAGTGTAGTGATAAAGCCGTTGCTGATGTTATTAGACATGGGTTTTATGTCGATGATCTGTGTACTAGTTCAAACAGTAAATCCGAGTTAAAGAATGTAGTTCAAGGCGCCATTCTTAAACTAGCTGAAGCCTGTTTTCATTTGCGAAAGTTTCGTACCAACGCTCCAGATATTTTTTCTGATATACCTACTATTAATCAAACGCAAGATTTTTCTAGGGAGTCCTCTGTTTTAGGTTTGAAATGGAACCCTGAAACTGACAAGTTACAATTTTCTGCATGTGCTGAAGCTACTCCAAACATTACCAAGAGAAACATTCTGTCCACATCGTGTCGAGTGTTCGATCCTTTGGGCTTGTTGTCAGCATGCACTATTACACCAAAATTATTATTACAAAGGCTATGGTTAATAAAACTAGATTGGGACCAACAAGTACCAGAAGAGATCGGAGACTCGTGGAGAGAATTCTTACACAATTTACACTACATTACTAACATACAAGTGCCACGACATGTTTTATGCGAAAGTCCTGTCAATATTGAGATTCATGTGTTCACAGATGCGTCGCAGCATGCATACGGGGCATGTCTGTATTTAAAATCTAACGATATTTTAGGAAATGTTCACGTCAACTTGCTCTGCGCCAAAGCAAGAGTCGCTCCATTGAAGCCGGAGATGACTATTCCTCGTATGGAACTTCTGGGCGCACTACTAGGAGCTCGTTTGTACGATAAAGTAATAAAATCTCTCCGTATTAATGTTTCTCGTTCTATATTCTGGTCCGATTCTAAAATTGTACTAGGTTGGCTGCGAACTCAGCCTAAAACTTTAAAGTCTTTTGTCTGTAATCGTATAAATGAGGTGCGTGAACATACCAATCGAGACGCGTGGCGTCACGTACCTACCGATGTGAATCCTGCAGACTTGGCTTCCAGGGGAGTCAAGCCTCAGCAGCTGATGAACAACACGTTGTGGTGGCACGGCCCTCCCTTCCTCCTTACACCGGAAAGCAAATGGCCTTCGAAGAGCTGCGTCGATGCTCCGCCGTCACTGCTACCTGAAACAAAAACTAAAATCACATTAAATATACAATGTCAAGAAAATATAGTTCCTTTCGATAAGTTTTCTAAACTTTACAAGCTTCAAAGAGTATTTGCTTATATCATGCGTTTTATTAGCAATTGTAAGTCTTTATCTAATAAGGTAAAAGGTGAACTTACCACTGTTGAATTAGAGAAGTCACTTACCACACTTGCGAAGTTGGCACAACAGGAATCGTTTCCACAAGATATCCATTCACTCACCACCAACAAAGCACCACACAGTAGGTCGAGAATCATTTCATTGAATCCCTTCATTGATGATGAGGGAATTATGCGAGTAGGTGGGCGCATAGATCAGGCGTCGCACTGTCCTTACGACAAACGTCATCCGATTTTGATTGATTCAAAACATCCCTTCACTAAATTGTTACTCGATAAAGAGCACCTTCGTCTGCTACATTGTGGCCCGCAACAATTGTTATGTTCTGTACGCGATCAATTTTGGCCCACAGGCGGAAGGATGTTAGCCAGATCTATAGTCAACAAGTGTGTGCGCTGCCAACGTCTGGCAGCAGCCACTAAACAGCCATTAATGGGTAATTTGCCAAGTCCTAGAGTCACACCTGCTTCTCCCTTTGAGAACTGTGGCGTCGATTTTGCTGGTCCATTTCTTATATCCAACAAGAAGGGTCGTGGGAGTAGGACAACAAAATGCTATTTATGTATATTCGTTTGTCTTGCCATTATAGCCGTGCATTTGGAAGTAGTAAGCGACCTTAGCACTGCAGCATTTATAATGTGTCTCAAACGCTTCATTGCCCGTCGCGGAAAACCGCGTATGATCTATTGCGATAATGGAAAGAACTTTGTTGGAGCAATGAATGAGCTGGGCAAACTTTTACAAGCGTGCAACCGTGATGTGAACGAGTTTGCCTGCGATGAAGGAATCGTTTTTAAATTTAGTCCCGCGTATTCGCCTCATTTTGGTGGGATCTGGGAGGCCGGAGTTAAATCGGCTAAATTCCATTTAAAACGTATTGTCGGTAACTCTAGTTTAACGTTCGAAGAGCTAAGTACACTGTTGGCACAGATTGAATCTATACTCAACTCGCGTCCGCTGACACCGATGTCTGCGGATCCCTCAGATTTGCGTCCTCTAACGCCTGGGCACTTCCTGATCGGACGGCCGCTAACCGCACTGCCGTCGCCAACCACCGAGCGGATCTCCATCAACCGCTATCAACTGCTCGAGCGACTTCGACAAGCGTTCTGGAATCGATGGACCAAAGAATATCTGTCTGCGCTACAACAGCGTGTCAAGTGGCGCACTAACAAGTATGCTGTTAAGGTTGGAGATTTAGTCATTGTCAGAGACAACCAGCTACCGGTGATGAAATGGCTATTGGGAAGAGTCACAGCACTTTATCCGGGTCCAGATAGGATAACTAGAGTTGTCGACGTCAAGACAAGCAAGGGATGTATAAGAAGGGCACTTAGCCAACTATGCCCACTTCAACTTCAATGAAGACCTTCTGCTTGAAACCTGTGTTTCAAGGGGGGCCAGGATGTTAACGCTTATAACGCATTCATATTTGCCGCGCATCCAAGTTTTATAAACGCGCCATGCAGCACTCGTACGTGATTGGCCCGAATGAGATTCGATGTGATTCGTCGTCGTCACTAACAGGGACGCTTCGAGAACCTTGAGAAGAACATGTAAGACCGGCGACCTAAATGTATTGTTTTAATGGAAACAAGTAAAATAAATGTAGTACAATATCAACAAGGCATTTTAAATTATACAAGAAGGCATCGTCGGCAACACACGCTAATGCGCAGAGTAAACTAAAGTAATATTTTGTGCACAACATATGTCACAGAAATCCAGTCATCTGAAGGAGCTTCGGAAGAAGGAGGATGTGATGGTTACCATTCAACCTATGGTTCCTGCTTCTTCTATGTTATTTAATATCTAGTCATCAGTATTGATAAGAACTTTGACTGGCAGTATCACGCAGAAAAACTTGCAACGCAAATTATAAAACTCCGTACATCGTTAAAAAATGAAACACTACTAGCCTTGAGGAACACAGATTAGTTCCTGTAAATCAAGCCTGACATTGATGTATCATTACGTGAATAGTCTTTGGAAGTTGAGCTAAAGGATTAGTATCCTTAGTAGTAAACTAGTAAATTAGAAATAGATCTTGCCCGGTTTTTTAGGTTACCGTACACCATACGATTATTACTTTCTACCGAATGACGTTGGCGATTACGTTATGTTAAAAATATTTCGTTGTGTCGAGTGTTTCCGTGATAAGTAGAGACTGTACGCTCACGTAGAGAAAGAGCGAGAGGATTTTGGCATTTTAGGGTAGATATAGTAAACCACGGGCCTTTCGGCACTGTCACCTAGACCAGCAAAACGCTTAGGTAGTAGTGATGAAAAAACCTCAAAAAAAATTACTAGCAAGAGTTAGCAGTTTCGCGATCTCTGGATAGGCTTCGAGTTTCTAGATTGGCCTAACCCTGACTGTTTACCGACAAGACCAGTGGCTCTTCCAAATTGCGAGAAAGCAAATCTTATTAAAAACTGTCTAGTGGTCGTGGATACTCAACATGGTAGACCATCACTGTGCTTGGCTATATGTTTTGTCATTATCTTTTGCAAAACTTGTTTAGGTTTTTGCTAGGGTAATTTTTCATTCGTTATTTACATATTTCTGAACCCACTACCACAACTGTCGACCTCTAAGATTTATGTAATAAAATTTTATGGTCGGAAATTTACATTCGTTAAATCAAATAAGTATTTATGAGACACTCTTGCCGTATCGTGACCTTTAGCTATTTTAGTAAGTATTAAAATAATACATGTTTTTAATCAAATCTTCCTACTCCTATTCCATTAACATGCGAAAACAGACTTCAAAGACTTACTATAGAATTACTTATGTCAATATCAAGTTGGGTACATATTGTATTCTTGTTTATCTACATCTTCACCGTTACATCTTCAAAAGCTCAATATTCTGCAGTAAAATGTCAATAAAAGCAAAAGAACTTGACGTATTGAATCAATTTGGATAGACTGGACAGCAAATGAAGAGTGAATAAGAAAAGAACTGTGTGTAGGGCAAAGGAGTAAAAGATTATTTGAAGAGCGAAGATCTCTGTCATGGTTTGAACGTAGTAGTTGAAACTGCGAAGTGAGATAAGTGGGGGCAGTAGGGGTATTAAGAAGAGTGTAGAGAGTAGTTAAAGCCCGTAGGCTACGTCGCTGACGTATGGGTAGCCATGACAGTTGGGATCGATATGCAGACACAGGGTCGTACATGCGAAGATTGAAAATGAATCGAATGCAATTATTGAGAAGTCAGTCAAGTTTGTTGAGCAGATCAGCATTCAGGTCGAGATAGCATACATCACCATAATCAATGATTGGGAATATCAATGTCTGTACGAGCATCAACTTTGTGCTGGCTGGGAGAAAATTCTTGAGTCGATAAAGTGATCGCAAGGTCCTAGTAACTTTCTGACTGACGTACGCAATTTATGGTTGCCAGGTGAGACTAGCGTCAATTTGTAAACCAAGGTCTTTGACTGAAAGATTTATTGGTAACACAGATCCGTTGTAGATCATAGCCGGCAGTACAGAGGCATCCATTCTACTTCTCATGCGGTTACTCCCTATCACTATGGCCTGGTATTTTGATGGGTTAACAGACACACCAAAACGATCAGACCAGTTCTTAATGGCCTCCAAATCTCTGTTAACATTGTGTATTGCTTCTGCCAAATTATCCAGTGTTGCCTGTGAATAGATTTGAAGGTCATCTGCATACAAATGATACGCACACTGAAGATCAAGAGTAATGAGATTGATGAACATCGAAAATAATAGAGGAGATAGAATGCCACCTTGGGGAACGCCTGTATTAATATCACACCAAGTTGATGATGAATCTTCGATACGGACCGACTGCTGACGTCCCCGAAGATAAGATGAGAACCATTCCAGAGCTTCGGAGGAGATCATGTGATGAGTGAGGATAGAAAGTAGAATATCGTGGTTAACGTTGTTAAACGCGTTTGAGAAATCGATTAACACTAAAACAGTCAACTTTGTATCCTCAATGCCACTCCTGATATCATTAGTTATTTTGAGCATAGCAGTGACTGTGCTATGTCCATGTTTGAATCCCGATTGGTATGGGCTGAGGATATTATTTTCACAGATGTACTTGGTGAGCTGTTTGTGAGCACAAGCCTCAAGTACTTTGGCATTTACTTTTAATTAATAATAATTTACATTTACCTAACCAAAGATTTTGGTTTTAATTACAAAAATAAGAAGCATGTCCAATATCCTGATCCATTAATCACAAAACTTGTGCTGGACCCCGAATCAAAAAGGTACTGAAGGATAAAATTTTTGAGAGTCACTTAACAGCTGCCGAAAATGATGCTTGGTTTTCTTTTAAAGCGTTTGTGCAAAATTTCTTATGTACAAATTGTTACCAATTTATTGCAAAATTACCATAAAATGGGAATAAATATAACACTCAAAATCCATTTTTGAACTCAAACTCCCAATTTTTTCTTACAACCTAGAAAACGGAAGTAATGAAAATGACGAACTTTTTCCATCAAGATTTAAAGTCGTTTGAAGAGAGGTCCCCAGGTTTTTGGAATAATAATATGCTGGCCGATCATTTCTGGTCTATTTTAAAAGAATCTGACCCAGACCAGTGTAAAAGAAAAAGTATTTTGAGACATTTTTATTTTTTCCTTACGTATTTAAGCTAAAATTTCAAATTTTTTTACATAAATATTTAAAAAACTTGATGTGCTAATTTTTTTTCGACTTCAGTCTCAAACTAAGAATAACTTACTCTACAGGTACACATTGGTTTCATGCGTGGGTATTTTTTATTGTAAAGTAGTGTAATTATAATTTTGTTTGTATTATATAGTATTTGCACACCAGCATGGTAAAACATGGATTGGACAAATGTATGTAATTATTAATAATTATTAATACCCTACAACGTACTCGAGTTTTAGCAATTAATTATGATTTGATTTGAGTAATATGAACCTACAATAGGAAAGCAATATTAAAAAAAAACAATTAAACTAAATTTATTATTATGCAACTACACACGCTGCTCCCAAAATTTGACCACACCTTTTTGTAACAGCCTGCATACATATACATATTTCAGGAGAGACGTGGCAAAGCCGCAACTGCTGGTCGAATTGTTATGCACGTGCACTTTAGAAGGAAAATACGACATGGATGGAAAGTTGTTTGTTATCCCTATCAAAGGCAACGGTAATTTACACGCAGTTATTAGTAAGTATTCTTTCGAACGTTTTTTTACATACGGAAATAGTGCAAAGTCGCATGGCGCTAAAGTCGATTATGACGAGTTTATTCCAGTAATTTGACTCCAGTTTGGTGTAAATATGAAATGAAATGAAACTTTATTTCACACAAATAGAGTTCATTAGGTGTCTGGTGTTCAAAATATAGTCCTTCTATTTAGCTTGCTAGTGGCATGTGAAAGTTATTTAGTATAATTAAAGTTTTCTGTATATTGTCATGCAAATTATTAAAATAAGTAAACTTTTTATAAAATATCTCACAACTACAATAATATCATAGTAAGTTAAAAAGTATACGTGATTGGACCAGATTTAGTAACATAATTCTTTTACACTATGTTTATAAAAGTTCATAATGTTGCCGGCTCGATATGCTGGGATTATTTTAGAAAGAAGAAAGAAAGAAAATGAATTTATTAGTAAGACAAGGCATACAACTTGTTTTAAAAATATAAAAATAAAACAAATATACTTATATCAGGTCTAAAAGACTAATGCCGCGTTCCAAGAAAAAAGAAACGATTCGTTTTGCTTACGGACGGTAAAATTTCGTTGAATTTTCAATGAAAATTTTACCGCCCGTAAGCAAAACGAATCGTTTTTTGTTTATTGGAACGCGGTATAATTCTCAGACTCGATCGAGGTGAGGTGTCATATGACGTGTGACGTGTTTGTAGACGTAACAATGGCCAATGTTTAAAAAATAGGTTAAAAATAAATTATACATAATTTTGTGCTTTATTGTCTATCATACATTTAATATAAGCATTTAATATATTTTGACGAGGATAATCCGCCATGTCCCACAAAAAGATGGACGCATTTACTACGATGGACGTGGCCAACCTCAGTACTGATTTTCAGTGCCCACCGTAGTTGTCGACTTGACGCCGACAAATGCAATAACCAAGTATCGAGTCTTAAGTTTGGTCTTTAATTTTTTTGGCTTTCTACACTTGAGGTAAACATTCCTGTGTATATTATGCAGTAGTAACAGTATTCCCTTTATCAAGTACAACTGTAACCAATACTCCTCTCTGAGTAAAAAATACAGCAACCATTCTTTTTTTTTACGAATCAGTTTTTTTCCACAGACGTCCGCGGTGGTTGGTGGTATGATTTAGTAGGAACGTCGAAAACATTTAGGTTTCATCACATGTAACAATCGAGTTAAGTAATCAGATCGGCCTGGCCGGATCGGGATTAGTAATTTTTTTGATATTATCACGAGGCCTCGTCACACGCTGCTCCCTCAGCGCATAAGTCATCTAGTGCGACATCAACTTTTTTCAGTCTGGGTAACTGAAAAAAAGTTTCCATAGTTTTATACACAGTTAGTGCATTTAACTTGAGGGTTTTCTCGATCTGCTGAAATGTCACACGTCGGTCTTCCTCCAGTAATTTTCGTACAGTCTCAATGAACATATCGGTAGTCACTTCTATCGGTATGCCGGACCTTGTATTATTCTCCAAGTTAAAATTGTCTTAAAATTACTTCCAGGGAAAATATTGATTAACGTAGAAGGAGACATGGATGAGTACGATGACAAGGAAGGTAAAAAACACTGGAAGCTTAAATCCTGGAGACACAACTTCACTTTGAAAGACAAATCAGATGTCAATTTTGAAAATTTGTTCCCGGATAACGAAGTATTACGTATGTATTTAGCTTTTATTAATGTTACGTTTCATATTTATTTACGAGTGAACATTTCTAAATTTAAGAGTTAATAATTTTTAATATGGTACAAAAAGACTAAGAAATTTTATCGTTTGTTAACTGTTGTAACTTAATGAATTTCCAGGTAAAACCGCAAATGAACTTATTACAAATAATGGTAATGACGTTGTCCTAGAAATTGGAAAACCCGTCATCAAAGCTGTAGTCGGAAAAGTAGTGAGGAGAATTGAAAACTTTTTTGAAGCAGTACCTCTTGAAGATTTGGTTTTAGAATGATATGAAACTTTTCCAAAATTATTTATAATTCATTTTTAAAATAAATATATAAACTTTTTAAAAGGGTGAAGGTACAGTTATTTGCATTTCTATTCACTTTAAATAACTTCTATCAAGCACTTAATTTTATTTACTATACATGTTTATAAAGCTACTGATATAATAGGTGATGTGTAAATATCGTGATCAAAAATATGATTTTTGTTTGTAAACATTTACTGATTTTTTTCAAAACAAATTATATTGAATATGACTATTTTTTCGAATTATTTATTTTGTATTCCGACTTAATGGTGGCACAATATGCGATGACGTTTTTATCTATAACAGATGTTATGTAATTAATATTCTTATTTACCACACTATAAACTAAAATATTTATGTATGTCTCTGTAGGAGTCTACAATCCGTATTATATATATTAGTTTTTTTAAAGAGGGTAGTTTTTTTATTTTAAATTTATGGTTATAATTTATTTTTATAAATTACAACGTGCAGGCTACGTGCGTTCTGTTCCTTCAGAAACTTCACACTGACGACAATGCTCGTTTCGTTAAGTGTACCTTCAGGTAGTAGTAGTAGGTATCTACTTATTGAAGTTTGTTAATTTCAAAATATTATAACCACTCCAAATTTCAAATTCAAATTCAATTTCTTTATTTCATGAAATTGACCATCAATAATTCGAAATCGTCGATTTAATAAATAATTATTATAATTAAAAATTATAATAATTATACACACAGAGTCACCGCAACAATAGTTTGCTTCGTGAAATAAATTGTTATTTATCTACCGTCTTCCGATTCCACCAACATGTGTGTTATGACTTGGTTGTCAACATGATAAGTTTGAGTAAAGCTGGATTGGGTAAATTGCATTTTTATTACTTGACAATCCTCTAAAAATGTAGGAGTCTTATGTTAAACTCCAATCAATACGATCAAAATAATACGGTAAGCATTCTCAGCGTATTATGTTTTAAAGTATCACAAGGCATCTATAAAGATCAATCGCTTTCCGTAGGCAGTACTTAGTTATAACCTAATTTACAAATGTGATTAACCAAAAGTAAATTAAGTGCTTTTCCAGTGCTCAATTCAAATTTACTTAATTGACATTAATAGGCGGTATAACAAAATGTATGACATTCTTGTTCAGCAACAAGAGAAACTACTACATAGATAAACGCGATCTCGAAGTAAATCCATTAGCGATTGACAGAAGCGATAACAAAAAAAGAAATGATTTGTAGAAATGTTTTTAACGACAAAAACTGATGTCAGCACTTTTAAGTACATTTTTATGAATTTCATATTGGAAGAAGATGCAATTGATTGAGATTGATGCAACAAGATTTATTAGTATAAAGCGTGTAAAAATCTCAAAGCTAATGCTTGACCTGTATCTATCTACGTAACGCAATTTTTCAAAGTAGTTCTCACCATCTTCAAGACATCCGATTAACCCGATGACAATACAAGATTAAAAAAATAAGGAAATAAATGCTAGATAAAATAAAAAACTTTTTAACAAAAAATTAAACTGATGAAGAAGAACTAAAAAGCACAAAATAATAAACCTTTTAAGTATTGAGTATTGTCTATTTCTGGCTTGGCGTGGACACGAAGCTCGCAAATTAACATATATGTTATTAATTATGGGTAGACTTTAAACGATTATTCTTGTTTTGTTTAGACCGGAGTTTATGCCTTTTAATTAAAAGTATTTTATATGTTATAGGCGCATTTTTAAGTTCTTGATTTATATGTAATGTTGCTAGTAGTGATTTATATGCCAAAAACGATTTCTGGAATCGATTATCAATAATCGATGTCTATAAAACAATGTTGATTGATAGGAAAAACAGGATTTTAAAATGGAAATTATTTTATTTGTAAATATCAAAATTATATATTTTTTAAATAGTTCATTTGTGAACCTTTGAAATAAAAATAAGAAAAATTGACTTTTTTACCAGCGAACAGTATTGAATCGGTTAAGACTGCTATGATTTATTTTTATACGTGTATAGCAACGCAGGAAACATGTCCTGTCATCCGGTCCGTCATTCGCTTTGTTTTGGCACTTATGTAAACAAGAGTTTTTCAAGATTGACAAATGACACGGTAATACTATCCATACAGTATTGTGACTCGGCCCTTTCTTTGATATAATTACCTATAGCCGGACGGTACGTAAACACGACAGACGACGACGACGATAGGGCTGCCCATAATTTCATCTACCTACTTGAGTTTCTTTCTAGTTTTGTGATTGTAAATATTACAATTAATTTTTATAAATATAAATAGATTTCACTTTATTCTGGGTGTTAAAATAAACTGCTGTCGCCGAACGTTACCAAACTCCAATCCTTACAAACTTCAACACCAACCTACTCAATAAAAATGCAAGAAACAGCTGACGAGTAACCGTCCGTAAAATTAACGAGACCCATTTGTCACCCATCCGATGTTGAACCGCTGCAAACGTTACTTAATATCAAACCATATCATCGCGTGTGCGCCACCTAAAGCAATCAAAACTTCTAACTAGCTACTACAAAATCTTATTTATAAAGTAAATTAAAACGTGGGAGAGCCATGTTTCGGCACGTATAGGCCGGCTCGACTCCGCTCGATACCACGGCCTCACAGAAAAATAGGTTGCATTGCATTTCGCCGCGTGAGTTAGGTTAGGCTCTCTCTTATCCCCGTCCTTCCCCTCTTCCCCCTCCGCCTCTTCCTCCCTCTTCCCCTCCCTCTTCACCCCTCCCCCTCTTCCCACTCTTCCCCCCTCTTCCCACTCTTCTCCCTCTACCCCTCTTCCCACTTTCCCCCCTCCCTCTATTCCCCTCTCCCCCTCTTCCCACTCTTCCCCACCACTTCCCCCCTCCCCCTCTTCGCACTCTTCCCCCTCTACCCCTTTTCCCACTCTTCCCCCCTTTTAGCACTCTCTCCCCCCTCCCCTTTTTAGAACTCTCCCCCCCACTCTTCCCCCCTCCCCTTCTTCTCTTACTCTACTCCCACCTTAAAGGGAGGCAACGCACTTATGACTCTCGAGTTACAGGTGCCCATGGGCGGTGGTAGTCATTTACCATCAGGTGACCCGTCTGCTCGTTTGCCCCCTATACCATAAAAAAAAATGTAATTCTTGCTAGGTAGGTACCTGCCATTTTTTACTTTCATATTCATTTCATAATGATATTTCGTCTAATTTAATAAAATATGTATGTAGCTAAATACATAAGTAAATAGATAACTTAGCCTAGGAACTACCTACTCATTTTTTATATTAAATAAATATTTAAAAATGTTATCTCTGGGTGCGTTTTTGAAGAATTCAAGCAACATAAAAAATCACAATATACTCTATAATTTCTAATTGCCATATTAATTACTTAAGTATTTGTATTTATTTCAATTAAATACACAAATCGCACGCTTACTGCTTACAAAACGATCACACCGTTTGTTCGTCACTGCGGAGCAATCGCGAACTGTTTGCGTGCTGAGTTTCAACCGAACGCAAGGCGTGTAGGCAATTCCCGCGATCCGACCGTTTCTATGAAGACACATTACTGTATGGATAGTATTACCGTGCAAATGACGTCCATTTTTTACGTTTTTGTTATTTGACTTGGATAAATTAATAATAATAATTTATTTCACATTTAAGTTGGTACATTTGTGATTGCTAATTCCCTAACTGAACTATAAAACACTTGACATTGGCGAAATTCCTGCGCTGATTCTTCAGGCGGGACAGAGTCCATAAGAAATAATATATTAAATATATATACCTATACACTTCTTTTTTTATGATTTAAGTTTTTAACTGGAAAATAAACCGATGCCAAACCTGGAAAATTAACCAAACCCAATCAAAACGTTGGATGGATACTGAAACCACAATGTACCAGATTCCGTTAATTGTGGCACCGATGTAACAGGAGCAGCAGGAGCGAAGACATAACCTTGATCTAAACGAAGTTACGTCTGTTATAAGCAGTGGTCGGCGTAGGTAGTGCTATTCAGGATGAATGACCTCAAATGGTATGTGAACATGGATATACCCCGAGATTCCTGCATTTTAAAGTTATCGAGTTCAGTTAGTTAGACTTTCCTCTGAACTTGCTTCTAGGAAATTTGTTTTATTAATCATATGTACAGTACCCTTATACTGAAGCGGTTTTAATGCTCATCTTTGTGAACTGTTTTAGAGTGTACACCGCGTAATCATTGTCAGACTGCTGAAATGCGGGTTATATAATCCTAGCTGGTGCCCGCGACTTCGTCTGCGTAGAATCTCTCTCATACTAATTTTCATCCCCTATTTTGTTCCTTCCCTTCAAGATTTATTTTCGCGATAAAAACTAGCTTAAGCTCTTCTCCAAGATCCCCTTTATTTTAATACTAAAATTCGTAAATGGATTCATGGGTTTAGGCCTGAAAACTTAACAAACAGAAAGGCAGACAGACAGAGTTACTTTCGCATAATAATATGCAGGATATGTATTTGACATATGATATGATATGTATATGACGCATAATAATATGTATATGACAATAGAAGACTAACTTAAAAAAAAACTATCCGTTTGCAATTTATGAACTTTTGAATTTTCAGGTATTATTATATATACCTGTTTTATATTATATAGTATAAAACAGGTGGAATGTGTAAAGTTAAAGATTTTAAATCGCACATATTTTTTAATTTGGGAACTATTCTCTCAGCTTTTGAGAAAATCCATTTTCACGTTTAGTTTTTGTGGATTTTCTTAGTAAGAAATTGAAAATTCCAAAGTGTACGTAATATCGCAATATAAATGGAATGAATGGGAAGCTAAATGTCATTAAATGATGAATGCATATACACATAACTGAAAATATGTATTTAGAATTACATTCAGCTATATTTTATTCCAAATCATGTATCACCACCATAGGCATGCAGTGTTTGCTTGTAAAAGAATGTAACTTTTGTACTAATAACTGTTTTGCAATGATATAAATGCGATTGTATTATTGTTACATTTGTTAGCAAACCAATATAAATAAAATAAAAATCACCAGTAGCACATGCTTAGATGATAATCATTATTTTACATACTTACAGAATTATACGCTTATTCGTCACAGAGGATCTAATAAATATCTATCTATCCTAAGCGCCATTTATAATTATACTAAATATACCCTTACGCTGATCACTATAAGGTAGCGTTTCGTAGACATACTTGCCAGCCGTTACGTCCGAGACAGTGGTAGGTCAATAGAGAGCTAATGAGTGTCCATCTTAACATTCACCCAATATTTTCCTGCGAAATGTATAGCAATATTAATTAATTATTTATTAATAATAATAATTTTAAAAAAAAAACTGTTTTTTTCATCGATGCCTCGAAAAGTCACCATTAATGTATGTTGCCAGTCGGGGTTACATATTGGACGGATAACGGATCTAATCGAGTCCACCCTTTTGGCGTTTCTTCACTGATATCACTATTAATCATAGTAACACTGAAAGAATCGAAACGGCCCAAAATGTGGATAAATCCTGCTTCGGTAGAACATTAGCAGGAAGCAACATCTTCCTCTAAAGTAAGGAAGTGTTACAGGTTTTGCTGACCAGGGAGAACCGTGAGGTTTTTTAAGCACTCCGAATACGCAGTTTATCTTAATTAAACAATCAAAAGTTTCATGGCAGCTAATTTATGGACATAAAACCTGATATACAAAAAAAAATACTTGTTTTGTGTGCTACTATATTGATAGATACATTTAGTTATCCTATATATGTGAGGGTTTTACAGTATTATGTTATTAGCGCGGAAATAGGAGGTAGCATACAGTCGTGTTTAAGGAACTTAAGACTTAGAAATGCTGAGATTTTTGTATTTTGTGTTTTTTATTTATTCAGCAAACAGTGCTTCGGGTACGTATTAATTATCATATTATATGTTGCGGCTACTAAAACAAAATATAATCCAATTTAACCAACAAGATTGTACTTTTTTTATACAATGTTTATTTCTGGAAATGGAAATTTTCTGTCTATAAATTACTATCGTATATTTAAATAACGTTATGATGCTTATTTTATTATATCCGTTTTATCCAAATAATCTATTTTTTTTAATGAAATAATTAATTTCAATATTGTTCTAATACAAATATTACTTCATTTCCTCGATAGTATACCATATTATACATACATACTAGTGCTAAAAATAACTATAGAAGTATATTAATTTATAATTACAGGTCAGAAACGCCACAAACATATATATTTTCTTACAGAATGATAGATAATTCTCCGCTTTATATATTGAAATGTATAAAACTTTTTACTGTGAGTTTTTGTTATGTTTAGTTTAGTTTTTGGAGCCTGAACAGTGATGTACCTAAGTCTGTATAGGTATAAAACCGATGTCTATTAAATAAATTCTTGTGAAATAATATGTAAATGTACATTATAAATTAACAACTGTAATATACAATTACACACATTAATGTACAATACTGTTAACATACGGTTCAAAAGAATCTTTCTTACTAAAACATTGAGTAATATCTACCAGACAACCTTTGGAGAGACAGAACAACAGAAGTATTAAAAACATACTATTTGATGGCATACTATTGAAATTACAAACAAATTTATGTATTTTATTTTACATAAATAGCTACGGGGAATATACATATTTTACTCATTTAGATTATTTAGATGTCAGGTTAGATCTCAGTTATGATATACCTAGCCGTTCCCTGCAGTTTCACCTACATTTACTGCTCCACTTCAAACAGTCGTAGTGTGATGTTACATAGTCTATACTATTCCTCATAAATCTAGCTATCATATACAAATACGATTTTTTCAAATGCGACTGATAGTTCCAGAGATTAGCGCGTTTAAACAAACAATCAAACAAAAAAAAAATCTCTTCAGCTTTATTATATTAGCAAAGATACAAAATGTTTGTTAACTATTATTTCTAAGGGCGGTTAGAAAACGTCGGCCATATATCATGTATAAATAGTTTTTATGTTACACATATATTGATTCATCACATTTCAACTGAATGTAACTCGAAAATTTACTGTAACTTGTTTCTAATAGACGCTTGAGTAACTTCCAATGACACAATTATTATATGAATTTATTTTGACAGCACCCTTCATCACGAAATGCAAAGGGGGCGATAATAAATGCTTAAAGGAGGTCACACAAAATGCTGTTCCGATTCTCGCAGCTGGTCTCCCTGAGCTTGGAGTGGAGACTCTTGATCCAATATTTCTAAACAGTTTAGACGCAAGCTCAAACGGACTGAGTCTGAAGTTAAAAGACTTGTCAGCTACGGGGCTAAAAGATTGTGTCGTCAAAAAAGCGCAGTAAGTATCATAGTTAAAATATATGATGCACATATGGTATTACCTAAACATCGAACACCAATACTAACTTTTAAGCTTTCACGTTCCATTATATAATTAAAATAGGTATTATATACCGTTGAATTGCCTGACGTTTCGACCAGGTTGCACTGGCAGTAGTCACAGGCTGAGGTATGTAATACCTATTTTGTGATCACGTTAATTCCCGTAGAAATACATAATTAATTATATCGAACACCAATATCATTAACCTTACTTGTATATTTCTATAGTCGTATGTAGATACGCCAAACAAAGTCTTCATTTCTAGGCACCCGCATATTCTTTGACCGTTGAGGCTCAAAAGTTCTGTTTGCCAGTAAGTTGTAAGTGACTGTAAGTCAAACTGAACTTTTTGAGTGAAGGGATTCTTCATAATTGACTGTCCATGATGTTATTGACTAATAATGTAATAAACATTTTAAATTTTATTTAACTGTATAGATGGACAATTAGGGTTAAAGTGTCTCACAAAAGTGTCTGACAAATATTCTGAAAGTTCTTGTCGTTTTGTGTCAATATTTGTTTCTCTCGAGTTTCCCACATACTGTTAATTTCAAATTATGAACACTCAACAAAAAGATATACTGGCCTTATTTAGATATCATAATCTTATATTAGTTTATTAAAATACATAAATCGGGTGTTACATGATATAAAACTGACTGACGTTACTTATCATGTATATTCGTATCTCAACAAAGACAATGAAACTAATTCTACTTTGTCAACTGACAATTTTAAAGGAAAACAAATGTGTTCATTCTACTGTACTTTTCGCTTATTTTCAGGCGCGACGTATTAAAACTGATATTAAAACTGCAATGCACAGTTGATGTACGTGGGAAATACGAAATGGATGGACACCTGCTTGTATTATTTATACAAGGCAAGGGCGATGCTCACGTTGTTTTGAGTAAGTTCAAAAAACATATAAAAATAATGTCTTATATAAAGTGACATTAGGTATAATTATGTTTTTATATAAATTTTATGTATGGTTCCGATTCGACTGTGTCTTAAAGTAACTCGTTAAAAAGATCCGATATTTCTCATCGATTTTTAAAATAAATCGATTTCTTTAAGTCCACATAATTTCACTAGGTCTAGGTCTAGACAGATCTAGGTCATGTTATCAAAATAGGGTAGAAAAATAGTTAAAGTTTTTGTTGACATTAGTTAGGCGTATTAAAATCGAATTTATGTTTGTCAAACAATAACTATTCGTTATTGAGTTTACCGGGTTTAATAGGTACATGTACTGTTTATCTAGCAGGCGTAATCATAGCGCTATCGGTGTTTACCCAATTTTACTTTCTTTTTTTTTTAAATTATGGTGGCTTTTATATCGTAACAAATTTATTAATCTGAAAATTATTAAAGGTTTTTGTTTGTTGGTTCTAAATCACGCTAAACCTATTTATAAGAAATTTTGACCTAAAGACAGATTAAATTCAATTAAACTAAGATAAACACATTTTAAGCATAATGTGTATGTTATTTGCAGGAAACGTTGTAATTACAGTTGACAGCGACCTTGATGAAATTAATGGCAGTGACGGACAAAAGCATTGGACATTCAAAGGTCATAAGTTCTCGTACGACTTGAAGGATAAATCTACTATTGAACTACAAAATCTCTTCAACGGAAATGAAGTTTTAGGTAACATTATTTTTAAGTTGTAAATCTATTTTCATTGATTCTAACTAAGTAAATAAAGAAGACGAGAATTCGATTCCCATTCAGTGTCCCATTCAGTATGTATGATATGTCATACATACATGTGTATGACATATCATACATACATGGAAACACACACCAATGGAAACTGATGTATTCATGCGTATTTGCACTGAATGGGAACCGAATTCATACATATATATGTATGATATAATATGTGTGTATATCCATGAAAAGGCTTGCCGCCACAGCGTACCCATACGTAGGTAATGTTCCAATATTTAATTTTCGGGGACGAATGAACCTCTTGTAAATTTATTGTTCAGACGGGTCACCTGATGGTAAATTACTACCGCCGCCCATGAGCATCTGCAACTCAAAAGTCACAAGTGCGTTGGCGGCCTTTCAGGTTGGAGTAGAGGACAGGGGGGTATAGGGGGCGAGGAGGGGCGAGAGGGGTGATGGGTTAGGGCCACCGAAAACCGCACTCACTCGGCGAAAAGTAATGCAACTTTGCTTCACTACCGGTTTTCTGTGAGGCCGGGGTATCACTCCGGTCGAGCCGGCCCACACGTGCCGAAGCATGGCTCTCCCACGAAAGTTAGTCGTCGTTTCGCAGGAATTTGTTTGCACGAATAAACTACGGTAAACTCTATCGATCTTTTGCTGTTAGTCTGACTTAGATTACGATTACAAATGAAAAAAAAAACTTTTAAGACACTTTCAAATTATAACTTTTCGATGTAGGTAAGTCCCTAATTAAAAATTTAAAAAAAATATTCGGATAGTTGCGGCGATCTTTGGGGTAGGCCTATGCCCAGCAGTAGGCGTCAACCGGCTGAAATGATGATGATGATGATTCCGATAAAAAATTGTGATGAAATTTGAAACGTGCGAATCGCCACCTACTTTTTCTAAAGCGGTAGATTCGCACGCAAACAACATCTGCGATTTTTTTTGTTTTTTATAAAAAGTTGATTCGCACGATTCGTGCGACAAATTCTTGCGAAACGACCACTATGACCTCCTATCTTGAAGCTCTAATACTTTATTTTAATAATTCCAGTACACCATATTTAAACTTCTTGATATATAGATATACACATATAGGTTTAAATATATATCTATATCTATTTACCTGTGAACAATGATTTGTAATTGAACATGCTTTGAAATTGGTTTACAGCTCGCGTTGCCCGTGAATTGATCAACAGTAGTAGTAATGAAGTCGTCAAAGAAATTGGAACACCAATAATTAAAGCCGTTGTTAGAAAAATTGTTAAAAACATAGACAATTTCTTCAAAAACGTGCCTGTTACTGATTTATCATTAGATTAGACGATTAGACTGTAAGATAAATATGTATAAAATCAAATAATTTCTAATTTTTCGCTCACCGAATCGTATAACTAGTGCTAAAATATACGAATCTGTTGCGATTATTCCTACCGTAATTTAATATTTTAAGTAACTGCTTTGTAATAATGAAAACAATAAAGATAATTTTTTTATAACCTACTACGTTATCAACGTAGTTGATAACGTAGTAGGTAGTTTTTTTGTAATCAACAACCATTGCGGTAAACTTGTTCAAATCTTTGCGGATTAAAACAGGAACCCTAAAAATATTATTATAAAAAAAATTGTCATCTAGAAATAATTATATTGTCATTAAACTGTCATCGCTACTAAACACTGCGTGGGTAACATTAAATCCTAATTATTTTTATTTTTCACACGGAGCCAAGAATTATAAAAATGTCAACACTATGAATGGACGAAACATATGGTGGCAATTAATGTCTTCAGATTATTTACAGACAAAAGGGAACCGCACAGCTCTGTTGCTGTGTAAAAGATAATTATTATATTTTGAGTTATTTGCGATGAGGCGCTATTACAATTAAATGTAAGAATTTTAAATGTGTAATTCAGTATCTTAAGTATGTATGATCTGAAGCGGAGGGTACAATGTGCTGATTAAATATGTTTCCTAATAAATGAATATTGTTTTTTTAAGTTCCTTCATCTTCCTCAAGTTAATCTATTCTCGTGCCCATACAATTAATTGATTTTTATCCAAACAATTTAAAAATTTACTTTAAAAAAAAAAAATCCTCTCTGTATCCTGAGAATTTACATAAAAAATTTAGATTATCTTACATGATGACTAATTCTGGTGCTTTAAAGTGAAATATAAACTCACCATCTTCACTCAAGCTCACTCGAGGGCTTACAGTTAAAGTATTTGTTCTCAAATTTTGAGGGCAATTTTTTCCAATTTTTATTGCTCTAAATACCCTTTATGCAATATAACGAATCATTTCTAAAATACAAAGTGATATCGGTTCACATACGAAGTGCGTTCAATGTGTTCTCAGTGTAAATAATATAAATCTATTTTTCAATCTTCTACAACCTCTATGCACTTGTGAGATCGGGAAATAAGTTTCTGTAAACCTTGTAAAAAATGGCTTCGGAAGCCTTGTTTTCGGAAACATTGTTATTGCATCCTTTAGTTCTTCATTGTCGGAAAATCGCTTTCTACAAAGTCCTTTTTTTTAACCGGAAATAGTTAACGCTCACCTAGTACCTAGGTGGTCAGGTCTGGAAAGTATGGAGGATGATTAATTTCTTCGAAGTCACATTCTCGTCTTTGCCGCGCGTGCCTTGTAGACCGGTGTTGCCATGAAGCAGCAACATCCTCGTTGTGGGTTTTCCTCACCCTTATGTTGCCTCCTATTATGTTGCCGTGATTCTTTCACACTTTTTAAACCCCTACTCAAATAATCATAAATTTGATATATCCCCGACTAGAAAATTCCTTCAACGATTAGAAAAGGCTGATGATCTTGGAACGGCTAAACAGATTTTCTTGAATTACATCTAAGACCACTCTCTATCAAGTCACCTTTCAAACAAAAAAAACGCACTTCAATCGGTCCATTTGTTGTCCACAGACATGTCAAACTTATTACACCCCTCTTTTTGCAGCGGGGGCTAAAAATAGGGGTGTTATAAGACTTATTTTTATTTGAAAGGACTTGATAATGAGTGTTCTTATGCATAATTAAATAAAATCTACTCAACCGTTCGAAGTTCATCAGCTCTTTTCTAATCGTTGAAGGAATGTTCGAGTTGGGTATTTCGTTTTTTTTATTTGTACTTATTAAAGGCTTTAGAGTACAATAAATAGTTGCCATGATTTTTCTGGCGGATGTGGTAAAACTTAAAACTTCTTTGTTGGCACTGCACCCTTTTTATGCCACTACATGCAAACTGGCAAGTAGACGGTCTTTTGTAAAATAAACTTCAATAAAAATGACCGTACCATGGTTACGCACTCGGCGCAACATGCCATCAATAATTTAAATGTGATCAACTTCGAAGTATACCCTTTCCAATGAAAAAGAATAATCAAAATGGAACTTCCTTGTAGAAAGTTATTCGTGGTCATGCATAAAAAATAAAAAACAGGTTTGACTTCAGAACCTCCGTTTTTAGTCTGTTAAAAAGAGTTTTTATAATTTTTTGACATTTAGTTAAGTGCCTGAACCTTTTGAGTATAGTACCTCGACTAATTAACGCATTACTAGAAAATTTTAAGCGCCATAATGTAAAATTAAAAAAGTAAAATATGGTGTCGCATCGCAGTAAATGCTGAGAGTTCACCTTTTTGTAGGACCTCATACCAATAAAAAAGATCTTCTTTTATTGGTCTGCGTATAACATGGTGTACCAGCTTCGTACAAAATATATATTCTTCTCTTTCTCAAAATAAATGTATAAATTGCATGTATGGTAGGTAATAAAGTATAAATTATGGATATTTTTTTTATCTATTATACGACAGATTTTATCATCTTAACCTTTATCAAGTTTGAGTGTCATATGGCAACTAGTCTTGTAGACATATTATTGGTATAATTGATTTTTTATGCCTTCCGGTTTGTTTATAATGAGTTTTGTTGAATAAAACAAGGCATACAACTTATTGTAGCCTTGTTTTAATCAACAAAACTCATTTCCTTTGTTTCAAATCTTATTTATTGAAAACACTCAAACAATATAAATTTAACTATAAACTGCATGGGTTTTCTGTAAATGCTTATGTACACTTTTGTTATGTGTAATTTATT
The DNA here is from genome assembly GCA_963859945.1 of Euplagia quadripunctaria. NCBI lineage: Eukaryota > Metazoa > Arthropoda > Insecta > Lepidoptera > Erebidae > Euplagia > Euplagia quadripunctaria. The sequence continues at coordinate 17,371,354 of OY982569.1, read as the reverse complement.
GTGCATATGATAAATAAATAAAAAAGTTGCATATCTTGTTAGGTACTGCAATTTTGTGTACAAGTCCAGACAGCACTTTCTTATGACTTCATTAGTTTTGAAGAAACATTCACGTAATTTATAAAATAATAGTGAATTTCATCTTAACTTTCATTTCTGTATATCCGATCTTAACACATTTGGCACAATCTTGGCACCCGTGGATCTAAACATTCACCAATTTTAGTTTTGGCACCCGTGGATCTTAACATTCGCCAATTTCAGATATTTACATTAACATATATTATTATATGATTAGACGGTCCTTGCACGGACGATCACAACAAATATTGTTAATTTTAGAATAATTATATTATTAATGGTTTGCAGCTCAAGGTAGCTAATAATGACAGATTTACAATACATACAAAACTTTGTTTTACGATAAGGAAGAATGAACACATCGTTTAAGTTATGGAGAGTGTGTAATGTGAATATGTGACTTAGTTAAAAAGGACTTATTTTTAATGCACATCAAAAAACTTGCCATCCGTCAAATTATTAACATCAATTACGTACGTAAGTAAGTAAATACGACAATATTATTTTCATATCAAATATACTGATTGCACATCAAATTAACCAGAGCGTTCAAACGTAAAAATAACATCACACATTTAGACAAAGTTTAGATTAGGTTAGAACTGCGACTACACCGAATTCTATTGTAAAATCACAATTTTTTGTAACAAACATTCGATATTTTGAACACTCGATGTATTGAGTTAGCTTTCTTTTAACAAAAATGAATTTCAACGTTTATTGTGCGCTAGTTATTATCAGATATGCGTTCATAAAAAAGTTCAAATTAGCGATGCGTTACGAACTCAAATTGTTGGTAAAATAATATTTTGAGGTAATTATTTTGCTCTGCAATCAGTATTTTTCATTAGAATTGGGATTTTTTATATAAAAAAAGGAAGGTTTTTTGATTTACAGTTGAATACTAGCCGTTCAAAAGTACTTTGAAACGAGAATGTGCAACCTAGAAGAGCTTGTTTTATGATTTGTTTACATCTAATGTAACTATATCGCATGCTTTCAAATCGGTATGCAGTATCACGAGTGTATGATATTATCCATTGATATACACTCGTTAAACGAAACAAAATCTTAAAAACATTTTAAATCTATCCCATATAATGTTATGGGGTAGGTTTAAAATGCATTAACGATATTTTTTTTCATATTAAAGAAGAAACAAGTAGGTTACATATATTTTTAAGAAATGTTTATGCAGCAAAACATTTTTTACAGTTGCCACTAATCAGTGCTTCAACTGCGCAAAAATAATAATACTGAAAAGCGCTGTGGTTTAACCTGCTACAAGTTTCTGCCCTTGTAAAATATATTCGGATGAAAATAACTAAAATACTCGTAGGTACTCGGACAAAAATAAACTTTCATTAATCTTATTTAACGGTACAACAAGAATCTATCTAAAATAATGTAAATCTACATTCTCGGGATGCCCAAAAGTCTATTGCATCGATATATCGCATCGTAACCGAATCGAAGGCGTTTGTATCGATATGCAATATAATGAGTGTATCAATGCTTCATTTGATTTTTAATATTTTTCTATGTTTCTTTATATATGTATACATATTTAAAAGAAAGGTTTTTAATTACTAAACATTTTTCACATGTGCCACTAATCAGCACTTATACTGCGCAAAAATAATACCTAATCTTGATAAGTGCTGTGGATATAACCATTTACAAGGTTCTGTCATTGCAATAGATTAATTTTTTTACTCGTACTCTAAAGGAATTAAATAAGCGAATACAAAAATAAACTGTTATTCATAATTTTTAACGGTACAACAAAATTCTATCTAAAATTATCTAAATAAACCTACTAATCTAAACAAAATCCAACTGGTTTTTGATCTAGGTCTAGGATATACGTCACTGACTGACATACGAGTATATGTCAGTCAGTCAGTCATAAAAAATCCAATTTTGAGACGTTAATACCTCAATGATCATTTGAGCTGTAATTAAGAAATTTGGGGTTCTAGTTAATCTAAAGGGTTTTAATAAATAAACCAAATTTCATGAGTGTAGGTTAAATAGATTGTGAATTATTAGATAAGGGGTCAAAAATGGCTTATTCAACAAGCGGCTGTGCGTCGCTAGTTCTTTTTTCTTGGCGTTTAGATAAAACAATTGAAGCCCGATTAAAGGTACAGGGCCAGATAATATTACTAACGATGCTATAAAGACTACTTGTGAAATTCTGATCGCACCATTCTTCAAATTATTTATTCTACTATTAAAAACCACAGATACACCTTCACAATGGACTGAATTTAAAATTATCTTAGTGCACAAAAAAGGAGATCGATAATACATAAGCAACAAAAGGCCTATAAGTGTACTGCCGAGTTTACATAAAATATTATCTACATTGATAGAGAAAAGAATAAACGAAGCAAAAGACCCGTTGAACAAGCAGGTTTCAGAAAAAACTCCTCTGCCATTGATCATAAACATACTTTAGAGTTCCTAATTGAGAAGTACCAAAAACAACAGAGATCCCATTTATTGACTACCAAAAAGCCGGTCCCCCACCAAATGCTTATGGGAAACTCTAAAAGCGCATTCTCAACGCAGAGGAAACGGTCCCTCCGTTATCCTGGAGTGCGAGGAAGGAGCCACACAGCGGGAAAAATCGTCGCGCATGCGAGGTCGCTCCTAGAAGCCTGTGATCGCCCCAAGAGGCTTCTGTACTTTTGGAAAAAGTTAGGCTGACTCAACTAGCCAGCCATATCTAAATGCGGAAACAGAGTCCTTAACACTCTAAAAGCGCAAAATGTAAAGACAAAATACATAGAAGTACTCAAGCATATATACGACAACTAAAGTTAGAAATTATTAAACACGAGTAATAAGAATAATATTATTATAAGTATAAATTATGGATCAACAGGCAGATAGCTGTGTCCATTTTTTTTACATTTGACAAAGCAACGATTGTTGCCGTGCGTTATCAAATAATTAATAACCAATTTAATGAAATAAAGGTATTGATTGCATTTGAATTTAGTTTGTAACTGAAGCATACAAACATAACATAACTTAACATTGCTTAACAAAAAATCTAAAGTTGTATAGAATAAGAAATAAAAGTTATTTTTATTTGTGTATAAAACTAGAAATCGTCAAAATCATGGTCATAATGCTATTCATAAACAATCAGCTCTCAGACCATCAAAACTTTTTTTCAAGGACACGCATCAAAGCTTTTTACATCTATATTTTTTTCATTGAGCCCTTCTTCAGCACCACAAAGATGGTTCGGATGTCGCCAGCATTCCTCCATAATAGACGACTATAAGATGTAGGTAAGACCGTGATGTGGGCCTCACTGATGCTTAAACTATTCATTTTTATATTTATAGTGGTTTTCACTTGGTTTACGTTAGTTCCTAGTTATAACTCTGACATATTTGGTTTGTCTAAACTGCGAGGCGTTACCAACATCCATATCGAAAACTTGTAAAAATTATTAAGACTCACGAGTCACGACTCGTGGGATAGATGAACCATCTAATTATAAAGATAATTAACTTTGTACGGAACCCAGCAAGGTGCGTATCCTATTTGCCCTTGGCTGGATTTCCTTTGAATACCGTACAAAAAACAAAATGATGTATAATAGCTTGAACATGAATTTTGTATCTGCGACTTAAAGTGCCATATGATGAGCCTTACAATTATAATAATTCCTTCCGTGAGTTGCACGTATTTCAAAAAAGTTCCGACTAGTTTGGGGCCCGACAACAGAGCAGTTTTATCAAAAAATTAAACGAACTATCGACGGACATACGTCCGTAGATAGTTTTTACTTAGTATGAATCATACGCAGTCATAAAAAACAATAATTATCCTTTCAAAACAAGTTTGACCTAAAAGTTGTGTAACCTGTATCAAACTAGTTTTTGTTTGTAAGCAGGCCGTTGTCAACTGTTTTCCTCTTCGTACTTCATTATCGAAGGGTATTTGATGATAGATAGTTATAATGACATGTCATACCTACTGGTACAGGATTTTATGGTATCATTTTGTTTATGGATACCATTTATTTTTAATATACAGGTTTGGTTTTACATTATGCATATTACATGGTCACATTGCTAAAAATTCAACACGCTTATCGTTTATATAATTGATTACCGTAGTCCATATAAGAAATATTTTCAACAGCGCACACACGAAAGAGTTTTTAACACGACTTTACCCTACTAGGCTAAAATCGACCGATAAATTAACATACAATTTGGCCTGTCTGATGGTAAGCAGTTACCTGTAAATTCATGAAACGTTGGCCAGCCCACTGAACGTCAGAAATATATAAGTACTAGCTTATACCCACGGCTTCGCTCGCGTTGGTGTCTTTAAATAACTGTCAAAGTCAGAATCATTAGAAAGTAAATAAAATAATATAATTTTTTTATTGCTTGACTGGGACCATTAAAATTTAAAAATTCTGAAATTGAGCTAAGTTTAAAAACCGGAAAACATACTTTATTATAATAATTAACAACAAACATTCAATAACTTAAACTATCAATATTTTAAATAACCATTTAAAATCGATAATTTATTAAACGTAGATACTTTCAACTGAAAGTATCTACATTTAATAAATTATTCCTCTTTAACAGAGCTCAAAACAGAATATTATTCTAGGATGCTACTGTATACCTACTGTATTATATGTTCTTCCGTCAGATGCAAATAATTCTACATGAACGGAAGATTCTTCTGATCGATTAATTTTTGCCGTCCGGGGCCGTGATGAATTTTTAGACAGGTTAGATTTACGCTTACGAGGCATTCGTTTAGGTGTGAAAGCGTAACAAACAAACAAATAAACTCACTTTCGCATTTATAATATTAATAATAATAATAATTGCTAAGAGCCTCGACCAACACCTTCAGAGGCTCACGTTAGGCAGCTGGATCAAGAGCCTAATGCAGAAGGCAGTCCTTCTCGACACGGCACGCATAGTGAGGAGGTTTCTGTCTCTGGAACCATAACCACCGGTAGCTTGGTCCCTGTACCCGATACCGGTGGGACACTATTTTTTATATTTTTAAATATATTCTTTTTTTATAATAATGTATTTAAAAATGTAATTTATATGTATTTAAATGTTAATAAAGAGAATAATAATTGTATAAGATTCTAACATCTATTCGGAGACTTAAAATTACAACACATTTAAATGAAAATTCGATCATATTTAGTTCTCAGAATGGATGTAGAAGTGGGACCCGTGGCACTAAAGAGCTCCTCATCATGGATATGGTCAACTGGCCAACGTTTAGTCAACAGGTACGTCGTAACCGTAAGAGTCTGGTGACATGTTGGATAGACTATAAGAAGGCCTTTGATTTGATTCCACATACATAGCTTTTGAGAGTGCTAGAGTTGTTTAAAATTGATACAACTCTTGGCACTTTTTTGAAGTCATGTATGGCGCAGTGGAGAACGGCACTTCGCTATCCAGGATGTCAGCAAATTGCGGCAAATGATGTACCAATAAAGATCGAGCGGGGTATATTTCAAGGTGATAGTTGAGTCTCTTGTGGTTCTGCCTAGCTTTGAATCCTTTCAGTACGCTGTTAGAGAGTTCAGGGCTAAGCTATAGGTTACAGAAAGACGATTCAGTTACATCTTATCTTCTGTACATGGACTATTTGAAACTTATTGCCCCCACTAATTTGCAATTGACAGCGTTTCTAAAGGTGACTGAAAACTTTAGTAACTCTCAAGATAGAATTTGGTGTACACAAGTGTGCAGTCATACATGTAAAGAAAGGCGTGACAGGAGAATCAGAGAAGATCATTATGAGGGGGTAACAAAATGCGTGCTTGCGACATTTGGGTCATGCCGGTTCTGATGTATTCCTGTGGTATACTTAGACGGACTCAGACCAAATTAGATGCCCTTGACAGGAGAGTCCGTACATTGCTGACTGCATTCTGAATGCACCACCCAAATATAATGAGGTTGTACTTATTATCGAAAATATATCCTGAAAGATGGAACGGTGGACATATCTCGGGCATGCTACCATACCGGTGAATCCATCAGCCATATTATTTCTGGTTGTTCTCGTCTTGCCAACGGTGAATATTTGCACTGATACAATCAAGAGGCTAGGATTGTACATCAACAACTTGCTCTAAAATACAATCTTGTGCATTTAGAGGTGCCATATTACAGGTATGTGCCTGACCCAGTTTTCGAAAATATTCGTGCCACATTGTATTGGGATCGATCTATCATCAATGACAGAACTATTGTAGCCAATAAACCTGATATAGTGCTGACAGATCGATTAGAGGGCCACGCAATGATTATCGATATCGCTGTTCCTCATGACGAAAATCTCGTGAAAGTTGAAAAAGAAAAACAAATAAAATATTTGGATTTGTCTCACGAGATTGTCGATATGTAGAATATCTATTCGGCGATCACTGTTCCGATTGTCATATCTGCTCATGGATTAATAGCCAAGAGCCTCTATCAACACCTTAAGAGGCTCGCGTTAGACGGATGGATAAGGGACTGATGCAGAAGGCAGTTCTCCTCGACACGGCTCGTATAGTGAGAAGGTTTCTGTCTTTAGAGCCCTAACCAGCGGTGTCTTGGTCCCTGTACCCGATGTCGGTGGTCTACTATTTTTTATATTTTTAAATATATATTTTGTTTTAAACATATTTAAAAATGTAATTTATAAGTTTTAAGTTTAATAAAGATAAATAATAATTAATATTAGTTAGCATAACAGCGGTATGATAAACTCTAACCGCGGCCTTACATAAGGTGGTTCGGGTTCCATCTTGCAGAAATATGCTGTACCCTGTTTCCTTTAATTACAATTTCACACTTACCAGTCTTACCATATACAGAGGATTGAAATTGGAATTAAAGGTTATACAAGTTTTGAGCATATGCGGAAGTTAATTTTGAAACTAAAAGGAAACAATTCAGTTTTTAAGTTTACACATAAACCTGGAGCGATTGAAGGATAGACTCAAGATTGACGCCTTAGAAACTTGGTGCTGGAGACGCCTGCTTCAAGTTCCTTGAACCTTGCCCCATTATCGCTATTTATTTTGCAAAATGAACTGTGGAACTTAAAGATAGAACACGATAAAATTATATATATATATTAGAATTAATGATTAGATGGATACATATTTTAATAAAATGGAATTTTAAACGGCTGCGGTTTTGCATTAAAGAGAATCCATAAATATTTAAAGCTCTTGGAACTAGGAACCCAATCTATCAAGGTGACAAACATTCTATTTTAGGTCTTTTTATATCGTTAGGTATTTATAATACAACTGAATCTTTGTTCAACTTCAACTTTTGGTTTGTGGCTTTGTGGAGTTACTACATCTTTGTTTTTTTTGGAACGAAAACAGTAAAACAAATAAATAAAATTGAAGTGTCTGTTTGTAATGTCAAAATAATAGTTTTTTGGCTCATACAGTCAGTTGCACTATACCTATGCCTAAAAATCAGTTTTTAAATTTTTTGTCTGTCTGTCTATTCGTTCGGAAATTGGTACACCCATTCCGGAGATTAGGCATTTCCGGAACGGGTGTACCGATTTCCGGAACCTTCACTGGCTGGCGTTATAAGGAGTAACTAAGGCTACTTTTATTTTGGAAAAATAATTACGGTGTCGCGCTAAATATATAAATACGTATACGCGAGCGAAGCCGCGCGGGAACTGCTAGTTTTTTAATAAATCCATTAACATAACATACATTTACACATCTATTAACCAAGTAAGAGACAAAGATAAATACAGCGTTAGGAATGAAACGTGTTTCATTCCTAACGCTCTATTTATCTAGCTATCACGATAGCTAACAAAAAATAAGCAAGTTTAACTTGTTTACTATAACTTGTATGATAGCGAATAAATATACTAAATTTATTTTGTATACACGAGTCAACTATTTGACATACGAAATTTTTTGTACTGTTTAACAAAAATAACAATCACGGAATTAAAATTATTTAAATGAAAAATGTAACGACAGCAACAATTGTTTTAAATAATACTAATTTCTCTGTGACAAGACCCTCCATTGTAACATTGTTAAAGATTATTGTACCCAACTGATAGCTTCTGTGATATTTGGTGTGCAATAAAGTATATCTATCTCTCTTTTAAAGTTCTACGCCGTTCTTTACAATAATTTCAACATCTATCTACATGACCATTCCTATTTTTCAAACCTGCAAATAACATATTTTGTACCTTAAAATTTATTTCTTTAATTTCTCAGTAATAGAATTTAATATTGGGAAGTGTCCATGGATTTAGGCTTAACATTTTCATTATTTATTGATTCACCAACAATTGTTACTTCACATACATTTTCAAACAATCTTGCTATATCATACACTTGATCTGTATCTTGTTGCACAATATCGATAGGTAAACAACATTATTCCCTATCTATTATTTATTTACCAAAATATCAAAGTCGTTTATTGGTAACTGATATTACACACGAAACTAAACAATCATAAATTGCAACAAAATACCTGACATTAAGTATTCTCTCACATACATTACCATAATGTAACATGAACCCTCAAATGAGGAAGAAACTAAATTAACCGGGGCGTTACTAACTACCAATCAATAACAAACTGATTTATACCCTTGGGGATGATATCAATGAAAAAGATCTTTGCTATAATACAGGGAGTGGTCCCATTTATAGCGGTTTATAGGCGAACATAAAGACGCGTTTTATTTGATATTTGGCAGAATAAAATAATAGAAACTTAATATACTTTAAGCTAAATGAAATTCATTATGCACCGACGACACCAAAACTCAAATATCTAACATGAAGTGTTCTCATATACTACGAATTGTCTGAATTAACTAACATGAGACAAATCATAGTGTGTATCTTAAGTCACTTTAAGTGAGAGAAAAATGAGACAGGATTGGTAGCTGAAATAATTTCGCGTGATTGTTCAGGCTAAAGGTAAAATTTTGAAAAATTTTAGGTAAACTCAAGAAGAAGAAATAATATTTACTTAAATTTTACTAATAGCGAATTGGTTTAAAAGCTGTGTATATAGTCTTATATAGACAATAATTCAACTAACCCGTAGCCTCGATCCCACACAGACACAAAACGAATTCTTTAGGACAGCAAGGTAAAAACGCCTTGTTAAAAGGGATAGTAATAGTAACTATTTCCATACTGGAAATAGTTACTTGCATTACTTGTCTATTCCCCTCCTCCATTGAGGTGTAAAGATCTACTGACAAACAGAAAACCACACGATGTCACTTAGTTTAAGTACTACCTCAGTAGGATGGCTTCGTCTCTAGTTCATTACATATCAATTAAGTTCCTGAATTTGTCACAAGATAAGTGCAAACAGTTATTAATAAATCCTCCCATACACGGACCACACCCGACGAAAGATTCGTGTAAACAGCAAACATTTTATCGCTACCAACGAGGGGCGCATTGACACGTGCCAAAACCATTCTCGTGACGTATCGAGATGTTCCCCTGTAAAACGACTAACGAATGAGTTGAGGTTTTGTTGGTGAAATTTTCGAGGGGAAATATTTTTTATGAGCAGCAGACACAATCAGTTTCAATCTTAAATGGAACTGAAGTAGGACATTTCCAAGTAAATAGGGTTTTGTGACAGTTATTTTAATTTAATAGGACTTCAAAACATTATCAAATAGAATTTCATTATCAATGTTTTAAAAAAAAATATGGTCCATGGAATAGATTCAGTGAAAGTTTAAGTAACCTGTATAATCCGATTATATCACAAATGGGGAGTTGCTAAAAATAAGTGTCCGATTATGTACAACGCAACTAATACTAAAGTTAATATGTATTTATAATAAATCCATATATCACTACGTGAAGAAAATTCTTAGTACGCATTTTTAAGAAAAGAAGAAATGCAGGAACCTGACAAATTAAATCAATATGTTACAAATTAAAAAAACACGTAAAACGACTATAGTAAGCTACACGCGTCCGTATTATATTACGTTGATTTGTCATCTTACCGAAAGCTAAACAATGACAGTTTAAGTTATTCTGGCAGAAGAAATAAACCAAAAAAAAAGCAATGAATCATAGTCGATATTCGACCACCAGGTGAGCTCTAGTAATAATCATATTACAAAAAGTTGTACAATACGACATGGTTCTTACCCAAAAGAGAGAGCTCGAAAGATCAATGTTACGTTTGGAAAGACTAAAAAAACATTGTGTGTTCTTGGTTTAATCCCTCTCGTAGTAGAAACTTCGACTAAAAGCATGAACAAAGCGATCAAGCACTAAAGTAAAAAACAATGGATTAAAATTAACAGTGAAAGTCAATCTATAGGTAGCAATTAAGGACGTGTGTTTTGGTTTATTACTAGTTTACCCATAATATTAACTTAGAAAGGCAGGGAGAAAACACACAGAACAAGTGTTACATTCTACGTCGATGACGACGCCTGGAAAAATAGAATAAGCAAGAACTTTTTTTTTCGTATATATTATATCGCATCGAAAATAGCATAAATAAATTATAAATTAGAAAAAATGTCTTTATTTTTTCCGGTACGGTTTTAAACGGTAATTGAATGCCTAAACTTTATTTAATAAATAAGTCAAGACAAAGAAATAAGTTTTACTGACAATTTAATTAAAGTAATACCTACTATAGAATCAACCCACACATTAGATTCTATATAAGCCTGTTTAATGTTCTACCTACAGTTCTGCGGTCAAGGGCTTTTCTTAGAAAAACCACAACCAAAGTATAAATAAGCTTCTGCTTATTATTTATTATGCAAAGTCCTTAAAGATTGTTCACTCAATTTCTGAACATCATATAACAACAACAGCAGCGTGTAATGGTTGCCAAAAATGTGTCTACAAGCCACATTTGACATAATAATTGCCTCACAAAAAACAATGTTGTCATGTAGGAAAAATTAAACAGGTATTATAATAAAATAGTTATATGTTCAGAAATTAACTAAACAAAGATGCTTATTTTCCCTTTACAATCAAAAACACTTGGTGTGCCTACTAAGAAATCAGTTCATTTTATTATTTTGAATAAAAAAAGAATAGATATCAGCGCCTTCTAACTGTGGATAGTGTAATTGTGAACCGACTTCAAAAAAAGAAAGAGGTTCTATGTTTCACTGTATGTTTTCGTTTCTTTTATGTACGTTCACCGATTACTCAAAGACGCCTGCACCGATTTGGCAAATTCTTCTTTTATATGAAAGGGTATACTTCACAGGTGGTCCTATGACCATCAGATCAGGATCTGATGATGGGATCCTGGAGCAATCGAGGGAGCTCTTCAAATTTTATAGGCACACTAGAAACGATATGGTTATTTTGAGGCGCATAGAAGTCGGTCATACTTTTTTTTAAATATAAATTATTTACGATATAATCAGTATATAAAAAACGACACGAATAAAAATATTTGAAGATTGATAAGAAATGCTAATATCTTGTCTTGCTTTTAAGCTTCCTGCTAGCAAGCTTTTGCATGTATGTATGGGCGTGTGTATATGTATAAATGTACGTAAATTTAAATATAATGTATTAGTATATTGTGCATCCATATAATGTATGTATTCCATGTAAGACTAAATTGACCGTACTATTATAAGAATTTTTAATTGCGAGAGAGAGAGATAATATTCCAAAGGTACCTTTGGAATATTATCTCTCTCTCTCGCAGTTAAAAATTTCTCCATCTTTACCTTATATCTCTTTATTTCTGCATTACCCAAAGGTTGACTGGCAGAGAATGCTTTATGTATTAAATTTAGCCTTTGTATCAGTATGTGCATGAAATATATATATACCATCAGATAAACATTCGTCAATAACGAAGTGGATATACATTTATAAGTAGAAAAAAAAAATGATGCATATTGTCATTTTGTTTTAATGCTTTTCTGTTAAACGATACATATTGACACGGTTATAATTTTACTTTTCACATACTCAGAAAGACTTCGTATACTTAGACATCGGATTAATTCCGTGATGTTATGTGAAATAACCCCGACAAATTTTATTCAAACCTACTTTATAAGTACTGCCATCTAGTAGCCATAAGCAATACTACCGCAGTTCGTTTTATTCTACACTACACCAGAGGTCATTACAATTCACAAAAAAAAAGAAATAAAATAGGTTAGTTTTGTTCAACGGTAATAAGATAAATAAAAAGTCCTCTCAAAATATTCTAGAATTCGAAAGATGTTGGTCTACAAAAGTTTTTCAAACATATACGTACAGTTTTGTAATTATTGGTTTATTATTGGAAGCATCAAATTTTACTTTTAAATTTGCCAAACATTTAATAAAATATAGGTAATTCAAATTAGTAAGTAGTTAGTTACATTTACATAATGTTTATTAAAGCTAGGGGGTTTTCTTACGGGTAGAGTAGCCTAATCATTTATTAATACCTTACTAAGCAGCCTTTGAATAAAGCTGGTTTAGCCCTTTATGAATCGTCTTTAGTAGAGATTTATTCTAACCCCAACGGATAACTTCCAAGATTTGAGGTTTTAGCTACAGTACTTATTAATAACTGAAAATCATAATACTTTACCTCAAATAGAGCGCTTCTCGATATAAGCATTTCATATAGTTCCTTCAAAATCCTTTTTGGGTTAAAAAACAATTATAAATAATTGCTGAGTTGTTATTTCGTTTTGCACATGAGTGTTACTAGTTAACATGATTCAAAGTTTAAATCAGTTCCTAATTAAATAATTCTTACGAAGGTGTGTATTTGAAATAAACACGCACACGTTAAAATCTGCTTTTTATCTTTCCACATTAACTTATGTCTATTTAATAAGGTGCTAAATGTTAAAAAGGTGCATTTTCTGTTGTTTCATCGTGATTAGTGGTTGACATGCTTTGTAGTTGACATGCACGGAGTAGAGTTTTGAAAGCAGCGTTTTACGTTATTGAATCTTATAACTTTTTGTGTTAAACTATATAAAAATTATGTAAACATGCTTTTGAATTCGAGTGTTTATTCTTTTTCAGTTCAATTATCATCATTCAGTTCTTGCTTATAAAGTTATGGCTTATAGATAGGTATATGTGCAGTGTGACTGGCCTGTTGGTCTAGTGGTTAATTACCCTGACTGCTAAGCCAGAGGTCGTGGATTCGATTCCCACCCAGCACAAATTATTGTGTGATGAGCAGGATCATTTGTTCTGTGTCTGGGTGTAATTTATCTATAATATGTATGTGTTTAGTAATATATGAGTATTTTTATCAACTGTCTGGTTACCATAGTACAGGCTCTGCATAGTCTGGGATTAGACGGCCGTATGTGAGTTGTTAAAAAAAAGTTATGTGTTAAATTATTATATTGTATCACAACATAATACACATAACTCTATAATATCAACAAAAGTACTTTAACGCTGTTATATTACAGTAATAGCACCTTTTAATATAACTGTTATTACTATATATTACTACACACACCGATTAATTACAGTAGGATAGCATTTACAAGTTTGATAGCCAACTTAAGCATAATTTTTGAATACAGAGATCAGTCTCTAGATAATATTGTAACTGCGTTCATCCAAGATACTTATTCATAAAAGTATTGCAGACCCCTTAAATGCCATACTCTGGTTATAAACATACAAACATACACGCACGCCTTTATTCCCAAGGGAAATCGAGGGGAGGGGGCAGAGGCGTATGCAAAATGTGGGCTCTCCTTACACTCTTTGGGTGACAGGCGTATTAACAACCCACATTTTGCAAAATATGATTTAGTCCCACAAAAGCTATGAAAGCTACTATTTTTTTAAACTACAAAAGTGGTGTGGTCAGTTGATAAGAGTTCAGTAAATAATATCAGCTGGTAGTCCTTGGAACACGTGACGCATATGGTGTGCTAGGGGCTCGCAAAGTAACGGGCCCATTGGTCCCCTCTTACTAAATAATTTCTGCAGCAAATCGCGATAAGTACACAGTGACAGATTGCGTGTTGTACACCGATGAGTCATACTCTGTATCTAGTATCAACAGCAATACTACATTCAAATTAAATGGAAAAATGAAATATTTAAAAAAGTATAACGGACTATATTCATCTAAATCATGGAACTTACAGTAGCTATTTTGCCATTCTTGAAAATCTTACAAAATTTATTTATATTTTGGAACCCTCTGGAGATATATATATATTGTTGAGATGGACTCCCCGCGCCCCCTTGTGATCTCCTGTAATTGGATTAAGAACTCTTTGGAAATGGCGCGATGTGTCCAGGCTTTCGGCCCCTTACTCAAAATCGTATTTGAAATAGTTTAGTTTGGAATCAAGCAAGAAAGGACAATCGTCTGAGAGTCTGATGACAGATGTCGTGCTGAAAGCTCGTGACAACTATTTGTGAATCATACAAATGCCGCACCGAGTGTTGTGGGTTCAAATCCCACACGGGATAAAAAATTGTGTGATTCACAAATAGTTGTCCCGAGTCTGGATGTTCTTTGTGTCCGTTGTTTGAATGTTTGTGAAGTGACACAGGAATAATTCTAATACGGCAGTTGTCTTTTAAAAAGAATGAAAAGTTAGTTTTACTACACTCTAAGTATTAGAAATTTAAAAAATGAAATTATAAACACGTTGAACCCGATGATCCTTGATTTTATAATACATTAAAAAAACAAGCTTCATCGTGATTCTAACCAAACCATACACAGAGAAGCAAGTTCAGTTTAATTAAAATCTTCATAATTAATACTATTAAAAGGTAACTTCGAACAAATAAGCGCATGCCAAAGAGTTTTATTGTTATTTATAGCACCAATTTGTAATGTAAATCTTAAGAATGATCATATCTTGTGATATAAACTACTATAATAATGATCTATCATATCATATACCTGATATCATTTCTGCACGGTTATAATCGAAAGATCATTAAATCAGCCGTTATCTTTTAAAGAGAAGAATATCTAACTCCGTTCGTATTCGTACATATAGGTAATTCAGTTAGACACCTATCATTACAATGCAACATGTGCCATTATCTTTTATCACTATTTAATGATAAATAATTTCTAGAAAAACTAAAATGTCGAAAATGGGAAGCCGTACATCCAGTAGTAGACTGTGATAGACTGGTTGAGAAACCGAACAAATACTATTACTATCAAATGAATGGAGCAAATGTTTATAATAATAATAACTTCACATTTCACACACGGCCGTCTGATCCCAAACTAGGCAGAGCCTATAAATCTATCGGAACCAGACGGCTGATAAACATACTTATATATTTCTAAATACATACATATTATAGATAAATTACACCCAGATACAGAATAAAAATGATAATGCTCATCATACAATTTATTAGTCCTGGGTGGGAATCGAACCCACGACCTCTGGCTCAACAGTCAGGGTCACTAGCCTCTAGACCAAGAAGCCAGTCTATATGTTCTATCATAAACGATTTTTATTATAACTCACTGGCGACAGTAATCTTGTATTATTCACCGTCATCAACAGTCCCAATAAAGCATAGTATTTAATGCGTCTCACAAGGCTCAAAATATATAAATTGGGTAACATTCATTGTTTTAGATCGAAACTTCTAACGTGTTTGATAGCTTGGATAGTTTAGAGGTAGTAGTAGTAAGTATGTCCTATCAGTGTTGGCCTAAGAATTCAAATATCGATTTTATAGTGGCATTACTGTGTTTAAAGAGTATGCTCAAAAAATCAGAATCTTTATCGTGTAACTTTTTGACGATTTTGACGATTTCCAAGAAGTTTAACAGTTTACGTGCGTGGTCGTTGGTTTTCTCAATTTGTTACATCAATCCTCAAGTTGGTTACATCAATCCTTTAATTGGTTTCTGTAATTTTAGATATGATAGTAAAACGTAAGAAAACTTGTATGTTTTAGACAAAAGACCAACTAGTTTAAATACAAAACTAAATTATGTGCACGAAACAAGACAGCCATATTCATATCGCCCAACTGTACAAATGAAGGGTCATTACAAATATGTTCGTGCAACATGCAATCAGTTACAGTGGTGTAAGTGATTGCTGCAAGCCAACTTACTAGCCAAGCTTGCAAACACCAACAGACGTGACGTAGCAAGTCATTAGTTTTCTATTTGCTTTAAATAATGACCGTTGAACTGTATTGATATACGGCTGTTCTGCTCTGGCAATTTAAACGGTGGTTATAAACTCGCGTATATGCTTCAGCTGTTGCCAGTTATATATTTACGGGAGCTTTCTATTAGTCTTTGTATGAATTAATTCATTTTAAACATTTTCTTTCCATAGTCCGTCCGGGTTACAAATTTGGCGGATGTACCAGTGCCAGACCATCAATTACCTCCGAACAACAAATGCACTAAAACGATTTGAATAAATCAACGTAGAAGTTTCCAAATTCGATATTTTGCTTGCTTTTATGACACTTTAAAATTAAATAAAAGTAATAGTAATCTTTAAAAATGTTGTATTGTTTCAAATGCGATTTTACATAATATATTTTCGAGCCTTCTTCCAAATTACTTAACTAGGTATAGGGAGTGTTTGAATAGCTCCAGGAACCAGGTAGTCTACTTTGCGAATGCACACAAAAGCAGCAAACCCTGCTGCCTGCCCTGCCCTGCTTTTGTGACATAATATTACAGAAATCTTTTACAAAAACATAATCTTAAACTAAAGATTCAGTTATTTGTTTGCTATTTTTTATTTTGTTAAATGTTTAATGTCAAACATCGCAGTATTCTCTACAGTCCCAATAACTTAAAGTTTTACCCGGCGAGAGTTGTGGGTTCAATAAAAAGGAAGTTTATATCAGAGTATTTCCATCGTTATAATAAATTCGACGTAAGAAGAACACACCTACGATTCAGATCTGTTCGTGACGTGGATAATTTCTAGTTTTCATTGTCAGGAGATTAGTTGGATGTTGAAACGTTTTAGTAAAACAAAAAGAAAATAAGCGCTGTAGCGTTGGTTTGCAGCAAACCTTGCATAGAAATTAGGTTTTCTAGCTAAGCAGAGCTTGATAATACTGTAATACCTACGTAGTGTAACTTTTAGTGGTAAAACATTATAATATTATTTTTTATAAAACTACATACAATACAATCCTTACACAATTTTTTACTAATGTAGCGGTAGCGTAATGGCTAAGGCGTCGGACTTGCGATCAAGAGGTTGCGGGTTCGAACCCCACCCAGTGCACTACCGCCGTAAACCCACTCCTAACACAAACGTTAAGCTTAGCTGGAGGGGTTAACAAGAATACTAGTAATGTGTAACCCACGTTACTAGTATTCTTTACAAAAAAAAAAAGAACAAAAAAAAAATATGAAGCACAGAAACTTTTTTAGTTTCATTCTACTTTTTTGAAAGATCTTATCATATCAGAAATCAGAAATTTATTTGTGATACATAGGTACAATTGATGGTCAAATATTATTACATTTTTATGTCCTCTATGATCTGCCAATTAGGCGTACAAATATTTATAAATTATTACAGATTAGGATTAAACAAAAAAAATACAATAATAATTTAAGTCAAAATAAAAAAGAAAGTAAGTAATAATATAATTAAAGTCTAACATGTCAATAGAATAACATATCATTATGATCTTAAAAAAATCACGATTTTTGTAGTGAATTACTTTAAAAAATATTATCCTTACTTCAGTGATCTTGCCTAAGTTCTGGCTGTAGTGTGACAGCTGTAGTTCTGTGGGAAAGGCGTTATAATAAACGTGACGCAGCGGCTAAGCCACCAATCCGCGGCTGGTCCAATCCAACATTTTTGGTTTTGGCTTAGTTTACGAGTTGATCGGGCTGAAGTTATTTATGGAATCTATGTAATCTACCTCCAAACGTTTCCATAGGCATTGAAAACGATGAGAATTTGGAGACGTCATATAAAACAGTTATGTTATGACAAATTTTCAATTCTATTCATTTGACAGTTTTATAACAAAATTTTACAAACCTATAAATATAAAAATGAATCCCTATTTCCCTTGGTTACGGCATCACGCGTGAACGGCTGGACCGATTCATAAATTATTTTGTTTTGTGTTTGTTGTTGTCAGGAGAAGGTTCTTATAAAAGAAAAAATTAAGAAAGTTGCGCGGAAAATTAGAAAATTTAAGAAAACTTAACCATGGACTTACGCGGGCGGAACCGTGATGCACAGTTAGTTTATTATATTAAGGTAGATTGTAGCACTTACGATACAGAACTACTGGTGTCTGTTCATCAGGACATATCTTTCACAGTTACCCTATGTCAATTTCTGTTATGGCTTGTGACCCACCGCACTACCAGTAGTGTGGTGGGGATTTTTTTTTCTTCTGCACCACTGACCAGTAGTGTCGTGGATAATTTAAAAACGGTCTTACATTTTCGTTCCCTTCGACACTACTTTAGTTACTACCTTATTAACTAATGGATATCGTAAACAAAGGTACAGTAAACTATTTGAAAATAATGTAATAAGAGAATTATAATTATTATTATTTCTGTTTTTGTAACGGATAAGTATAACGTGTATTCAACATTTCATTATACTCAACCGAGTAGTTAAGGTATGAAAGCGTAACAAACTACGGGTAGTCTATTTTTGGTCCAAGCTTCCATCTAATCTCTATATTAATTAAGTTATTATAAAAATATAAAAACATAAACTTGCATGAGACGTTTGTTTACCTAGAAAAGTCATATGATAGGGTGGGTGCCTCAAAGTTTTGTACTGTCACAGAAATATTAATACTATTTAATTATATTGTATTCGGTAAGTATCACAAAATCTAATTAAATAAATGGGGAGCTGATTTATGTTTAGAACGACTTTAGCCTCAAGCACTTTAGTTTATCTGAATGATGGAAGTAATATTGTGACTGCAATGTTCGTAATATTCAGTGGGGAATATGGAGTTAGATGGAAACACAAGCTCAGTTGAAAGTATGAAAGCTCAAATAATGTAAAAGGTACATACAGAAGTATACAATGTGCATCATCATTTCGGTGGTGGGAAATTTATAAAATTGAATATTGCAACATTTGTTTTAAATGGATTTCAAAGATGATTAATGAAATTACAAACAAAAATAAATACTATATTCACATTTAATTCGCTAGAAATCAAGTCGGAAATTGTAAACGCAACAGGATTTGAGTTTGTAAACACGTGAGAAGAATAAAAAAAACATTAAGAAAGTTAACCAACGTGCGTTTCCCATTACTACAAAATTAATATGCTTTACATATTTTATCTTCATTCCCATCTCTATCTTTAGTTTCCCTTGAAAACAGTAGTCCCAACAAGGCAAGCATAGCACAATTCACCGCGATTATGCACTAAATTTGAAACCCACAACTATAAATCGTGATCTTCAGTGAGAACTTATTACAGGATGAGTAATATCCTTTCGTGGTACAGCGCTGTACTGTCCATGCATCCTTTATTCCAGTCATATTTATTCTGCCAATACATCAGACGTGGGGGAAACGCATTAAAATACTTGTACGACACAATAATTCATAAACATTTCTTAGAACGGTATATATGTAGAACTTCCAGACACTTGGCACAGTATTGGCTAATAAATTGAATTAATTACTCGGTGTTTGTGGTTTTATTTGGCTAAAGGATAATTTTGGTTGGATTGGCTTTGAGTGTCTCGTTTATTACTTCTGGTATTTGGAGCAGGTGCACTTGATATAACGATGTATTTTGTACATTTGAAATGGCTGTTTATGTTATTGTATTGCTATTTACATATGCTAGTCGTATTAGCTACTTAATTGTATTTATTTTCTATTTCCAAGTTTTTTTAAAACATGTACTAATATAAGCATTAGCTTTTTAGCGTAAGATCAAGCCTTATTCTTTATCCTAAGAAGACGAATAGAGAGACATTTTTACTCCAATGAAAAAAAAAGCACTTGTAACTTATCTTACTCTAAAATTATACCCTTGAGTAGCTTGTACATTGCTATTCATGAATGTACTAAGCTGGTAAGTCACGATCATTATGACCCCTCTCAGAATTAACTCCAACTAAACATCCAGACCCACAGAAACGTCATTGCTTGATACTCTGTTATAAATGACAAGGAAAGATAAGACCCGGGGATTTAAGTGTTTTGCAGGGGACTGTAATGGGTCCAGTATAATGATGGTGACGTATTTAACTACGTATATTTCTGAACTTTTCCGGCTTTATTTATTCTAAAGTTAGCTCATATTTCAAGTACTTTAAAGTTATAGAAGAAGAAGAAAATAAACTCTGTTTTTATTTCAGAACCATAGCGTACATACATTATTTCTAGTGACAGTTTTGTTTGTTAAATATTAATATTATGTAACTTAGATCTATAGGTAAAATGAAAAAAATATATATATCAGTATTCAAGAAACACTCAAATTAAAAAAATATATAATAAAAAAGTAACATTAACAGTACGTACCTACTTCACAAACATCATACTTTTTGCTAGTCTGTAAAGATGACATTGTACAAGATGACGGCATCAATCTTGACGTGGCAACATGTGGTGGTCATATACCTTTTTTTTACTTATTCAAGAAAAACTAAAGGTTTAAGTGGTCACCTCGCCACTACGCCGCGCCGAGTATGGTGGGTTCAAATCCCACACGGGACAAAAATTTGTGTGATCCACAAATAGTTGTCCCGCATCTGGGTGTTCTTTATGTCCGTTGTTTGAATGTTTGTAAACCTCCTGCGACACAGGAATATTCCTAATGCTGGAGTTGTTTTTTAAACAGAAAAAAAGAAAAGACATTATCTTGCACAGTACCTGCCTGTATATAATAGCAATATTCAGGTAGGTATAATATGCCTATTTGATGTATAAATCGGGGCTTAATGACAGTTTTATTTATAAGCTATACACGCTATGGTTGTTGTTGACCAGCATACGAATGTCGTAAGTGGGATGTGTTAAAGAACCGACAGTGTTGATAAAAATAGAGAGTAAGTGCGGGTGAGTAAGTAACCGAAAGAACTAATTCACGTAGGCGTTGCTGAGCTCTTATCAGTATTAAAAACAAAAAGTTATCGTACCTTACAAATGTTACCGTGATTAAGTTCTCTTTTTCAATTCATCAAATACACATTGTGATATACTGCGTTAATGTCACACTGCTATTTCTGTCAACGCTGTGGGTTCAAAATAAAATGATATCAAACAAACTTCATAATAAATTGAATTTAGTGACTTATATCTCACCTCATAACCACATAACCGCAAGGCACCCCGTGCAGTATTCGATAGCAGTTTAAGCACTTTTTCAGAAAGGTCAGTCGGGCTCGAATGATTTACTTTTTCAATATTACGGGCCGAGTCAGGTGGGTAGGACGCGGACAACGGAATTAAACTTCTAAGAAAATATGGCGTTTAGTTTTCTTGCTATCAAATTAAAAGTGTTTGATATTAATAATGGAACGAGTTATGATCCCGGGGAAGAATGGATAACTCGTATATAATAACATTTAGAACGTTTTGTGTCAAGCGTCCGCGTATTCCATATAATAAGTAAATATATTTTACTATGCTACTAATACAAAGCTCCATGTGATAATGTTGTGCTGCATTTGTTTCGATATCTTTTATCGTGGGAGAGCCATGCTTCGGCACATATGGGCCGGCTCGACCGAAGTGATACCACGGCTTCACAGAAAACCGGCAGTGAAGCAATACTTGCATTGCTTTCCGCCAAGTGAGAGGTTACCGAAGACCCTAACCCTTACCTCTCCTCTCCCCCTCTTCCCACCTTCCCCTACTCCCACCTTAAAGGCCGGCAACGCATTTGTGACTCTTGAGTTGCAGGTGCCCATGGGCGGCGGTAGTCATTTACCATCAGGTGACCCCTCTGCTCGTTTGCCCCATATACCATTTAAAAAAAACCTAGTAAAAGTCGTCGTCCTATCAGTGCTCAACACTCGATTCTAAATATAAACAAACTGCCATAATGGCACTTATTTAATTATATTTGGGGAATGTTTGGCAAATTGAACGTAATGTTCGGTATTTTCTTTTTGTTTTAGTTAGTTTTTGACCCTAGCGTTCATTACCTTTAAAAAAATTGATTGGTAATTTAAAAAAAAATTATTAATTTTGATACAAGTGGCTTATACGGTACTGCCCATATGCATCCTTTAATTCTTTTCAATTTTCACAAATTTCGTAAAGTTCAACTCTTCCTATAATAATAATATTAAATACATATAAAGGATAATTTAAAAACATATTTTTCTTAACAAATTACTAGAAAATTTAAAAACATGTTAAGAAGTGCGTACGCGTCAGATCCACACTCCAATCCTTCTGCGATTTTTTTTTTTGAGTCATTAATAAAAAAACAGGTGCATAATATACGAGTATGATCAAAATGTTGTGATTGCGTTTTCTTACAAGACTGTGAATCAAGGTAGAAAGTAGTTATTGTAAATGTTATCATTAAACGTGGTATACATTACAGCGACCTTGGTTAGATATTGGTGCCCGTTTATGGAATAATTTTACCATGAGCTCAAGTCAATGCTACAAAAACTGCTAATAAACTCAAAATAAACAAAGCACAATAACTTTCCTGTTTTAAAACATTTGTTGTGTCCTGTACAACTCAAAAATGTTACGGGAACGCAGGAAAAAGCGAAACAATTCCGCTTTATGGCTTCCGCACCTCGCATTATGAAAATGAAGTTTTTATAACAAAAAAGGTACCGAATTCTTCGAATTTTGCTTCAAATTAACAACAAGGATATGTATTTTACTTTTATGAAGTAGAAAAAATATCACTGCTTGCTTTGGTATGTTTATAGTTATATTTCATGTAGATATGGTAACGATATGTAGCTGCGTATTTTTTACAACTTTCCCATGAGCTCTCTAGCGATTTCACTTATCCATTGACATTTAAATAATCATTAATGTATATTGTTAGCAGTTGCATTCCATTCCCATTAAAGTTCTATAAGTTATTTATTACCCACTTAAGAAGGTATAGTAGTCTTTCTATAAGATTTTTGCTCTTGGGAATAATTATACAAGTTTTAGTTAAAGAATGGGGATTCTATTACAAAACACTAAAACCGTACCTGAGTTGACAATATAATAACCTGAACTTAGTTGATATATTTAATTATCGTCGAATTTTATTAGCATATACTAATGTCAGGCGTAGAATATAAAATTTTGCTTGAAGCTTACTACTACATACCCTTTCGGTTTTCGAATACTATCACAAATTAACAAAGAAAACAGTCAAAGCAGTTCTGCTTTTATACCATTAAGGTGAAAATAAACATGCAGTTCGCCAGGACACAATATACATAGATCGTTAAACAAATAAATCCTACTAATACAATAAACGTGACAGTTTATGAGGATATATGGATGTTTGTTCTCTTTCACACAAAAACTACTGAACCGATTGCAATGAACCTTGTTATGTAGATAGCTGGAGACCTGGATTACCACATAGGCTACTTTTTATCCCCATATTCCCACGGCATCGGGACTTACGCGGGTGAAACCACGGGGTGCAGCTGGTATTTATTTATGTTCAAAGAATTTGAATCAATTCTCATTTACTTATTTATTCATATGGCCATATATTTAACGGCCAAACTTATGGTAGGCAATTAATAAAGACTACCAGTAGGTTTAAAAGCTTGTATTAATATATTATTATTATTGTTCTTTACATATTGGACATCTTTGTCTTTTTAAACGACAACGACGAAACGACGACGAAATGTGTTCGCCATTTGTAAACACATTTCAACAATCAATAATTATGTAATTGAATTGGTGTTGGTTGGCCTTGTTTAAATTTGAAGAAAATATTCCATCTCTAAAGGTGGAAAATTAAGTGCTTACAGCGCACAGATGGAATACGGGACAAAAATTTGTGTGATCCACAAATAGTTGTCCCGAGTCCGGTTGCTTTGTGTCGTGTCCGTTGTTTGAATGTTTGTGAAGTCCCCGCGACACAGAAATATTCCTAATGCGGGAGTTATCTTAAAAAATATTAATATAATTAACATAACAATCTATCATGACTTAGGCGCATTGCAGTCGGTGATACTTTTTAAAGTTATATTATTTTAAGATTAATTAGGCTGATGTCATTCAGAAACAAAACACATAAATATACACTTGTCTACATGGTTGTAAACCTGAAACAGCCGACAAATTATTAGCTTTTATTTCAACGTTAATAAAATATTCCACCGGAAATTTCGCAAATGGTTTTGAAATATAATCATAGATAATTACTACAGTTACTTTCGACAAAAACTGTTTCTCTAGTTTACTTAAATGATGTTAGCGAGTTGGAATAACTCTCCCACATGTGAATGTCTAGGAATTTCTGTAATTACACCAAAGACATACGTAGTGAGGAGTAATTGGTGTCTCCCCACACGCGATGCAGTGTCAAGTGACAAGGTGCATTCACTGGCTTTGAAAATTAATTCAGAGAACCTCTTAAGTTGTAGATGATAAGTAAAAAATACAGACAGAAAACAATAAGACAAACGTAATTTTATGCAAAATAAAACCGTGTAGCATTTACTAGACGCATATTTTAGTGTGGTTCGGTAGCGGTGTTTCAATCAATATTCAATCAATCAATATTTTTTAAATATTCCATGGAGTACGGCTTATATTTTGTAGGGCCATGCTCAAATTCACAAAATGTTGTATTATGATCTTGGTGACTTTCTAAGTTAGAGTACTAGTAATATTAAAGATATTTCCGAAGATAGTACATATTCAACATGGCAGATTATGAGAACTTTTTCATGAGACTAAACTTATATATAAAGGTCGCCAAATATATTAAAGTTAAAAGCAAAAATGATACGTTCATTATCCAGAAGAAGAAGAAAAAATCTTTGTCAAAAATTTTCATTATTACAATTGTTAAAAACTTTACGTTAGAAAAAATGTTTGTAGAGCTTTTTGTGCCTCGTTTTTATATTTATGTTATGAGGGCACAAAAATATGATAATCCATCCAGCTTCTCCAATCTCGACAGTTTAAAAATATTAAACTTGCCTCTCAAAACCATCCGTGCCACAACAATAACATTTGTATTTGAATAAGAAATAATGTCTTTAAGCTAGTATTTAGTTCCTAATATGTTAAAGAAAAAAAAGTAAGTTGAAAGTGGTACCAATGCTGTAGTTTTAGTATTCTCTGGTTCTGCTTTTCTTTTCTGCAATTTTGAAAACTCAGGAAACTCAGCCGGTAAATTTCCTGTTACATATTTTGTTTATGAGTATTTACGCGATCACGTAATCGATTACTTACCTTTCCTTTGAACTGCCTAAGTTTTAACCAGGTTGCACTGAACAGGCTGACCAGATTTTGTTACTTGTAGTTCAAGGTTGTTTTTTAAGTAAGGACGGTGCGAAGAATCAGATAAATCTCCTCTTTTTAACCTCAAACACAAAAAGGAGGGGTGTAATAACTTTAACTTGTGTGTCTGTGGCATCATAACTCCTTAATGGATGGACTGATTTAGATTTAGTTTGAGAGAGTATTTTTAGCTATCATTCATCTTCTCTTTTCTAGTTTCGTTTCGTTTCGTTGAAGGACTTTTTGCGCCGGTATTTAAAAAAAATAGTTTAAGCTCGTATGCAATGTACCGCACCGTAGATTATAAATATTTCTTTCTCACCATCAGGTGTGATAGTAAGGCTGCGAGCTTTTAACTAGAAAAACGCTTATACTTATTAGATTCATAAACCAAGGCTCTCACAAACAAGTTCATTCGACATGACATGACAGATTACATGACATTTGTTCGTAACTTGTGCTAATTTGTTAGGGGCTGGTTATTAATAAAAGACACGATATAGACTGACAATATCATACCAAAGCAAATACCTTATCTTGATGAAATATATTAAAAAATATTAAGGCGTTTAAAATAATCTAATTACTGCAATCATTAAAAACAGCAGCTTCAAATTATATTAGAATATTAATCCTTAGTAACGGCCTTATTATTCTATGTTTATAAATAACCTCTTTATTTCGTCATATAATTGTCTACAAAACATTATATTTTTAAATAAATAACATCATAAACTTCACCCATAAAGTTTTCAAAAATGTAATAAAAAGCAGTTTTTAATAACATATCAAAGAGCCGAATTCAACTTTCGGTACCTCGTCTAGTGGCTTTGTTTTATAGCCCTTTGATGTCCTCTATAAATAAAATGTCCGTATCAAGAGGACTAATGTCATGCATAATCAAATTAGGGGGTAATCGTAAAACCAAGCCATTAACATTTTCATCTGACAATTAATCACTAAGTTAACACCACTAAGAATTTACGGCTGGTCTTGAAAATACTACGTACGTACAAGCTGGTGGCTGCGACTTTGTCTGCGTATAATTCGAGCAGTCTATTTTTGTCTCCAAGTTTTCATCAATCTCACTATCTCGCCGCGTTATCGCGCTTTTCGGTTTTTTTTCTTGATTTATGTTTTATTTTTATGTCATTGTGTAAAATAAAGATATAATAATAATAAGTATGTAAGGTTGTAAATAGAAAATATAGTTTTTTACCGTTTTAAGTCTTAAATATTGTATAGCTTTTTTTTCTTTAGTGCTGATTGATATCCGTGTGGTAAATAGGGTCTGGTTGAAAACCAGCGCTAGGCACAAATGGTGAACCAGATCCTATTCGTTTGGTACGTGAGGGACACATTTTTTAAGTTTATTGATTTTAGATGTATGTTTATTATACTATAATTATTGTGGCTTATGAGTCAAGGAATATTTTTTTATCTCTTTCTTTTCTTTTTTTCAATCTCCATACTCCCTACTTTACCTTATTATCCAAAACGTAGAAACATTATTTATTTCTTGCCAAAAGTATAGACTTGAAAATTTTTTATATCCCTAAATTTGAGAAATGATCGGTCTCCTTTATGGGAGACCAATCTTTTCTCAAATTTTCTCATCATCAGTAATTTCTCAAATCTCATAAAGTTTCTATGAACATTCATATCCCTTTTCAGCCCCTTTAAGTTTTATTTCCGGGAAATAAGTAGCCTATTTATATTAGCAAAATTAATAAAAATTGTTGCAGCGACTTGGGCGTGATGTCGGACAAACAGAATTTAATC
This sequence comes from Euplagia quadripunctaria, assembly GCA_963859945.1. Taxonomy (NCBI): domain Eukaryota; kingdom Metazoa; phylum Arthropoda; class Insecta; order Lepidoptera; family Erebidae; genus Euplagia; species Euplagia quadripunctaria. The sequence continues at coordinate 17,344,021 of OY982569.1, read as the reverse complement.
CCACTAATATTATAATGTGAAAGTTTGGATGGATGGATGATTTGATGGATGTTTGTTACTCTTTCACGCAAAAGCCACTGAACCGATTGCGATAAAACTTGGTATGTAGATAGCTGGAGACCTGGATTAACGCATAGGCTACTTTTTATCCCGATATTTCCACAGGATCGGGACTTACGTGGGTAAAACCACGAGGCGCTGCTAGTATTACCATAGATTATTTAAGTAACTCAGTGATTGATCATAAGATCATCACCAATAAAGGTAATACATGAATAATTCGTAAGATTCGATTGTTTGTAAACTTGGTCCGCCATGTTACTACCGCGGTATATTAATTATGGTAAAGGATCAAAATTCTTTTCTAATGAGTTACGAGTATTTCTTAAAAATTATTCCCTCTTTTTATTTTATTACTTAAATATAGCCCCATATTTATGATAAAATTTTAAATAATAGCTGGTGCTGTCTGCTAGTTACATAGAAATTGCCACAACTATGATTTTTAATATTTTTGTAAAGTTAAATACATGAAAGGATTGTAACAATCAATTTTTAATCTTAAATTCGTTACAAATTGTACTCAGTTGTTGCCTAAATATATAGAAAAGCAATAAGAAAATAATTCCTGTTTACAAAGAATACATTTAAGATTTTATTTAGCTATTTGCCTCATCAAATACGATCCAAGGTCAATTCTTATTTTATGACTTCAATAAATCTTTGATTGTATTCATTCTGGGCGAGATCATTACCCAAAGGTAAGCTTTGTATATATTTCAAAGTATAGTGGTTCAATATAATGTAATATTTACAAGCGAATTGTAGCCAATTTATAAAAATAAATAAAAAAAACGCGTAAGGTGTCTTTGGTACACCCGGTTAGAACAAAATTCTTTTCGCTATTTATAAATACATATATATATTTAATGGATTGAATAAATTGTTTCAAAATATATTAAATTTTTTAAAAGTGATATATCGCGCCATATGTGAAAGTTGCCTGAACTAATATATCACAAACATCAAATTACATTAGTATCGCGCAGAATCCACAGATAAAAAATCAACTCACAGTCAGCATTTTTCGTTACGCTAACACTTTTTCTCGCCTGGCCCGCATCCGCTGAGCGACTGAAGTGTAACGTGCGATAAGGAAATTAAACTTTGTTCCAATAATTGAAACAATTGCCAATACTTCGAGTATATATTTTTTAATAATACTAAAAGTTTAAACTTAGATCACATAACATCTGATATTTAAATGTAAGTCGATTGCTCTCACTGGCTACGACTAAAACAAAGTACACTATATAGAATATACTTTGGTAAGTAAAATGATTTGCCATACTAACTTTTAAACTTTCATGATATAATTATGTATTTATAAACGTCAGGCAATTCAGAGGTATGTAATACCTTTTCGTGATCGCATTAATGCCCGTGTAAATACATAATTATAAGTAAAATGATTTTGCAATCGTAGGCACATAAAAATTTACAAAATTGCCTACATCTGCGTTTCATAATCCAATAATTTTTATTTCTTTTTTCATTAGTAAATTGAAAATGAAACAAAATAACATGCATATTTCATATAAGTATTAAGCACTTAACTTCACGCTAAGTTTCAGACACGTTTTAAATTAGCACTTATAACGCCAATCTTCTTAATAATTAATTAGCCTCTCCATTAGCACGGAGTGAGATAATCTTTATGGTTTCTTGTTGGAGCGTTGCCTTAAATCACGGATGAGATGTTATCACATTACGCTTTGAACCTTAATGACGTCCTTTAGTCATAATATCACGTGTTTCAAGGATAAGTATGATGTAGCAACATACTGAATCTAAAGTTCGTAGAAAATGGACAGGAAAGTTTTTGTAATTTAATAATGGTACGTAGACAAAAAAATCCGAATAAGAATTCAAAACAAACTGTCATCTTATCAGTGCTATTGGTAGTTATACAGAAGGGCATAATAATAGCGAATAATAGAAATACTTATTTGTACTCTAAATAGAGATAGGCAGTAAAATTTCTTCAGTCCGTATTTTGTAACTTTCATAAATGAAATATTTGAATTACTTTTTCTACTCAATTTTAATAATAATAACTGGACCCATCTCACACACGGTCTGATCCCAAAAGAGCCTGTATTATGGTAACCGGACTGCTTATAAACATTCTTAAACATTTCTAAATACAGCTAGCAGTTCCCGCGCGGCTTCGCTGGCGTGTACATATTTGTATATTTTGCGCAGAACCCTAATTCTTTTCCAAAATAAAAGTAGCCTAAGTTACTCCTCATAACACCAGCTATCATCATCATCAATCATCATCAGCATCAAAGAAATAAAATTTAAATGTCTATTTGTAATGTCAAAATAAAAGTTTATTTTTAAGTTCATACAGTTATTTGCATGATATATGCCTAAAAAATCAGTTTTTAAATTTTTTGTCTGTCTTTCTGTCTGTTTGTCTGTTTGTTTGTTCCGGCTAATATCCCGAACGGGTGGACCGATTTCCACGGGACTTTCACTGGCACATAGCATGTTTTATAAGGAGTAACTTAGACTACTTTTATTTTTGAAAAAGAATTAGGGCTCCTCGTAAAATATATAAATATGTACACGCGAGCGAAACCGCGCGGAAACTACATTTTTTTTTTATGAAAACATACATAATTACCTACCTCGAAGGTACACCTAGATCTGTAAAATTACTAATATGTAAATAAGTATGGTATGATGATGAAATGTATTGAAAATCTGTATACCGACCAAATTCTCGTCTCTGGCTCATCGAGATATTACGCTAGTAAAAATAACTCAGTGCTCTGGCTGCATTATTTAATCGCCAGAGACTAGAGAAGTTAAACTGAGACTAAACAATGAGAAACCCCTCAATGTTTGCTAGTTTGCAAATATCGTGGTACACACACAAGAAAATTTTAGTTTAGTTCTGTAAAGGCACCTAGCTAATCTTTGCCATTCGAATCTCACGTACTGGTGGGACCTTCTAGAGATCAAAAGTGCCAAAATTTTATTGGAAGAATCGAACTAGGTCCAACAATATTGGGCCGCTGATAGAAACAGGCTGATTACTATTACGATTTCTTAATCAGTTGTTAGAGATCTTGTAGTAATCGGTATGAAAGCTTTCTTGGTATAATGCGGTATCACTAGTTACTAATTAATTCGGCTGTAATACGAATAAATCTTCGTTAGATGGCGCTAGGTTTATTTGGAACATGCTAGATGTTTTAAAACTGGTTTTATATTATAAAACGAATTTTATATTTTCTAATCTCACACTCAATCTCATAAATAATATAATTGGATTTGAACTAAACTACTACTATTTTTTTCATAATGATATCATCTCATAGAAAGCAAAATAAATTAAAATCCAGTGATGAATTATTAGGTAGAAAATTATTGATTAAATTTAATTAATTAATTATTTGCTTTTGATTTTTTTGTGGTTTATTCATTCAAGAAAGCCTCATAGACGAGGGTGAAGACCTCCTCCAGATTATTTCCTTCATCTTTATCTTTGGCTTTTGTTATCCAGTTTCAATAAATAAAATATTTCGACAAATCTCAGCTTAATCTTATCAGTCGATCTCCTAAGCAAGGTTAAGGGACAAAAAGGACAGTAATATTAGAACGCAATTAACACCAAAAGGATTAGTGTTATCTCTCTCTCTCTCTACCTTAGATAAGATGTGCTTTGTAGTGTTTATGTCATGATAACGGTATTGCCAAGTTTTATCGTTGGTGAGCCCCAGGTGCTTAGTTCGATAGACGTAGAAGAAACAAAAAATAACAACAACTTAGTAAAGAGGAGATGAAGATAATTATTGCTGAAAATTGGAAGTCGTGAACTTCATGAGTTTTTTATTAATGCCTGAAAATATTGAATACTAATAATAAAACAATTTTTAGGCTTTATGGTAAACTAATAAACAAATATTTATGTGATTTTGTTAGAACATAACAATTATAATATAGATTTATTTATTACTCACTCAGTTGAAATGTTTATGCTTTTTTATTTCAACTGCTTCACGTACTATTCTGGAGAAATAGTGGTATTGTACCTTTTAAATATTATCGCGATTAAGTCCCGAATTACACATCTAATATGTATCAAAGTCGCGAAAGTTTAAAAACAATTATCCAGTAATTTATCTATGATATGTGTGTATTTAGAAATGTATAAGTATGTTTATCAGCACTCTGGTTACCATATACAGGCGCATAGTACAGGCTCTGCCTAATTTGGGATCAGGCGGCTATATATATATATTTGTACTGAGCAGGACCTGCAACCTCTGACGTGTAGATCATCACTACATATTATAAAACAAAGTCCCCTGTCGCGTCTGTCTGTTCGCAATAAACTCAATAACTACCGAACGGATTGTCATACGGTTTTCACCAAGGTTTACATGTATAATTCATTTAAGTTTTGTGTACCATGGCTGAAATATGACGATGATTGTTAAAGAGGTTGGAAAAAATCAGTATATGCTTTGCTACCCGTGCGAAGCCGGGGCAGGTTACTAATTAATAGTAATTCTCGATGTAAACCACTTTGAACCCATACATTTCATGTATTGATTACAAACCAAACGTTTGATGAAATCGTTTACCGTCGCTCATTTAATCAAACCCGGATCAAAATAATAATAATATCCATAAGTAACATGAGAACCACCTGCCTGTCGAAGTTTTATCTTCATTACTGTTTTTGTCTCACTTTCAAAATACACCTTGCGCTGGAGAGACAGCAATATAAATAAATACATGTTACGGTTACGGCTCATTAGGTTTCGGAGTATTATCTAAGGCTTTTGAGTGTATCAAATGCAGTCGTCATGGGAATCGTATTGTCACAGTATTTTTTTAAATATCAAAACTATTCCGTTTTCTTATCGTTATAACGTAACGGCAGATGGTCCAGCAATATACTAAAATAGCATTTTTGATATAATTTTTTACGTCACGTATACTATCATATTTAATATACCCAGAAGGTGGTAAACAAGTAAATGGTGTATTTCACTTTAGACACGTGACAGAAAAAAAAAATAGTTTTTCGTCTATGGCAGGCCTGCTCTACCTACCATAGAAACCCAATATAAAGTTAGTTGTAGCCTGCTCATTTGAGAGACTCTAAGTCAAATCGTATCTCTGACGATTAAACAACTCATTCATCATTCCTTAATCACTTTGATGTTTATACAAACAGGTGCTAGGGGATACATAGTCGAACATTACTTAAGCAAATGTTTATCAAAGCAAAGGAATACTTAAAATGCTGAGAACAACACAGCCTCAGTACGGCCTTTATGACAGATACGGCGCATTTCATGAGTTAAAATTAAGTTAGTAGTAGTAAGTAGTTAAATTAAAACATTGATTTAAAACTCTTTACTAATTCTTTCTTCTTCTACTAATCCATTATGGATTGAAATCAGAAACCAGTTAACTACAAAACCAACGTGACGTAGTCTAACGAAACACAATTACATTACATATCCTCATTTATGTATTATTACATTTTTGCATTTATGTATTTTATTGCATTTATGTATTTATGTATATTATTATTGCATTTATGTATTTATTACAGAAGCATAAAGTTTCGTAAATACAAAAATGAATTAAAAAAAAATATCAAAAGGCAAGATCAAATACACCGAACGCCTTTACTACCAATTATAGTTCACTTAATAACATAAAACTTCGTTACAACCTATAAAGGTGTAAAAGCATCAATTATTTTGATTTATGTGCGCTCATGTTGCATAACCATCACGTCTCCAAATCAAAATACATTGAAAAATGATTTTTTTGTAAGCTTTCTTCAGTTCAAATGACCAGTTAAGAGAGAACCGTGCCCTTTACGTAAAACCTTTCGATTTTCATAAGAAGAAGAGAATTTGCGAATAATGAAAGGTCTAAATGACTGGTTTTTAAGTCTGAGAATCCAATATCAAGATTCTAAGCAGGTGTGTTTTAAGACAAGGCGCCTCCGTAAAAGCTACACATGGTTGAAAAAGATTGATAACATTTTGTTGGTCACTTGGATATTACATATACCTAAGAAAGAAACGAAGACATACTATTTGTTATATCTCGATATAATATTTTTTTTATAAATCATCAAACCTGATGAACTGTTAGTTCCTTATTTCTTTTTACAATTACTATTATTGAAATATTAACTTTAGTGTCTGCATTTTGCAGCTGCAAGGGATATTCTAGCACAAATTTTCCATCAGGTAACCTATTATTATATTATACTAGCAGTGCCCCGCGTAAGTTCCGATCCCGTAGGAATATCGGGATAAAAAGTAGCATATATGTTAATCCAGGTCTTCACCTATCTACATACCAAGTTTCATCGCAATTGGTTCAATAGTTTTGGCGTGAAAGAGTAACAAACATCCATCCATCCAAACTTTTACATTTATAATATTAGTGGGATTATGCCCCTATCCCCACCGCTCAGGTAACCTATAATTTATTGATTCTTAGTCTTAAAATTATTTCAATAACATCAAATCACATAGGTACTTAGTTTTTATTGCAATATATTGTACAAAAAAAGACTTTTTAAAATGTTATGTATAACATTTTTAATGTATGATGATAACGAATGATATGTTAGTTTGCTATATCAATATTTAAAAACTTGTAAAACAAAATTTTTAAACACTGACCTTAAATATTGATGTTAACAAACTTAAGGTGAATATTATCATTGAATGTGTCCGCATTATTCTGTCTGTATATACGACACGTCATGTGACAGAAAAAACGTCCGGTCGGCATGGCGCGCCGCGTCTCCCGATGTCGTCTGCCTTTGTCGGCACTTTTTACCACCGGTCTACCCGTGACTGTTTTAGTAATCGTATACCGATCTGTTTAACTTACCGATCAGGCCTATGATCAGGTAGCGATGAATGAACGGAACAAAAACTGTAAAAGGCGAGATGAAATTACATAATCAGTTGTCTTCATTTTATTTATTTACTTTATTAAGTTAGCCACAAATTATTACTCTAAATATAACTTTAATACGATATACTCGTACATTAAGCATTTGTAAGTGAAACAATCACTTATAGGCTAACACCATATGCACGATAAATGATTTGGTTAAATTTCTTTAGAGTTTGTTCATTTTGGCTTGTATTATGTTAAACGTAAATTCAGTGACTGTATTTTTTATTTAATACAAAATGAGTGCTAAAAGATACAAAAAATTTAAACAAGAACACACATAGACGTAGTATATAGAATAAATATCTACGCACTTCGCAGTCTTTGATTCCTTTATTTCCTTTGATACAATAGTTAATAATAATAACTTGACACATCTCGCACGCGGCCGTCTGATCCCAAACTAGGCAGAGCCTGTATTATGATTAACAGTAGTATAAATTATTTCTTAAAAATAAGTATAGTACCTACTGATTCACAACCATAGTAACAAGAAAATATTTTGTGTTTACTAACTATTAACCATTTTTACAATACATCGTATTTTAATTCCGCATTCCCGTGGTTGGTGTTTCATAAACTCATTAAAAATAAAATGTAATCAACGTACCTTGTAATGATATACAGCATGTAATGGCGTCTGCTTTAGTTTTAAATTCGATCGTGTTGCTATAGAGATAATAAAATTAAGTATTCTTATTATTTGAGTCATGTTTCTGGGCCTATATGATAAGTATTTAAGCAGCACTTGTTTCCATATTAGTATTTGAAGTGTAATTAACTTATTTTGTTGATGTAAAAATCTTAAAATAGTAACTGTACCCACTCTCAGCTACGCTACTTAAATAATTCACATAGCAAATAATATCAAAAGGTTATATTTCTATAAGAGTTGATCCGATATTCCGAGAATACTGTTCAACTTTTCACTTAACTTATACTCGTACTAAGAGGAACAGAACAAAGCGACGAGATAAAGTAAATAAGTACTATTTTATTTTATTTTGTTTTAAAAACAAGACACCGAGATACTGTAAAAAAATTTTTATTACAGACATTTCTTTATTATTTAATTAAATATAAATGGTTTCTTTTCTATAATGTCTTAGTTTCAAATTGTATATACAGCGCCATCTTTTATGCAGTAGGGAGCAACTGTTACTATTTATGTTTATTAATTTTGTTTGTTTTATAAAATAAATACTTAGAACGTGATGAAATAGTATGCGAGATCTGGTCATTGGATTTTTGTACAAGAAAAGTTACTTTTAATAAATCATTGGTGACATCACTAACGGAAATTATCATTTATGATATTACCTCCAATAGATGATTAAAGTGATATTATTGTTTTAGACACAATACTGATATTAGTACCAGTAATATTATTATATTGGACCTAGTATGAAGAAAATTTCAGTTTAAAAACCGTTTTAGGAATACGTCGTGTGTTTTATCATGTCCAAAAATCAATCAAATCAAATCAATCAAATCATTTTATTTTTCTCTCTCACACAGAAAGTGGTTACAGAATCAAATCAAAAATGTAAGTGTACATTGTTCAGAAGGTGGATCTGTGTGAGAGACTGGTATCTGTACTAGGTAAACCTGTATGACAGATTACCAGCCTCTCCAGACTCCAGATAAGTGAGATCTGTATGGAGTGTGTGTGTGTGTGTGTGTGTGTGTGTGTGTGTGTGTGCGTGTGTGTGCGTGTGTGTGCGTGTGTGTGCGTGTGTGTGCGTGTATGTGCGTGTGTGTGCGTGTGTGTGCGTGTGTGTGCGTGTGTGTGCGTGTGTGTGCGTGTGTGTGCGTGTGTGTGCGTGTGTGTGTGTGTGTGTGTGTGTGTGTGTGTGTGTGTGTGTGTGTGTAATGTGTGTATAACTATTTAGGAGCGTTCATCTACCATGATATACAGTCTAAGAGGGATATATAACAGCTTTTCAGTTTCCTCGTAGCAAAGGGACTTTAGCCAGAGCGAGACAGTTCTTTTACAAAGGTATTTAGTAAGTGAATAGATATGTAATTTCTCGTTTACTTTATTATAGAGATGTCTTCCTAAGAATCCGAAAAATTTACTAGAAAAGGCTGTGGACCGCCGTGTTTCAGTTGGACGGCAAACTTTATGTTTCAGTCGTTTATTAGTGTATGAGGGTTCATACGGGAGAAGCGAATGTTGTTTTAACAACGTGTTCAGTACAAACAATTGACGAACTGTGAGAACATCCGCGAGTTGGTAGAGGTTATTTGTGGGATATAAAAATGGCAAGGAAAGACTTACTTTAAGGACTGCTCTTTGAGCTCTTTCCACCTTTATCAGACTGGTTTTGCAAGCGCCGCCCCATACTGACACACAGTAAGATAATATGGGTTGGCATAACGATAAGTAAACCATTTTTATAACATCTATATCAGCAATTTTGCGTAAGTTTTTAAAGATAAATATTAGCTTGCGTGTACGGGAAGAAAGCAGGTCAAGATGAAAATTAAAGTTCAATGTGCTGTCTAACAGTACACCGAGATATTTAATATGGGAAGCGCTATCGAGATGATTGCAAGCACAGGATCCGTAAACTAAGCAAGTGTGGGCAATAATAGAAAGAAAATCAAATAACTTTCTTCTAAGCGACAATGTCACACTGATGAACATCGGAAACTTAAATTTAGAAATAGCTTCGTAATTACAATGAGAAGATAGAGTAGAGTACATATTTTGTTTCAAAGTCACTTAAAAATACAAAATTAATTTTTTCGAAAAATATATGTGAGAAAAACGTGCAATGCATAATCGTACTATTTATGCAAATGCCAAGGATCTCTAGTTAGTAGCAATAATCAATATTAATGATCTATACGGATTCGTGGGATCTCCTATTCGTTAATGCATTTATTTTTAACCGTCTTAAAAAATGAGCGAGTTTGTGACTCAAGGTTTGTCGCGTTTAAATTTGAAGAAAATATCCCACCTCTAACGGTGGACAATTAAGGAATGAACAATACAAGTTATCACAATTTATCATAATCTAGGCGCATTGAAGTCGGCGATACTTTTTTATGTTAATTATTATATTACAGAAAAGTGTAGTTATATTTTAGTAACTTCTAGTAGACACATGAGCGAAACTAGATATTAAGCACTAAGGGTGTTTGCTGAAATTTCAGATTTTATAATAATTAAAATTGCTATTAAAATTGGTCAGAAATTGTTTCGAAATGTGCACCTTACATAAAGAAACCGTTACATAAACACCTTTAGTCAGATTACATTTTCAGGGGAACTTAACTATATATATAGGGATATATAGGGATAATATTCATCTTAAGTTTGTTAACATCAATATTTAAGGTCAGTGTTTAAAAATTTTGTTTTACAGGTTTTTAAATATTGATATAGCAAACTAACATATCATTCGTTACCATCATACATTCAAAATGTTATACATAACATTTTAAAAAGTCTTTTTTGTGCAATATATTAATAATTTAAATGAACACATTTATGAAGACTAAAATATTCGACAAGTCTTATAACAAACGCTTTCAACATGAAAACTTCCACATTAAGATTCTGCTCCCTTTTTGACATAAAGATTTCCATCTCATTACAAAGTACATATGACCCTTTGTTAACGAAATTCTACTTCAATTATAAAGAGATCTTTATTGTGTTCAAGAGACTAAGAGACAACACTTCGGCGCGAACAAAGATTAAATGGTAACCTCAGCGTTTTAAAATGAAATACGTTAGCTTTTATATCGGTACCTATTTTCAGTTTTTTAGGTTTGCGTAAAATTTTTGATTAAGTGATTATTTTTTCCTAGAAAAGCTCATGCAATTATCTGCTCCTTTGCATCTGCTTATCATTATGAAGCATCGTCTCTCTTAAAAGGAGATTATGAATTTTAATTGAAACTGTATTCATAATGATGAGGTTCTAGTAAAGCCCATGGAACTTCTTAAGTAAACCAGGACATAGTACATAGTATCCCCATAGAACTAGCCTGAGGGCTATTGCACACTGCAAATTGCGCAATAAGGGCAAGCTTCGGTATCCAATAAAAGAGAAGAGTAGAAAATCGTCGTGTTTCCTGGAACAGATGGTTGTCAACACAAACAACAAAAGTTCCTGGAATAGATAACGTCTTAAATTAAATCTAAAGCTTTGTCACCCATTCATTTTTGCCATTATTGAACACCTACATGTGCAGTTATACTATTTATTATTGCAATTGATTGCAATGAATGCGTCTATAATATAGGTTAGTTTCCTGTTTTATGTAACTAATCATCCCAAGCTTGCTTAGGCGTCCATTAGACGCTCATGCAAGCGTTAATCATTTCTAAAAGTCATGATTGACGAATGATTGTTGGTGATTAATGAAATTATATCGACATTAGACGCTTAATCTGATTAACCGTAAATCATACCAGAGATTTTGCAAAGAATACACGTGTTCACTCAAGATTATATATGAATATTCATAAAAAAGCCTGTATTGCAATTTTGATTGTAATTATAGCAAAAAACGCAAAAATAGAGAGCATTGGGTGAAAGATTGGATATTATAAGAGGATAATCTAGACATATTTTAGATGACATAATTTTTTTCAGCTCTCTCCGGTAATTTGATCGAATGGTATTAATAAATAGAAAATATTCTTTTCAACATCCTCTAATGAAGCATTTCGTTGGTGGTCTCCTTTAAATTGGTAACAATTTTGCTAAATTTTAATTCATGAAATCAAATAAACAACATGAAAAGAACATGTAATGTCTACTAAAGTAATATACCATACTTATTATAACCTTTAAAATAAAAACAAACACTATTACGGTCACGTCGTAGTCAAATTAATTTAAACATTGTTAGCGAGTTTAAAATGAAAATTTAAATCCCAACTAATATTATAAATATAAAAGAGAGTTCGTTTGTTACGCTTTCACGCCCTAACTACTCAACCTATCATCATAAAATGTTGTAAATACGTTATCAGGGGTACTGAAAAAGATATAGATTACCTTTAATCCTAAAAAAAGGTCTGTCCCCGAGGGCAAGAAAAAAAACATAGAATAGAATATGCTTTATTGTACACCTTAAACATAGAACTAAAAATGATCTTAATACTAATGTTAGCGTTAAGTACAACGGGCGGTCTTATCGCTAAGAGCGATCTCTACCAGACAACCTTAGGATGGATTTAGTAACTAGAAAGCTAGAAAAAAATAATAGTCAAACACCTTTTGTATTTATTTGTATTTTGAGGATTCCTAGTAACCCACAACTCAGAGAGTCTTAAATGTTAATATAAGTTCTTTCTCCGAGTTTAAAACATTAGACGGGAGTGGCGGTGTTAGGCTGTGCGAGTGCGCTAGCGTCTCTTCATCGCGATCCATGTCCGACCGACGGTATTACACCCTTTTTGAAAAGTGTTTTAATTTGATCCTTAAGCAGCTCCGTAAACAGAAAATTTCCAAAAAATTTATTCCATCGATAAGGGACATTAAAATGCATTCGAAATTTACATTAATATTTGATGAAAACGTTAGACACCATATTGTTTATTTGCCATGACGTCTTGTCGGCAGTAAAAGCGTAAATTAATTTTAAAAATTGCGAAATTTGAAATGAGTTACTTTCCTTATGATTGGTAAGGTGAGGTAAGGTTTCGGAATTTATTGCAAAAAAATGCCTATCATGGAAGAGTTTACTCTGAGTAGTATATTTGTAATTTCTACCTTTAAGTAATAATTATATTTTAGTAAAACAAAAAATACATGCTTTAAAGACAAACCGATTTAAAAAATAAAAAAGAGTTCCATCGTCAAATCGAATATATATTTTTTTATTATGAAATGGTTGAGGCGCTTGTCTTCCAACTCACCTGGTGGAAAGTGCCCATGAAGACGAAGATGGTACACGCCTATCCAACAGAAACCTATTCACTCTACACTTGAACGTTCCAGGTTTTTTAATTTATTTAATGAAATTATAATACACAGGTGTTTCTTAATTCTACACTCGCCAAACTTTTACGTTTCATGGCGAGGGGCGCCCTTTTACACAACAATGAACCACATTATGTACACCTAATATTAGACATAATATTACACAATTATAAAATATAGTAATATATGACCTTATGTATGGAACTTTAAATATATGAATTAAATACGTACTACTTATATATTAAATTGTTATAATAAAAATAATAACTTCACACATATTACACACGGCCGTCTGATCCCAAACTAGGCAGAGCCGCACTGACTGCTCTGACTGCTAAGCCAGAGGTCGTGGGTTCGATTCCCACCCAGGTAGTCTAGTCGACAAGTTGAAAAATGTCTAAAATAGAGATACTGCTCTTAAAATAGCTCATTAGATTATGTGCTAATACACGCTTTTGGCACATTTTTCTAGGCGTCATTATGGATCCAATGAGCTATCGCACATAGTTTTAAGAGCAGTATCTCTATTTTAGACCATTTTCAACTTGTCGACTAGACTAAGGGCAAATAATTGTGTGATAAGCATGATCATTTGTTCTGTGTCTGGGTGTAATTTATCTATAATATGTATGTCGCATCGTCAGTCATTAGTACGGAAGTTTAGAACGCCCTCTACAATAAATTCACCGGAAAGGAACACAAGCGCCATCTATTGGCGTTACACAGAGTCTAGGCGGAGGAGGATTGGCGTACGGACAGACGAGTTCCCTTTACGTTTGGTCACCGCCGAGTCAATACTAATCTAGGAACTGTACAGTGTTTCTTTGCGTATTTACAATACATCAGTGATTAAATATCAAAAGGGAGGTTTCTTATCCCCATACCCGCTCCGTCACCGACCGACCCTGAGGTCACTAACCACTAGACCAACAGGTCAGCCAGTTATGGTTTAATCTACTACATGAACTCGTATTTAGTTTTATTAGCAACCCTGTTTCTTCGAGGGGCTTACTAGTAGCCACTGAAGAGTTCCACTATCCACCTCCTTCCTCCTTTATCAGATAGCTCCAAGTAATAGTATTGTCTTCCAATCTATATGTATGTACAAACAAAGTTTCATTTCGATACGACAATAGGGTCATCAACCCTATTGTCGTATCGAAATGGAACTGTGAAGTCACATCAGTATAATTTTAGTTTTAGTAAACGTCAAAACGGCAGTTTCACCCTATTTTAAGTTATTTTATTGCCCGACTATCATGCGCAATAATTTATTTTGAGCATAGGCATCTACCCAATTATTAATATAGGTTTAAATTGACTTCCAAGATTTATTTAAATAGTTATTAAGTGAAGCTAATGAAAGCAAATTTAAAATAAAAAAACCGTATCCGTAATATTTAAGTAAAATACATGGGAGGAACAAACATGTGTGAGATGTGTCCAGTTATTATTATTATTATTATTTAAAAATTTACTTAGTTTTTGAGGACGTGATGACGTACAGCCGCCGTGGCGGGCTTGCGTTTCGCATATACATAGTTTTGTAAAAAAAGTTTTCTATGCCAGTTGTTCTAATAGTGATATTTATTTTAAATTAAACCAATACCATTGCTTCACTGCCAGTTTTCGTTGAGACCGTGGTATCACTCCGGTCGAGCCGGCCCATACGTGCCGAAGCATAGTTCTCCCACGAATAAAACACTCCTTAAAAAACTTTTAAACCACGCTTTTATATATGAACCCAAAAATATTCATTAAAATACCACGAAGAGAATTTGCACACAATTCAAGACATTTTTATAAAGAAAACTTTGTATCAACAAGATGAGGAAAAGAAATAAAGAAAGTTTGATATTAAGAGGTTTTCAATCAATGTGAAAACGGCTGATACACTGAGTGAAGCGAAAGGAGATATTTTATTGTGAACAGAATGGATGGTTTGGGAAAACATTCTAACGCTTTTATACTGTATAAAGTTGGCCGTTGGGATGATAGTACTTCCATAAATTAAGGACGAAAATTGTGGTACAGAATACTTATTAATAATAGTATTAAAATACATATAAAGTATAAACAATAATGTGATGACGCTTTTGTTATTTGATGCGATGATGTTTTGTTATTTTATATTAGTTATAATTTCTTATTCAAGATACCTTGTTGGTCACCTTGTTACCTTTCTTGCACATAGATATGTTAGTCAAGTTAGTAATTTAGTTAAACGTAGTTAGTAAGTCAATTATGAAAGGTTTCAATCATTTTTCACACTAGATAGGACCTATGAGGACTTTTGAGTTACGTTTACGTTGGGATACGCACATTACGTATACGTTAACTAGCAATCCTTTTATTTTTCGAATGTGATCTAACAGGGTAGATGACTGTCAAGTGAAATCAGTATCTTTTTGGTAGGTAAACGTCAAAACGTTAGAGTTGGTACATTTTACATTCTTACCCTATTGATAGTTATTTTTTTGCCCGAATTTGCGAATTAATGTATGTTAGGCATAGGCATTTGCCCAATTCTGCTTTGTGTGGTTCAGAGACCTATGGCCTAGGGTAGAACCTAGGCGATAATAAGATATTATAATAATAATAAGCCTTTTATTCCATGCAAAAAGTAAGATACATACATAGTTTAGATAAAAAAGAAAAGAAAGTTAATGATGGTTTTTACACGTACTTCACTTTTTTTTTATTTCCTGTTTGTTTTTTTTTCTGTCTGTCTGGATAATAATATATAAGTTTGTTTGCATGAACCCCTCTTGTAGTGAAGGTGAAGGCCTCCTCTAAAGAATACCATGTTGCTCTATCTTGAGCTATTTGCGGCCAGCAGGTACCAGCTATTTTTATTAACTCGTCTGCCCATCTTGTGTGGGGTCTGCCTTTGAGACGTTTGCCGGTTGGACCCTTCCACATTGTTACTCTGTTGGTCCATCTCTCGTCCTTTAGCCTCGCTACGTGTCCAGTCCACTTCCATTTTAGTTTTTTAGCGTAGGTTAGAGATAAGATATTACTCAACCAAAAAACAGCATTATATACTATAGTATCTGACCGCGATCTACTTTAGTGAAGTTCTTTCAAAAGTCGGCTGGCTCCTATTATAGCAGAATTCCTTACCTATTTTTTTGTTACAGCGCACTAGTATGTTTTAAGAAAAACTAGGTCTATCAGGTCTACATTCAATACAAACTTTAAAGAACAGCGTTAATTTTATTATGTACTTACTAGCTTTTGCCCGCGACCGTCAAAAATAATTTTTAGGGTTCCGTTCCTCAAAAGGAAAAAAGGAACCCTTATAGGATCACTTTGTTCGCCTGTCTGTTTGTCAAGAACCTTTTTCTCAGGAATCCGTGGTCGCATCAAGTTGAAATTAATATCAAATTCTATTTATGTCTGCGATCCATTGAAGCTGTAAAAAATCAAGCTTCTAAGTCAACGCAATCAAAAGATACGACCGTTAGCCTTAGATTTTAACAAATTTCAATATTTCGCAAGTAAATGAAAAACTCACCTAGAATCATGAAATTTGGTAAGAAGCAAGCTCTGATAGTACAAGTAAAGGAATAAATCCGAAAGTCGTTCATTTCTTGTTATATCACATAAAAAAATAGTTTTTGTGATTACAAACTTATATTTTGCGGTTAGAAAGTTGACTTGGTCCTACATCGATGTATGGGAGAGTATTTTTAGAACCTCAAAGTAAAGTTTGTCTTTCGTAAAAGACAGGCAAAAAGTTAAGAGAATTGTTTCCCGAGATGGACAAACAGTCTACACACAAGTTTGTTTGCTTACGGAACCCCCGGTGCTCGAGTCAGACTCGGCACATTTCGGCACGGTTTTCTATACTTCGGAACAGTATTTTGTATTTTCTAGATGAAAGAAAACCTATGCTCTTTCCTGACAACGTATATGCAAAATTTCATGGTGATGAGTAATTAAGGCGTAAAAGCATAAAAAAAACAAACAAGCTTTTACACTCGCATTGATAATATTGAAAATTAATGAAAATGAAAAATGTTTATTTCAGCGACATGCTAAGACACATGATAGGATATATAACTATACACTGCGATATAATATGCAACATGCAAGCATGCATGTCCAACACAAGCCGCCGAAAAGGGTCCCCATCAACACCTCAGCATTTGCTAGACGGTGAACCGTCCAGCGCTGATTTTCAGTTGGCAACCCGCTGACGTGATTCACGATAAGAACAGTATCTAACTATAAATATCAGAAAACAGATCATTTAATGAGAAAGATTGAGATAGGCACATGTGGTAAAAATAGAAATACATAACAAGTAAAGGTACAGATCTTTCATTCATTCAGGCGCAGTTATACATAATAATTTATAAACAGAGATTAAGAATATGTAGGTACTGTAAAATCTATTTAAGCGGAGGCTCCCTTAATTTTCTGTTAGTTTGCGATAATATTATGAAACCTTAGTATATGATTTTTTGGGTCTTTTTCTTTCCATTTGCAAGATAGTTAAATAATTGTAACATTTTCGCGCGATTCATTTTTTTTCAAAAATCATATCTTTTTTTGAAGATTTTTTAAATAAATTCAAAATTGCTCGTCATTTATTTACAAAATAAGTATTCACTGTAAGAAAATATTGTTTATTATCCAGCCGCAAGATATTTTTTCTCTGGAACAATTATTACTTTAGCTATAAACGAAATAAGGATTGAGACTTGCGCCATTTAGTTTCGTGCTCGAGTACGAACGAAAACGAAGAGAGCAAAATTAGTTTTAAGGTTTTTTTAAAATACGTCTCGAATCGGGGGAGTGAATCATATGTGACAAAGGTGCGTCTTTCATTGCTTTATATGCTCTATATCGCAGAGTTCTGACTGCGTGAAAGAGCATATGGCTAGAAAGAGAGTATCATTGCAATTGACCATTGAACTGACGAATGATAGAGTAGTGTGGAAGAAGAGGACACATTTCACCGACTCCAAATTTATTTGGGGTCGGTGAAATGTATCCTCTTCTTCCCGGTAAGAACATGATGGAAGAGGGGGACTGAAAGAGGAACAAAGAGCAGGGAGTACTTTCACGTGTTAGAAAGAAAGAAAAAATAAGTGACGTTGTCAATAACGATACCTTACTCGTGTTTGTTACCGGGATGTCTATCTATTATTATCTTTGTAATAAATACACAATATACGAAAGTTACAAATACACACAACTACACGATAAGTAAAATAAATTTTATATACTAGTATAATACTTTGGTCATAAATCAAGTTTGACTTCTAGCAGCGTTAGAATATATTGTGATGCTGGACTGCACGCGCACTTGCAACCTTCGTGGATTGATGTTAAACCTTTTTGGCGCGTGAAGTCTTACTGGCGACTCCTTGCTCAAGATTCGAAACAATTCGTATTTGAAATAGTTCAGAGAATGGAACCATGAAAATAGCGGACTCTCATCTGTGGAGCCTTGGGAGACAGTTGCCCGTGTTGACGCTTGGAACCTCAAGATATATTAAATTAGATCCATCCTTCTCGATACAATGCAATATATCAAAAAATGTTTTTTTTTCATGTGATATACCAACAAATTAACCACCTTCGGATTTTTCCCTTTACTTGTGCGGTCAGACCTTGCTTCTTACCAAACTTCATGATTCTAAATCAATGCGAAGTGGGTAATTTAAATCTAAGCCTTAATGGCCGTATCTTTTGATTGCGTTGACTTACCTTGACTGCGACTGAAACTTGACTTTTTTACAACTTCAAGGGACCGCTGACATGGTTATTTGATGTTAATTTCAACTTAATGCCTCCACGAGTTCCTGAGGAAAGGGTTTTGACAGACACACAGACAAACAGACAGATATAACAACAAATTAAAGACTTTCGGATTTTTCCTTTACTGTGATATATATACTTTGCTACGATACCTTGTCTCTTATTATATTGCCTCTTATTACTTATGTGTTTGGTATTAATTTCAACTTGATGCGTCCACGGGTTCTTGGGGAAAGGGTCTTGACAAACAAACAGACAGATGGACAACAAAGTGATCCTATAATGGTTCCTTTTTTTCCTTTTGAGGAGAGGAACCCTAAAAATAAAGCAGACGCGGTTTTATTTACTTGCCTTAACTTAATTGTTTGCTTTACGTCAATTGGTCATTGAAATGGTATAAGAGGTCAGAGTAAATATTATTGGCAGTTGTTTGTTTTTTGTGCTTTTTGTTACAGCTGACAACCTTGAGGTAAGAAGCACTCATTTTTTTAAGCACATCTGTGAGTACCCACTGTGCACACTGTACACACTGCTAATTTTACACTTTAAATATGTAAAGAACACTTACCCAAGTGTTTTTTACATATTTAAAGTGTAAAATTAGCACAAGCTAGCTTAGATAAGTTTGCGTTTACTTTAAGAAAGCCATTTTCTATCATATCATATATACATATTACATATGTGTATATTTGTTTTTTTTTTAGATTTAGCAATCGGCACTAAGTTATTAATTCGCTTGAAAAAGTGAAAGTATTTTATCTTTTTTTTTTAAATACGTCCGAGAAATACAAACGAGAACTATTTTGTTGTTTGATTCTGAATTTTCAATAACAGCTGTATGTTCTTCAAACACTGGCAAACATTTCCTCAACATCTAATTTCCACGTTCACAAAATAACAAACTGCATACACGTCACTAATGAAACAAAGGCGTAAACCTGTCTTTAGACTTTAATGGACCTGAGACAGATGACAGATTAACGATATCTCTATAAGATATATAGAGAGAAAAACGCCATATGATCGATATCAGGTCGAAAATGACCGATCCAATTTTTATATAATATGATTTTAGATAATTCTAAAATGATATTTGTCTCTTTATAACTCAAAGCCAGTCCAAAGTTATGAAGCCCGCACCAGCGTAAAGTCCATCAATTTATCAGCCGCTCCCTAGGTAAGTTAAGCGTAGGGTCGTTATAACCCGATACCGCCATCAAAGCGTTTAATTATATTGATAAACAGCATCGATATCGAAAATCTTACTTTGATAGTCTAAAACATGTTCCCAACAATAAACCAAAAAATAATTGGTACATGGATACCAAACTACTCTAGCGTACTCCACCTCAAAGGCCAGCAACGAACTTGTAACTCTTGAGTTGTAGGTGTCCATGGACGGCGGTAGTCACGTAACATCGGGTGAGCCATCTGCTCGTTTGCCCCATACACCATAAAAATCTCACGCTTTTCTATCTGAAGATTAGGCAGAATAAAATTAAAGGTTACATTTGTTTAATAAGTAAAAGAATATCGTACATACTTACTACCTACTTTTGCCACGTATTAAAACAACAAATAATAAAGAATTCAGAAAAAAAAGTAAACGAGTAACATTCAAGAATAAAACAAAAGAAAAAATTTACATTTACGAACGGCTCGTTGCATACAAATTTAATTGACCATTATGATACATTTAAATGCAAAGCTCGAAGGAGAGGATAATTAAGCCAAAGAAACTGCACTAAAATATATCCTAATTACTAAAAGCGTTTGTATTTATTAAACTTTTTATTTTATTTGTTTCGCTTTTGACTTATTGTTAAGGTAAGTTCTACCTTTATAAGTCACTTATTTTACTTTAGGATGTAACTAGTAACCCGCCCCGGCTTCGCACGGGTAGCAGAGACATCTTCAACAATCATCATCATATTTCAACCAATTTACACAAATGATGTATTCACACGGAAATGAATGCGATCACGGAAAGGTATTATACACCTCTGAATTGCCTGACGTTTCGACCAGGATTCACTGGCCGTGGTCACAGGCTGACTGGATCAGTGGTTCACGCCCTCCGTCGACGACATCGTGAGGTTCTACCTCGTACGTAGGTACGTACGAGGTTCTACCTCGGTACGTAGAAGGTTCTTCATCCACCCGCACATTTTCGATATTTTTGATATTTTTGTTTCGCCATGTACAGTCACATAACAGTGTCCCTATTCTGGTGTTACTCGACTGCGCATAAAAGCGAGGTGGTATGTTTTTTATCACATGATTATTGATAGTAACTGTAGCCCTGTAGTATTTTTTCTGTTTCACCAAATTGTTCATACATAACTTTAAGAGCCTGGACCTTCTGAATCACGTAGCCCACGCTGCTTTTGTACTTGTTCTGAATACAATAACAAGCAAAAAACCAATAAATAAATAATGTAGGTATATATGCAAAATTTACTTAATTTTGACTCGATGGAATATTCCAAAGGAGTGTGTTCACCTACTAAAGAATGCAGTCATGCGATTATCGTGACGTCGCGGTCTAACATAACATTTTTTTACTTGTTTTAGTGTTACGTAAGAAGTCTTACTGAATACACACAAAAAGTCTAAGCATGATATTTATTCTTTGATATTTTATTTTTTCTTAGCAAAGTAGATTGGTGTGCCATTTTTTTTTCTCGGAAACATATACTGGCTGATTTTAAAAAAAGAAACGTTTCGATTGTGTTTTGATTTTATTAAAATAAAACCTAGTTATTTTCTCCCGATTTCATGTGTTTTCGTTACTTGATAAATTTGGTACCTATTTATCTTACTTTTATCATTTTGAGAAATACAGTTTTTTTTAAAATTGAGTAGTCAGTCATTTCTTATGCCATGGAGCAACGCGTTGTTGTTAGCTACCAATAAATTAATGTTTAATTAAATATAAAATTTTATTTTGCGATGAGTCCCGGTTTGGATTTAGGCCTGATACGAGGAGGGTAAAAGTGTACCGTTGTCCCGAAAATGCTAAACGGCTGAGATGCGTCCAAGAAGTGCACCCTTACAGTAGCTTCACAGTGATGGTATGGGCGGGTAATATGAAGAACAGACGAACTGAGCTCGTTTTTGTAGATGGCAATTTGAACGCTGAAACTTACGTTGAAGATGTCCTTGGGCCTCATGTTCACCCATTTGCACAAAGTCTTGGCTCAGATTTCACGCTGATGCCTGACAATGCGCGTTCGCACACCGCTCGGAGGACGCCAGACCTCAATCCCATCGAGCGCGCATGGGACATGCTCCAGAGACATTTTCTAGAGAACCTGGACGGAGTGTCGATAACCCAACAACTGAAAGACTTGTTAAAATTCTATTGGGAGTGATTGCCGCAGGATCAGATAAACAATCTTATAAATTCAAAGAAAAATTGTTGCCCACAAGTTTTAAACAACAGAGGCGGTTACACTTTGTATTGAATTAGCAAATAATTAAAAAAAATGTCGTTATTTAACTTTGTAAAACATGAAAAGTTGAATTTCGTTTGAACTTTTATTTATACTGCGTATATTGCATGTATTGTATACACATATTATTAATTACTGTGATTATATGAACAATTGAATGAAGGATTTTGTTGCTTAATTCACTAATGCATCAAAGAATGCTTAGTTATTATTTATAAAAGAAATATAAATATATTACAATAGTCGTTCAAAAGTTCAAAACCGTATATGTTGCTTAGACTTTTTTTGTGTGTATTATAGCGGCAAAAGTTTGTGTGGATGTTTGTTACTTTTTCACGCAAAAATGGCTGTCCAGCCGTTTGATCATCCAGGTTGAATGAAATTTGGCTCAGAGACAGATTATATCTGGAATGTATGGTTCCCGTGGAATAGATTTCAGCAAACTTTCCACGTGAACGAAGTCGCGGGCAACAGCTAGTGTAATACCATTTTTATTGTTTTAATAATATCTAGTTTACTTTCATTTCAAATTCGTCTTAACCTGTAGGAAATAACTTGGGTTTCGTCTTATTAGTTTTCTGCCGTCGTAAATGAAAACAGAGTAACTCCAATTACTGTATCACTGTAGTTACTGTGTTTTCATTTACGACGCCAGTTTTGGATGCATCCAATTTGTACACAAGCAAATCTGTTTAAAATCTCAGGTTTAGAAAGAATTACTGGTAACCGATGTTCTACGTATAAACGACGGGTGGTGCTTGAACATTGTTTCTTATTTCCTTCTACTCTGTGGATTTCTGGCAATCCGATTAGTAAACATCGTACACTGCGCTAACAGTGATGAAATTGCGTGCACCTCTAATTCGAGTGAAAATGTTATGTGCCCCGTCTTTTCATATTTCTACCTTTATTGTTCTTACGTTAATATTTTTACTTGAAATGCGTTAATATTCATTGCTTCAAACTGTTAATCAGTGTAGGTCTAGGTTGTATGTCGTCTGAATTCCTTTGAGCTGGTTTAAGTAATGCGAATCATTTATCACATTAAGCTAAGTATTAACTTAGAGTATAAGGCTAGTTTGAGACCCAGCGTGTAGGGTTCGTCACTCTCAGAGGCTGGAACAACCAATTAAAGCGAACTGAGCTCTCGAAGTAAGTAAGACCTAATTGTTTTAGAGGTATTTCTCCATTTTCATAAAACTGATTCCACTATAACAAGCCATCTAAAAAAGAAAGAAAAAATAAAAACCAACCAATTTTTACGTGGGGGAGCCATGCTTCGGCACGTATGGGCCGGCTTGACTTCGCTCAATACCACGGCCTTACAGAAAACCGGTAGTGAAACAATGATTGCATTGCATTTCGCCGCGTGAGTGAGGTTACCGGAGGCCCTTACCCTTCCTTTTCCCCTATTCCCGTCCTTCCCCTCTCCCCCTCTTCCCACTCTCCCCCCCCATCCACCTCTTCTCCTACTTTTTCAGAAAGGTCAGTCGGGCTCGAATGATTTACTTTTTCAATATTACGGGCCGAGTCAGGTGGGTAGGACGCGGACAACGGAATTAAACTTCTAAGAAAATATGGCGTTTAGTTTTCTTGCTATCAAATTAAAAGAGTTTGATATTAATAATGGAACGAGTTATGATCCCCGTGAAGAATGGATAATGTGATATGTGGTAATGTTGTGCTGCATTTGTTTCGATATCTTTTATCGTGGGAGAGCCATGCTTCGGCACATATGGGCCGGCTCGACCGAAGAGATACCACGGCATTACAGAAAACCGGCAGTGAAGCAATACTTGCATTGCTTTCCGCCAAGTGAGAGGTTACCGAAGACCCTAACCCTTCCCTCTCCTCTCCCCCTCTTCCCACCTTAAAGGCCGGCAACGCACTTATGACTCTCGAGTTACAGGTGCCCATGGGCAGCGGTAGTCATTTACCATCAGGTGACCCGTCTACTTGTTTGCCCCCTATACCATAAAAAAAAACCAGATATCCTCAAGACAAGTCACACTTTATTTTATTTTATTTGAATCTCCACCAAGAAATACACTTTACATGCTAGTTTTATTGTGAATAAAATGTTATGTCTTGTGCTTCCTCAATTATAGGAGACCACAACATGGACATTACAAAAATAATTTATTAAAAACAATGGCCATAAATGACCTTTGTAGATAAAAAAAAATTAAAATTAAAACAATTACTTGTGCAAAAAGTAGTCATTGTATATATTTAGATGGTAGACATGTACGTCAACAAGTGGTCAATATAGGATTTCGATTTTTTTTTTAATTAAGTCAGGCTATTAGAAAAGATGTCTATGTCCCCCGAAGGAACTAAAATGGTGTTATATTCGTGAGTCATCCCAGCAATTGGTGTTTGCTTCCCTAAATTTGTTCGGACCCGTGGAACCTTAAATAGCGGGCGAGGGTAGCGTGGTATTCTAGTTGGAACACTTATACTAATTTTGCTAAGATGGTCTGGTCAGTCAATATGGTTATTGAATAGCTTGTATAGGAATACTAGGTCGGTGATAGTATGACGGGACTTAAGAGATGTAAGTTTGAAATGCGTTAGTTATCCTCGTAAGTCCTTAAATTCCTTACCCCAAAACGGAAAGCTAGATTCGAAGAAAGCAGTACAAAACCTAAAGCTCGATATGCTGAGTTAGTTATTTTATCATAATGATGTATAAAATTAAGTTGTTGTGATAGTGGTTACTGGAATGGTGATGGACTGGTGGTAGATGGAATTTTGATTCGTTTTCCGGTATATTTAATGTGGTAACTTTAAAGTAAACTTATATCTGATTCTTTCAAAATTATACGAGTCAATTTTAAGTCATCTGCGAAAAGATACATTATTGAATGCATGAACACTTGCGATATATCATTGATAAATATATTGAAATTAGTGGTCCTAAGTTGGAACCCTGTGGTACGCCGGATGTAGCAAAATATGAATCGGACTGACTACCAGTTCCGGCAACTGAAGATGGCCTGTTGTTGAGAGAGTTGCATTAGTAGCACCGAGAGAATGAAGTTTGAGTAATAACAATTTATGGTTAACTTTATCAAAGGCCTTCGAGAAGTCCGGTATATATTGTATCTATCTGAAAACCTTGATCAACTGCAGACGCCATTTCTGTAATGTAAAAAATTGGGTTTGTAGATTTATTTACCACGAAGCCGTGCTGATTATGGGATAGATATTTCTTTACGTGATCATACAATACAGGATACTAAAGAGATTCGAAGGTTTTAGACACGGTACATAGAATGCAGATAGGCCGATAATTAGAGACCATATCTCGTTTGCCATTCTTGTGAACGGGTTCTATTCTAGCCTATTTCCACACGTCAGGAAAAATTAATGTTTTGAGGGAAGTGTTAAAAATGATTGCTATAGGAGGAGATATCGGACGAGCGCACTGCGACCACAATGCAGGAGGTATGTTGTCAGGTCCTGCACCTTTAGAGAGGTCCAGTCCAGAAGTCTCAGCGAATAAATTTGAAATAGAGTTACTGTCACATGCAGTTGAGTTGCCTAATATAATTTTAGAAGGGTGAGAATGTTGCTCTTCCGGATTTTTTTTATATGCGTCCAGAAAAACTTAGGATGTTCTTTTATTTTAGTTTCTATTGTTTCTATATAATCATTGTTACATTGTTAAGTTTGAATTTGACATTCTTTTCTTATATAATTAAATTCTAATATATCTAATGGATTATCATATTATATTTCTTTATTCTCTTACGCAACTTTAATTTCTGATTGAGCATTCTTTTTTAAGTTGATTGGAATACCAGGGTGGATATTTCCCACGTAAGTATACTTTTTCAGGTACATGTTTTTTATAACATCTCTAAGTATCGTGTAAAACTTATCCACCATCACATTGACATCCAAATAAGATGAAAACTCGTAAGACTAATTAATTTTGCTAAGTTCTAAGTTTATTGCTTCATAGTCAGCCTTATAATAGTTAAGTTTTGGGACTTTTTTTATATCATTTTTAATATAAATCGGATATTTTGATGAAAATACTAAAGCTGGGGGATATTTATCTACTTCACGATTGCAACCTGTTACTTTTATTTCCTCAAAATCGGATAATATTAAGTCGAGCATTTCATTATGAGATTTTTTTATACAATAGAATGGTTTTATATTGTTTATAAAATAAATAAAATTTAATAAAATATTTAATTTACTATTGTTACTTGTAGAAGCCATCGTTGCTAGACCTAATAGACCCAATCGACACAACTCAAATTAAAGTTTCCAATAAATTATAAGTGTGTAACTTTCACAGTGCGAATCTATAATGAACTCGGCATATTTATATGCACCTATAGTCAATGCATGGAGGGTTTTATAGAATTACTGCAGGTAATTCTGATTGTATTATTCTGTGCACCAAAAGAAGAAACAGTTACAGAAAATATAAATTAATAATTAAATCTAAAAAGCTGTCCTTTAAGTCACAATTTGATTAAAAATCGTAACTAAAATATGAAATATCCCAAACAACATGTTTTTGGTTCATAATTTTAGAAGGAGGTAGAGCACTGCAAAGACTTGCAGGAATCGGATGTACCTGACTGCTCCAGTAGATACATCCGTGCTACAGCAGACGACTTGTCCAGTACCCGTCGACAACAATATGTTGCTGGTACAACAATCAGTGACACCAATCATTCACCGATGCATTCGGAGGCCGTGTGTTTTTAGACAACTTATTTGTATGAAAAAACGAATCAATATTGTGTTGATATAAGAAAATATATAATATAAAGAAAATAACATATATAAGTTGTTAAAATTTTTACAACCGATATTATATTTTTAAAAACAAAAACTTCTAGAGGTCACTCACTAAATTTGACTTAGTGGTTACTTTTATTTTGTCACTATAAATCAGGAATGTCACCTTTATTGAATATTGGTTTATTGTATGCATTAGTTATTCATAATTCATAAAAAAAACAAACAATCATAAATTTAGAATAACCTCGACTCGAAAATCCCTTCAACGGTTAGAAAAGAGCTGATGATCTTCGAACGGCTGAACAGATTTTCTTGAGTTATATCTAAAAATACTCTCGTTCAAATCACCTTTTAAACAAATAAAATCGCACTTACATCCGTCCATTCGTTTGGGAGCTACGATGCCACAGACAGACACACAGACACGTCAAACTGATAAGACCAATCTTTTTGCGTAGGGGGTTAAAAATGTAATAAGGCTTAAAGTTTTTTTTTTATTTAATGGTTTGTTATTACCGAATGAAATTCCTCTTGGGCATGGACAATATTATGTTTATCCTAAAATCAAGTGGCTGCCTATTTGCCTTTGTCAAACTACACATGTATCGCTTATATTCCGTTTAATCTCAATACATAATTGCACAAAGAAGTAGAACAGATATCTATTTATAGAACCAACATTCCGAAGAATTCTAAAATTTCCTTTGCAGTTCCCAGAAATACAAGCGCGACACTTGTAAAATGCCATATCCATTTATGTACATGTATAATAATCAAAGGTTCACAAACACTGCCGACCATAATTTTAAATATACATTATTAGTAGAAATAGTAGCCAATTTGTGTTAGTGCATAGTTGTTGTAGCTACCATGAAAAAAAATATTATAAGTAACTATATTTTCAAGATTTTATTGATCTTTATTAAATAGATATCTTAGAAGCAGTCACCTTGAAGTGATGTGATGATTAATAATCTAAACTAATATATAAAGCTGAAGAGTTTGTTTGTTTGTTTGCTTGAACATGCTAATCTCAGGAACTACTGGTGGTCCGATTTAAAAAATCTTTCAGTGTTAGATAGCCCATTTATCGAGGAAGGCTATAGGCTATATCATCACGCTAAGACTAATAGGAGCGGAGCAGTGACTATAAACGCAGTTAAAACTGGCTAGTAAGTGATAAAGTGGAATCATAAGCCATAATTCAGAATTCATATAGGTTGAGCTAGTTGTCAAACTTTTATGAATTGTAAAACTATATATTATATTGGAATGAGAAAATACTAAAGGTGTAACCATAAATTATTTTTTAGGTTCTTTATACTCTATTAGTTGCAACACAGGTTTTGTCTATTCTTTTTTGTCTTCCAACCTAACACGTGTCGTCTTGTACGTTGTAATAAAATTATAGAAGTCTTACTCAGTTTAATGTTATTTAAAGCCCTCAACCCAATAGGTTACGGGGCCAGCACGTTAAAAATCAGTCATTGTTTGTAAAATTGAGTAAAGAGCAAAAATTCAAGGTGAATATTGTATGACGCGGAAAAGATCCTCTTCAACATGGAAGTTACAAATGTAATGAAAATTAAAAAGTTCGATGGGAATAACTTCAAACAGTGGAAGTTTCAGATGAAATGTGCTCTGAGGGCGAGAGATTTGAATATTTACACTCCGAAACCTACAGAAACTACAGAACAAATGCAATGGAATAAAGATGACGGAATTGCCATGTTCATTTTAACATCATCAATGCATCTCCACCAAATTGCTGTTATAGAAAATTGCGATACTGCTAATGATATAATGAGTAAATTAGAAGTCATATATGAGCATAAATCGGAATTTAATGTCATGATGATTCATGAAAAATTCTACCAATACGCTTTTGTTCAAGTGACAAGATGGCGCAACATGTTTCAAAAGTGGAAAGTCTAGCGAAACAGCTCAGAGAATGTGGTGAAAAGTTAAATGATACCGCTATAATGACCAAAATATTAAGTACACTGCCACCAGCATATCGTTCTCTGCGACAAGCTTGGTTATCACTTGATTCAAAAAGTCAGACTATTCAAAACCTAACTTCACGCTTAATTGATGAAGAAGCAAGTTTAGAGAATAATGTAGATATAGAGGATGAGACTGCCTTAGTGATCACCAAGAAAAATCCAAAACAAGCTAAAAACAATGGGGAGGCTAGTGACACCTCTATGAGCAATACATTCATAGATTTATTTGTTATAACTGTAACAAAAGGGGTCATTTCGCAAGAGATTGCCGAGCACCTCCTTTTTACGCAGAGAAGGCCTCGTCATATATTAATGAAAATGATGTATGGATATTGGATAGTGGAGCATCAGCCCACATGACATATAGACGTGATTTTTTCTATGAATATCATGAATATCATAGTTATGATAGGAACAGAATTGTTAAACTTGGAAACAAGCAAAGTGTCCAAGTCTGTGGTAAAGGATCAATATCAATAAGGAGAAAGGTGCATGAGCAATGGGTGGAAAGCAAATTAGAGGATGTAATTGAGGATGTGCCTGAACTGCTGTGCTGTGCTGTTCTCTGAGGGAGTGTCAACCAGAAGAGGTTATGTGATAATGAAAGATAACAAAACTGCTTCAATAATGAAAAACAATGAAGTGGTCAT
This sequence comes from Euplagia quadripunctaria, assembly GCA_963859945.1. Classification (NCBI taxonomy): domain Eukaryota; kingdom Metazoa; phylum Arthropoda; class Insecta; order Lepidoptera; family Erebidae; genus Euplagia; species Euplagia quadripunctaria. Next base: position 17,314,400 of record OY982569.1, on the reverse strand, counting down.
GTCTGCACACCTGAAAGAGAATAACCTATTTGAGTTAGAAATTAAAACAGTTGTACAAGAAAGTTGTAACATTGTCCAGTCAGTTGTTAAAGTGTCGCATGAACGTCTCGGGCACATAAATATAAAAGAACTTTAGAGTATGAGCAAGGCTGGAGCATTCCCTGTAACATTGACAGGCAATGATAAGTTTATTTGTGAAGCGTGTCAATATGGCAAGCAAACTAGATTGTCATTTGGAAAATCAGAGAGAGATACATACCAGGCTGGACATATTGTTTACAGTGATGTTTGTGGGCCGATTGAAAAACTATCAGTATCAGGAAAGCGTTATTTTGTTTTGTTTAAAGATGGTGCTACTAGTTATCGTCATGTCTACTTTCTGACACATAAGAGTGAAGTCCTTGAACATTTTGTGAAATATAATGCTATAGTAAACAATCAGTTTCAACACAGTGTACGCATTCTTCACACAGATAATGGCAGAGAGTATGTGAACCATGAATTTAAGAATTTCCTGGAAAGTAAAGGAATAACTCATGAATGTACTGCTCCCTAAACCCCACAGCAGAACGCAGAGCTGAAAGAGAGTTGAGAACAATCATGGAAAGTGCAAGGTTAATGCTGTATGCAAAAGACATTCCTATGAATTTGTGGGCCGAAGCGGTCAGCTGTGCTGTGTAAATATTAAATAGAAGTTCATCAAGCCAGACTGTCAATGTATCTCCATATGAACTGTGGTTTAATCAAAAACCAAGCCTGAAACATATTAGAACATTTGGGTCTATAGGATATGTACACATTCCAAAAGAAAGAAGAAAGAAGTTGGATAAGAAAAGTGCTAAATTGATATTAGTGGGATATGAGAATGAGAACTACAGGATGTATGACCAAAATACAAGAAAAGTAATTGTGTCAAGGGATATTATTTTTGATGAACATAACAGTGACACAGGGCCGAGGCAAAACTATGTTGAGTGAAGGTGAATGAAATGGAAGTGGCAAATCAGCTTATGACATTGACACAAGAGAGTGAGACAGATAGACATGATTCTATAGAAACTTCATCTGATGATAATATGGTGAGTTTGAAAGATAATAGATATAAGATAAGATATAGAGTACAAAGAAATATGGAAGTGAACTTGACGGAAGTGGATATACCAAATACATATAGAGAAGCTGTTACTGGTCCTAATCAATATAATTGAAAGAAAGCTATTGAAAGTGAGCTTAAATCACATGAGGATAACTAAACATGGACAATTACAGACAGAACAGAAAAGAAGCCTATTACATGTAAGTGGGTATTCTGCATAAAGAAAAATAGAAAAAGAGAAATAGAAAGGTACAAAGCTCGTCTATGTGCTCGTGGTTTCACTCAGGTAAAGGATCTAGATTACAAGGAGATATTCTCACCTACGACAAGAAATGACTCAATTAGAGTGTTATGGAGCATAGCAGCAAGAGAAGATTATCAGATAGAACAGTTTGATGTCAGAATGGCTTTCCTGTACGGGGAACTCACAGAGGAGATCTACATGGAGGTACCACAGGGTATTGAAATAAACTCATCTAAAATATGTAAGCTAAATAAATCCTTATATGCCTGCCTGATATCATCATCCCATCTTTTTTGATGTCTACCTCTTTTTCTTTTATCTTCCCTTGAGTACCATTGTGTAACTTTTTTGCTCCACTTGTCCTTTCCTCTGATCATGTGTCCCGACCACTTCCATTTTAGCCTTTTTATTTTTAGGGTTACGTCCTCTATCTTGGTCTTTTTCCTAATGTTGATGTTTCTTATTCTATCCCCCCTCTTTACTCCTAGCATACTTCTCTCCGTTTCTCGTTGGCAAATAGCAATTTTATTGGTTGTGTTTTTTGTTATAGCCCATGTTTGACTTCCATTAATTAAAATTGGTAAGATGCAGACATTGAATAATTTGCTTTTTATTGTTATATGTAAATTTTTATCTTTCATTACTTATGATTAGTTATGTTGAAGAATATATATATACCTCGGACAGACCATATTACCTAAAGATAATATAAACAAAGAAATCGAAAGAAGAATAGCAAACAGTTGGAGAAGGTATTAGGGCCTAAGGGAAGTAACACATTAATGTGCTTTATAATAATGTTCTGTAGGCTGCCAATTATTTCCGTAATGGTTCTACATCAGGTTGAATAAAATATAAATCCACAAATACTTATTTATATTCGTGGAAATGTATGTAATCCGTCATTATATAGAATTCATAGGAACTGTGTGAAATAAATTTTATTATACACATTTCCCAGCAATTCTATACCTTTATTAAGTAGCACTCGGAAATGTGTTAATAAATTCCCTTCACGATCGGGATGTCTGCTACGTCATTTGCTAGCGAGACAATATGATTCAAATTAATGGGATAAGGGATCAAAAAGTGCCTTTGCAAGGAGGATTATAGTTCGTAAATGTTGTGTAATTCTGTTATTAGGAAGTAAATTTTAGGAATCAATAGGCAATCCATACATTCCTATACAGCACTCGGAAATGTGTCATATTCGGGATGTCGATAAGTAAACTATATTCATTCATCATCATTCATTCATTATATATGTATTCTACTATAAACTACTTTTGTCTATGACGTTGCATTGTGATTGTAGCGGATCAGTTGTCTTATGTGGTACCTAGAACTGTTTTGCAGCGCAAGGTGCGCGTGCCTCAACCGTTCCACACTGCAAATGCAGAACAAATATTGGTGTACGAGCTCCTCTTTGCTATGTCTTAGAAACGTACAACACATACCCCACCGATATTGATATTTTTACACAATCACTCTCAAAATTCAACATTGTAGCAATTCGAAACTTACAATCTTTTTACCTATTAGGATTCTATTGTAGCTATTTCTCTTTTTGTTTATTAAATGTTTAAAACACTTTCAAAGCAAAATGTGCACAATTTATAAATTTCATCTTCAGTATGCTGTTTAATTTTTATCCACTGTGGTACAATGTACAATAATTCTGTGGTACAATGTTAATTCTATACATTTCCTAATAGAATTTAAGAATTGCATTCAATAACTTGGAAATGTATATTACCTATTAAAATATCATTGACAAATTATTTTACACATTTCATAAATTACGTCGGAATTGTTAACATTACCTAGCAATTATATATAATTCCTAGTTAGGTTTCACACATTTCCGTTAACATATACATAATATTATTTAGCAAAATGTTTGCACGAAATGATTTTTTACCATGCTTCTTTTTCTCATAATTGCTATTACGCATAATATTATTTTAACTGATTACCATAAATAATTATTAAATTTATATTTATACTAAAGTATAATACAATGAATGCAAGTAATAAAAGCAGAATATTTCAGTGTTAATTTAAAAATGAGGCCCAATTTTTTTTAAGGTCGGATTTCAATAAAAACGTATATACATATAACTTTTGTTATAATTACAATATTTACTTAGGTAAAGGAGACACTAGGCACTTTGTTTTTTCTATCTTAACAACTCTGCCGTCGTAAATGAAAACACAGTAACTTCAATTACTGTATCACTATAGTTATAGTATACGACGGCAGAATTATTGTCTCTCAAATCACGATGGGATCAAAAACTTTTTGCTTCTTGCTGAATCTGACAAGACAAGTATATTAGATGCCCAATTTATGTGAAACTGACCACCATTTTTACAGCAAAGTCATCGGGCAAACGTAAAACAGCTCTGAATTAAATGTAGTCTACAGAGATATATACCTACTGTCGCAAGGAGGCATCTGTGATGATACAAGATATGATAGGACTTCACTTCTTTGTTGTTCTACATTATACAGTAGAAGTCGACAAAAATTGTCTATTGAACTTAATATTACGAGTAATTGAAAGGTAACAGAATAAGAAATCGGCCAAGTGCGAGCCGGACTCGCGCATGAAAGGATTCCGCACCATCGTACAAGATTTGATACTATTTATGTATAAACCGTCAAAAAACCTTTAATTTTAAAAAATATAATTTAATTAAAATTATTTTTTTAGCGAACAACTATATCAATGCAAACTCTGTGAGCATTTCAAGCCTATACTTACCATTATTAAGATCGAGCAAAAAAACACGTTTCTAGCATTGGAGCCCTATTTAATTTTTAATTTATTTTTATTATAATAACAAATAATAAAAATACCGGCAATAGAAATACACATTCTGTGAAAAATTTAACTGATAACCTATTCCAGATCATGAGATACAGCCCGCTGACAGACAGGCGGAGGGACAGCGGAGGCTTAGTAACAGGGTCCCATTGGTTACCTTTCGGGTACGGAACCCTAAAAAAATTTTACATCGAGATTATTTAGGTATTTTAATAAATTGTATTCCTACTCTATATTTATGTATTTATTTAAACATACGTTATCAACAATATGAACAGTTAAATAGTGAAGGTTGGTGAACAGTGCGCTCTGCTGTTTTAATTCAATTCAATTCAATTCTTTATTATGCATTCCAAAATGTTTACAAAGGTGTAAAAAACTTAAAAATAGAATAGTCTCAATTTTTATCTTTTTAATTTAAGGTTCACCAACAATTACTTACACATAAAAACACAATATAATATATGCAATAATAAGAATACAGCGTAGCAATTACTTAAATGTAAACACCACTTGTTTATATTATATTATGGCAATAAAGGAAAGACTAAAATTGTTTTATTATAATAAGTTAAGAATTAGCTAAGAATAAGTTAACAAAGTATTATTTTGAACCTTGATGGGCACAGCATATTCTTAAAATAATAATTAATTTTAACAAATATAAAAAAATACATTGTTTGGACATAATTATAAATAAAATTAACTTTTAACTACATTATAATAAAGTATTACAATATATATGTATATAGATAAATCTTTAAATCTCTGTTAATATTTAAATTAAAACTTGTATTTAAATCCTCATCTATTTTTGCAGTAGCAATTTAAATACACGTGTCCTTTAGTTCTGTTCAACCTTTATAATTGAAAGTCATTCATCGAAACGTTTTATGTCATCTAAAGATATTAATAATTTAAATACATGGTCATTCGGGTTATCTACACAAACACGTTTTGCATAATTATTGCATAATTATATAACCGTCATATAGGGCAATCAAGTCCATTGGCTTTTTATCGACTCCAAAAAATTTGGTTTTAGATTGTCTTCACACAATTTTTTTGTATGTTGTATGTATGCAACTGCACTTCAGTCTTACTGCGTAGATTTGTTAGTTGTAGAAATAATAATTCTTAACATCAGAAAGCACACGGCACGGGTAAAGATATTTTATCTACGGATGGAACTCGCTTTTCTAAATTTAGGAGCTGCTTCATAAAGTTTTAGATTTTTAAGGCAAAAACTTAATGCTATTTTCCACGCATCGCGACACAAATGCATGCATACGGAATGCACGAAAATTGTACTAATACCAGAGGGTAAATAATCATAAAACTATCTTTGTTTAGAAGGTTTTCATGGAATTCCTCTTCATTCCTCTCCATTTTCGTATGTTTTATGCTGGTTTTGATTTAGTGATTTAAAATTGTTCGCATTATATTTCGTAAAATTATTATTTGGCATATAACTTTTAAATAACCGGGCCTTAGATATTAAACGTTTTATATTTATATGATTTATTTTTTTAAATATACCAAATCATTTTATGTCTAATGTGGAGGTTTCCACCATACAGTTTATAAAGAAAAAGATATAAACTCTACTACATACTACTAAGTACTAAGATTATCAATATAACTTTAGATCCAAAGATTGAACTTATTTTGTACCACTTGTTTATAGTACACTACCTATTAAAAAATATTATAACTCAGTCAATTTTCACTCAGCCAATACTCTGTTACAGCTTACATAATATATATTACTGTTTTTACCTTTTGTTATCTACTTTACTATTCACTACCTTCTGTATAATACATAATTCTTCTAAATAATACACTTCAAACAAGCTCTTCAGACATAAAACCTCACATAAATACCAATCACTATTTGCTAAAATTAAATTATATCTTCATTTCCGCCAAAGCTACGAAGCCAATTTCAGAGTTTGTGTCCAATTTGAATTCCCCAGGAGAATCGGTATTCTGTACTAGACCAAATTTAGCTTTGACAAACCCACGCTAAACTTACCTGAACTATGTAATTCATAACAATACAGTGTGTTTAAAAAAAGAAGGTAGTACAGAATATAAAAACCGTAAATATTGAAAGATTAGTTACTAAAATGTCATCCCTCCATAAAAGTTCTTCCCTCAGGACAAGTATGCAATGAAAACATAAATTATTAATACTGAAAAAAATATTACATTTTACACGATATTCTAAAGCATCACATTTCTCTAGTTTACTGTTTACTTATTAAGACTTTTTGTTTGTTTGTTTGTTTGTTTGAACGCGCTAATCTCTAAAACCATCAATCAGATTTTAATTATTCTTTTTGTATTAGATGGAATATTTATTAAGGAAGGTTATAGGCTATGTAACATCACGCTATGACACTTAGGGGGGAGTGGTGATCGTAAACTTGGGTGAAATTGCGATTAATTAATTGTAAAATTATATTTCAAAATTAATGTTACAGAAACGTGTGGTCATATTTTAGGGTTGTATAGTAGACCATGTGAAGCATAAAGTGCTAACAATTATATAAAAATTCGTGATTTTTAATAAAGAAATTTTATTTTGAAACTAAAAAATTAAACTTGAAAATTAACCGATACAGCTAATATTTCATATGTAGAAGGGTAGACATGAATGAAACTATATATATTTAATACCAAGGATGTTGATGGAATGTCCAGATTTTTCTGAAAATATCTGCATAAATAAATTAAATCATTGAAATTGACATAAAAATTCATGTGTTATTTAGAATTTTTTTTCCGAAAACGCTTGTCGTAATGTAGGTACATTACGACAAGCGTTTTCGGAAAAAAAATTAAAAAAATAAATATTTTCAAAATCCATTACACATAACAATCCTAAAATTTGACCACACCTTTCTACAACACCCTGTATATTATTAAATCCGGTAATCAATACATAATTCTGGTTTTAATAAAAAAATTGTATTTTTTTGTTTGTGTTGTGTTTATTTCAAGATGTATGAGCGGCGCTGCGTTACACTGGACGAGACAGTGTTCCCAACTGTCACTACCCAGTTCACCAGACCTGATATAGTGCATAAGCCATGGTTTTTAACCCCCGACGCAAAAAGAGGGGTGTTATAAGTTTGACGTCGATGTCTCTGTGTGTGTGTGTCTGTCTGTGGCGTCGTAGCTCTCAAACGGATGGACCGATTTCAATGCGGTTTTTTTCATTTGAAAGCCAGTTTCCTTGCGGTGGTTCTTAGCTATGTTTGGTTAATATCGGTCCAGTAGTGTAACAGTATCAGCTCTTTTACAAAATGATTTAAGGCATTTTTGGCGTATGATTACTACTTTTTAAGGGTTGTTTCTTAAACTATAAGTATTTTTTGGCGTAGGGTTTTTTTAAATGTTTAATTTATGTTGGTTTCTTGCTGTTAAAAGAATATTACTTTAACAGTTTAAGTTTACTTCGCTCGAGTTAATCTAAGAATAACACAACTTAAGCCTTTAATACCTATTCAATTTACCGATCGTTATATATAAATTATATTATTTACAAAACGAGAGACATTCTAAAGCCCAAAACATGCAGAACATTAAGACATTCAAGCCCTTATTCAAACGTAATCAAATTCCCATCTTACCAAAATCCCCGCAAAACAAAACTGTATTTATGCATTCAGTTTACGTCTTAAATCCATTATCTTATGACAAGTACAGCTGATCCAATGCCAATAGTACTGCACACAAATTAGATTCGTATTCTGTTGGTGTGATCAAGGCAGACACTTGGTTGCACATCTGCGGCCTAAAGGCGGCAACTTAATGCTCGAACTCTTCAACTTGAACTTTACGTGAACGTAATAAGGTTTAAATTGATAAACTGTAATAATTTTTATATTGGTGTTAAAGGATTACAACTGCGACTGTATAAAGATACTTGATAATGCACTAAGAGTAGGGAATAAAAGTTCTGCAGATGTGTACATTCTCTGTGTGTTGTGAAAACATTTTCCAAAAAGGATACCTAGTTTAAGTTAAAAAATATAATAACACAACGCAAAGGTTTAACGGGTTGCATTTTATTACAGATAACTTAAAAAACTCTACGTTTAAGGTCCTAATACGTGTACTTATCTTTAAGCCCCTATATTTATTAACATTTCCATCAATGTATATGCCTGAAATATCATTTTTCTAAAGGTCAATAAGCATTATTTCGTAACCTTATGTGAAACAAGAAAAGGTTCTTTAAGAAACCAATGTAGATATTGATTGCATATGTGGGTGGTTATATATGGGTGGTGGTATAATACTGCCCTTTTATGGAAATATGTTTTGGGCAAGAATCCTATTAAATAAAATATATAATAAAATTCCTGACAGAATAAAAAAATATACAATCAGTTGTCAGTTTGTGTTTAAATATTTATAATATTTTATATGCTCAGTGACTAATAATTATTGTCTTAACTTCATTGATGAGGCCTACTTTTATTGTTTTATACCTATTTGTACTCACAATGTTTGCATGCCTAACTTATGGTAGATTGTAGAGGGCCAAAAAACAATGTTACATTAGATTTAAAATTTTGTGTCTATGGTCTACTGGGATATCAAGGGATTTACTTCATAAGTACCTTGGCCCAAGACCAAACACTGTGTAGTTTTACATGGTTCGTGTCGGTCATAAGTTTACCTTTACCGTACTTTACCGTACTTTTTAAAATTGTGGTTATTCCAAACTAATGTATAAAAAAAAATTGTTTATTAAAAACATAAATATTTCACAGTGAAGCAGTATAATCTATAATTATGTATGTATAATACATATCTGCACATCCGTGTAATTACTTGCTCTAAGTACAATCCAACATTAGATACAAAGTCGACACTAATCCCGTTCATTGGTTTTAATGCAAGTATTAAATGTCCATATAAAGGGGTGAACATCCCAAACGTTTGAAGGGCCGTGACAAATTGGTTCTTAGAGTTTTGTGACAGTTTAACAAGTGTGAGTAATGAGATATATATTGTATTATTATGTTTCGGTGTTTTTAAACAACGATAATATAGATGAAGTATGTAGTATAAATTGTTCATCTTTATTTTATCTATCTTCAAAGTACTGTTGAAAATTTTATCATAAAGAAGGTGGAAAGGATAGTTTCTAGGCCTGAAATTGGAATTACGAATATAAAACACACCTTGATAGAGCTAATGTGAAGCAAAGTACTGTTTGCCAATACATAACATTTATTTTGTCGATTCGCTTTTTGGAACCACAACTAATAAATTTTTAGTTACTGTGGTATTAACATATAAAATATGTTAATGCAACAGTAACTACAAAGATATATATATATATATATATATATATATTTTTGTAGGGAAATTCCTGTCTGTAATCTAACCTGAAAATTAATGGTTAGTTACGACTAACGTGCTTGTCATCCTATCATTAATTTTAATTGCAGTTTAAATTTAATCGTATCTACTTATTTCATAGACCTTTGTAAGTTTAATAATTTAAAAAAAATTCTCACGCACTTAAAAACTTTACCTAACAACAAGTTACAAAAATAGCGAGTTTACTTATAATTATAATAAAACATAACTTCGTGAAGCATGCAACGACAATGTTTTTAATTATTAGGTGTTTTGAAGTATTTATACGGATACCTACGCTTTTGGTCTTTAATTAATTAAGTTTTTTATTTTAAGGTTAGAGCAAAAACTACGTTTATAGCTATGTACATCCTGGGCCCACGCGTTCACTCGACTAAAGTAGCCTTATAACTTGAAAATTTAGTGAAGTTTGGCTATCTATAGGAATCAAGTTAAATGAAAATAAAAATTTAGTAAACGTGAGATATGTTACAATATATCTATACTTCAGCCAAATTCGATATGGAATGTTTAATAACAAACCTTTGCTAAGCAATAAATGACGCGCAGGTGTTAATAACATAATTATATGCAAATATATGCATTTGCAATTGTTAGGTAGCTATGCCATAGTTTATTCTTACACTCCTTTAGTTTAAAGTCAAAAGAGGTAGAAGAGGAAGAAAAATAAAACACCAATGCATTTATGCAAAATATTTTTATTTGTCTTCAATAATTAATTATTAGGATACCATCTAAGAATTGTACAGGAGATACGATAATTTTCTTGATATCTAGCCCGACTAAGATACCATATTATACACATTACATGGGCGCAGCAGCCTACTACAGTCTTCTTACCAGCAATATAATTACAATAATGTAATAATACTGAATTTCGTTACCTGCGGCAACTGTCAAATAATATATAAACAGGATGTTTCCTAATATACGTCCCCTTAATAGCCAGGAATCTCACTTCTATGATAACCCTACTGTAACAAGCACTAACAGGTAACCACCACATGCACTGTTATTACCTTATGTTAAGTAGTTTAAAAAATAGTGAAAATAAAAATTACATAAAATAAAATTAAACAAAATTAAATTAAATGTCAACTTATTGTCAAAAAAAAATTTTTTTCTCTCATAGGCTCCCAGCCTATGAGATATGCTAATGGTAGTTGATTACGTTTCCTCTAGAACTTTAAATGATAGCTCTTATTGATGTTCAAGCTCATATCGTTATCTATCTATTTAACTAACATATCTACATCCTTCTGAAGTAGTACCGCATCATCGTCAGTTTCAACTACCCGACAAAATTTAAGGTTTTTTTTTATATTATAGGGGGCAAACGAACAGACGGGTCACCTGATGGTAAGTGACTACCGTTGCCCATGGACACCTACAACTCAAGAGTCACAAGTGCGTTGCCGGCCTTTTAGATCGGAGTACGCTCTTTTCTTGAAGGTTTGAAGGTCATATCGGTCCGAAAATACCGCAGGCAACAATTCGTTCCAGAGATTGGTTGTGCGATGCAAAAAACTTCTGGAGAACCGCACAGTGGTGGATTGCCAGTTATCCAGGTGATGGAGATGAGTGGGATAATGGGTGGGGGTCATCGGCGTACATGCAAAAATTGGGAGTAATTAAAGCAATGAGGAAGATCATTAACAGAAATGTTAAATAAATGTCGGCCAACGTGATAGTCTTGTGGGACTCCAGAAGTAATTTTGTTAACGCTTGATTGGAAACCATTGACATTGACAAAGAAAAAGCGATCATGAAGGTAAGAACTTGGTCAATCTTTATTAACGACCTAATAGAAAAGCTAAGGTGTCCATGCCTTCTGTACGCTGACGATCTTAAGATCTACTCTGTCGTCAACAGTATTCGCGATGCGGAAATTCTTCAGTTGGATCTGGGGAGAGTTGGCAGGTGGTGCCAGGATAATTTTATGCATCTTAATGTTAACAAATGTGTGGTATCTTTCACTCACAAGACCCATAAAATGTTATTTAATTACAACTTGGATGGTCATGATCTTGATAGAAAGCATGTTATCAAAGATCTGGGTGTTATGTTTGATGAAAAATTATCATTCCATGCACACTACGATCATATAATCAGCAAAAGTACTAGTCTTCTTGGTTTCATTCTTAGAGTAGCTAAGGACTTTAAAAGCCACAAAGTCTTATTTAGCTGTTTTCTAGTATGATTCGTAGCATATTGAAATATAATTCACCTATCTGGTCACCTTTTTGTGAGGTCCACATAAATGGAATAAGCAAAACTTGATCAGTTTAACCTGCTCCCTTTAGAGTCCCGTCGCGCGAGCACTGACCTGTTGTGTCTACATAAAATAATCCATGCCAGTATAGACAGCCCCGATTTATTAGCTCTAATTAATTTCAACACTAGATTTAGGTCACGACACCCTCACCTTAAAAGTTTTATTCTAAATGTGCATATTAACAACATATCATTTTACAACCCGGTGGTACGTATGTGTCGAACGTACAATGATTTATTATCGGAGCACCATAACACCTTAGACATTTTCGATTGCAACTTCCCGAAATTTAAGATCAATGTTAGACATGTTATGTCTCGTGTATTACTGTGTATTTGTTATATAACTTTGTAATACTTTTAGTATAGATTCATTTATATTTTTTATTCTAAGTTCTCATCATTTTTCATTTTCTTTGTATAGATATACAACACAGTCCTATGTGATTATGCTGTGTACCCATAGTTAGGGACCTAGTTTAAAACATAACTGTTATATTATACATTTTAACCTTATTGTACTGAGTTCTGTTTTGTGTACCTAAACTAAATAAATAAATAAATCAAGAAGAGTCCCAGCAATTCCATATGATTTTAATTTGTCTGTAAGGGACACGATCCAAGCCTTTGCTAAAGTCTGTATAGATCACATCCACTTCCCTGCCGCAATCAATAGCCTCCATCAACGTTTCAGTAAAGGTGGCAAGATTTGTACATGTTAACCTAGATCCCACAAAACCATGTTGAGAGTTACTTAAATGAGATTTCAAATGGGCCTAGACATATGAGGGATTCGGCAATTTTGGCCAACGTGGACAAAGGCCTGTAGTTAATTACGTGGTCATTTTGGTCACATTTATAAACTGAAATAACCTTCGCTCTATTCTAAACGTCTGGAAATATGACAGTACTAAGGGATTTATTGGAAATTAATAATAATGGAAACACTAACGAGTCAGCACATTTAGAAATGAAAATATGCCGTCAGGTCCAGCACCTGGGACCTTTAATTTACAGCAGTAATGTCTCATGTTCTATAATCGGTGCCGTCAATGATAAACTACTATTTTTTTTTGTATATCTAGAAGGTAGCCTGAAACCGGTACCTACTGTGCTGCTTTTGAGGCACTAAAAACTGAAAAAAGTGGGAGGCAAATATTTCGCAAAGTTTAGGTCTATCAGATGTTGTTAAGGTGTGATCAGACATTCTTAGGGGGAACCATCGTTTACCACTTCGTTTATCCTTGATATAAGCCAAAAAAAGTTTGGGATTTTTAAACTTTTTTTTTCAGTATTAGAAATGTATGTGTTATAAAGTTGAGTAGATATAATTGAACATCGCTTGCTAACCAATTTTAATTCTTTTGCATTCATTGGATTTTCAAATATCTTGTACCGTTTTCTAAGCTTTTCTTTTTCTCGCAGCTTTCTTATTAAATGTGCTTCAAACCAAGGTGGACTTTCCCCGTATATGTTCGCCTAAATAGGACCGTGCCTACTTTAATTTATAATACCTAAGGATATAAGAATTAAATCATAATATAATATGACCACGGGAAATAATTTTTCAAATTGTCATTTTGTACTGTTTTTTGTTTTAAAAGCAGCCCTACATCTATTATGTTTGTAAATGATTACTCATTAAACTGCCAAGGAAATCACATGCTTCAACAATTAAGGTCAATTATTTTGTGGAAAATAATATTTATATTCATTAAGTAGCATTTTCCTTGTTGCCAGAGGAATTCCCTATCGTTCAATTCTCTGGTATCCTTGTATGAGTCACCATGTATCTGATTGAAATATCATTAATTTCAGCCCAAATCATCCTCTACCGCGCTTTTTCCAAATTAAGTTAGGGTCGACTTTCAGGCTGACTACGAAACGGCCGAACTTCGATATTTTACGTGAAGTGACTGCCATGAAACCTCCACAACCCAAGTACTAGACAATATCGATTATAAGTTCTGTAATTAGACCAGGTTGTCGAACTTTTTAGGGCTCCCGTAACGAATGCCACAGAAGTTCGTTTGGCAACCGAAACCGACGGCTTAAAGTGCTCTCCGAGGCACGGAAGGGTCTCAATGTATTAAGAATGGTCACCCATCTTAAGACTGACCTAGCTAGTATAACTTAACCTTGTTATGTGCTAATCTACTCAGTTACTTTAATATTTACTTTAATATCAGCCCACATAGAAGGCAATACAACTGCTGTTCACAATGTAAATGTACTGCTGGTTGAACAATGGGAACTTCTGGTGATTGTGATTGCACTAAGAGTAGATAGAGATCATCATTGACTTCTGGCTAAACTTCTAGTTGATCCCAACAGTTGAGGGTTCATGCGAGTTGTTGGCATGATATACGTCAAATTATTCAACAAAAGTGATGCTGAAACTACTGATGATAGCAGTGGGTTGCTCTTCGGGAAAGTTAACATATCCAATCTGCCTAACTCACCTGAAGCAAATGTTAATAAGTAACAACTTGAACTCTATACTTGAAATATTTTTTATATATGGTATAAAAGTGTCATATCATACAGTCTATGATAATTAAGTGATATTTATTCTTATACTAATGTGATATCAAATGTATCTATGCATCAAAAGGGTAAAAGTATACTTTAAATTACATATAATATGAATTATAATTATTATTTTATAATATGGGATGAGTAGAGAGGTCTTTGCACTCCAGACGTACATTACACAATGTTTGATGATTAAATCAATTCATTCTTAAGTAAGATTACTTTATTTTGTTAAGTTTTTAATATGCCATTCAATGAAAAGAATTATTCAAACAAACAGTGACCTTCAGTTACTCTAGAAAGACAGAGATGAGTAGGGAGGCCTTTGTACTGCCGTGGGACATAACAGGGTTTTAAAAACTGATTAAGAGCACATTTTGAATCAATACTTAGAGGCAGGTTGAAATGCACGCCACTGACAAATAACAACTGAAATTGCCTCATCGTCCAAGATTTTTCTGCCAATAGGTATTGTGACTAGTCGCAATGGTATAATTTACACAGCGATTCCTGTCGTCCAATAATCGTTAACGTAATCAACATAATAAGCCTAAATCGTGAAAACAAACAATAAAACAGAAATATAAACACACTCCGAACAAACTCGGCAAATAATCGTGTTTTGAATTTTGACACACCTGTTCGATGTCAATCGGTGACTAGTATTGTAAACTGTAAACAATAAAATAAAACTCGTTTCACGATATATGATTGATTGATAAGCCCTCGATTTCCATACATTTTCTTTGATATTATCTCTTTTTTAAATCTCGCTTACAAGGAAATCGAATATGCTTTTAATAGATTCTTTATTTTCATAAAACTTCTCATTTTCTATACAGAAAAATGTTGTAGAATCTTGTAATTTCCATAAGAAAAATAAAACGTATTTTTTATAAACTTTTCAACTTATTACTTCTGGGCCGACAACTTCGCGTCTCCTTTATTATGTTTCTGTGTTTATCAAAGTTGTTGCAGATATCGAAACGTTTATTAGTAATTAGGCGAATTACATTACAGAAAATGTATACGTATACCAAACTGATACACACATATAATACGCAATGTTATATATAAAGGTGGCAACTACATCATCATACTATCTTCGCAAAATCTGTCACAAAAGAAAAGAAGACCTAAAACTATCAGAAAATATATAGTGTTAGGAGCCATATAAACCCTAAAGATTTGCAGATGCAACTTAAGAGACAGAAACAACAGAAATTCAATATTTTTAGGTACAGTGTGGCATAAAATTATATCATTGGATACTGGATTTCAATCAAGAAACGATAAATATTTATCATTAGTTACTCATTACTCACAAGTTTTCAATAAATTATCTAAAATATTTTTTTTTTAAGTATTTGTGATTGTTAAATTGTTTTTTTTAAGTTTATCTTATCTTCTTAACACTTTCTAATCAAACCCTATCTGTTACTGTGATGTATTCCAGAATTACCAAAAGCGAAACTAATAAAAGTAATCAACAAGCCCACAAAACTAAAAACAATATTTGTTACTAATGTCTGATTTACAATAACCCGGATCAGTGATTCATTTGATTGGTTCTGGGTTAAGTAACCGTGAAAACATGATGTTTCAATTCTGTACAATTTATCACTGACTTGTAGCTCGATTATATTTGCAATAATATTTCATATTCATATATATTTATAAATTTAATTAGAACCTACTTTTTCAGGAATGAGTAATTTGGCAAAATAAATGAAAATAAGTTGTTTGAAGGATTTAAAGTAAAGATAAACATTTTGGATAATTTCTCCGAAATACTTATTAGTATTTCGGAGAAATTATCCAATATGTTTATCTACAGAGTCAAATTTAAAAAGTAGTTCTGAATTTACTGAAACACATTAAAGAAAGGTTACAATCATTAAACTAACTTTTTTTTTGTGGACGTATTTCTCCCATCAACGAAAAGCAAATACTACGGTGCTACATACGTTTCGTCGTACTTTGTGAAATATTATTTTTTCTAATAGGTAAGATAATTGTTACTTAGAGTTTATGGATATGACTTCAAATCACAATAATTTGATATCTAGTTTGCATACGACAAAACTTATTTAGCGTCCTACGCAGTACCCAGGAATTCAATTTTGAAATGAGACTTTACATAAATAAACTGACTGACTGCTTGAGACTGACTGACTGGGTCGGGTGATAGACTGAGTAATTTTTTACTAAGGTTTTCTTCTTCTCAGCCCATGGCTCTCGCTGATCTAGGCGGAAACAGCAAAGCGTTCTCCAAAAAAAGGCCTCTCCCTTTAGTAATAAAAGTTTCTGCTGTTTTCTTTTCAATTATTATGATGTCGACAGCATTTATTTTAGCTACTGGAGGCTGAATTTAAAATATTTGCTTCTAAAAGCTACAAGTTTTTTTTTATGATATAGTAGATGTTATTTATTATTTAAACATACGCTCTTAATCGGTACTTTGTGTGAAGGTTCTTAATAATCGTTTTCGAATATTAATAAATTTGCTTAGTAAATAGTAATATTTCAAGGTGAATTAAAGACAACAGAAACTTACTTCTTGTGTTACTAACTTCTTGGGTTTTGGAAACCTTTCGGCCACTATGGCAACTAAGTTTCGCAACCAGTTGTGAAAGAGGATTTTATCTTCTTTCTTGGGAACTGGTTGCGATAGAAGATCTTTTTTCCTTCCTATGCTACCGGT
Organism: Euplagia quadripunctaria; assembly: GCA_963859945.1. NCBI lineage: Eukaryota > Metazoa > Arthropoda > Insecta > Lepidoptera > Erebidae > Euplagia > Euplagia quadripunctaria. Next base: position 17,297,313 of record OY982569.1, on the reverse strand, counting down.
TGCCAACCAGGAATTTTTCAAAAAGTGAAGTTGCGATCGAAGAGCGACTTTCCTTAATAAGCAACCATTTGCTAGGTTTGTCAACCACTGTTGATCACGTTTACATTGAATATGGTTTTTTGGTTACAAACACGGGAGTTGAAATAGTGTTTAATATTTATGGGGTTTGCCTTAGTTTAAACAAAAATATTGTAATGTATTTTATGTAGTTTAATAAATATATTTGTAATGATTAAAATGTAGCCAAATACATAACAAAAATATTAATTTGAAATATGATAATTTTAATTTACAATGCAATTGCATTTAATTATTTTCAAACAATGGCCCACTGAAATTTATTTTATCTATTTTCTGATCGATTCATTCGTATTCTTTATTTTTCTGACTTTTCTTTTTCAAACTATATACACCACTTTCCGTTACTAAACAATCTAATAATTGTGATAATGAGGTCTGCCAACCGTCAATATTATTATTTGTCTTCTTATTTTCGTTTGTGCAAAAGCAAGACGTTATCATGTCATTCTTTTTAAGCCATTGTTTTTTGAAATACCTTTTAAATTTCTTTATTCCTTCACTGTCAGGGGTTTTATTCATAACATATTCATATCCGTCTTCTATAATAATATATTGGATAGGTTTTCGCACAAGCCCCACACACCGTACTACATGCCTTTTTTACGTCCGTAGCTTTATATTTAAATCTTTGACTTTGCTAAAACTGTTGCAACTGTTGATGAAATGTTGGTAACGTTGGAACGGTTGATGAAATGAAAATAGCATCCTTTAAAGACAATTTTCGAGAATACGCTTTGAATGGCATTTGTTGCAGCCACTGCAAAATCTGGAGATTTTTTTCAGGCTTTCAAGACGGTATGCATGACTTAATTAAATTAAAATAAATTTAAACTAAAACTAAAAATCAAAGGAATTACGGAATGGTTGTTTTTATCGTAACCATGTATTCAATAAAGTTGCTTGAATGCTTTTGGGCAACTCTTGAAAGTTTCATCGGCGAAAAAGTGATAATACTACTGATCTCTTTTCTATTTGCATTGGAACAGAAAACAATTAATCGTTTATCATCATCCACGTAATCCGCAAGTAAGAATTGTTGATATTTATTTATTTATTTTAAATCGTCGTCTTTTAGGTCTTGTACCACATTTTCGGACTGCTTCTGCATAGAGTCAATGTTGCAGCTACTCGTCTGATTATCTATATTTTTAAGTATGAAATTTTTTTCATGGTTAGCTACACAATCGATATCGTGAGTCGTTGAAAACTTTATTATCTCATTGCGAGAATTTAGAGTCAAGTTGTCTTTACAACCGCTTTTGCCGTAACATTTAAAAAAAGATTCTCAATTTTTATATATCTTTTTCATATGATGGGGCGTTGGCCTTCGTACAAAAGTGACACCCCTCCTCTTTTCGTACTTGTAAAATCTGTTTTTGATTACTATGAACATTTAAAGTTTATATGTAGCCTTCTGCCTGCTTCCTAATCCTTTTTGCCTGCTTTTCTCCTCAATGACATAGATATATATAATATCAAGGCAGGCGTAATTTTAGACAGAATATTTATATTTATAAAAAGAATTTGTGAAAATCGAAGGTTACATACAAAGAACAAAATTTCCTTAGTGGCACCTGGTTGCGAAACTCGGTTGCGATTGCGAGAAAATTATTCCTGGCCGACAACCGGTAGCTTAGGAAAGAAAAAAAATCTTCCATCGAAACCAGTTGCCAAAGAAGAAAATAAAATCCTGTTTCACAACTGGTTGCGAAACTTAGTTGCCATAGCGGCCGAAAGGTTTGGAAATGATTAAATACAGTCAAATATTTTCGATAAATTGCAAGACCACTTATTTTCTTGCAATACTAACACTATGTCATCGTTAACACGTTATCATCATCATAAACAACAACTTTGACAAAGGACCTCTACATTGAATGGTGTTTCTCATATTAGCTTACTTTTTATTTACAGAGATTAACTAGTTTCCTGACGACGTCAATATTAATTAATATACATAATAAACAAAATTAAAATTTTCTACACGAAGATAAAATTGCTGGTGAACCCAAACAACATATCATAATTTAGAAAATCTAATTTGATTACTATATGATAACCCAACTTGTAAATAATAAAGTTATGAAAGACTTTTCATTGCTGAATCTACTCAAGATTTCTGTTTTATTCCAAGATTACAATAGCCACCATCCACCGGTTTTTTTGGTACTAAATAAGCCAATGGCCAGCAGTGGACGTCTTAAGGCTGAAATGATGATGATGATGATAGTCAACCATCTCAAAATTGGTGGTAAGACGACAATAAGGATTGTAGATCTAAAAACAGCAGGCAGAGACTGGTTACAAAAACTAATGGATTACAGCACAAACAAAGCCTGATAGTACTAAATTGTATAATATTCACTTCATACTGAACTTTACCAATCAATACATAAAGTTTAGCACTAGCTCATCCTAACTGAATCCAAATACAACATTTCAACTGTGAAAATAACTTTTATATATTGAAATGTTTAAAAAAACCGAAGAAATTGGAACTCCTGTAGTTTTAACACTGTGCAATGAGCATTTTGTATATTAGATACACTAGATATCGGATTATATGCACATGCATTACAAAGAGCCAAAATATGTACATTAAAAACATTTAGATTTTTAGTTTTACATATTTGAATGACACAAAGTTTATATTTATAAACTTTGTGACATCAATTGACAGAGAGAGAGTTTATTCTGGAAAATTTGGTACGATAATGCCACAAGAACTATGCGTAATTTTGTGTGTGGCATTATCGTACCAATTTTCCAGCACAAATTAGAAGGGGCTATCTGTCACCCTAGCAGAAGCAGGCCCGAGACGGTGGCGCGACGTGTTCCGCGCGCGCCTCTCAAAACTAGAGGGGATAGAACCATCTGCACCTCATAGTGGGGTCGCCTGGTTTAACAGGCGGCCAAGTCTGCCGGAGTTCACAGGGATTTCCTTTCTAGGGTACACCTGAGGCCCCGGCTATAAGACCCGGTGATGGAACACTGTGTGGTTTTAGTCGGTTCGAGTCCGACATACCATCTCGCCGTTTGGCCCCGATGAGGTGATGACCCGTGGGGGTTTCCACACAATAAAAAAAAAAACACAAATTAGTGACATTTGTCTCTGGGTGCCGAAGACGACCTCTCTCTGTCAATTGATATCACTCCACAAAACTTATAATTTTTGCGTCATTTCTAGTAATACCTGTTTATGCCGGTTTAAACTTGTACCGTTGATGTAAGACTTCAAGACCCGGGTTATAGCCAATTTTAGGCCATATTTGAAGGTTTGTGTTTAAGCAGGGTTTGACCTGTACCACTGATGGAGGCATATACTTTCTTAATGTCTTCAAGACTCGGGATTATAGCCAAAACTTTTGGGCCATATCTCAATGTACCTGTCTAGGCAGACTTTAACCTATGCCGCTGATGGAGGTATACATGTTCTTAATGTCTTCAAGACTTAGCTTTTTAGCCAAAAATTTGGGGCCATATGGGCACTTGTTTAAGCAGGTTTTGAAAAAATATGCACGATAGGAGAAAAGGCCTAAAATGAGCAATAACTTTATTTAAGAAATTAAATGCCTATGCAAATGATTTCGATGACGGTTACTCATCACAATTGGTGATGAGTAATCGTCACCGTTCGTTAAATTAAAAAAAAAAAAATATGGCCCACTTGTCCAGACTGCGGGTATCGAAATTCTTAATCAGCGCATTTTTTTACTATTTATCCAAAAATTCAAATGTGTGGTAATCGAAATGTCCATTTTTGACCATAAAACAGGTAGATTGACTGGGCTAATAGGTAATAATATATAATGTACTATATGTAGTGTTATAAAAAGATTAAGATGGTTTTGTGTGCTCTACATTATAGCCACACGCTAATATGTTCACTGTAAATCTCACTAGGCAATCTGTACCGCTGAGTAATGTGAAGAAAGATAAAATGTGTCATCAACTTCGTTAAGTGACCACCTAAGTGACTATTTCCTTTAGTTGTTCTTAACAAAGAACTGTTGTGAAGACTTTGAAGGAAATGTGTAATTTATCTGCTTGAATGTGATTAATTGCGCTGTGTCACCAATATTTAGTTGGTTAATAATGTACCGTCCTATTTCTTAAAACTGCTGATCGGCGATACCATGGCATTTCTTTTTTTTGTCCTTTTCGTCTCTGGCAATTAGATATATGAGCCTTTTTAACTGAAGAGTCAGTGCTGGACATTTAAAGGAAAGAGTAAGGAGTAATCAGAATTGTACTTCAATTAGTTACAAAACTTAGTCCCTTTTTTGTCATTATGGTTTAAAGAATTTTTTATTAAATGATAACATAATAACTATGCTTAAATCATTTCTAAAGGGTAAAAGTATAACACAATTGTAGTGTTATACTGTTGTGTTGTCATATTTATTCATTAAAAAACAATACTTTAGGAAACAACTAAATCTTTTACACAAATTGCAATTTGGCCTTACATAGTATCATTGTGAAATTGATGCAAATATCTCCGTGTCTATCACGAATACGGAATCGCTATTTAATATATTATAGTGATATGATTATAGTATTGTAAGAGAAAATAGCACTAATTAGTAATTACCTACTTATTATTAGTAGTCCGCTAGCAACAATTGCCAACCGTTTAACATACAATAAAAACTTGTTATCAATTTGTCAAACATTTGTTTTGAAATTTAAATCTAGACTGGTGTCGTAGTGGTCAAGGTGTTGGTATACCTCATTATTTCTTAAACTTAAAACATTGCAGTATTTTAACAACTTTCAACAAAATATTTAATACCACCTTGATTTGCTTTATATTAATAACACCTCGCTGTAAATACGCTCGCAATAAATACCTCGCTGAAGAGAGAAAACCAGACGGCCTACTCACGCGTACCGTTTTCAATTGATAATAATGCTTAACAATTTGTAAGTAATTTACATATTTATGGCTTCATACTTTATAATCATTCTTTAAATAAAAAAACAAACGTACGTTGACGTAAGTCCTAGGTACGACCATACAGCTCGCGTCTTTATGGAATAAGGCGTGAGCATATGTATCTATATATTTATATTTAGTAAACTATTTCTGTTTTTAAATGTTATATAATGTATTAGATGAATATGGTTTTACATATAGTATGAATATTATATGTTGATGTAGTGAATACCAAACAGGGATTTTACGAATATTCGGATTTCCGATTGATTTTATACCTCCGATACCGACTTCAGTTCCGATAAATTTGAATCGGAGTTATAAAGAAGGTATAAATCGAAACGAGATGTACCTATACTGAGTCGTGAAGGACTCTTAATGCGTTTTATTGAGGATAGCGAAAAATCTGGACGTTTTGGCGTCCCGATCAAGGATATATCAAGACGTGTCACCAGACCCCTGAAAATCGGGACACCCGGCTGTGCTAGGTATAACTACCGCTTTAAGGCTCATTTAAAGGCTTTCCGTATTACCGAATACGACGAATTAATTAAGTTCAGTTTTCACTAAGAATAAAAAACAGTCCACGACTTCAACTCCACATGATGAGGCCAAAAGACAAATTAATGTCTCTGAACAACTCAATAACATTTAAAACTAAGAAATTAGCTATCGTAGCGTACTTAGGTATACTAGAGATCGCGTGGTGGTCGAATTTCGACCATGGTTTAATTCATTGACCAATATCACTTGACCTGTCATTGTATAGACTTTTGTACCATGACAGGTCAAAATATATACTGGACACTCATAGCTGTATGTACCCGTTTTTGCATTTTTTTAACTTTGTAGCAAATATTGTTCAAAAATGTTAGCATTCGTCACTTCTTCTCTGTATAAACTATAAGTGTGCGAAATTTCATACTCCTCCGTCCGCCCAATTTTCGTAAAAAGGGATCCAAAGTTTTCGCTTCACGTATTAATATATAGATTATGTGTAATACCTAATTAATATTAGAATTATTGCATTCTGATTAAAGACAGTGATTACTGTATTATGGTTATGTTTTTTTTATTTACGTTTACCCTTAACGATGGCGACGGCTCTGATTTCGCCTCCGATTCCGATTCCCATAAGTGAAAGTTAAAAACTCCGGTTCCGATAAACTCACATCCGTTAAATCTCTAACCAACACATTTTAAACGAGAGATTTGTTATTTTCAAAAGTTTTCGTTTTTTGTTGTCTGGTTTACGTGTATTAGTATTGTGTAATTGCTTATCTGTGTACATATGAGTTACCTTAAAAGATAAAACTTGGATTCCTTTGTGTCGAAACTCGGTCAAGTGACTTTAAATGTAATGAAAATCTTTAGGTGTGCAGGGAAATTTACACCCGTCAATAATTTCTCTTGAAATTCTTTGATACTCGCTGTATAATTGTTTACGTGTAAATCTCCTTACGATGCGTTATTTACGAACAATAAATATTGTAGGTTTTTAATGTTCGTAATAAGTTCGTAAGTTAGGAGTATGTTGATTGCAAGGTTCCTCTTTATTCTATTTTTATTTTAAACTTTTTGTACGTGATAAATACAAACGCATACTTGAGAATTTTCCACAGGTCAACATTTGGATAACGGAAAGATAAATAAAATAGGAACTTTGTGTATCTTAAGTCTGGTTTTGATTTAAAATATGATTTAAATACCATGAATAATAAAACAATTATAAGAATATACATATTTAAATAAAAATAATTACTACGTAAACAGACTAAATAAATGACATGTAATCATAATACTTTATACAACTAATTTGGTAAACAATCATCAGTATGCGGTTACTGTCCGTAAACACTCTCAAGGTTAGTCACGTCACTCGAGCGTTGCCAATAACCCTACTCATCACCAGCTTCCTCAAACGAACATCACACTGCTGTGCCCTCCAATAAACAGACTATTGAAGAAAACAAAACAAACTAGTCTGTTATTCCTGAGTACCTAATACGTTCCAACCTAAAAAAAAAATATACATTTATACCTAATATCAATTATTCAAAAATGTACATCTACTTTACTAATTTCTATTATTTTACAATTTTATTCTATGTCGTTTTGTTGTGTGACGTAACAATTTTGTTCATGCGACAATTACGGTATTACATCTCATCATCATCATCATATTGTTGTTTTAAGTTCGTTTAAAAAAAATCCGTTTTCCAAAGCAGGAGTTGAGACTAAAAGTTGGGTCTGAGAGATTTTTAGCTCATTTTTGAATTTGTGTCTCGGACTGAAAGTATCAATTTGGGAATAGAAGTCCAAAAGTCTTCTGCTAGTGGCAATGGGCACAACAGCAAAATAATGAGGAAGAAGTGATGCAAGAAATTTAAAGCGAAATTTAGTGGTTTAGATATAGATCAAATTTTTATTTACAAATTTTTAAAAACCAAAATGACTTTTAAAAATTTGACGTAATAACGTCAACCCAAATGTCGCGCGTCGTAATTGAAATGGAAAAATAAACCCTTTGTATTAGATTTCAACTTCGGAATATGGTTCAGGTGGTCTCATAGCAATTATTTTAAATTACTTATACGAAACTGAAGTGTATCAGTTGGCAGAGCGGTTGAACCGTATATGTACAGTTATTATTCGCTTCTGAAGGATGACTTGTATTTGTATATTTTGTATTTGCAATGGCAGGAAGTGTAAATAAGTAAAAAAAAAGAGGCAGTCATGGGACTGCTGACAGAAGTGCAAACTTACATGATACGACAAACTTAAAACGTCTCATTACTCTCTTACTCACTCACTCACTCGCCCACTCGCCCACTCGCCCACTCTGCCCACTCTCTTCACTCTTCCCACTCTGCCCACTCTGCCCACTCTACCCACTCTCCCCACTCTGCCCACTCTCCCCACTCTGCCCACTCTCCCCACTCTTTCTTTCTCTCACTCCCTCCCGCCCTGGATTCTCTCCCTCCCTCCTTCTTTCTCCATGTCTCTCTGACGCTGTACATGTACTCGTAAATATAAGAAACTCACCTCTGTCTGAAGAATTTTCGATCTCGTCATAAAAATATATTTTTTTAAATATTACATAATATTACAATCGGATACATTTTCCATACATTTGTGATCAGGGTGCACGTGACCATACTACACTCGGACACATTTTTCATACATTTTCGATCAGGGTCCACGTGACCCTGAATTCTGACGCGAGTTTAACATTTTTTACCCATCTCAAAAAGTGCCCAACGCCGCTAAAGAAATTTTCACTTCAAAAACTCTAGATACTTAGATACATAAATAACACTTTATGCGTACACCATTGTTACAATAGAATTATCAAACATATAAATATGTCAAACAGATAATGTACAAAGAGCGGTCTTATTGCTAAATGCAATCTCTTCCGGGCAATCTTAGGATGGATCAAAATGATTCAGAGAGACAGTGGTAGTTAACAGGGTACTTAAATATTTACATAAAACTCTACGGTATTTATTTAAACCTATGTCAGTTCACAACGCAATCACAAACACTAAAAACATGTACAAATGGTTCAATGATAAGAAGAATAACGGTGATAAATAGAGGGATGAATATTCCTCTTGTACCTTGTAGTCTACCACAAAAACATTTAGGGCCAACGTTCACACAAAACTGTTGGGTTAAAACTTATTTAAGTCACACTCTACCTCTTTGATGTATATTTTTAACCCCCGACGCAAAAACGACGGGGTGTTATAAGTTTGACGTGTCTGTGGGTGTGTGTGTGTGTGTGTCTGTCTGTCTGTCTGTGGGATCGTAGCTCCCGAACAGATGAACCGATTTTGATTCGTGTGTGTTCCAGGAGTGTTCTTAGCTATGTTTGATGAAAATCGGTCCAAGATGGCCACCACCACAAAAAGGCGGATTACATATTTTTTTCACAATTCCCTCAATATGGGTATCAAATGAAAGGGCTTGACTAGTAGAATACTATACACTATGATAAATTTCAAATCCAAGATGGCCGTTCATACTATTTTTATTATTTTGAGTCGGGGGTTTTTTAAATTTTTAATTTATAGTTATCTTCAATGTATTGTCAATAAATGGGCCTGTTGGTTTAGTGGTTAGTGATCCTGACTGCTGACCCAGAGGTCGTATGTTCAGTTTCCACCCAGGAAAAGTTATTGTTTGATGAGCATGATCATTTGGTCTGTGTCATGATGTAAATAATCTTTAGTATGTATGTGTTCAGTAATATATAAGTATGTTTATCAGCAGCCTGGTTACCATAATACAGGCTCTAGCTAGATTGGGACCAGACAACCGTGTGTGTGGTATATCAAGCTATTATTATTCAATAAATATTACAGGACGGAAATTATATGATGCATATTAATAATAAGTGTGTACTTTTTTAATAATACTAACAAAACTACACACTAATATGCATCAAATTTAAACTATTCAAAAATGATACTACACTTGGATTTTTCAACAGTTAAGACTCTTGAAAAATTCAAATCGGTGAGTGAAGTAGACGTGTAAACATGTGGTGACGTATTTTAAAGTGTTTTACATACACGATTATATCACCTAGTAATTACTTTAGTCATTTTGACTTGGATTCTTGACGCTCATTTGTTGACTGTTGGTACATAAAACACTATGTTACTAGCTATTTTCGTGACCATATCAGTGATCTTCATTTATTGACTTATGAAAATGATGATAGTCTCTCCTCAATACTTCTTGTATAGCACAAAAATAATTTGAAATATTCTGTGGGTGTCTCTCTACAATGGAAAACTGCTGTAACTGCCAATACTCGTCGAATAAAAATACTGACCTATTCTAAGTGCATTTTATTAAAGCAATAACCATTTCTATATCCTGTAATGATATCCTGCTACCAGAACAGCTATATCAAATATAATTCCTAGTAACATTTCCTATTTTCTTCTTTGCTCTGATGAATGATGTCTTAAGAAACAGTAGGAATAACATTCAAACTTGCAAAGTGATACTTACATATCCCAAATACAGTGAAGTGTTATAGTATTCCAGTACATTGCTGACTATTTCCATGCGATGTGATAATTTAGACGAATGTGCTTAGTAACCTTATAATAAATATACATAAATATACTTTTATACTATCTAAGTGAGAAATAAGAACACCGCCGGTCAATAAATAGCCACAGTGTCACTCAGTCGTTACCTGTTCTTTCACAAAACCCCAACTCGCCTCCACTTACTAAAAATAACCAATACCGTACTGTTTCACAATATATAGGCTTGACGATGCTCCTACCGGCCCAATTTCGTCTCAACAAGGTACAGGTCAGCAGCTGCTTATAATGCATGACCGCCAAGCTATTCGCATACATACGAGTATTGGCTAAAACCAATTTATGTTACCACGTCAGTATTGAACGTTGCCAGTATACTGTTATGTACCTATATTGTTACGTTGCGGTAGGTGTAGCATTTGGTATAATATGATTCAATTCTACATATTGGTTTCAAATTGCTTGTGAAAAATAGTTACAGAATTTAAAAACAATGACTTCTTTATTCTAGTTTGTTGGTATGTTTTCATGTAGAGTCATACTTTCCTTCAAAGTACATTTTTTTTTAATTTAAATTATTATTATTGCAATCTATCATTCTTGTAGATATTCAGCAATACGTAATACAAAATTGTGTATAAAATAAAATAATGTAAGATAGGTATGTAGGTACGAAGATGTGTATTGACTTTTTTGTAATATTTCTGTGTACCAATTTTAAGTAAATAAAATGCAGTAAATAAATAGAATCTCTAAAGTGACTAAAATATGTTTTTGTTTTATATTACTTAAATAAGTGAATAGATTTTTTTTTGTATTTATTTTTGAAAATATCACTTTATTTGGTAAAATAAATAATAATAATAAAATGATAATGGAAAAATAAATGTAAAATAGAATGTTTAAGACGCTTAAAGTTTACTTACATTTAAGAACGACTTTAAATTCCCAAAAATATTAAAGCATCCCGAGCATTTCCCCAATGTGAAAAAATCCATACAATTTTTACTACTTTGCCTTTAAACTATGCCGTTTTTCTATGTTAATAAATCCACTCTACAGCTACTACATATCTCTCATCCGGTGCGACAGTTCCACAACTGCAATAAACCATATAAAACTGTCCTCATTCTACGTTGGTAGTGAAAATGTAAGTACAATTACCTCAGTATAGACTGTATGTAGTATGACTAATTGTAACAAGTTCAACGTTAAATGAAACAATATTCGACTAAAATGATGGATGGCGCTGTAATGTATAGAATAAGTAAATAAAAAAAAATACATATTCTTTATTTTCATAAGTAAGTATGTTTAAGGAGCAGAGGGCTCGTACTTTCCGGCGACAGCCAGTTCGAGTAACAGGTATGCAACCCCGGCCGGCTGCTATTGCTTACACTTCATAATCCTACATTTCCCTTTCAATGTACTCCTAATTTCCCCATTTTTAATTCCTAAAGTTTCCGGTTGATGACAATAAGCTAAACGATTATTTGGTCTCACTGACGTAACAACATCAACACGGGCCTGAAATTTTCGAAAATACAGGAGTATGTAGTATGTATGTATGAGGAGTAGGAGAGGTATGCAAGTATTTCAACTTCATAAATTTCAATAATTTATTTATTTTAAATTGTAAATTTTAATTATTTTTGTTCCTACTTGACACCTTAACTACTATAAAGGTATAAAGGAAAAGTTTGAAGCCAGTGGAAGGACATAGGCTACACTTTACTGTGTTCTCGAATATTTACGCTGTGTAAACCGGGCAAAAGCTAATTATAGTTGTACTATATTCATATTTTTGAACTGATTATTTCAGAAACACCATTTTTAATGTAATATCTTTTTTTTTATATTATAGGGGGCAAACGAGCAGGCGCGTCACCTGATAGTAAGTGACTACCGTCGCCCATGGACACCTGCAACTCAAGAGTCACAAGTGCGTTACCGGCCTTTGAGATGAGAGTACGCTCTTTTCTTGAAGATTTGAAGGTCGTATCGGTCCGGCAAGACCTCAGGCGACAATTTGTTCCAGAGATTGGTTGTGCGAGGCAAAAAAAATTCTGGAGAACCGCACAGGTGTGGATTGCCAATCATCCAGGTGATGGGGATGAAAGTTTTGTCGCGTTGAACGATGGCGAAACGTTGCGGCCAGTATAAGTCCGAACAATTCCTCGGATCACTCCCCATGATACATGTTATAGAGAATGCAGAGTGAAGCTACATCTCTACGCAACGCCAAAGGGTCAAGCCGATCTGAAATATTCTGGCAATGGATGATTCGAGTCGCTCTCCGTTGAATGCGGTCAAGAGGGAGAAGCTGGTACTGGGGTGCTTCTGCATAGATATGAGAACAGTATTTCACATGCGGCCGAACCTGCGCCTTATATAGTTGTAGGCGGTGGGCCGGGGTGAAATACTGTCTCGATCTATTCAGCACACCAAGCTTCTTCGAGGCTAATTTGGCCTTACCCTCCAAGTGACCGCGGAACTGGACTTCGCTCGATATATCGACACCAAGGATTCCGATGCTGGTTGTGGCAGTCAGATAAGTGCTTTCAAAGCGAGGTGACACGACAAACGGTATCTTTTTGGCGGTGAACGCGCAAAACTGTCTTCGTTGGGTTAAATTGGACTAGATTAAGTTGACCCCAACAGAAACTCATTCTAAGGAGGCTTTGATTTCAGACACAAGTTTGGATCGACTCTCAGTGACGTTTTCCCGAGAAATGTTAGCGCGGCTGGTATACAAGGCATCACTCGTGCTATCATCGGCATAGCAATGAATGCCGCTGATTTGCAGCATTATCATTGATATGCAGAAGAAACAGCGTGGGTGATAGCACACAGGCTTGTGGGACACCAGTATTCACAGACTTGAAGTCGTATCATGCACCGTCAACAACGACCTTGATGCTTCTGTCTGCGAGAAAACTGGTGATCCATTTGCATAATTTCTCGGGAAGTCCATAGGAAGGAAGCTTCGAAAGAAGCGCTTTGTGCCAGACCTCTGTCGTAAATATTCATTTTATTTATATAAAATGTAGCCTATGTCACTCGGGATTTGATAACAAATCGATTTACACCTCAGTTATCAAAATCAACTCAGTAGAATATGCGCAACGGTGCAACTTACGTACATAGACTGCCAAAATTATAACGTCGGGTACGATGTAGAGATAGCAACTATATTAGCCATGTTTTGTAGTTTTAGTTTGTTTTAAGTTTTAAGCCGCTAAAACGGGTAGCCAAACACGACTGTTAGTTAAACTTTGTGAGTAAGAATGTTCAGAGCTTGATAGTATTTTGGACCAATCGCATACTTCAAAAATAGTTGGTGCTACGATATTTAGAAAAAGAAAATTACAACTTTTGTATCCTTTTTTAATTAATGTAGTTAAATTTATTAAATAGTTTCTACTATAGTGTTATTATGGTAAAAGTGAACTTGAATACAAACTTTGACCGCCGTCTGCAAATTACATTGTAAGTGTAGTTTATTAGGCCATAATTAAATTCATACATGGCAACAGTAACTAAGTGATCATTGTCATTGGTTTCTCAAAACAAATCATTTATCCAAGACAACAAAGGTCATAACTGCACGAATTTCCTTGTCCTAGATTAACAATGCCGTAACTGTAAGTCTTAAAATTAAAAAGTTTTTTTACAAAGATATCGATAAGGTAATAAAAAGGATAGTATCATTAATATGTTTCTTTTTAATAAAACTGTTTAACTTAAAAACATTATTTTATTTTTGTAGTCTGAACCCTTGTCTTAAAAATAGACTGATTTTCTTTTTATTTCCTAATCCATGTCTTTGTAAAAAAACATTTCCATTTTAAGACTTAACTTCCACTTTAAGTTTAACTTAAAAAATATTTACTTCAAGATTTAGTGTTTATTTAGTTACTTAATATGTGGATTTTTTCATGGTCTTCTGTATTCTACTAGCCAAGCCCTTTCATTTAATATACATATTGAGGGGTTGTAAAAAAATATGAACCTAATCTGAAATTTTGTGGCGGCGGCCATCATGGATTTACATTGATACTGAATACGCATTATTGTGTTGACATAAGAACTAAAAGTGTGTACCAAATATCAAATCAATTGATCAACAGGACGGAAGTAAAATTTCAATTACTAAATTTTACCCAAAAAAACAAACAGGGTAAGCCAAATAGAACCGTTTAATAATACTGAGATAGTCATAAGTCGTATGAAAAGTTAAGAATCTTCAGTAGGTACTTAATAAAAATTGTTAAAACCGGTGTAGTGTAAAATTTAGAAATTAGTAGTTGTGTCACTGTCGCTCCGGATGAGCGATATGTACATAACGGCATCAAATAAATACATAGTGAACTCACAAACGTTATTGCAAAAATGATTGATATATACGAGACTTTATTCAGTCAAGTGCAAACGTAAACTGCAACCAAAACAACATAATACTCGATCACGCCAGACGCTTTCTACACACCGTGAAGGATGCTGTTGCCTTGAATATGCTGAAACGCTGAGGAAAGCTCGGCTCTGCGAAGTAACGATAAAACGCTTAGTCGGTACTGCGGTAAGTCTCAAGCGAACTTCGGGCTTGTGGTAGATCGCTCAGCAACTGTCTCGAATACAGTTGAAAGTTACAAGATATTTGAATACACATCTATATATATTCATTGTTTCTTAGAAAATGTTATAGACGTTTAGTGGCAAAGAGCCATTGAAGCCCGATGTTTATACAGAAACAAAGAAATGGACGCTCGAGGGCATTGATTTGTGAATTTGAATTCAAATTTAGGTATTTTAGTTCCTTGACTGGGCTATAATGATGAAGTTGAGAGTTGTTTGATGCAACACATTCAAAATAATTTTAGAACCTTTTTGTACTAAACAAGACACATTAATAATAATAATAAAGCTTTATTTATTCCGAAAAAAGTTTACATTACATATGTGTATTAATATTGTTAGTAGTGCTATGTAGTTCTTTTATTTTTAACCAAGACTTTATTTCGGACCCCTTTCGGGTAAAAGCCTCCTCCATTTTTCTCCATCTATCTCTGTACTGGCCTATCTCCATCCATCCGTTTCCCGCGATCTCCACTATATCTTCAGCCCATCGTTTCTTTGGTCTTCCGACGTGTCTTTTCCCTAGCGGTCCCTTCCACTTTGTCGCTTGCAGCGTCCATCTTTTGTCCTTTACTCTACAGATATGTCCAGCCTATTGCCATTTTTGCTTTAAAGCGTATTCCAGAGCATCTGTTAATCTAGTATTCTTCCTTATGTTTTCGCTTCTAATTTTTTGAATTTTCTTTATTTTTAAGGTGCTTCTTTCCATAGCTCGTTGTGTAGTTATTAGTTTGTTTTTTATTTTATTTGTATAAACCCACGTTTGACTGCTGTATGTTAGGCTTGGCAATATGCACGTATCTATTATAATCTTTTTTTGATCTAAGCTGTAGTCTCCTTTTAAAATTTCTTTTTGTGCCCAAAACTTATTCCATGCAATGGTAACTCTTCGATCCACTTCTTCTTCGTTCCTGTTTGTACTGAACGAGACTTGTTTACCAAAAATAGACGTATTCGTTTACATATTCTATTTCTTTTCCATTTACAAATATTGGTTTTTTATAGTTGTTAGTCATAGCTTTAGTTTTGCTTGGGTTCATGTCCAGACCAACCTTTTTGCTCTCACTATTCAAGGTTTGTATCATGTTCTCTAATTCATTTGATGTTTTAGCTAAAAGCACAATGTCATCTGCAAACCTTAAATGTGTCAGATGTTGATCCATTATCCAGATTCCTTTGTTTTTCCAGTCAATCTTTTGGAAGATACCCTCTAGTACTGCTATAAACAGTTTAGGCGATAAAGGGTCTCCCTGTCTTACTCCTCTGCCTATTTCAATTTATTCACCTCTTCTTTCTAATTTTACTTGACTTTTACTTTTTGTGTATATTTTTGTTAGAATATTTATATGTGTATTATTTATATTGCTTGCTTTTAGTGCTTTCCAAATAGAATTATGAGTTATACTGTCAAAAGCCTTTGAGTAATCCACAAATGCCATATACAATGGGTAATTAAATTCTGTGAATTTCTCCAACAATTGTTCTATTGCATGTATGTGGTCATGTGTTGAAAAGCCCGTCCAAAATCCTGCCTGTTCAATCGGTTGATTTTTATCGATTTGTTCAGTAATGCGACTCTGTAGGATAGATGCAAACAGTTTATAAATACTTGATAATAAGCTGATTGGCCTATAATTGCCGATGTCTAACGGGCTACCCTTTTTATAGATAAGTATTATGTCCGATTGGCACCACTGCGTAGGTACTGTTTCCGTTTTAAGCACCATATTAAAAAGTTCTGTAAGATGTGTCACGAAAATAGGTGCTCCTATCTTCAGTGCTTCATTACTAATGTTATCGGGTCCAGGGCTCTTGTCGTATTTTAATTTTTTTATATGTGATATTACTTCTTTTTCATTTATTAGTTCTATGTTGTGGTTTGGTTTCGTTATGATTATATCTTCGTCTTGTTTTCCACTCGTACCTTCAGGTGGTTTGCTGTAAAGGGTTTTATAGAATTCTGTGGCGTTACTCAGTACTTCCTGCCTGTTTCTTGTTAATTTCTTCCCTTCCAATTTTTGTATCCAGTTTTTGTGTGTATTTAATTCCTTGTAGGCTCGTTTTGAGCTCCTCTAAGTATTAAGATTCTTTTCTATAATTATTTTCCTGTAATTGTTGTAGTCTATCTTTATAGCTTTATTTGTCTTTTTAAACAATTCTTTAAGGTTTTCTTTCATTTCTTTAGTCTTTTTCATGGTAGTTATTAGTGTAGTTCTTTCATTTATTAGATCTATAGTAGTTTTTGTCAGAACTTTGTTGTGCTTCATTCTACTTTTGTCTTCTTTTTGTTTTGTCTTTAAGCTGTTTTTTATAATTTCTTCAAATTTATTGTGATAACTTTGTATGTCTTGTGTTTAGAGTATTAAGACTTACTATTAAGACTTACTCTTTTTAGAGTATTAAGTTTGTTAATGTTGAGTTTCAGGTTATCAACATAACATTTGGCTTCCTCATCATTTTTTAGGGTTGAAGGTCTTCTTGTTCCTTTTGGCTGCACTCAATTTAAAAGTAGCTCTTACCAGTCTGTGGTCTGATTGGAATTTTACTTGATTTAGTATTTCTACGTTTGTTATTCTACTTGGTTTGTTGCTCATTATGAAATCGATTTCATTTTTAGTTTTTTGATCTGGTGAGATCCAAGTCCACCTGCGATTTTCTTTTTTTCTAAAATATGTGTTCATAATTGGTAGTCTATTTTCATAGGCATATTGGATCATTCGCGTTCCTCCTCATTTCCATTTCCGTATCCATATTTTCCCATTAGCAGTGTCTCGGATTTTTTTGGTCTTCCAATCTTAGCATTGAAATCTCCGATTACGAGGACTATTTTGTCAACTAATTCATGAGATTTACTTAAATCTTTATAAAATTTACATAATTCCTCTTCACTTGAGCCCCCTGTTGGAGCATAGGCTTGAATTATTGATATATTAATTTGATCAAATTTTAATTGTAACAAGGCTACTCGTTCTGATATTCCAATAAAGTTTATTATATTTGATTTGAGATTTTTCTTAATTATAAATCCTACTCCGTATAGTCCAGGTGTTTCCCCTATATAGCAAAATATGTGATCTCGGTGTTCTTCAATTTGGCATCCTCTTCTTCTTACTTCTGCTAGTCCTATTATATCGTAATTTACTTTTTCTAGAGCAATTCAATGTATCGTTACGCTGATGCTATAGACTTAACATTGTAGGTGCACACTTTTAATAGCTGTGTGTTCTTATCATTTGTATTTGGAGGGTAGTGGTCGTTTTCCTCCATGGTGACCAATCGGCTTGGGGGAGGGTTTCTCGTTTCTGTAATTTTATAGTTTTTCTTCTTTTTTTGTTGGTTCCGATCGTCGATACTTAATTGCTATTGTTCCTTTGTGCTTGATTTATTTGGGAAAGAGTTAGATCTAACCTTCATCATTTAGAATGCATTTATTCTACTATTCTTTGATGCGGTCAGTGTTTGTTGTTTCCTGGGCTGTGAGTGAGTTTGCGGGGACGTAGAATTTTCCCTTTTCTTTTATCCTTAATAATTTTGTTTTCTTTGACAATAAGTTGATCGTATTTAATATAGGCGAAATTTCCTTTTTCTCTCTCTTCGATTAGCTTGGCTTTTAATGCTTTCCTTTCTTCTAAGACTTCCTTTGAGTAGTCTTCTGTTATGTATATTTCTTTCAGTTTCTTTTTGTTTCTCATAATTTCACTCTTTTTCCACATATTCACTAAGGAAAGGAGCGTAGGCTTCGGTTTGCCATCTTTATGCGTGTTTCCAATACGATAAATTATATTTACTTCAAAGTCCTCTAACGAAATGTCTAATTCATCCGAAAAAAATTTTTTCACTATTTGAAATAACTCTCGTGTAGACTTTTCCTCCCCTTTCAGCCCGTGTATTATTATGTTATTGCTTTTCTTGTCTCTCTCCAAAAATTCTATCCTTTTTTCCATGTTTTCCACTTTGAGTTTTAATATTTTATTTTCTTCTAGGATAGGTTTACAAGACACATTACATATATAATGTAAATTTAGCTTACCCATAAAACTAAAATATGTTTTCCGTCAGAAAGAACACCTGAACACAGCAAGGTAAACAACTTGAATAAAACTTCTATAAGTGCCAGTGCGAAGAAAACCCTGTACCACAGGTATTAACGGCGCTTACCTTATACTATTATGTACTAAGCTAAGTATAACTGGGGCTATACATTTCAAACAATATTTATTTAATTTAAATATTTAATTCATTTTGAACACAAAAAGTCTCTAAACAAGTTGATTTAGATAAATCGCAATAGTTTACACTTTATGGCAAACATTAGGCGACAGCTCTGTTGTCTTGTTAAGTAGATCCAAACGAATAAAATGTTCCCTGATGTATTTCATGGCAGCATTCATGTCAGCAATCGACGCGCAGATGCAAAGAACAGTGGGTAATAGGTATTCCTACATTTTCTTGTTGTTTCGTACCATTTTTGGAACAAAGTAGGTATTCAATATGATAAAATATTTAAATACCCAAATTCTTCTTTTAGACAAAATTGATGGTAGAAAACGAATTTTTATATACATAACTTCTAGACAGAAAATTTTAGAGGCATGATGTTTAAAGCGGAACTCATTATACGGTCTACCAGTAATATTCCGATGCTAGCCTTTCAAAAATAAATCGAGTTATCATCAACCTACAAATGCATAGAAATGATAAACGCTTTGCTACAACCTGCTCCTTTTGAGTAGGTATAACAATTATTGATAATGGGCGGAAACAAATACTAATACTATACTAAAATATAATAAAAACTGTTTCATGAACTTAGTACAAAAAATACTAATAATAAACAGTAAACAGTTTTCATTGCTGGAACAAAAATCTTACCCTGTAGTTACTTAGTTTTCAGTATCACGGTAAATAAATATTTTCTTTGCATATCGCCGAATAATATTATCAACCCTAGTTCTTAATATGGCTAGAGCATTAAATTGTTTGTAAAAAATATTTTGCTTGAAAGCTTTTGAAAGCTGTAAACGTTAGTTTGTTAGTCGATTATATGTATATTATACAGTTTCAAGTTTCTACATGCATTTAATTTTATTGCTGTTTTATAATGGTATTATAACTTAGAAATACAACATGTTTTATTTTCAATTATATTTAAATACATAATGTTCCTATCCTATAGTAGTATACTATAGCTATATATATATATATATATATATAGCTTGGCAGTTACCACCCGTGGTCAACATGAAACTTTTATACTAAATGAGTTTCTTTAATATTTAATTTCTCAAAACAATTATGATGTTCTCGCTAAACTTGGCTTATTATTATTGTATGGACGTGCAAATTATATCAGTCATTAATATAAAAAGTCTACTCGTGTTAATTTGTTTTGAAATTGTACTCACATTACATACTTATCAAATCGCAAACGGGAAGTCATAAACAAGCTTTTATGCAATCCCTACTGAAATTACGTTGTTCTAGAACAGTTTTTGCGAAACAATTAAGTTTTACAATTAAAAGCCGCACCGTTTGAGCTCTGACGGCATTCAAGGAATGTCGGTTGCTCGGAATTTGTCAGCAGTCCACCATTGTGGGTTGACCTTGACTGACCTCACCTTAAGTTTCAATTAATTGAACAATTCCATTTGTGCAGTCTGCCGTTTTCACACACTTGTCGTGTGGATAGTTAAATTGAAGTTTATTGGACAACTTTATTATGGCGAACAGTGTACATTCTTTCCTTCCCTATTGGTTCTACGTTCGTCTATTTAATACGATGCGGGCTCCTTCGTACACAATTACACTACAAGCTGGGAAAATGCCAACAGTTGTTTTAGTTTATTACTGCTATAGATCATGACTTTATAGTTTTATCTTATATTTATTTGTGCACCTAGAATTTAAATCCACTTCTATAAGGTGGTGCAAAAATAATGCCATAATGTGTCTGAATTTTTGCAATTGGCATCAAATGCCATTGCGCTTTGACATCTATGTTGTCGACAGATAAAGAATTAGTTGGCAATGGCAAAAGAAGCAATGTAGCAAGCAAACACACCTGAAAACTGTGGAAGTGTTCTTCCTGCTCATTAGACAAATTTTTGGTCTGTTGTTTAAACGCAGCGTGAATTTCCGTATTAACCGTAACTGGTGAGCGTTACAGGCACATGTCAAACGAGTTTTTTCTTCCGGAAATTGCACAATTGGGTCTCGAGCATTTTTGGTTCCAACAGGATTGAGAAACTAGTCACACAACTGCTCGGGCAACGATGGAGATTTTGGGACACCAATTTATGGGCCAAGTGATTTGAACTGGCCAGATTAACGCAAGCAGACTTCATTCTTTGAGATTTTTTGAAATCTCGCGTTTACCACAACAAACCACAAACGTCGCAATTCTTGAATGCTAACATTAAAGAAGAAATCGCCAATTTGGAGTCAGATGCCAGCAACAATTCAAAATGCCGTAAAACGTGCACAAATTTGCATCAACTCTGGTGGTCTGGTTTGACCGATTTAATTTTTTCAACTTTTCGTGAAAACAGAGCAAATATTTATCGTTTCCAACCAAATGGTAGGTTATTCACATCATAACATTACTCTTACGCCACCTTGTATATAACAGCAATATAGTGTTGCCTTGTATTCGGTATCGGATAAAGATTCTATAAAACTAGAACATCACTGATTTTTTTTATACAGGAATCAAACTGTTTGAAAGGCCAAGCTGACAAGGATAGGCCCGCAATACTGGCTATATCTAACATGGCATGTATTCATTTGTTTTGTAATCGATTGCACTGCTTTGGAATAAGTATCTAATAAACCAAAATAGTAACCAAACAGCAAAAACCCTATCTTAGACACAGACAATCAATCAGATGCATTTGTTTCTATTAAGATTTAGACAGATGTTTTTGCTCATAGAATTTGTTTTGACTATATATCCTATCTGCTATATTGCCTATTTAGATATTAAGATTTCGAAACGTTGAAATTTTGTTGTTGAAAGTTTGTTTTGCTTTGCTTGCTGGGAAATTTGATTTTATACTGAATATCTAAAACCCTTACCACGGAATATTATTACGTGATGGATTTCTGAAAGTCCAACGTGGCAATAAACTATAACTTTATTCTCTTCAATTTCAAACAAATACAAATAAAAACTCTCCTGTTGGACCACACTAAGTAATAAACACCTGAATAATCAAATTTTTGTGCTGATATTTCGCTATATATTTGCTCTATTTCGATTTTCAATCGCTGATGCTCGTATACATGTACCTGTACATACTGCGCTTCGTATTTTGCTTTTTTATATTTTTCAAACTTTGAAACAAAATATATAAGTTCATAAAATGTTTGTGAGAGAAGAAGGGTTGTTTATTTTTTAAGTCTCAATCATTGCCGCAATACACACAGTATTTTTATAAAATTTCCGTATACTTATCGTAAATTCTGCAATTAATGGACTTATAACTACGATCTCCACAACTAATGAGGCAGCTGAACAGGCAATGATGTTCATTGTCAATTACTCGTAGTGAACAATAAAGCTAGAGGTTACTGTCTGTACTGTCTGTACTGAGGGTAGTGTCTTTCAGGTTTGTATGAAGTCAAAACAAAATAGCTGTTTTAAAACAAAAACTCTGTTTTAACATTTAAACATTTTAGACTATAATATATTTATTTTATGGGTTAGATTCCCACAAAAGACGGAAAATTGTGTGATCTATTGTTGGAATGTTTGTAAAGTCCCCCCAATACATACAAGAAATATTCATGATATTTCCTAGAGCGGGAGTTGTCTATTGTCTACTTTTAAAAATATAATTCCCAGGATGTTTGTTTTCGGCACTCTTAAAGCATCTAGCTAATATACTTTGATTATTATACTATACTTTTAAATGTGTGGAAACTATTTTTTTGTAATGATTATAAAGTGAATCTAAAGACATTTCATTCAGTCGTGTTTGTAACAAATAGTAGTTTCCAACTGCTCCTACTCGAAAGTCACACAATTATACTAGCAACGCCAGAATGCACAACTATCAAAGACTTCGCGTCTACTTCGTGAGAAAATACCTCGTCTACAAACACTCACTTTAAACGAACATCATAAAAGAGCATATCTCGCCACTTTGCCGGGAATGTACTTGATTTATTTAGTAGAAAAACTTGTGGATTTGCTTTTAGTCCTCTTACGAAATAGGAGAATTTTTCCACTTAAGCGACGGGTCTCTGACAAATAGTTTAGCTTTATCTTAGACACATCTGATGCGATTTTATGGTACTTTTCTATACAGTGTTCGTGTTTTAATAGATACTCGCAGAACTAAATGAATAAAGTGATAGCAGCGGTGGTGTACTTCTATTTATCTTTACGTCACAAGTAAAAAAAAACCGTACATTGTACATATTAAAATTTGATATATTTGTAATTTATAATTTTTATTTCTTTAATCTTGTTCTACACGATATCGTTTTATCAGGGTCTCGTGCTTCTTTTTTAATCCTTTTTTTTTTGCAAAATATGAAACCTCGCTCCCTATTCATTATTTATTGGAATAGCTTTTGCCCGCCGCTATGCCCTGCGTAGATCTTAGTTTTCCGTATACCTGTTAATCAGGTTATAAATTACATCCATTCAAAATTCCATATTTGTCAATTTGGATGCGTGAAATATTCAGAAATGTGTTTTAACATTAGTAACATAGCTAGCCAATTCCGATTTTTTTAATAGTGTACCTAGTTTTTTATATTTACGTTTAATTTAAAAAGCAAAATCGTCTCGAGTCACTCAAACTCTCTCCAAAACCCATAATTACGCAACATCTCGGCTAAACAACATTAATAGCGTGTCACGACTAAATTATCAGAGGCAATTCGAAGACGCCGTAAAGAGCTTCATTAAGATTATTTGCAACGCCCGCGACCGCCTACGGAACAAAATTTTATTTTGTTTAATATCGACTCTTCAAGCTCAGCTCTAGCATGATGACATCACAGGTGAAATCAATATTTATATTAGGGCATACTTAGCAATAGTAAAAATCTAATATTTTTACCTGACTTGGGGTAGTTTGAGTAATATGTATGTACGTCTTTTTCTGTCGCAACCATTTGACGAATTTTCAAATGTGTGGAGTGGAATCATTAGATAAGTGTCGATTGTGGGAGTGACATAAGGTATATTATTTCCCTTTTAGTTATGTAGTATTCTTAACTCAGTTTTATTTTTGGTTAATTTAATATTTGTCTGTAGTTTCATTTTATCAAGTTTTATATTAGAAGAAATGGTAAAAGTTTTAACAGATTCGAGTTTTAGTCTTGTTTCGAAAACATGTAGTAGTGCTACAGTTACTAAGTAAAAGTTGACTTCTGTGGGTGATTTGCGATGCATGTAATTAGAGAGAAACGGTGAATTCGGATACTGCATGAATATTCTATTGCTGACAGGCTCCAGTGAAGTTGAGCAACTTTGAACTGGGATCAGTGTCAGTATAACTATTCATAGTCTGTGTATGTGACTTAACTTATGTAGATGTTCGTATTAGCTGGTCTGTTGTTAATAAGACTTTGTAGAACGATAAAATATATTTAATTGGATTTATTAAGTAACATTGTGTAGTAATATAGTAAGCATTGTGTGTTTGTGATATTTTAGGCTGGTTTTATATTAAATAATTTCATTAGAAATGTCGACAGTACAGTTATATATATATATATATATATATATATATATATATATATATATATATAATAGTGATTGCAGTATTGTAAATCAGTTAAAAAGTTTCCGAAGGAGTTCAACTAAGTTGTAAAGTGTATCATGTAAACTAGGCCTATTCGAAATTTTATAGTTTAATTAACCTACTAATAAGGGCCTCGTAGATCTAATATAACAACAAAACTGTTAGTCTGGCTTTCGATTTTAATGGCTGATTATGGGAGACAACTTAGAAGATAAAACTAGTTTATGAACATTTCATATATGTACATAAGTTATATGTATTTTTAAATACGTATTTTTATTTAATTCGTAAATAAAAATATAGTATACGATAATTAATCTTCCGTTCCCTGGACCTAACTACACATCTGGTTCCACATATAACTTACAAAAAAAGTAATTTAGAATTATCATTTATCATAAATATAAAGTTTTTTAATTACCCATTTCTTATGTGAAATGGGTAATTAAAGTGGGCATCCCCGAAATAAACACGTGACTAAAACCGTATATATTTAATAAACATCGCTTACTACCGATATATCTATATTGCAATAATACATTTTATAGTAATATATATCTATATTACTATAAAATGTATTATTGCAAGATGGCATACGACCCCGGCTGTCCTCAGAGTCACTATGTCTACGTAATAACTTAAAATGTAAATATAATTTCCTTTATTATTATGATAAATATTTAATAGCTTGTAATGCTTGTAATTATATTTATGTATTTACACGGGAATTAACGCGATCATGAACTAGGTATTACATGCCTCTGAATTGCCTGACGTTTCGACCAGGTTGCATTGGCCTGTGACCACGGCCAGTGCAACCTACCTATTTCGTGATCGCGTTAATTCCTATTTTTATAGTTAATTCGTAAATACATAATTATATTAAGGAACGCGAAAGTTTAAAAGTTATTATAGCTTGTAAATAAGAATGTCAGACAAGAATATTTTCTTGTTTCATACTTTATAGAGCGCGATTTTTCCGTAAGCGGGTTTTAGTTTTAAAACTTATTTTTTATTTAAATTATATTTAGGTTTTACTTCTTAAGAAGGTATGTGCAGTGCCGCTTTACAACTTATTTGAATCACTTAATACATAGGTAATATATACTTACTGAACTTTTAGGATTAAATTACGGAATTTATAAATCCACCATTTTATTTATCCCAAGGCATGGTAATTTTATAGAAGTTTTAGTCTTGCACTTTCTGGAGGTACACCTAGCTTTTTGCATCGCCGTAGTAGAATCATAATAAGAAATTATCGAGCGAATGCAAGCAACAGCGAGTAATAATTCGAAATATGCTTTGGCTTGATACCCAATACGTCAAATATATTTTTATATATTTTTTCAGTTGACTTCATGTTCTCTGTAGAGCGCCTTATTAAATTTAGTATAGGTAACGTCACATAGTTTATAACTAGCGGACGATCAAGACGCTTCTAAAGAAACCTTATTTATTAAATTACAATAAGTAGTTTAGAAGTTATGATCATGTTTACGGGCTAAAATCATAAACCTCCTTTTGGCTTCGCCGTTATCAGATAGTAACTGGATAATGGAAGTTTAATGTGCATCGCAAACAACAGCTAGCTCGATTGAAGTTGGAAAGATCGTCATTAAACATTGATTGATTGTTCCAAACTATGGCAGCGACTCGGTTTTGCTTCAAATCAATTCTTAAAAAAAAGCTTCACTATCTTCCTCCTGGCTCCAATATTAGACCATCGTCACTAAGCCCAATTTGTTGGACTCGTTAAAACGAATCATACAACGAACCCAGACTCAAAGGGTTCACAAGCAGCCACTGAAGAGTTCCACTATCCACCTATGGTGCATTCTGGCTCCATCAGATCAGCTCCAAGATGTCAAATTATAGTATTGTCACACCAACTTGAAATGAATAGACATTGTTACGATAAAACAATGCCGATCGTAAGTATCTCAAGTAATATTATTAAAGCTTGTGTCTTGATGTAAAGCGCAAACAACGCCGTGGGGAACCCTAAGTTTAAGCAGAAAAACTATCGCACCCCTCGTATATGAATCATATATGTACCAACTAATTCATTGTTCTCTCTTTTCCTGACACGTCCCTCGGAATCGAGTCCCTCAAGATCAAATAGTTAACAACGTATCTTCAATATCTACTATCTATCTATGGGGGTCGGTTATCACTACAAGGTACGGCACGGACCGTTCTTAATTTTTTTTTTTATGGTATAGGGGACAAACGATCAGATAGATCACCTGATGGTAAATGACTACCGCCGCCCATGGGTACCTGTAACTCGAGAGTCACAAGTGCGTTGCCGCCCTTTAAGGTGGGAGTAGGAGAATAGGGTGAGGGGAGAAGAGGGGAGAAGAGGGAGAGGGGAAGGACGGTAATATGGGAGAGGGAAGGGTTAGGGCCTCCGGTAACCTCACTCACGCGGTGAAATGCAATGCAAGCATTACTTCACTGCCAGTTTTCTGTGAGGCCGTGGTATCGAGCAGAGTCGAGCCGGCCCATACGTGCCGAAGCATGGCTCTCCCACTGATATTATTACTAGGACATATATACTAGGACATGTTGTTAAAATGTGGTGTTTTAATTTCTTTTGAAACAAGTTTAACGTTAATTTAGTTAATAAAGTCTGTATTTAATTTACTATAATTTACTTACTGCTTTAAAAAAAATATTTTATCACTTAGCAAACTAGTACACGGCCTGTCGGTAGGTGGTTAACAGTAACAACTCTGTCCCTATCCCCAATTCGATTGAGTTCTTGTGGTTCTACTCAAATACCAGAAGAAATAGTGTTATACATATACCTAAACGTCGACTTAGGTTTACGATCAAATCTACTAATTCTGATAGCAATAAGAACTCAATCGTTACACGAACATAAAACATATCTGAAGTTTGTTAAAAATTAATAATACTAATAATGAATGATCCACGTCATTAGTAGTTTGAAAAACAATGCACAGTATCTCAATTATGTTAGTTACTTTAACCTGTACATAACGCAAATGTGTAGTATTTATGTATAATGTTTTATAATTGTTATTATATCTATCTTTTCTCTTGTTTGGTGTTCAATGAAGACTATTCACGTACATTAAAATTTAACTATCTAGACACATAAGTATCTGCTTAACAAGTTTCTCTATTGAGTTAGGAAACAAAAGTAAAATGTATGAAATAACGTCAGGCATGCATTTTAATTTGCAAAGTTCTAAACATTGCAACTGTATTAAAATACAATGTAAGCCTTCCCCTAGTGTAGTAATTACAAATTTTTTATGAGCAAAAACTGTTTATACAAAATGATTATGTACCTACAGACGCTTTAATTTATTGCCGTTTCTACTTACAACAAAAGCAGTAGGTATACTAAAACAAATAAAAAGTACGTTTTGTCATTCAGATAACTCGACCTAAAAGGATTGAATGACTTTATATCCTGCTTTGCATAAGAAAAGAAACGAATGTTTATTTTCATCTTTATTGTGTCGTAAATATCCAATGTTTTATAAAATTTTAGACATTCAGAGTAAATAACATTAGTAGAATGAATTTTCCTAGACGCTCCGCACTTCCGTGTAAAATAAAATAACCTATTTTGTTCAAACATTACTTTTATTTATTGCATTTTTTATGAAAAGACAACTTCCGCACCAGGAATGATTCCTGTGTCAAAGAGGACTTTACAAACCTTCAAACAACGAACACAAAGAACACCCAGACTCGGGACATTAACCATTGCGCTTTCCATGCAGTCACATATAACTATCATCGTTTAGACAGACAATTTTTTACCATCAGCAACCGTCTTCTTTTAGTTACTGCGTGCCATTAATTCAAGAAAAAGAAAAAGATGATCAAAATCGTTACATTTAATAACTCATGCTAGTTTTAGATGGTAGTAAAAATTTAAAATTAGCGATACTTAAACACAGCTTTTCGGAGAACACAAATAGACTTTGTGAAATATATCAAAAAACATTTTTAGATATAAAAGTACTTAAATGATGTTCGTAAGTGGCCTCTTCAAAACACTCTGATCTTTACCAGACTACGTAGGTACAAGTATACAAAAGATCTCTTTGAGAGTGTCCCTCCTCCCTCCAAGTTAAACATTAGTGAAAACTTTTGCGAATAATTATAATGCGTTGCAGTAGGGGATCGGTGCGACAAGAGTACTTCATAATAATGACGTAGCTATGTGACAAGGCTATTACTACTTATGGTACTGGAAGCGCTATTAGAAAATAACAGTGCCAGCTGTGAAATATGTTTTTCTTTTCTAATTAATGTAATTATTACTGCAATTGCTCACTAACTACTTATTAATGAAGTTAATGAGGTCATAGTTCCAGTTTTTCTGCTGTCGAACAGAAATCAGCTCCACGGGAGAAGATATTTTGATAACACACACGGTCACTACTGGTATTGGTTCTGTGAGTATTTATAGGCACTGGTAACCGCTTCCCTTCAAGTAGCCGTGTGCTTACTTGGCCACTTAACTTCATGATTTTTTCCTGCAACTGATGACGAAATGGGCCGGTTGGGCCCAGTTCATCTCTCTCTCCACAGTATTACGAGAAAGTTGTTATAATATAGCACTGGGTTTAGCAACTACTTGCCTGTTTATGCGGTCCCGTATGAACCCTTACTTGAAGACCAGTTTTTCTCTACTATTCAAGTATTCTTACTCAACAAACTATCCCTATTAAGGGTCACATAGCCGACTTCACTTGTTTTCGTAAA
Source organism: Euplagia quadripunctaria (assembly GCA_963859945.1). Lineage (NCBI taxonomy): Eukaryota > Metazoa > Arthropoda > Insecta > Lepidoptera > Erebidae > Euplagia > Euplagia quadripunctaria. The sequence continues at coordinate 17,268,076 of OY982569.1, read as the reverse complement.
TGATAACCAAATATAAACAAGAGAATGAACTTAAAAACTCGATCCAGAGCAGAGAGTATATTACGATACATATTGATGTTCTCGATATTAAACAGACTATAGTGCCGCTTGATCTCGAGATATCAATATATAAAATGTATGTAGGTAGTAGGTTAGATGTCGATACGCTAACGGGTATTATTTTGTTACTACAAAGTACATAATATCTACTAACCCCGAAGGCTAAAAAGATAATCGTTAATTAAGCAAGATACGGTTATGGTATATTTAGCCATTGTTACAGTGTTGCAATAGTTCTCAATTTAAATTACAATTTTTCTTCCAGCTCTAGGCACTGTTGCGAATGTCATTCAAATCTTTTTATTTAACTTATCATAATATAAATTTCAAGGTAGAATGCATTGTTTTTACAGTACTTAAATATGATAAATATCATAATTCTAAAAATACTCATGACGTCATTCCATTACCATTATATATACCATACCATTATAATTTGTGGATGCAAATATGTATTTTCGAGAGCTTAAAATAGGCACTACCTAACTTATACCTACATAATTAGATAAAGAGCGAAAACTATATGTTTAGAAAATATATTATAACAGATTTCCATATTTAAATTAATCAATTAATATAATCTGTCCAGTAGTGATTGAGTTCCTTTTTTTATTTATTTATTAGATCTCGCTTATGGGCAATGCTCTGCAGATTCGTTTTCCTATCATGATCTTCTCTTTCTTTCCTATCAAATCCGTACTCCTAAACCTAAACCTAAATTACTCCTACACCGTAATTTTCGTGACATGAATCTTGAGGATCTTCGCAGAGATGTAGACAACATAGACTGGAGTGCACTTTTCAACTCTCAATGTGTTGATGAAAAAATTGACTATTTTACAAATCACCTTTTATGTTTATATGACAAACATGCCCCAATTCGTCAAATAAAGGTAAGACATCTGCCCGCACCTTGGATTACCGAAGAAATAAAGGCGACACAGAGAAAGAAAGCAAGGGCACATTCAAGATATAAGAGTCACCCTACTACAGCAAATTGGGAAAAATTTGTGCTTATTAGAAATCACTGCAATAAGATGTGTAGGAATGCTCAACGCCGACATATCCACAAATCTGTTGAAAATGGTGATCCAGTCAAAGTCTGGAAGTTTCTTAAGTCATTAGGGGTCGGTAAATCAGGTCCAAATTTTCCTTCAAAAGACGTTGATCTCGATTCCTTGAACTCACATTTTTCTGCTTCCTCCAATTTTGGAGGAACTACTAAGACTGCAACGCTAAATTATCTTTCTTCTCTTCCGACCCCGGACTGTTCCCCATTCGTTTTCAGTCAATTTTCTGCTTGTGATGTTAAGAAGAGTATAGTGTCAATAACTTCTAATGCAGTAGGAAGCGACAACATCAGCCGTAATATGGTACTTCCTATCCTAGATGAAATCCTACCCGTGATTTGCCACATCCTTAATTATTCCGTATCCACCAATGTTTTTCCATCTGCGTGGAAAATGGCTCAAATCACTCCTCTCCCTAAAAAATGTAATCCATCCTCTTTTTCAGATTACCGTCCCATATCAATTCTCCCTTTTCTATCCAAAGTCCTTGAACGCCTCATCCACAATCAATTAAGCTTGTTTCTCTCAAAGAATTGTCTCCTAAATCCTCTCCAATCAGGTTTTCGTCCGGGCCACAGTACTACCACAGCTTTAGTCCATATTACGGAGGATATCAGGTTGGGCATGGAGGAAGGAAAGCTGACAGTCCTTGCTTTACTAGATTTTAGTAATGCTTTCAACACCGTTGACTTTGATGTCTTGCTAAGTATATTATGCTCTCTTAACATATCTCCATCAGCAATTGACTGGTTTCATAGTTACCTGTATGGTCGCCAGCAGCGTGCTCGTATTGACAATGTTTACTCCTCTTGGTGCACTACATCTGCGGGCGTACCTCAGGGCGGCGTGTTATCCCCATTACTTTTTGCAGTTTTTATAAACTCAATCACAAACCGATTACTTTCTTCCTACCATCTTTTTGCAGATGATCTTCAAATTTATTCAAAAGCTGATCCTGATAATATAACACAAGCAGTTGATGTTATCAACAAAGATCTAACGCAAATATGTACCTGGAGTAAGGATTATGGACTAATTTTAAATCCGTCAAAGACACAGGTCATTGTAGTGGGTAGTCCTAGGCTGAACTGCAGAATAAACCTTCAGCAAATGCCAGCTATTTATTGCAATGGTTCGGTTATTCCATATAGCGAAAAGGTTAAAAACTTAGGAATATATATGGACCCGTGCCTATCCTGGCGCCCTCAAATTGGAGAAATCAGTCGTAAATTATTTGCAACAGCGGGATCTCTGCGAAGGCTTCGGAATTTCCTTCCTACCAACACGAAAATTGCGCTCGCACAGTCTCTTCTTCTTCCTATCCTTGACTATGGTGATGTCAGCTATCTCGATCTCACCGAAGACCAGCTGAACAAACTTGAGCGGCTCCAAAACGTCTGCATTAGATTCATATTTGGATTACGCAAATATGATCATGTCTCAGAATATCGTTCTAAGCTCAAGTGGCTACCTATACGCTTTCGCCGGAATGTTCATATTCTTTCTCTTTTGTACAGTACTCTGTTCCATCCTCACACTCCCTCTTATCTCAAGGAACGTTTTGAGTTCCTACACAACACACATTGCAGGGACCTGAGATCATCAGAGAATTTAAAGCTGAAAATGCCGAGACATTCCACTCAGTTCACAGACAAGTCCTTTTCAGTGCAAGCGGTCAGGTTATGGAACAACTTGCCTGAAACAATTCGACAAGCCAAAACCTTGCAGTCATTTAAAAAACAAGTGAAGGATTATTATTTGTCATTATAAATACTTTTTAATTATATTATTATACATATGTATATATATTTTAGTGTATGTGTAAGTAATATTAATATTGGTATATGTATGTGATACGTTTATGGTTATATATAGTATTCAGTTTACAGTATATTAACATAACCTTATATTGTACACCACAGACTACCCTCAATTATATTTGACAATATCCGTACAAAGGTTGTCTGGAAGAAATCGCCGTGTGTGATAAGACCGCCGATTGTTATACCTTAACATTTGTAACTTATATTTGCACTATTTACTAATTAAAGGTGTACAATAAAGAGAAATAAATAAATAAAATAAAATAGATCTCCAACAAAGGATATACACAGAACAACACATATTATTTTTAATCTAGCATCAAGAATAAAGTGGAAAGTACTTACGTACTAACTACAAAATATTTGGTTTCATCAACCTTAGATCCCTCTAAAGTATCAACTGTATTTGTGATAGAAATTCTTCTTCAAAAAAAAATACGAAAAAAACAAACAAATAAGAACGTGTCGACAACCATTTCGCGGCCACACTAATCTGTGTTTATCGCGTTTATCTAATGGGAGCGCAACACGTCCAGCATATAGATTTTATTCAACGTTCGTGACCGGAATCCACAGTTAAGGGACGCGCTTAGAAGACACATTGTATTAACCAACCCTCGCTATGAATCGATAGCTCTCTACGTTATCATATTTTTGTTAACGTGAACACGATAAACTTTTCTTTAAACATGTACATTTAGTATGAAAATTTATTTTCATTCAAAGAAAGCTTGCAAACTGAGTGTATATTTTGTGGTTCAAGCAACGCTTTCTCTCTTTTCTTTATCGATTGATGATATAATCATTTATATATGAATAATCACCACTCTAATACGTTAATTATTCGATTTAGCTAATGCTTAGGTTAATGCTGAAATTATATTACCTATCGTACATACCGTACAAAACAGACGCATTGAAAAGAATGTACCTTCCTTATTTTTTTGCGAAAGTAATTCTATGTGTTGTACCGAAAATTACTTTCGCAAAAAAATTTATAAACATTGCAAATCATTCTGGTGAGAGAACCAGAATTATTTAAGTCAATGCAAAACTTAAACATGTAGCGGTCTCCAAGAATATAATTGAACAAATTACCTTCAATATTGTTCGGGAAATACCAAATAGTATTGAATCCACCTCAATTTAATCAAGGGGAGTAGAAGGAAATAGGAAACAAACAACACGGTAAGCTTTGGAATCCGACCGCGGTAAGGAAAATCTGAATCAGTGTGTAAATGTATTCCAATGTTGGAAATATTCAAGATCATAGGATTATCATAATATTATCGAAGCTGGGGCAGTAATACACTGACAGGTATTGATGGTGCATACATATACTATGTGCATGTACCTAACGCAAATAGTATTATTAAAAACATATATACTACTATCGTAATACGTATGTATAGAGTTCCTAATGCAACTAACTTGAATGTAGTCTTTGAACGTCAAGAAAAATTAGTGCGGTTTGTATCAAAGAAAAAAACGGAAATTTGTAATATGCGGTGATTTTAATTTCGATGTTTTAAAGCGCAATAACATAACCTCATACTTACCTCCTCGGCCTCTTACGTAATTATAATTTTAAATTAGTAATAGCCAAATCTTGAAACTTCCGATTGATAGAATATATATATATATATACCACAACCTTTTCTTAGATATGTTTACACTATTATAAACTTATGTTTTCCTTACAAATTGATATAACTTAAACCAGACAGAAAACCCCAGTGGGTTTCGCGCGGTATAAGAACATGCAGTAAAAAAAAAGATCCCCAATGTGGCGCTACCGACGCAATAATCGAAATAAAAGCACATATGTTAAGTACCCTGCCATATACAAGAAAATTATTAAGTTGTCTTAACGTTCGTAAAACACTTATAAATAGAATCATCGACTAATAAATGAAAAGCTACATGGGACATTTTAAACCGGAAAAAGTTAAACCAACCTAAAAAGACTATAATACCTTAAAATATCGTTATGAAATCGTTAAAAATTGTAACGGGTTCACAAACTTTGAATTTTCTATGAATGGTTTTTTAAATTTTCTAAGTTGCTTCTAGGTTTTAGTAGTTTAGAAAAAAAATGGCGCATTTTGCAATTAAGGCTGAAAAAATAAAATGAACATTAATCATTTAAAAAGTGTCAAACCGCTCTAGCTGAAATTTATACCACTTTTTAGTATCATCCCAAGCTACAATTTCAGAAAGTTTCAGACTAACAAAGTTTCAGACGAACAAAGTTATTAAATGTTGACAAAAACGCTCTTTTTAAACTTTGACCTTTATTTGCTGTTAATGTTAAACAAAAGCATTTAGTGTGCATTTGAACAGGTCTCATTTTGTAGGTAATTTAATGGAGAACAAAAATGCTTTGGACACATATGACGAAAAACGTACTGGAAACGAGATATCAGACAAAATGTAAGAAAAGCCTCATTTTTTTCATTAAATTGTTAAAAAAATGACGACCCACTTGTCCAGACTGCGGGTATCGAAATTCTTAATCAGTGCATTTTTTTTACTATTTATCCAAAAATAAAAATGCGTGGTAATCGAAATGTCCATTTTTGATCATAAAACAGCTAGGTTGACTGGTCTATATTCTGCATGGCGCCAATTATATTTAATCATATACCGTAACAATTCAAGGAATGAAATTTAAACCTCTTTAAAAACGTCTAAAAATACTTTAAGTTGATAAGGCATATTACAGTATTTCGGAATTTCTCACGATTAATACAAATGCCACTAAATAATGATAATAAAGAGTAACGTGTATGTGATTAAATTTATATAATTAATGCCTATATTAAAGGCAGATTATAAAATTATCACTATATTCATTCGATTTGAAGCTCAATGCTGTAGCTAGAATGTGAAAACGAGATGTTTGTACCATTAAATCGTCCTTCCTTTGACAGCTGCTACAAATAGAGTAAGAATATAATATATATAAAGGAATTTAACGCATACGCCGACAGGGTCGGTGTTGATTTGCAAACAATTTCACAACAGAACCTTTGCGTGGGCGTAAAAATGTACGACTTAAACAGCATCCTATATACAAAACATTATAAAAAAACACTGTCGTTAGGTAGTAATACAAAACATGATATATTTTCTAAGATAGTCTTTTATGAAGAGTATATATATTGCACTATTTAGAAATCAAATATTTAATTTTTGGGAAAGTAAAGGGATCGTGCAGACAGAACCCGTCCGGGTGAAAAAAAATGCATTGATTTTTTTGCCTACGTTTCTCGCCTGCCTCAATTTTGTTGGTTTGCGGTCATCTTCGAACACCCATACAGAAGACTGTTGCTTTCTTTCCGGCATGTAACAATATATCCATGTTTCATCTCCTGTCACAATGTCATACACAGCATTTGAACGTCCGTGATCGTACGTTAACAACATTTTTTTACACCAATCGACACGAGTCTGTTTTTGTTCTGAGGTGAGTTCATGAGGAATCCAGTGGCAACAAAGTTTTCTAACTTTTAAATGTTGATGTAAGATTTTTTGAATTTGTCTCATATCAATCCCCAAATGTCTTCGAATCTCCTCATTGGTGATACGCCGGTTTTCTTCAATTAGTTGCCTGACAGTAGCCACATTTTCCTCAGTGATCGCAGTTGAGGGCCGACCTTCACGAAGTTCATCATGGAGAGAAACACGGCCACGATCAAATTCGTACCAACGCCTTACGGTGCTCAAATGAGGTGCTTCCCTCCCAAAAGCATTTTGAAGACGAGCAGTGCAGTCTTGAGAAGTCAGTGAATATTTAAAATCATAAAAAATCATCGCCCTAAAATCTTTTCGCGTTAATTCCATTTCTGTTACGGCCCACGAACTTCAACTTGTGATAAAAAGCAATTGACACGCGATTTCCTGCCAATTTTTTTAATGAATTATTGAGTTTCTTATGTTTAAAAAAATATAACATTCGAAATTCAAACATTTACGAGCAGCCAGGAGCGCAGAACTTTCAGTGTGCCCTATGTATTTTGTAGCGGCCGCCATCTTGGATTTAAAATTTGTCATAGTGTACAGTATTTTACTAGTCAATCCCTTTCATTTGATATCCATATTGAGAGGGTGGTACAAAAATATGTAATCCGAATACATGCAACCGAACATAGTACTCCTTTTTATTTGAAGTCGCTTAAAAATAACTTGTTACGATGCCATTAATACCTAACGTTCAATTGTTATTTGTTGTATATTTTCCTTTTAACCGCCGCACCGCACGACACAGATCACAGCGATCCCACTTATAAGAACATTTATTTTATTTGTGTTAAATGAATATTAGCTGCTTAAATTATGAAAATCAATAGTTTTCTTAACACTCCTTAGATTACGGACCACACTTTATTGTGCCTATGCTTAAATTCCCACGAGTGGAATCAGGAGACTACGGCCTAAACAGAAGAATGAGGAAAGCGAATGATTAAATTATTGATCAGAATGAAACTCCGTCGAATGTGGGAAAACCTAAGCTTAATAGATAACGACATGATTTGTATTTCCTTATTTAACTTTGCGGACAACAGGTTTAATGATAAAACTACTAGTCAACTTACTCTATATGTTATATCTAAAGCGTTTCATAACGATTGACTTAATTGATTATCTGGAAAACACGCAATATAAATTTGGAAATCTGGAAAATAACTTGAGGCACCTCACACACGGCCGTCTGATCTCATACTTGGCAGGGACTGTACTGTCGTAACCAGACTACTAATAAACATACTTAAATATTACTAAATGCATACATATCATTACATATTATAAAACAAAGTCCCCCGCCGCGTCTGTCTGTCTGTCTGTTCGCGATAAACTGAAAACTACTGAACGGATTTTCATGCCGTTTTCACTAATAGACAGAGTGATTCATGAGGAAGGTTTACGTGTAAAATTTGGACCCGTGCGAAGCCGGGGACGGGTGGTTAGTTATAGATAAATTACACCCAGACCCAGAACAAATGATTGTGCTCATCACACAATTATTTGTCCTGGGCAAATGATTCCCATTTGCAACTTGTTAGTATAAATTTGAAACAAAAATCATATGAAACACTATCAATATTGCAAGGCCCTCGCTTGGCTGAGAGGTGTGTTTGGGATAGGGGTGTTAGTGTAGGAGGATATCAACTGATAGAGGCTGTGGATCAAAGGGTTTATATTGGAGACTGAACTAACTACTTTCACAATCAAACTTTACAAAGGCTTCATGAAGAAATCTGGTGCAGCAACTTGACAGCCGTTCACTCTGATTGCTCGACGCACCTCCCCTTCATTTGTTATTCCCTAAAAAATGTATATAATTCCAATCACTGTTCAAATCGAATTCAGTGCGGACTTTTCACATGCCAGTACTAATGTATATCATAGAGGTGTGATATACTACAATATCTATGACATTCATCAATTTATTTAGAATCAATACTTTGAGTCTATGAATTATAATTTGTGAAGAAATTTAATTCTAGCTGAAAAATGATACTAAGCAAAATACACCGCATACTTGGGCGGTACTAAACGTAGTAAAAAAGTAAAATTTATTTATAAAAACGCGTGAGGTGTCTTTGGGTCACCCGGTTAGAACGAAGTATCATTTAGCTATATATAAATATATTTAATGGATTGAATAAATTTTATCAAAATATAGTTTACTACTGTTATCATTAGTATACAAACAACATCAAATTACAGTAGTATCGCGCAGAATCCACAAATGGCGTAAATAAAATAAATCAACTCGCGATCAGCACTTTTCGTTGCGCTAACACTCTCTAACTAACAACGCTGAGTGTCTGAAGTGTAACGTGCGATACGGATCTTCGTTCCAAAAATCAAACCAATTACGTAACTCAATTCCACAAGAAACTGTATACCTTTGTAGGTAATACGTAACTAACCTAATTTGTGTCAGTTTAAGGAGGACATCCAGGTCGCACGATTACCGTACGGCACACGTGGCTTGTCCAGTGTCCAGTCCGTTTGCATGTTAATGCCGCCGGAACACACCAGCTTGCCACATTGTATTGCAAACACGCTGTGAATCAGGCCTCTCTGTACAAGGAGCCAGCGTTACGTTTGTGGTTACTGTGTTGGATCCTAATATTGATGTCAGCTCTCTTATGAGTACAATAAGCGAACATAACAAGTAAAATTGCATTTTTGTTATGTAATAATAAAATATATCCGTTAAATGATGTGTTCCTGACACTTAAATATGTTTGTAATCTTGTAAGTGAATGAGATCCACGAAGAGATAATATGATATAGTTCAACAGAAAGATTGAAGTAAAACAATCAAATCGCTGTTTTAGATAGAAAAATATACATCATAAACTCTAGTAGTATAAAGTAGCATATTTACAGGCAATATAGAAATATGCAGTTTACATAAAGTATTGCTATTTAACTTGAAATATCCACCGATACAATAAATATAATAACAGAAGATATAAATCGCACACACTATTAACAAACTTGTCAATTTTATTAGTGACATAAAATCAAATCAAATTAAATTACATTGTTTAGGTGATTGCAAAATGTTTTTTTTAATTATTTTCCACAATATATTAACTGCAATTGAAACAGCTTTAAGCAAACTCTAAATACATTCGAGTTCCTAGTTCAAAGTAGTACCTACGATAGCTAGTTCTTAACTTCTGTATGAACGATGCTTTGAGTAGAACCGTTGAATTTTGTATGAAATGAAATAGCTGACGCGACTGGTCGTACGGCTATATAGACGATATCCTATCTGAAACATCTCGGTGCGACATAAAACATGTACGATGCATTTTCACTTCCAGATCACTTTTATGTTCAGTAGTAAACATTAATGTTTAGACCATGCGAAAAATTGGAAAATGGATTCGTTAGTGTTTTCTAGTGGCCATAATTGCTCAATGAAAGTCAGAACCGGTAAGGTTCAAGGCGCAGATCATCCTGAACTATTTCTAACGCCGAGCCAAGAGTTTTCTTCAATTCCTTTTTTGCCGCCTTTTTGTCGTAAATAACTTTCTTATAAAACGAGATTAACGGGGCAAACAGCTCGTGTGCTTGAACTTACGACTCAGCCCGAACGAAGGTCTTCTTGCCAAAATTGCGGCGAGATCGCATTGATATATCTATAAGTAGTATATACGTAGCGCGAATGCAATTTATCACTATAATGACTTTTGCATCTTGGACGAGTGTCCATAGAAAGGCGTTTGTATAAGTTTTTTGTTACGCCGTAGCTTATACGTATTTAAAATTAATATTTATTTTACACCATATCCATAAATAAAGGTTTTCGAAAAGTTTAGTGAGTCTTCGTTATTCACTCATAAATTCAGAACCTAATAAAAATCTCTAAAAACAAAATGATCTCTCTTCCTTTATAACAATAAAAAACTCCCGAGTCGTTACTAATTCAATTATAAATTTAGAAATTAAACAATATTTACCCGGGTTTTCAGTTTATTAAGTTGTCAATAAAATTGTATAAAGTCTTCTATTCTTATTAGATACTATTTATATACTTAATGGTACAGAAGACTTAACAATATAAAGTTATGATAGCGTATAAAGCCAAAGGCGTCAGCCTTGAAATAGAACAACGCAATATACTATAGTCATGAACTTTCTCTAAATATCTTATTGATTTTACTAATAGATATTTTGTATAAAATAAAAGTCTGGCAAATAAGCCTCTTGGTAAAACCAAACCTCGTGGTAGTGGTATAATGCTAAAATCAAAGCTTGATTCCTACATAATTATAACCATTTTTTTCAGACATCTCTGCGCAATATATATCTTAAAAAAATCTTCTTTAATACATTGTCTTCAAGAAATTGCTTAACATATAGCGTGAAATATACTTTCTATTTCTGTCGAGCATTAAATTTTTCATTTTGCTCCAGTGGTATCGGATAACACCCAATACCATATGTATAGGTATAATATTTTCGATATAATGTATGTTTAATTACTACTTTACTACATAAATCTTTAGTCCTTTTTCAAGGTTAAGCTTCTGCATTGCAGAAAAAATAAGGTGTAAAACTTTGTTAAAATTTTGATTTTAACTAATTTTGTAATTTTAATTAGTAATTATTATTGAATTTTAATTTTATAATAAATATTTAAAACGCGTGATTCCTGCCTATGCGAGAAAGCTCTAGGTGTCATAGAATATTAAAAGAGCATTTGCGATATAAAATCAATTAATATTTATAAACAACAATACGGCGGACAAAACTTTGTTATGACTACTACACCACGGATGGCACGTTTCTTCAATTCTAGCATAAACTAATTAATTTATAAACCTCACATGGTTTTCTGGTTTATGTCAATATAACATTTATACTGACCCTGCCACTTAAAAACTTGCTTCTTATACACGTGTCGTTCTTTTTAAAGAATATACAATTTTAATAAACCTAAAAATATTATACATTATTTGTCCCCTATCAATAGCATCAAAATAATGTATGAATTACAATCTGGATATCAATTATATCATATCAAAAAAATAGAAATAGCATGGCATAGGCAACTAGTTTCACGACTGACTTAGTCTGACTGCCTAAATACTTCTGACATTTAAAAAAAAAACCTATTTTTATAGGTTTTTTTTTAAGGTTTAATTAAAATAAACGACTGATTTAATTTGAATACAAGACCGCAGGTAGAACCATTGATGTTAACAGTTTATTTTTTATAGACTAAGATAACCTCCCACTATATAGGCGAGAATCAAGTTTTGTTTTTATTGTATGTACTCCTCAAGATCTAAAGGTATATAAAAGGAAGTTTGAACAATAATGTCATCAGTATTCTGTCTATCATCCAGTTGATGAATGTGTGTAAAATGTTTAAGGGCATTATTTTGTGTATCGGCCTCCTTGTGACCGGGTCACTCGGTAATGTTGGTAAGTAATATTCATATTTATATGTTTTCTCACTTATATACATTGTATAAAAATAGCGTAATGTAATGCTACTGATTTATGTACAATAGTAATGTTGATTTAACTAATATAATTTATGCATAGAAATGCATAAATTACATCAGTCAGTATCATTATATTCATTTAATCGAAGCTGAATAATTTATTGTGTTTGCGATAGACTAAGACAATGTAATGTAAGGCAATAGATATAATTGTAACAAGAAAAAATTGTCTTTTAGTAGAAGCCTAATTAATTTTGGACACCGTAGAAGCGATAAAATATGAAATATATAAATATTTAAACGGAAACAAGAAGCAGATAACGCAAAAGTCATAAAATTATTTTCTTTTCCAGCTCCATTTATCAAACCGTGTTCTCAAACGGACTCTGCATGTATCGTAAAGTCAGCCGAAATTGCCTTACCCTATTTTGTTAAGGGATTAGATGAGTTTGGAGTTCGACCTATGGATCCACTAGTTACAAACGATATTGATAGCAATACTGAAGGATTACTTCTATCCCTCAAAAATGTGGTGGTGCATGGTCTTGCCAAGTGCAAGTTTAATAAAATTGAGTAAGTGAAACAATAAATTATTTTTTCTTTAATTATTCTCTTACAAAGTGACTACAGTGCAACGTTGGCAAATTTTCAGTCATGCAAAGCAAAAATTAAACTTTAAGACATTATAACTTGTAAATATTTATTCGAAGTAATCGGGCTATGCTATAATTTAAAATAATGGGTTAGTTAATTAAAATTAAACTAATAATTAGAAAATTATAGAAAAAAAATATTTTAGTTACTCTAACAAAAAGTCGGAATAAGTAAATATATTCAACATTTGAATAGATAAAGATCAATAATGTGAGGTACCAGCCTTGACTTGGTGATAGGTACTCTGTTTCAAAGAACTTATTAAGAGCACTGTTTATTAATGTCACTGCCGTAATTAATAATAAAACCTTTTATTACTTGGATAATATTGGGTTGATTCTGAAGACAAAATACCTTGTGTATTTACTTCTATTAAAGCTGTGAAAGATATTATTAGTACCTTTACACAATTTCAGATTAGTGTCATATGATGAACTTGTAAATCATTGTTCTTGTGTATAATTTTGAGTCGGAGCACAGACATGTACCCCTAAAACATTTTTCACAAAAATATTTATAACTAAGTACTAAAAACGTTTTAACATAAAATAATTTTTTTGTGCTCTGAATTATTTATATATCTGTTTGTTTGTTGAAGGCTGACTTAAAATTAATTGGATTAGTTTGGCAGTTTAGTAATTAAGACTTATTTTTCTCTTTTTAAATACGTTTTAAGTTTTTTTTTTATTAAAATTTATGCATACCTTTATTACAAAAACCGACGAAAAAACTAACACTAACACTTTGAGAAAAAGCACCACAGTTCGTTTATATTTACTTAATTTAACCTCCGTGGGTTGCTAAAGGCACACACACATTAATATCATAAATACACATCCGTTATTAATGAGGTCCTCGAACCAAGATCAATATCTTACGAACATACATATTAATATTTACATACAAAGCTTTTGAAAATACTAGCAGCATGGACTACTCTGCTATTAGTATTTTCAAAAGCTTCGTTAATTAAACTATTAATTATAATAATTGAATCTATTAATTCAGTCAAAAAGAAGGAAAATAAAATGCAAGTCAACGTCAAAATCAAGAAAATAAATATTTAAGTACATCTACGTTACATTGTCTACATTAACATCAACAAATGTTTTTAACCATTTAGTTTGCAAAATTTTTGCTTTTCCATTTAGATGCACACGTTTCCTTCCTGACCAACCTTCAACCTGATATTTTTGATTCCTGATTCTTTCAGTTTTCTAGATTATAAAGCAGTTTATTCAATTGTAAGAATTTTAAGTATATCAATATGGTGTGTGCAAATGCAATAAGAATTCGTTGCAATTAGTATTAATATTTCCTTAAAACAATAAAATATGCTGCATGATATTCGAGCTTGCAAGGCAGCTTCTGGGTGGCTGACCTTACATTACAGGTTTTCTATACCAACCATAGACTGTTTACATCCAATTATTCATCTCATCATCAGCAGCATACCTATTACATGATCATCACGATTATAATATTCCCAGACTAGCTTTCCGCCAACAGTTGCGTTCACGTAAAGTATAATATTTATTTTATACAGTTTCTTATTTACTAATATTGTTGCTGCTTTGGATCTCAGTTTTTCCCTTTGATCGTAAAGGAATTGCTTTTTTTTTAAAGACAACTCCCGCATTAGGAATTACTCCTGTGTCGTCGGGGACTTTACAAACATAGAAACAACGGTCACAAAGAACACCCAGACTAAGGTAGGAATCGAACCCACGACCTATAAGCATAGCGGTCAGGGTCACTAACCACTAGACCAACAGGCCAGTCATAGATCTTCACTATCCATTTTTAATGAATTTAATAATATTTCGGGCAGCTTATAAAATTTTCTTTTGAATCTTATTCGAACTATTACGACCTTTTTAAAACTTATGCGGTATGTAAATTAGTTATTTCTGTTGTTCAGGCGGACGTTATCACAAACCGTTATTTCATATAAGTTTCTATAGAACATAGATGCTTTTTTTGACGTTTTATGAAGGAAAACCGGTCAAGTGAAAGATGAATGAATATATTTCTACTAAAAATGTACCCCAAAAACAAATTTAACATTGTAGTTGACGAGCAAGTTCTCGAATACATTTCATCTACAAATGCAAGTTTGTAGGCACATTTTTGAAAGATATGCTATATTATTTTGAGAGTGATTTCTTAAAGATTTTTCTGTAAACTGTTAGGAAAGATTAATGATGGTATTTTTTTTTTCAAATATACTCAGTAATTTCGGAGGTAAGGGGGGAAAAATGGTTAAAACACACTTAACCGATGTTTTGTATTAGTTTCCAATCAACAAATCCACAATTTAAACCTTCCGTCTTTATTAACTTTTATTTCAAAACTGAATAGAAAGCGCGTGTTTGCTAATCATTATGGTCCTTCCATGCATATCCTTGGTTTTAACGCTCTGCCTGATGTACTTTAATTGCCCTAGTTTTCAACTTGCCCGACGATAAGTAACGATGTTTTTATAAGTAATAATTACAAAGCCCGATTTTACTTGTCATTATTCACATTGCCCGGGCATAATAAATAGTGCGATGTTTAATCACTGGTCCATAACATATACACATTATGCACTTGCAACCCGTTACGTCCGATATAGCGGTACGTCAATAGAGAGCTGTCAGATTTGCAGGACTTGTGTAAAATTTTGTGTACGCTTTTAAAAATATAATATTCGACTCATTTTGCGTAAAGTGTACTTGCACGATAATCTAAACATTATAAATGTCTTTTGATAAAACCAAATCCATATTAAGAAAATCAATATTTTTAGAGAGAGTAGAGTAACAACAACAGCGTAACAAACGAAAAAACAACCTAACTCACTTTCGCATTTATAACATGAGTTAGGATTTTATTATTCATATTAATACTTCATTCGATACCAATAAGATTCAGATTAAAAAAAAAACAAGTTTTATGTGAACAAACAAAAAAATATTTAGACGTATCGAGAACCTCTTCCTTTTTATATTGTCAGTTAAAAATCATAATACAAAACAAATAAGCATACTAAAGCGAGAAAATCATTGTAGAAGACGATTACCATCGATAACAACAACAATCAATTGAATAAATGGTAATAACTACATTACAATCGCAACGAAGTTTACATCTTGACATTTACCAAATATTTTCGTGCAAAATGTACAGCAATATTTCTATAAGTTTCAATATAGTTAGTACTCAAATAAGATCATAACGATTTTCTCTCTTAAACTACATAATCCTTTAAGAATATTTGTCAATACTAGTTTTTTCTGTTCGATGAAATAATGTTCTTACTTTTGTTTTTCACGCAACTACGTTCCCGGCGAAAGTACATACACGAGTACGAAAATGTTTGCACGTGTTTCTATTAGTTGTATTACCTCCACCCTACAGAAGTCTGAGGTTAACTAGCACTGCTGGC
Organism: Euplagia quadripunctaria; assembly: GCA_963859945.1. Taxonomy (NCBI): domain Eukaryota; kingdom Metazoa; phylum Arthropoda; class Insecta; order Lepidoptera; family Erebidae; genus Euplagia; species Euplagia quadripunctaria. Next base: position 17,252,058 of record OY982569.1, on the reverse strand, counting down.
ATAGTGCTTTTAAAAAAAAACCTTAATTCGATAAAAAATATTGTTGATTCTGTCGTCAGTTACTGTTCTGTTTTCAGGAAATATGTCGATCGTTTATTTGGTAGTTATAAAATTTTATTTACTAGTTAGATTTAAGTTTATTAATTTCCAATATATATATTATTTTCAGGCGTGACATTTCAAAATCCACAATTTTCTTAGATATCGAATGTCCTATTGAATGTGTCGGAAACTACAAGTTTGGTGGTAAACTATTTGTCTTAGATATTGAAGGAGAAGGACCTTTCAAGATCAAAGGGGGTACGTATTAAATTTAAGAAAAACCTTTCCACCTTAAAACCCTACATTCTTTATAAAAGTATTTCTCTATCCTACATCAAAACACTGTAGTGCATTTTTTTATGGTATAGGGGGCAACTGAGCACACGGGTCACCTGATGGTTAATGACTACCGCGGCCTATGGGCACCTGTAACTCCAGAATCACAAGTGCGTTGTTGCCGCCCTTTAAGGTGGGAGTAGGAGAAGAGGGTGAGGGGGGGAAGAGTTGAAAGAGGGGAGAGGGGGGAAGAGTGGGAAGAGGAGGGAAGGGGAAGGACGGGAATAGGGGAGAGGGAAGGGTTAGGGCCTCCGGTAACCTCACTCACGCGGCGAAATTCAATGCAAGCATTGCTTCACTGCCGGTTTTCTGTGTGGCCGTGGTATCGAGCGGAGTTGAGCCGGCCCATACGTGCCGAAGCATGGCTCTCCCACGTAAAAACGCACTACACAACAATAATTCTTAGAATCAAATTACATTATTAATCCCGACTTTTATAATTATCATTACACTCATTCACGCATTACAATGTTACCGAATTGTTGAAGTAAAAGTTCTGCTCTCTTTCAGTGTTATTTCTACCTACAAGTTTTACCGTCTGTCCTTCGGTTTTGATTTAAAGAGGTGTAATATGTCTCGCCCAAATTTAAGTACACTTCTGCTAGGGCGATTGAACCACCCTTCGTCCTCTGGACAAAGCACTCTTTGGTGTCACTGCATCTCTTTCGAGATAGACGAATACTAGTCCCAACCCGTAGTCTTCCTGCTACCTCTTTGGCATACATGACCTTTAGATAGAACAAAGCGATAGCGTCATCCCACGTCACACCTACTAAATTAGTGATATTTTGTCAAATAAGTAATCTAATTTTTATGTAATTATTTTAGATAAAATGCACGTTACTGCAACCCTCAAGTTGAAGCCTAACACCAAAGATGGCAAAAAGTATTTGAAAGTCACTGGTTTTGATTACAACTACGAGCCTCTTTCTAAATTCACTTTTAAATTTGAGAACTTGTTTCATGGCGACAAGGTAAAAGGTATGTATGACAATTATTATCAGAATTCATCACAAAAACTAATGTTAGCTGTGCCGACGGTGTTGAAATATATTCTAGGGTTAATTGAATGTAACAAATAAATAAAGATGCGACGGCTACTCATGTTTACTTTGTTTACAAATTTTCATCGCAAACATTACGGTGAAACCAATTTATGCTGCACGAAAACATTTGAGATAGCTTAATAATACGTTGTTAACTTTCAAATGAATGCTAAAACTAACTTGTATTGACACTTAATAATAGATATCAATAACCTAAGTTTTCGATTACCTTCGTAAAGTATGTAACTGTGATCTCAGAAACGTAAAACCGGTAGGCAAGTCCTAATTTATATAATGGATGAAAACATAGAATGTGACAGGGTAATGGACATCGAATTTAATTAAAACCCACTAAACTCACAGAATATCTTAGAAAAGCTTGGTTGTTTTGTGTTTAATAATCTCTGCAGGCCAAGGACATTCGTCATACAAGTTGTATTATTTGATAGTTGCCAGCAAACAGCCTCCAGCACACATCTACAAAAATATTATAAAAGCTTTTGTTACGATTGATTTTGATAAAGAATATACATAATTTTGCAAACTGTATTTTTTTTAGCCGAACCTGTTGAGAAGATCCTTGACGAAAGTTGGAAGGAGATCTTGCTCAGTATCGCCAAACCTGTCATCAAGGAGATTGTTTCTCGAGCGATAGATAATTGCGCCAAATTCTTCCAGAATACACCAACTGATGAACTGGAAATTGTCTAATGTGATTTTTTCCATCAAATAAAAATATTTTATGAACTTCCCTTTGCTGTCCACATATTTAAAAAAAAAACAAAACATAATGTAAAGCTGTCAGTTCCTTTATAAGCTTATAAACTGTACTACTACTGTAGTTTGATCAGGTCATCTACTCTACGTCACATCTAGTGTTGGTATGAGACTTCACCATCACCGTTTAGTATTTCAGAAGCTTTTATTTGTCTTGCTTTTTTAAAATGTTTTCAAATCTATCAAATATATTTATTTTACTTTCCTCCGAACTGATTGATTTATGTTACTTGACAATGAAGCAATTATATGGAACCATGCGGTGATCCCTTGTCATTATGAACCTACCAAATAGATTTATCTCTGAAAAATAAGATCAAAAAGTTTTAACTAAAAACGCACAAAAGGACATTTGAAACACCAAGGATGTCACGCATTGTTTCCCATGTCTATTTATATAAACTAGAGAAGATAATGAATTAATATCCCTTAATTCACCAGGTGGTCGATTTTCGACCATAATTCAATAAGTTCAGGATGTTTTGTTTTATTTAAGACCAGTATAACTTGAACTGACAAGTCAACATATACAGGTCATGTTTTATGAGCGTTATGTGTAGCCAATAAATAAATGAGTAGCTTAAAAAATGATTTTGTTTAATTTTTTGAATTTTAAATTTGAATTGTTCTGTGTCTGGATGTAATTTATCTATAATATGTATGTATTTAGAAATATATATAATTTAGTTATATACTCCTTGACCAGTAGTGTCTTTCCATCTGCATGGAAAGATGCACAAATTATTCCACTACCTAAAAAAGGTAAACCCTCTTCATTTTCCGACAATCGTCCAAAATCTATTTTGCCTTTCCTATCCAAAGTCCTTGAACGCCTCATCCATACTCAACTAAGCAACTTTCTCTCTAAGAATTACTTACTAAACCCATTTCAATCTGGCTTTCGTCCTGGATACAACACGACCTCTGCACTCGTTCATGTTACGGACGATATCAGGCTAGGCATGGATAGTGGAAATATTACGGTACTTACCTTACTTGATTTTAGTAACGCATTCAATACTGTAGATTTTCACATTCTGCTTAGTATACTGCAGTCTCTTAACATATCTCCAAGGACAATTGATTGGTTTCACAGTTACCTGTCTGGCCGCCGACAACGTATATGCATTGAAGACTCGGTGTCTTCTTAGTGCAATATTACTGTTGGTGTGCCGCAGGGTGGCGTTTTATCTCCCTTACTCTTCGCTGTTTTTATAAACTCTATCTCGTTACGTTACGTTCGTCCTACCATCTTTATGCAGATGATTTACAAATACACAAGCTCCGCTTAACAAGTTAAAGGAAGCTATTAACACAACCAATGTAGACCTATCGCGCATTTGCGATTGGAGTAATAATTATGGACTTAAGGTTAACCCTTTAAAAACGCAGGTATGTATTATTGGCAGTCCTGGGTTAGTTTTCAGAATTGAATGGTCTCAACTGCCCCAAATTCTATTCGGCGGCACTTCATTGAATATCAGCACAAGTGTAAAAAACCTGGGAATTATTATGGACAGTACCTTGTCTTGGGGTCCACAGTTGCAGGAAGTCAGTCGTAAAGTTTTCGCGTCAGCGGGATGCTTGCGACGATTACGTAACTTTCTTCTAACTGCCACTAAGTCTGCGCTTGCACAAGCACTTCTTCTTCCAATTCTGGACTATGCCGATGTCAGCTATCTGAATCTCACTGAAGCACAACTTGATAAGCTTGAGCGACTTCAAAATTTCTGTATAAGATTCATATATGGGCTTCGAAAATATGATCACATTTCAGAATTCCGTCAAAAGCTCAAATGGCTTCCAATTCGCTCTCGCCGGAATACTCACATTCTCCTTTTGCTTTACAACATCTTATTCAATCCTAAAGCCCCTTGTTACCTCAAAGAACTATTTAAGTTCCTACATGACATACATGAAAAATGTCTAAGGTCGTCTGAGGATTTGAGACTGGAGATGCCACAGCACTCCACAAAAATTTTTGACCATTCTTTCACTGTACAAGCTGTACGCCTGTGGAATGCGTTACCAATTAACATTAGGCGAGCGCAATCAATAACCATATTTAAAAAAATGGTTCATGAACACTATCTTTCATTTTAGCTTTCATTAATATATATGTATGTAGTTACTACTGATCGCTTAAGGTATACTGTACTAAGGTATATTGTACCTATACTGTAAGGTATATTGTTGTTGTATTGTATAATTATTGTATATAATTATGTAGGTATTGGATTTATTACAGTTAGGTTTATGTATGTTTATTGATAAGTATCTATTGGTATTTATAGTAGGTAAATAGGTTAATATAAAATATCTGTATATATTCGTTTTCATATTTATTAGAAATTACATAAATTAAATAATTATAATTTTAAATATAACACCAACTGCCATTATTTCTCCGAATCATTTTGATCCATCCTAAGGTTGCCTGGAAGAGATTGCATCTAGCAATAAGGCCGCCCTTTGTACATTATCTGTATAATATCTGTAATTATGTGAATATATCTTCCACTGTAATGCTTATGTACAAATAAAGTGTTATCTATCTATCTATCTATCTATATAAGTGTTTATCAGCAGTCTGGTTACCATATTACAGGCTCTGCCTAGATTGGGATGAGGTGGCCGTGTGTGAGATGGGTGAAGTTATTATTATTATCAATTTTCATGGTTTCATTTTTTATTTTTTATGCATACAATAGACAAAGTGCCAGATTGTACCTGGCACGCCAAAAGTGTAACGTCCTTATTTCCAGGTAGGGAGAAAACCAAACAACGTTCGACTTTTGAATAGAACTCAACTGCGCCTCCAGTGCAAGGTGGTAAAACTTCAAAGAATAGATTCTGATAAATTAATCGATCCGCGAATCGATTAGACAGATCAAGTCGCTAAATCAGTAACGACGACAAAGGATTCATTACAGATTTATTATAGATCTAGACAAAGATAGCCTTGTTATTACTTTTTCTTAACTATGCATTTGATCATTGCTGATCTAATTCTACGTTCACGCCGTCTTATTTCTAAAAATCCTTACTAAATACGTGTGTTAACTAGCCGGAGTTGGAGGAAACGGGGGATCAATTGTACAAAATTTCAATTTCACATTATGTATAATACATATATATAGGCAAAAATATCATTTACATCTTAAAAACTGAATTTTTACCACCTTTAAAATAACGTACGTTTCTGAGTTCATTACGATTTTATTTCTGAATGAATACTGATTTGTATAAAATTGAACAGGTAGGCACACACGAATTGAGATGGGAGACGGGGATGAAACAGGAGGTGCAAGCTGTATCGTCTAAACTAAAGTAAACAAGGAAATAAATAAAAAATCGATTTATTCAGTTTAATCGATATACAGTATGTTTGAAAATCTACTCATCGCGTATGATGAAACCCGTGTGCGGAACGTGCTACATAGCCACAATACAATATATTTTTACCAGACTAACAAGATCCTTAAATGCCATCCACAGTTCCCCTATAACATAGAAGGCGGGACAGGTCTTGATAAAATGGCAATGCATTCTGGTTTAACTATGTTATCCGAGCGTCAGGGTACAGGATTATTGTAAAAATAAACACAAGCAACTCATGTTTATATAAAATAAATGTGTTTGTAAAGTAATGGACGTTTACCGTATAGGTATATCCTAACATATGTTTGTATTCTATCTAGCCTTAATTCATAACTTAGCCAAAAAGCTACTCAAAAGTGTTTTATAGTATAATTTTTTATCCTAACATTTTTAACATGATGAAGAATACTCAATTTGTGACTTTACTTATGTAAGTGTTATCTACACTTATGTATCATGTATTTTGCTTAATACCTTATGACCATTATGACCAATCATTTAACCCCTATATTATTTTAATATTTGTTTGTTTAGGTATTTAATTGACCGTTATAGATATTTTGTGTGCAGCACAAACCTCTAAAGCAAGTTCAAATCCCATAGATATAACAGTGATTTCAAAATAACCTAAAGAACACTGATGATTGACTTAAAGCAGTGTTGAGTATTTCCACTTTAGCAGCATTCGTGGAACACCACATAAGGTCTGGTTAAAACGATACAATTTTATTTATTCCTTACTTCTTACAACCTACTTACATAATTAAAACACTGTTATCTCAACGCGTGTAGCCTTTTTCATGTATTTTTTACACACATTCTTTAAAAATGTTAGCTTTGCACTTCTAGGCATAAACTTAAATAATTTAAAATTTCTCATTCGTATGCTAGCCAAATTTTCATAAAATGCCAGCAAAGAATCCTCTTCACGTATTTATATGTTACAGGATGTCTCTAATAATGGTACACTTACTTAAAACTATTGAAAATAAAATATCAACATCGAATAATAATAAAATGGAACAAATATTTTATCTTTTAAAATAAATCATTCCGTTATTGAGAAAATCCATAAAAACTAACATGCATCATTTTTTTAAGTCAGTCAGTAAAAACTAACTTCAAAAATTATGCATATCGTTTGTAAATCTAATGAGTCTTAAATCAACTCATATAGAGCTAAATATTAAATAATTATAAATAAAAAGTCTAAAAGGAAAGAAACAAGTGGGAATCCACCGTAGAGATTAGCGAGAGAATGGACTTGGTCAGCTCGTAATGAATTCCCTACGTTTCTGAATATAATCGGCTTGTTGTGATGTAGGTAATTTCGTATTTGTGTGTGTGAATATAATTTTGTATATCAAGTACTGTGTTTTAACAATTAGAAACTTTTATTTTGATGTAAATTAGGAACATTATGAAATATAAAGGAAATCGCCGTCCTTTCTCTCACATAAACATACATATTCACCTACATTTCAGTCAATATTAAAAACACGACAAAATATTTGACAAAAACATTTATATTCACAAGTTAAACAATAAAAACGAAAAGTATTCTTGAATGTCCTTTATGTTATAACGTCTGCTGTGTTATAAATTCAAAGCGTAAAATATGTCATGGTGTCATTAAGATGCTATTTTAATTGTGGTAATAAAATAAAATAATGTTGACGTGAGAAGTATGAATTAATTAATTAATTAACACAACAATTATGATGTACAAAAGTCTTCAATATTTTTGGAGTTGGTTGGTTTCTACTCATATTTGTCCTGGGACCTTGTCGCCCGACACAAAATATACGTGTCGCGTAAAGTTGCACGCGCATTATAAGCAATATTGTTTTAATAAGATACTAATGTCAGATACATTTGTGCTTGTAAATGTATTGTCTCAGACCATTACAGAAGCAATTGCGCTTCCTCATGTATATCATCGGGCTTAATACTCGTACCACGAACGCCTTGAAGTTGACGTTGCGGCGCGACTCAAGCAGCTGCATTCTCGGTGCGTAATTAAGCTTCTGTCATACGTTTTGACGATGTCATCTGCCTCAGTGCTGTAGTGTAGGCGAGAGATGTATACTGGAGTGTTCGCTGCAGCGGCACGCACTTTTACATTAGGGTCCACAGGCGTCTTTCCACAGCAGTTCTTAATATTTCGCGATCGGTGCTTCCTCCTTTGCAGAGTCACGAAACCTTCTTCATCAGCCCGAATTTCTGAGAGAATTTCCTTTAGAGGCAAGGGCTTAGCAGGTAGAGCAGCAGCAGTGGTTGCAGTAAACGTTGGGTCGGCAGGTCGGCTCGCAGGGAGCTGATTGACGCGCTCGCGGCGCACAATGCAGACTCTGCAATCGGTGTCAGCGACAAAACTGCTGACGCTTAGCTCGTAGCCAACATATCGAGGCATGCACCGCGGTGCATAATTATATTACTTACACCCAGTTATTTTCACAGACTTGCGTACCTCTTCTAGTTCAGTGTGTAAGTCAGCGACAGTGATCTGGGATGCCTCCAGCTTCTTTTGTACATCTGCTAAACCTGACTTTAACAAGACAATGTCCTTCAGCAGAGCAGTAACATTGACCGACAGTCTTTCGCCACAAACGTGGGCACGTCATCACGATCAGTCTCCTTCAGCAGCGTAATGATGTCTTGTACACTTTTATTTGTCCCGTCACGCCGGCGAGACATCATCTGGTCACTCTTATTAAGCCACCGGAACACCAGCTGCTTGGCAGCAGCAATGTCATCCTCGCTGAAGTTACTCACACAGATCTGGATGGCGGACCTCTTGTTCATCACGTCCAACTTCTGCTGCAGGAACGCCAGCAACTCATTTGCCACAAGCGTATCACTCATGGCTATGAATATACCGAGGGTCGGCTTACACCACGCTTTAGCATTGTTATCTGCACCAGGTGTTAGATGAAAGCTATTGGCTGCAAGGTGTGGTATTCCGTCGCTTCCGTGGACAAGTACCGATAAACCGCACAAGGACTTAGTGCAAGTGAAGTGTTACTAACTTAGTTTTGAAATTTATTTACTAACGTAGAATATTTTAGGATGTATATTTAGATTAAGGTATTTATCTATGGGCCTATGCAGCTTGAAATAAATGATTATTATTATTATTCTCTTTATTAACATCTATAAAACATATGAATTACATTTTTAAATACATTATGATAAAAACAAAATTAAAAAGATAAAAAATAGTTTCCCACTGGTATCGGGTACAGGGACCAAGCTACCGGTGGTTAGGGTTTCAGGGACAGAAACCTCCTCACGATAAATGCCATATGAAGAAGGACCGCCTACTGCATCAGGCCCTTAATTCAGCTGCCTAACGTGAGCCTCTGAAGTTGTTAGTCTTCGCAATCAACTCATGGGCTGATATGACTATCGGCACAATGATTGCCGAATCCACATCCCACTCGTGGGCCAAATCCAAATATTTCATTTGTTTTTCTTTTTCAGCCCTTAAGAGATTATCGTCATAGGGAATGGTGATATCAATAATCTTTGCTCGGTGCTCTAATCAGTCTTTTACCACTAATAGTCTAATAGTCCTGTCAGTGATAATAGACCTGTAAGCATTATTACCAGTCTCAATAGCATTCTAGGTCACCTGAATAGCACAGTAGTTACACTACAGACCGATCCCAGTACAATGTTACACGACCATTTTCAGGCACATAGCTATGTGCCCGACCCAGTTCTTGAAAATGGTATGGTACTACAGGTGTAGTACGGTGATTCCACAGTCACAAGGTTATATTTAAGAGCAAGTTGCTGATGGACTATCCCGGCCACTTGGTTATGTCTATGCAAATACTCGCCGTTGGCAAGACGAGAACAACCGGAAATTATATGCCTGAGGCTTTCTGCGGGACGATGACATGCCCGACAAATTTCAATTGTGCCGTCCTTCAGGATATGTCTCCGATAGTTGTTCGTCATAACGTTCATTGTTAAACATCATATATTTTATTTTATATTAAATTAGATGAATAAAGCCCCAGAAAAAGCCAAGCCAATGATTAAGATGATATATCACAAATGACTCAGTCAGAATCGAACTGAACTCACCGACTCCATATCACTGTAAAGTCCCTTGCAAGTGTATAATCCTAAGATGGGTATACTAGAATCCCTGCAGACCTCGACGGCTTTTTGATCGGTGGCCGACCACACCCTCGAATGCGGGGAGCCTTATCTCACTCACTCTAAAACCTTCTGTTTTAGGACTGTTTCTACAAGAGGGATGAACTATATCCGTCCTAGATCATCCTGCGTCGGCGACCTGGTCAAATGTGGTGAATGTGTTTACACAAAAAAACCTCAAAATTTGCAAATTTAAACATTTTTGGGGGCCCTGGAGTGAACTGCCTCTGCATTTCTTTACGACTTTAACCCAGAATAAGAAAATCTGTAGCAGAATCAATGCAACTGACATACCTCTTCTATTTGCAATGTCTCTTAATTCGTCAATTTCAGGAGATGTCTATGACTACGTCAAGTGGCTTTTTAGTTATGTTTTATTTTAAATAAATTATAAACACACAGCCTAAAAAGGAACCAGAAACTTCATACACAAAAAAGTTTAACATAATTATGCTAGATAAACACCTGAAGGTCAGGAAAACCTATTTGAATAATCTTGGCATTATATATTAAGCGGTAGCTGTAAAATGATCAACAGTATCTTTTCTTACATTTAACGTTTATTACTACTTTATAACATTACTTAAGTCTAGATATAGCTATATAGTTTATCTTGAAATCATACTAACAAAATGTTAAAGTTGACGTGTATGGTATTGTGCTTCTCTTGGTTAGTTGTAAGCTCTTTTGCGGCTGTAGGTAAGTATTCGTTGAACATTTTCTTTTTATTCTATATCTATATATTTGATTAGGCAAGGCGGAAACTGTTTTTTAATTTGTTTTATATTAAAATATTTAAAAATAATAACCAGAAACCTATAAAATGGGAAAAAGAAATCTTAGCACATATGTACATAGTTAAAATAACATAGTGAACTCAGTACAAGTTTCTTGTCGAGTGGAAACACCAGACAAGGTCTGTTGCTACTAGAGACACGAATATAATCTAAACGCGAAATCTCCAGGAATCCTTTATTTGCCAAATTTACGTGTGAAAAGATTATTTTATTCTTTGCTGTTTACAGTTTTGTTTGTTATACACTTGTGTAAATATAGCTCTTTAGTAATTAAATGTTTTAGAAGTGTAAAAGTTACAAAAGCGTTCTACATACCTACATATGTGTATATTTTAATTTTATGTCTCTAAATTACTTGTATCATGTTTCAACACATTTGTAATATTAACATTCTTACAGTACCTTTTATACAAAAATGTGAATGGAGCGACCGAGCTTGTTTGGTCAAGTCCTCGCAGATAGCGATACCTTACTTCGCTTCTGGTATACCAGACATTGGAATGTCTCCACTAGATCCTGTAGCACTAAATACAGTATCATTCGATGAAGGAGGCTTGAAATTTGATTTTAAAGACACGAAAGTAACGGGAACAAAGAACTGTCAAGTTAAGGATGTTGAGTATGTTTTTTTGTAACTTTCTTTATACAATAAACGATACAAGTTTTTTGGTTTGATAAGTAAATTTTTACTCGTAATAACACTGCAAAGAAAAGTGACAGACCTAGAAATTTATCGATTATTTTGTAATTTGTAGATCACAGTTATATGTAGGTTTATAAAATTCAGTTAAGTTCAATTTTTAACTGTCACAACAATAAGGATGATTATGATAGTGTATAACAAATATTTTCTACGTTTGTTAAAAGTTTCAAGTTATTGAAGTGTCAAACAATGAAGATATTAATTTCATATTTTTCTGCATCTTGTGCGTTTCTTTTTTCAAGAACTCATGAAATAATTTTATTATCAGTATGGTATATGTCTCTATATACTAATATTTTAATGTGTAAATCCACATTCACAATAGGAAAACGGCAGTAAAGAAATCTTTGTAAAACTTTTTAAGGTCTTTCTTAGCTAAACGACTATTGATATAAAATGAAATAAAACTATTTTTACAGGCGGAACAATAATGAACAATGGCTGAAATTTAAAGTTGAGTGTCCAATAGAAGTGACTGGTAATTACGTTTCTACAGGCAATCTTTTCAATATACCGGTCGAAGGCGCTGGTCCCTTTCATGTAAAGACAGGTAAAGTTTTGTAATATCGTATTTTCCCCATGCGTTAATAAAGTTATTTAGACTTGTCAGTGTAGTACTGACTGAAATTTATCCAAAGTAAAATATATCTTGTCGTTGTATAAAGATGCTATTATGCTTATTGCGTTAACAATCACACGATACACACTATTTACACTATTCACACGATTCACACATCACCTCCAAACACAAGCGTTAAACTTAGTCACAGAAGTAACAAGCTTAGAAGCTTAGTAGTAAAGGACCGACCTCGTTACTAGCAATCTCATCTTTTACTCTGCTGTATTACAGATAAACTGCTCATCCAACTCAAGTGCGGTTTAAGTACCGTTGAAGGAGAAGATGGTAAAAAATATTTCAAATTAAGTAACGATGAACATACATATGAATTCCTAGCAAAAGCGGTACTCCATTTCGAAAACTTGTTCAATGGGGATAAAGAAAAAGGTAAGTGCAGCCGATGCTGCCCATATATAGATTTAGACTTTATAAGCGAAATAGTATAAGAAAACCACTTAAAAGAAGAAAATTGGAAGGCACTCAAATCTTCACGACAATAGCGAAATGCAAGAAGTTTTTAAAAAAGTACTATCTAACGTTTATTGAAATGTAAGAACTGCTCTGAAAATTGTTATTATCGCACATTTTGTAGTAATCTGTTTGATTCACACAAGGTTAAAAATGTAACACAACAAACCCTCATAGTAAAATCTAATGGCCGTTAGTCGATATCACTACTCAACAGATAGATTGCCATGCTTATTTTTCCTATGTATTGTTATACTTAAATGTTAGAAATGGGTTATATGTTGTAAGTCTATTACTGTGAGAGATATTTACTAGTAAGAAGACCACAGCAGATGTCTAGCTATCTTGGAAGGGGAAAGAGTTAGTACCACGCCACTGTTACTGTTGGTTTTGTGAATCTTTAAATGCCGCGTTCCAATAAACAAGAAACGATTCGTTTTGCTTACGGACAGTAAAATTTTCATTCAAAATTCAACAACATTTTACCGTCCGTAGGCAAAACGAATCGTTTTATGTTTATTGCAACGCGGCAAAAGGGAATTGTTTTACATCTTACTATCCATGGCTTTCAGTTGACATATAAGATTGTTTACTATACAGTTTCAAACAAGCGCGCAAGTTAGTTTCAGTAGTGTTTTTTTTTTTGGATAAGCCAAATTTATATAGTGAAATATTTTTTATTTTCAGCCGCTCCAGTCTTGGCCATTTTAGATCAGAGTTGGAAGGAGGTAGTGCAAGCGTTTGGCAAACCTATTGTAACTGAAGTATTAAACCAAATCTACTCACACTTGGATACGTTCTTTAAAGCAGTACCTGTCAGTGAACTGGAGATATAGATTCAGTCTTCAATTCAATAATGTACGAGAAGAAATAAATATTATTGAATAAAGTAGTAGTTGAATTATTTATTATTTTCTTATTTTCCGGTTAACGTTTAACAGGAAACTACTTTTAGTAAAAGATTTGAATAAAATAAACATATGTATGTGTTATATATTTTTAGTTATTTATTATTATTATTATTATTTTATTATGGACTCTATCCCGCGCAAGAATCAGCGCAGGAATTCCGCCAATGTCAAGTGTTTTATAATTATTACCGTCACACATTTAAGGCATAAAATATGGTAACCTAAAATAACAGTTTTATGTATAAGGTGAAGATGGCTCTTTCAAAAAAGTAAAAATTTGTTCCTGAGTTGCCAGGGCATGAAAGCAATAGCGACAATATTTGACATAGCTAAAAATTAAATTGAGAGGAAGTTAAACCAACCTCTCTTTAGCAGGTATTCTCTCCAACCAGTATTTTTTTTTGTAATGTACACTTCAGTACCACTGACCTCTATTATACAATTATGCTGGACTACATACGTCGTTTATCAAACTGAAGCCATGATTTTCACCATTTTGGCACTGATAACAGTATGGTCACCCGTGGAACGAATATTAGGGACGAGACATAACTTGGTGTAATTTCCTACTTTATAATATGAACACTTACGAGGCATAAAAAGAATTTCACGAAGCTTTTTATACTTTATTAGCATTTAATTAAGAAAACAACTTTACAAACTATTTTTAAGTTCATTGAAATGTAACCCTCTGCGAACTACCAATGAATAGGCTGCTTTCATAGTGAATAAGAGGTGGCTTTCATAGTAAGATGCGGCTTTCATAGTTAACAAGAGGCAGCTTTCATAGTGAATAAGAGTTGGCTTAAACATCTCGACAACTATTTGACCAATTTGGCTAATATACAATCTTACAACAAATATTTGCTTTAGAAATCTACTTGCGAAATTTCGTAAAGATCGGATCAACGATACTATAATTATTATTATCATCGAACAAATAAACACTGCTCCGGTCTTGGTACGGAGATCTCGCTTCGCACGATGAATAAGAAACCTAACTCAGCTTTTCTGTTGAAAGGGTAAATGCATGGGGTACGAAAAGGAAAATAAAACATTTAGAATTAATAAAAATACTTATATTTGTTGTCACTGGCAATTCGAATTTTCTTTTCTCATGTATTCCACCCATGACTGCTTAGTGAGTGTGTCGGTGGAAACTCTGAAAGTATAAAGTAAACAAGTAGAATATACATAATACCGTTGTAAATAGCGAGTTAGATGCTAGGGCTTATTTTAACGATTTAAAAATAGTAATGAAAAGAATAATGAGAAATAATTATGATGAAATTTACTATCTACACATTATTGATATGTGCTGTTTATTTTTTTTATTGATTAAACAATGAAATCTGAATCCTATTTAAGTACATTTAAATGTGATGAAATTTAATAAGATAATAAATTTAATAATAATAAAGAAACAAGTGGGAATCCACCGTAGAGATTAGCGAGAGAGTGGACTTGGTCAGCTCGTAATGAATTCCCTAGGTTTCTGAATATAATCGGCTTGTTGTGATGTAGGTAATTTTGTATTTGTGTGTGTGAATATAATTTTGTTTCTCAAGTTACTGTGTTTTAACAATTACAAACTTTTATTTTGATGTTAATTAGGTATATTATGAAATCTATATATTAATACGTGAAGCGAAAACTTTGGATCCCTTTTTACGAAAATTGGGCGTACATACAGCTATGAGTGTCCAATATATATTTTGACCTGTCATGGTACAAAAGTCTAGTACAAGTAAAATTGGTAAATGAAATAAACCATGGTCGAAATTCGACCACCACGGGATCTCTAGTATAAAGGAAATCGCCGTCCTTTCTCTCACATAAACATACATATTTACCTACATTTCAGTCAATTTTAAAAACACGACTAAGTATTTGACAAAAAAACATTTATATTAAGAAGTTAAACAATATAAACAAAAAATATTTTTTTAATGCCCTTTTTATAACGTCTGTTGTGTTATAAATTCAAAGCGTAAAATATGCCATTAAAATGCTAATTTAATTGTGGTAATAAAATAAACTAATTAACACAACAATTATGATGTATAAAAATCTTTAATATTTTTTGAGCTTGGTTTTTTACTCATATTTGTCCTTGGACCTTGTCGCCCGACACAAAATCTACGTGTGAAATTGCGCGCGCATTATAAGCAAAATTGTTTCAGTAAGATACTGATCCGAACATTTCGCTGGTTTGCGAGAATATCAACGTATTTCAAAATTCGGTCGAATTAAACTAAGTATGCCAAACGATCATAAATCTGTGATATTTTATGTTGAACAGAAATGAAATGTCGATTTCGTGCTAACGTTCGTTAGAAAGCGACAGTTCATTTTATATTTAGAACATAATACTCTAGCGGAAATCACAAAACATTGCCATTCTCTAAAATCACTAATTTTTAGTTCCGTCGCTTTCTCGCAAAACTAGATTTGTGTAGCTCAGATCATTATAGAAGCAATTGCGCCACCTCAAGTATATTATCGGGCTTAGTAACATCCTGTCAGTTGATTATTAGATACTTATGGGCGATGTCGTCCGACGTCGCCTGCGACATCTATGGTTCGCGGGACATGTGAAAAGTTGATCTTCTTCAAGAGTCGACACGCGCATCTTTTGTGTCCCTCGACGGTCGCGCGACAGCTTTTGATTAATGATGACAAATGTTGCTTTGTGTTCTGCGAAACACAAAGCACTAACTCCTCGGGCGGCATCTCAATGACATCGTGGTAGTGTGGGCAAAGTAAATGTCGAGCGACCATGCCCTCTAGGCTTTAACTTCGTGGCATGAATACACGTGTAAAACCTTTTCAAGTCGCCTGCGCTTGCCCAAGTTATAACACCATCCATTTTAGCACGGAGCAAAAATACCCATGGATCCACTACCTACTTCTACGAGTTGACGAAAACCGAGCGACAGACGGTGTTCTTTCCTGCCCCACAGCAAACCTACTTAGGTGGTATAAAATCCTCAAATAATATTATAGGTGCAATATCAAAATTAGGATGAAGCCATAAGTGAGCTAGAACATCCCTTGCGTTCAAGTAACTTAATGACAGAGCATGGTATAAATGGAAGGTTATAAGTAAACGTAAATAATAACAGTAAATGTAATAAAACGAATATCTAAAGGAATTACAAATCATTGACATTCTGTTTTACCCCTCCGCTTCTATTGGCCTCTTTGTAAAATGACGGTAATATAATGATAAAAAATTTATTCGGACTTATAGTTTTTGAGATAATAACATTGAAATTAATAATTTACTAACTTGTTAACATCAAGCAGAAGGTAACAACATAAACAATAAAAAGGAATGTGACATGATATTACAATGTCAGATGTCAATGTGCGAGAATATCAAAACTTGAAATGAACTAAAAGATCGATATGCAAATTCATTGGCATTAATGGGATACTGACATTGATTGTCAAAAATTAGCTTTCGGATCTACAAAAAATATATTGGCAGAATTGTTGACATCGGCATCATTTGCCATAATGAAAAATAGAATACAAAAAATATTATCAACTAGCAAGGGTCGTAAATATTTATACCTATATAAAAATCCGTAAATAAACTACATAAAGCCTAGTATTATAATATTAAAAAAAAACGTGTTGAGTCACTGTTTATGCATAGATTACATGAATATGTATTAATATTGCTACAAATAATAATTAGACATACATTTTTTTAAGCTTTAAGTTGAAAGAAGTCTAAATTTAGGATGAAACTGATGGTTTCGATTTCTCAAATGTATACGTAATTATTTCAAGGACAGCGCCGAGTCACAATACTGGATATATAATATTACCGTGACTATTATCAACATCAAAACTTTAGAAAAAGAAAATTAAAAAAAAAGTTGATAAATTTACAAAACATTATAAAAATTATAATAATCAACGTCATAATGTTTTTAAGCGTGTTTTAAATAGAGTGTGCTTAACTTCATAAAATAATACTTATAAACAATAAACAATATCAAAACTCAATAACTAATTCTCTCTTCCAAAGATAGTATCAATTATGTTAATTAATTTTAAAACAAAAATATATGCCCAGATAAATCCCCAAGGAAAGAAATTAATCGGCAATTATTAGGATTATTCCCAATTTGCCATAAATGCCCGGAGATTTGCCCATCACTAGTGCTAGATCATCCTGCGTCGGCGACCTGGTCAAATGTGGTGAATGTGTTTACACAAAAAAACCTCAGAATTTACAAATTTAAACATTTTTGGGGGCCCTGGAGTGAACTGCCTCTGCATTTCTTTACGACTTTAACCCAGAATAAGAAAATCTGTAGCAGAATCAATGCAACTGACATACCTCTTCTATTTGCAATGTCTCTTAATTCGTCAATTTCAGGAGATGTCTGTTACTACGTCAAGTGGCTTTTTAGTTTTGTTTTGTTTTAAATAAATTATAAACACAAAGCCTAAAAAGGAACCAGAAACTTCATACACAAAAAAGTTTAACATAATTATGCTAGATAAACACCTGAAGGTCAGGAAAACCTATTTGAATAATCTTGGCATTATATATTAAGCGGTAGCTGTAAAATGATCAACAGTATCTTTTCTTACATTTAACGTTTATTACTACTTTATAACATTACTTAAGTCTAGATATAGCTATATAGTTTATCTTGAAATCATACTAACAAAATGTTAAAGTTGACGTGTATGGTATTGTGCTTCTCTTGGTTAGTTGTAAGCTCTTTTGCGGCTGTAGGTAAGTATTCGTTGAACATTTTCTTTTTATTCTATATCTATATATTTGATTAGGCAAGGCGGAAACTGTTTTTTAATTTGTTTTATATTAAAATATTTAAAAATAATAACCAGAAACCTATAAAATGGGAAAAAGAAATCTTAGCACATATGTACATGGTTAAAATAACATAGTGAACTCAGTACAAGTTTCTTGTCGAGTGGAAACACCAGACAAGGTATGTTGCTACTAGGGACACGAATATAATCCAAACGCGAAATCTCCAGGAATCCTTTATTTGCCAAATTTACGTGTGAAAAGATTATTTTATTCTTTGCTGTTTACAGTTTTGTTTGTTATACACTTGTGTAAATATAGCTCTATAGTAATTAAATGTTTTAGTAGTGTAAAAGTTACAAAAGCGTTCTACATACCTACATATGTGTATATTTTAATTTTATGTCTTTAAATTACTTATATCATGTTTCAACACATTTGTAATATTAACATTCTTACAGCACCTTTTATACAAAAATGTGAATGGAGCGACCGAGCTTGTTTGGTCAAGTCCTCGCAGATAGCGATACCTTACTTCGCTTCTGGTATACCAGACATTGGAATGTCTCCACTAGATCCTGTAGCACTAAATACAGTATCATTCGATGAAGGAGGCTTGAAATTTGATTTTAAAGACACGAAAGTAACGGGAACAAAGAACTGTCAAGTTAAGGATGTTGAGTATGTTTTTTTGTAACTTTCTTTATACAATAAACGATACAAGTTTTTTGGTTTGATAAGTAAATTTTTACTCGTAATAACACTGCAAAGAAAAGTGACAGACCTAGAAATTTATCGATTATTTTGTAATTTGTAGATCACAGTTATATGTAGGTTTATAAAATTCAGTTAACTGTCACAACAATAAGGATGATTATGATAGTGTATAACAAATATTTTCTACGTTTGTTAAAAGTTTCAAGTTATTGAAGTGTCAAACAATGAAGATATTAATTTCATATTTTTCTGCATCTTGTGCGTTTCTTTTTTCAAGAACTCACGAAATAATTTTATTATCACTATGGTAAATGTCTCTATATACTAATATCTTAATGTGTAAATCCACATTCACAATAGGAAAACGGCAGTAAAGAAATCTTTGTAAAACTTTTTAAGGTCTTTCTTAGCTAAACGACTATTGATATAAAATGAAATAAAAATATTTTTACAGGCGGAACAATAATGAACAATGGCTGAAATTTAAAGTTGAGTGTCCAATAGAAGTGACTGGTAATTACGTTTCTACAGGCAATCTTTTCAATATACCGGTCGAAGGCGCTGGTCCCTTTAATGTAAAAACAGGTAAAGTTTTGTAATATCGTATTTTCCCCATGCGTTAATAAAGTTATTTAGACTTGCCAGTGTAGTACTGACTGAAATTTATCCAAAGTAAAATATATCTTGTCGTTGTATAAAGATGCTATTATGCTTATTGCGTTAACAATCACACGATTCACGCTATTCACACTATTCACATGATTCACACATCACCTCCAAACACAAGCGTTAAACTTAGTCACAGAAGTAACAAGCTTAGAAGCTTAGTAGTAAAGGACCGACCTCGTTACTAGCAATCTCATCTTTTACTCTGCTGTATTACAGATAAACTGCTCATCCAACTCAAGTGCGGTTTAAGTACCGTTGAAGGAGAAGATGGTAAAAAATATTTCAAATTAAGTAACGATGAACATACATATGAATTCCTAGCAAAAGCGGTACTCCATTTCGAAAACTTGTTCAATGGGGATAAAGAAAAAGGTAAGTGCAGCCGATGCTGCCCATATATAGATTTAGACTTTATAAGCGAAATAGTATAAGAAAACCACTTAAAAGAAGAAAATTGGAAGGCACTCAAATCTTCACGACAATAGCGAAATGCAAGAAGTTTTTAAAAAAGTACTATCTAACGTTTATTGAAATGTAAGAACTGCTCTGAAAATTGTTATTATCGCACATTTTGTAGTAATCTGTTTGATTCACACAAGGTTAAAAATGTAACACAACAAACCCTCATAGTAAAATCTAATGGCCGTTAGTCGATATCACTACTCAACAGATAGATTGCCATGCTTATTTTACCTATGTATTGTTATACTTAAATGTTAGAAATGGGTTATATGTTGTAAGTCTATTACTGTGAGAGATATTTACTAGTAAGAAGACCACAGCAGATGTCTAGATAACTTGGAAGGGGAAAGAGTTAGTACCACGCCACTGTTACTGTTGGTTTTGTGAATCTTTAAATGCCGCGTTCCAATAAACAAGAAACGATTCGTTTTGCTTACGGACAGTAAAATTTTCATTCAAAATTCAACAACATTTTACCGTCCGTAAGCAAAACGAATCGTTTTATGTTTATTGGAACGCGGCAAAAGGGAATTGTTTTACATCTTACTATCCATGGCTTTCAATTGACATATAAGATTGTTTACTATACAGTTTCAAACAAGCACGCAAGTTAGTTTCAGTAGTGTTTTTTTTTTGGATAAGCCAAATTTATATAGTGAAATATTTTTTATTTTCAGCCGCTCCAGTCTTGGCCATTTTAGATCAGAGTTGGAAGGAGGTAGTGCAAGCGTTTGGCAAACCTATTGTAACTGAAGTATTAAACCAAATCTACTCACACTTGGATACGTTCTTTAAAGCAGTACCTGTCAGTGAACTGGAGATATAGATTCAGTCTTCAATTCAATAATGTACGAGAAGAAATAAATATTATTGAATAAAGTAGTAGTTGAATTATTTATTATTTTCTTATTTTCCGGTTAACGTTTAACAGGAAACTACTTTTAGTAAAAAAATTGAATAAAATAAACATATATGTATATATCATATATTTTTAGTTATTTACACATTAATAAATAACAAACCGGCGATTTTTTTTTCTGACATTTGACATTTAGACAGAGACCAGAGTTGCCAGCGTGTTATATACTGGTTGACTACTTTATGGTCACGAGTAATAATTTATTTTATTTCGAAACAATGATTTATTATTTTAAATTTAAATGAATAAAAGTTTTAAACTTCTTTTACTTAATATTAATCACGGAATTATTAAGAATGGCAAACCTGGTGAAATGATTATACAAACTTGACAAGTTATATAAAATACGTTAAATGTGTGACGGTAAAATATGGTAACCTAGAATAACAGTTTTATGTATCTGGTGAAGATGGCTCTTTCAAAATATAAAAATTTGTTCCCGAGTTGCTAGGGCATGAAAGCAATAGCCAAAGAGTATACAAACACTATACTATACTATACTTAGAAGAGTCGGGACTCTCATACTAAAAAACGATGTATGAAACGGGTTCAAATTTAATTTACCAACACAAAAACTAAAATTTGATGGGAGCCTAAAATTATGCCAACCTTCAGGAAATAAAAATAGTGTTGTCCATTCTAATAATAGAATTATCGACAAATTCACAGATTAAAAATAACCATCAGCCATTTCGTTAAAATAATCTACGATGACTTTTTTTAGCAGTAATAGGTAAATAAACTACAAAAAAAAAATTAAATTCAATACGAATATATTTATTTCATAAAATTGTTAGTGTTGATGCAATAATTGACACAAGACTCGTACAATAACGTTGCGCGAGTTCAGCAGTTTACGCCGATCCACGCTATTTCATAATTAAATAACATTAGCACATTCTTGGACACCAATCGGTTCGGGTGTGCTCATAACCATTTTAACCATATCATTTTAGAGCAAGTTAAGTAGATAAACCATTATTTTGCTTAACTTTTTCTTTCATTTATAACCATATTTTTCCTGTACGGTAACCATAGCCCGTACATAATCATTTTAAGCGAAATACTACCACAAACATATTTTTACTTGTAGAGTTTCTGTATCGGTACGTAAACTAAATCTTCAATTCCGACAGCTTTCACCCACTGCGTGCACCTAAAAAAATGTTATATCAGAAAAGATTAACGACCTGTGAATATCGATATCGATAGCTAAATTTACAGGTTAGCGACAACACCATTAGCTTATATTTAAAACCACATAAAAATCCTTTATTTTTCAAAGAAATATGTACATATAATAAACAGTCGTTAAATAATACTGTCTAAGGTATTATTTAATGACTGTTAGCAAATTTTACTAGCCTTTCTTTGTCTAAAGGAAGTTTTGCCATAAATAGACGTTTTCCGCTTTTACCTCGCCCAGATGCAATATAACACACTACAGAAGTTTTGTAATACATTTTAATGTTTTGAGACACAAAGAACAAAAATAATTTAGATTAAATTATCCACAAAACCAAATATAAGAAGAAAAAATTCAAAACAGTTCAAATGAAATTATACCAACTTCAACTTTTGGTTTGTGGCTTTGTGGAGTTACCACAATTTTGCCAATGTCAAGTAGGTATACGGAGGACAAACTGTCAAAGGATTTTATTAGCTGTGGTAGAGCCAAAAAAATATTGTAGAGATGTAGAGACTATAAATAATCGTGAATTCTAAACTTCATATAATAACAATTGTCTTTCAAAATCTGTTTTGACCATAAACTTATTAAAATATTATTTTAATATGGACTCCATCAAACTTAAGTTAATGGTTTTGACTGTCAATGCCATTTGACAATTAAACTGTCAATTGAAATTGGCAATTAAATAGATGAAAAGAGATAGGTGATAGGTGAGACTATATGAGTAGGCAGGATAGATATAGGCGCCATATTTTTTTTGGATCCATTTCATACATTTGGTTTTTTTATGGGAGTTGCGCAAGGCTGGCAATAGCGACAATATTTGACATAGCTAAAAATTAAATTGAGAGGAAGTTAAACCAACCTCTCTTTAGCAGGTATTCCCTCCAACCAGTATTTTTTTTTGTAATGTACACTTCAGTACCACTGACCTCTATTATACAAGTATGCTGGACTACATACGTCGTTTATCAAACTGAAGCCATGATTTTCACCATTTTGGCACTGATAACAGTATGGTCGCCCGTGGAACGAATATTAGGGACGAGACATAACTTGGTGTAATTTCCTACTTTATAATATGAATACTTACGATGCATAAAAAGAATTTCACGAAGCTTTTTATACTTTATTAGCATTTAATTAAGAAAACAACTTTACAAACTATTTTTAAGTTCATTGAAATGTAACCCTCTGCGAACTACCAATGAATAGGCTGCTTTCATAGTGAATAAGAGGTGGCTTTCATAGTAAGATGCGGCTTTCATAGTTAACAAGAGGCAGCTTTCATAGTGAATAAGAGTTGGCTTAAACATCTCGACAACTATTTGACCAATTTGGCTAATATACGATCTTACAACAAATATTTGCTTTAGAAATCTACTTGCGAAATTTCGTAAAGATCGGATCAACGATACTATAATTATTATTATCATCGAACAAATAAACACTGTTCCGGTCTTGGTACGGAGATCTCGCTTCGCACGATGAATAAGAAACCTAACTCAGCTTTTCTGTTGAAAGGGTAAATGCATGGGGTACGAAAAGGAAAATAAAACATTTAGAATTAATAAAAATACTTATATTTGTTGTCACTGGCAATTCGAATTTTCTTTTCTCATGTATTCCACCCATGACTGCTTAGTGAGTGTGTCGGTGGAAACTCTGAAAGTATAAAGTAAACAAGTAGAATATACATAATACCGTTGTAAATAGCGAGTTAGATGCTAGGGCTTATTTTAACGATTTAAAAATAGTAATGAAAAGAATAATGAGAAATAATTATGATGAAATTTACTATCTACACATTATTGATATGTGCTGTTTATTTTTTTTATTGATTAAACAATGAAATCTGAATCCTATTTAAGTACATTTAAATGTGATGAAATTTAATAAGATAATAAATTTAATAATAATAAAGAAACAAGTGGGAATCCACCGTAGAGATTAGCGAGAGAGTGGACTTGGTCAGCTCGTAATGAATTCCCTAGGTTTCTGAATGTAATCGGCTTGTTGTGATGTAGGTAATTTTGTATTTGTGTGTGTGAATATAATTTTGTTTCTCAAGTTACTGTGTTTTAACAATTACAAACTTTTATTTTGATGTTAATTAGGTATATTATGAAATCTATATATTAATACGTGAAGCGAAAACTTTGGATCCCTTTTTACGAAAATTGGGCGTACATACAGCTATGAGTGTCCAATATATATTTTGACCTGTCATGGTACAAAAATCTATACAGTGAAAGGTCAAGTAAAATTGGCCAATGAAACAAACCATCGTCGAATTTCGACCACCACGGGATCTCTAGTATAAAGTAAATCGCCGTCCTTTCTCTCACATAAACATACATATTTACCTACATTTCAGTCAATTTTAAAAACACGACAAAGTATTTGACAAAAACATTTATATTAAGAAGTTAAACAATATAAACAAAAAATATTATTTAATGCCCTTTTTATAACGTCTGTTGTGTTATAAATTCAAAGCGTAAAATATGTCATTAAAATGCTAATTTAATTGTGGTAATAAAATAAACTAATTAACACAACAATTATGATGTATAAAAATCTTTAATATTTTTTGAGCTTTGTATTTACTCATATTTGTCCTTGGACCTTGTCGCCCGACACAAAATCTACGTGTGAAATTGCACGCGCATTATAAGCAAAATTGTTTCAGTAAGATACTAATGTCAGATACTGATCCGAACATTTCGCTGGTTTGCGAGAATATCAACGTATTTCAAAATTCGGTCGAATTAAACTAAGTATGCCAAACGATCATAAATCTTTGATATTTTATGTTGAACAGAAATGAAACGTCGATTTCGTGCTAACGTTCGTTAGAAAGCGACAGTTCTCTCAGATATATTTAGAACAAAATACTCTAGCGGAAATCACAAAACATTGCCATTCTCTAAAATCACTAATTTTTAGTTCCGTCGCTATTCTAGCAAAACTAGATTTGTGCTTGTAAATGTGTAGCTCAGATCATTATAGAAGCAATTGCGCCACCTCAAGTATATTATCGGGCTTAGTAACATCCTGTCAGTTGATTATTAGATACTTATGGGCGATGTCGTCCGACGTCGCCTGCGACATCTATGGTTCGCGGGACATGTCAAAAGTTGATCTTCTTCAAGAGTCGACACGCGCATCCTTTGTGTCCCTCGACAGTCGCGCGACAGCTTTTGATTAATGATGACAAATGTTGCTTTGTGTTCTGCGAAACACAAAGCACTAACTCCTCGGGCGGCATCTCAATGACATCGTGGTAGTGTGGGCAAAGTAAATGTCGAGCGACCATGCCCTCTAGGCTTTAACTTCGTGGCATGAATACACGTGTAAAACCTTTTCAAGTCGCCTGCGCTTGCCCAAGTTATAACCCTATCCATTTTAGCACGGAGCAAAAATACCCATGGATCCACTACCTACTTCTACGAGTTGACGAAAACCGAGCGACAGACGGTGTTCTTTCCTGCCCCACAGCAAACCTACTTAGGTGGTATAAAATCCTCAAATAATATTATAGGTGCAATATCAAAATTAGGATGAAGCCATAAGTGAGCTAGAACATCCCTTGCGTTCAAGTAACTTAATGACAGAGCATGGTATAAATGGAAGGTTATAAGTAAACGTAAATAATAACAGTAAATGTAATAAAACGAAAGTAAACTAAAAACAAAGTCATCGTTTTTGGAATAATAAATAAAATACTGAATTTAATGTTATGATTGTGCTAAGTACGTAAATAAAGTGCTATAATAATGTATATTAACAAACTCTACATATAACCTAATAATATCAAACTGAAATGAAATTATTACATGGTGTATTCTCAATAATATCTAAAGGAATTACAAATCATTGACATTCTGTTTTACCCCTCCGCTTCTATTGGCCTCTTTGTAAAATGACGGTAATATAATGATAAAAAAATTATTCGGACTTATAGTTTTTGAGATAATAACATTGAAATTAATAATTTACTAACTTGTTAACATCAAGCAGCAGGTAACAACATAAACAATAAAAAGGAATGCAACATGATATTACAATGTCAGCATAATGTGCGAGAATATCAAAACTTGAAATGTATATCAACTAAAAGATCGATATGCAAATTCATTGGCATTAATGGGATACTGACATTGATTGTCAAAAATTAGCTTTCGGATCTACAAAAAATATATTGGCAGAATTGTCCACATCGGCATCATTTGCCATTATGAAAAATAGAATACAAAAATTTTTTTCAACTAGCAAGGGTCGTAAATATTTATACCTACATAAAAATCCGTAAATAAACAACATAAAGCCTAGTACTATAATATTAAAAAAAAACGTGTTGAGTCACTGTTTATGCATAGATTACATGAATATGTATTAATATTGCTACAAATAATAATTAGATATACATTTTTTTAAGCTTTAAGTTGAAAGAAGTCTAAATTTAGGATGAAACTGATGGTTACGATTTCTCAATGTATACGTAATTATTTCAAGGACAGCGCCGAGTCACAATACTGGATATATAATATTACCGTCACTATTTTCAATATCAAAACTTTAGAAAAAGAAAATTTAAAAAAAGTTAGATAAATTTACAAAACATTATAAAAATTATAATAATCAACGTCATAATGTTTTTAAGCGTGTTTTAAATAGAGTGTGCTTAACTTCATAAAATAATACTTATAAACAATAAACAATATCAAAACTCAATAACTAATTCTCTCTTCCAAAGATAGTATCAATTATGTTAATTAATTTTAAAACAAAAATATATGCCCAGATAAATCCCCAAGGAAAGAAATTAATCGGCAATTATTAGGATTATTCCCAATTTGCCATAAATGCCCGGAGATTTGCCCATCACTAGTGCTAGATCATCCTGCGTCGGCGACCTGGTCAAATGTGGTGAATGTGTTTACACAAAAAAACCTCAGAATTTACAAATTTAAACATTTTTGGGGGCCCTGGAGTGAACTGCCTCTGCATTTCTTTACGACTTTAACCCAGAATAAGAAAATCTGTAGCAGAATCAATGCAACTGACATACCTCTTCTATTTGCAATGTCTCTTAATTCGTCAATTTCAGGAGATGTCTGTTACTACGTCAAGTGGCTTTTTAGTTTTGTTTTGTTTTAAATAAATTATAAACACAAAGCCTAAAAAGGAACCAGAAACTTCATACACAAAAAAGTTTAACATAATTATGCTAGATAAACACCTGAAGGTCAGGAAAACCTATTTGAATAATCTTGGCATTATATATTAAGCGGTAGCTGTAAAATGATCAACAGTATCTTTTCTTACATTTAACGTTTATTACTACTTTATAACATTACTTAAGTCTAGATATAGCTATATAGTTTATCTTGAAATCATACTAACAAAATGTTAAAGTTGACGTGTATGGTATTGTGCTTCTCTTGGTTAGTTGTAAGCTCTTTTGCGGCTGTAGGTAAGTATTCGTTGAACATTTTCTTTTTATTCTATATCTATATATTTGATTAGGCAAGGCGGAAACTGTTTTTTAATTTGTTTTATATTAAAATATTTAAAAATAATAACCAGAAACCTATAAAATGGGAAAAAGAAATCTTAGCACATATGTACATGGTTAAAATAACATAGTGAACTCAGTACAAGTTTCTTGTCGAGTGGAAACACCAGACAAGGTATGTTGCTACTAGGGACACGAATATAATCCAAACGCGAAATCTCCAGGAATCCTTTATTTGCCAAATTTACGTGTGAAAAGATTATTTTATTCTTTGCTGTTTACAGTTTTGTTTGTTATACACTTGTGTAAATATAGCTCTATAGTAATTAAATGTTTTAGTAGTGTAAAAGTTACAAAAGCGTTCTACATACCTACATATGTGTATATTTTAATTTTATGTCTTTAAATTACTTATATCATGTTTCAACACATTTGTAATATTAACATTCTTACAGCACCTTTTATACAAAAATGTGAATGGAGCGACCGAGCTTGTTTGGTCAAGTCCTCGCAGATAGCGATACCTTACTTCGCTTCTGGTATACCAGACATTGGAATGTCTCCACTAGATCCTGTAGCACTAAATACAGTATCATTCGATGAAGGAGGCTTGAAATTTGATTTTAAAGACACGAAAGTAACGGGAACAAAGAACTGTCAAGTTAAGGATGTTGAGTATGTTTTTTTGTAACTTTCTTTATACAATAAACGATACAAGTTTTTTGGTTTGATAAGTAAATTTTTACTCGTAATAACACTGCAAAGAAAAGTGACAAACCAAGAAATTTATCGATTATTTTGTAATTTGTAGATCACAGTTATATGTAGGTTTATAAAATTCAGTTAAGTTCAATTTTTAACTGTCACAACAATAAGGATGATTATGATAGTGTATAACAAATATTTTCTACGTTTGTTAAAAGTTTCAAGTTATTGAAGTGTCAAACAATGAAGATATTAATTTCATATTTTTCTGCATCTTGTGCGTTTCTTTTTTCAAGAACTCACGAAATAATTTTATTATCAGTATGGTATATGTCTCAATATACTAATATTTTAATGTGTAAATCCACATTCACAATAGGAAAATGGCAGTAATGAAATCTTTGTAAAACTTTTTAAGGTCTTTCTTAGCTAAACGACTATTGATATAAAATGAAATAAAAATATTTTTACAGGCGGAACAATAATGAGCAATGGCTGAAATTTAAAGTTGAGTGTCCAATAGAAGTGACTGGTAATTACGTTTCTACAGGCAATCTTTTCAATTTACCGGTCGAAGGCGCTGGTCCCTTTCATGTAAAGACAGGTAAAGTTTTGTAATATCGTATTTTCCCCATGCGTTAATAAAGTTATTTAGACTTGTCAGTGTAGTACTGACTGAAATTTATCCAAAGTAAAATATATCTTGTCGTTGTATAAAGATGCAATTATGCTTATTGCGTTAACAATCACACGATTCACACTATTCACACGATTCACACATCACCTCCAAACTCAAGCGTTAAACTTAGTCACAGAAGTAACAAGCTTAGAAGCTTAGTAGTAAAGGACCGACCTCGTTACTAGCAATCTCATCTTTTACTCTGCTGTATTACAGATAAGCTGCTCATCCAACTCAAGTGCGGTTTAAGTACCGTTGAAGGAGAAGATGGTAAAAAATATTTCAAATTAAGTAACGATGAACATACATATGAATTCCTAGCAAAAGCGGTACTCCATTTCGAAAACTTGTTCAATGGGGATAAAGAAAAGGGTAAGTGCAGCCAATGCTGCCCATATGTAGATTTAGACTTTATAAGCGAAATAGTATAAGAAAACCACTTAAAAGAAGAAAATTGGAAGGCACTCAAATCTTCACGACAATAGCGAAATGCAAGAAGTTTTTAAAAAAGTACTATTTAACGTTTATTGAAATGTAAGAACTGCTCTGAAAATTGTTATTATCGCACATTTTGTAGTAATCTGTTTGATTCACACAAGGTTAAGAATGTAACAAACCGTCATAGTAAAATCTAATGGCCGTTAGTCGATATCACTACTCAACAGATAGATTGCCATGCTTATTTTACCTATGTATTGTTATACTTAAATGTTAGAAATGGGTTATATGTCGTAAGTCTATTACTGTGAGAGATATTTACTAGTAAGAAGACCACAGCAGATGTCTAGATAACTTGGAAGGGGAAAGAGTTAGTACCACGCCACTGTTACTGTTGGTTTTGTGAATCTTTAAATGCCGCGTTCCAATAAACAAGAAACGATTCGTTTTGCTTACGGACAGTAAAATTTTCATTAAAAATTCAACAACATTTTACCGTCCGTAGGCAAAACGAATCGTTTTATGTTTATTGCAACGCGGCAAAAGGGAATTGTTTTACATCTTACTATCCATGGCTTTCAATTGACATATAAGATTGTTTACTATACAGTTTCAAACAAGCGCGCAAGTTAATTTCAGTAGTGTTTTTTTTTGGATAAGCCAAATTTATATGGTGAAATATTTTTTATTTTCAGCCGCTCCAGTCTTGGCCATTTTAGATCAGAGTTGGAAGGAGGTAGTGCAAGCGTTTGGCAAACCTATTGTAACTGAAGTATTAAACCAAATCTACTCACACTTGGATACGTTCTTTAAAGCAGTACCTGTCAGTGAACTGGAGATATAGATTCAGTCTTCAATTCAATAATGTACGAGAAGGAATAAATATTATTGAATAAAGTAGTAATTGAATTATTTATTATTTTCTTATTTTCCGGTTAACGTTTACCAGGAAACTACTTTTAGTAAAAGATTTGAATAAAATAAACATATAGGTATGTATATATTATATATTTTTAGTTATTTACACATTAATAAATAACAAACCGGCGAATTTTTTTCTGACATTTAGACAGAGACCAGAGTTGCCAGCGTGTTATATACTGGTTAACTACTTTATGGTCTCGAGTAATAATTTATTTTATTTCGAAACAATGATTTATTATTTTAAATTTAAATGAATAAAAGTTTTAAACTTCTATTACTTAATATCAATCACGGAATTATTAAGAATGGCAAACCTGGTGAAATGATTAAACAAACTTGACAAGTTATATAAAATACCTTAAATGTGTGACGGTAAAATATGGTAACCTAGAATAACAGTTTTATGTATCAGGTGAAGATGGCTCTTTCAAAAAAATAAAAATTTGTTCCCGAGTTGCCGGGGCATGAAAGCAATAGCGACAATATTTGACATAGCTAAAAATTAAATTGAGAGGAAGTTAAACCAACCTCTCTTTAGCAGGTATTCTCTCCAACCAGTATTTTTTTTTGTTATGTACACTTCAGTACCACTGACCTCTATTATACAAGTATGAATGAATTTTATGAATCGGGCTTTTTCGAGAACTGGTATCAGTTCCTGTGATTACACAGCACAAGTCACAGAGCGCATTGACTTGAAACAGAAGGTTTATGCATGGGCAAATGGCATACGAAGGAACAAAAAAGGGTGGACCGATATACTCAGAATCGCTCATTCCAATGGGATGAGAGCTGGGTTTATAGAAGGTGTGAGCAGCCTGATTTAG
The DNA here is from genome assembly GCA_963859945.1 of Euplagia quadripunctaria. Lineage (NCBI taxonomy): Eukaryota > Metazoa > Arthropoda > Insecta > Lepidoptera > Erebidae > Euplagia > Euplagia quadripunctaria. The sequence goes on along the minus strand of OY982569.1, from coordinate 17,220,957 downwards.
TGAGTGACATTCATTTACCAGGTGCTGAAATCACGAATTCATTTTGGTGTAACATCTGGTCGATGCCTGTCGCTCACACTGAGGGTGAATGGATGCGAGATGTCGAACGATCATGTGAGTCAACTAATAGAATGGAGCCAGTATTTATAAACAAATCAAACATCGATATTGCTTATGCAGTTAGTTCGTTGCCGAATTAGAAATCAGCGGAACCGGACGGACTGCAAAACTTTTGGTTAAAGTGGCTCCGTAGCGCAAATGTATGTTTGGCATCTCAATTTCAATCATGCTTAGAATCGGGTTAGCTTCCAACTTTTATGACGACAGGCGTGACTCACCTGCTCTATAAATCTGGTTGTGCCACGGATCCCAAGAACTACAGGCCTATCACCTGTCTACCAACAGTATATAAATTACTGACGTCCATTCTGAGAGTGAAGATAGCATCTCATGCTACCAACAACTTTCTTATGTCTTACTCTCAGAATGGATGTAGAAGTGGGGCACGTGGCACTAAAGAGCTCCTTATTATTGACAAGATCATTAACCAACAAGGTCGCCGTAACCGAAAAGATCTGGCGACATGTTAGCTTATAAGAAAGCCTTAAGAAAGCCTATGACTCTGTGCCGCATACGTGGTTATTGAGGGTGATGGAGTTGTATAAGATTGATACAAGTCTATGCGCTTTTTTGGAGGCATGTATGCAGCAATGGAGAACGGTTCTTTACTATCCAGGATGTCAACAATCTCAGGGTGACGGCGAGTATATAAAGATCAGGCGGGGTATATTTTAGGGTGACAGTTTGAGTCCCTTGTGGTTCTGCCTAGCTTTGAATTCTCTCAGCACTATGTTGGAGGGTTCAGGACTAGGCTATCGTTTGCGAGAGCGTAAAGGATGGAACTCACAGATTCCACACACCTTAGATGTCTTTCCGCGAACGAAACTTACAAGTATCTATGAATGTCACAGGCGTTTAGGTTTAAATGAATTGACTATGAAGCAATCGTTACAGAAACGCTTCTTTGGCCGCCTGAAAAAAGTATTAAAAACTCTTTTGTCTGGTGGTAATAAGGTGCGGGCCTATAATGATTGAGTCATACCAGTCCTAACCTACTCCTTTGGTATACTTAGATGGACTCAGACGAAACTTGATGCCCTGGACAGAAGAGTCCGTACATTGCTAACCGCGTACCGAATGCACCATCCACGTTCATCGGTAATGAGATTGCATATCCCGCGGATATTTGGGGGTCGTGGTTTTTTTAAATACCAGGGCCCTACATAACCGCGAGGTATACAATCTTAGAGATTACTTCCTCTCCGTTAACATCGAGGTGCATCGGGATGTTGTGGTAGTTGACAACGGACTCACTCCGCTTACGGCCCATACGTGCCGAAGCATGGCTCTCCCACGTAAAAAAACAATATTAAACTATACATATAAACCTTCCTCTTGAATCACTCTATCTATTGATGAAAACCGCATTAAAAGGATCAGACCGAGCATACAAATATTGGTGGAAGCGCCGTACCCTAAAAATAATAACAGTGGCTTCCTTCTGTATTGGAGCGTAATTTTTCTCGGCCGCGTTGAGACTACGAGACGCAAACGATATGGGTCTTTCCGACCCATTAACTTCTACCTGTGACAGTACAGCTCCCAACCCAGTGGGAGACGCATCAACAGTGAGGATTAATTTTGCATTAGGATTAAAATGTGCAAGAACTTGTTCAGAAGCTAATATTTGTTTAATTTGGTTAAATGATTGATCATATAACGCACTCCAGTTCCATTTAACCCCTTTCCTTAGCAAGTCATGCAAGGAACTCAAAATACTAGAAGCATTTTTAACAAAACTCCTATTTTATCAACGCCAAGAATGACTGCAACTTGTTAACATTTGTGGGTACTGGAGCGTCCACTATCGCCTTAACTTTCTCTGGGGACTTTTTAAGTCCATGCTTATTGATTGTATACCCGAGATAACTAATTTCGTCCCTAAAGAATTCACATTTATCCTTTTGCAAAACCAACCCCGCATTTTGCAATCGCTCGAGTACTGCAGTAAGTCTTTGTAGGTGAACGTCCCTACTAGATCCTGTTATGAGCACGTCTTCAAGCAGGCAGAGCACACCCTCCATATTTGAGAGAATACCTTCCATTGCCTTCTGGAAAATAGATAGAGCGCTAGACAGCCCGAATACCATGCGGGTATCTCACTAATATTATAAATTTGAAAGTTTGGATGGATGGATGTTTGTTACTCTTTCACGCAAAAACCACTGAACCGATTGCGATGAAACTTGGTATGTAGATAGCTGGAGACCTGGATTAACGCATAGGCTACTTTTTATCCCGATATTCCCACGGGATCGGGACTTACGAGGGTGAAACCGCGGGGCGCTGCTAGTATTTATATAGGCCGCGATGAGTGTTAATGCAAGTTAATTTTTGAGAATCATCGTCTAATACGAATTGATTGTAGGCCATTGATAAATCAATTTGTTGTCCCCCATAAAATCTTGTAAATAACTCAATGAGCATAACTCAATGGCAATGGATATTTTTCGACAATTAATTGCTTATTTATAACCGAATAGTCTACGCACAGTCTAACTGTACCATTGCGCTTTAATACTTTGACAATAGGAGACGCATACTCCGCATGTTCAACTGGTTTTAATATTTCTAACTCAACTAAACGATCTAGCTCCTTGTCTATTTTGTCTTTCAATGCAAAGGCAATAGGACGCGCTTTAAAAAATACTGGCTTTGAGTCGGACTTGAGTTGTAACCTAACTTTATATTTATTAAACGTTCCTAATTTGTTAGAAAAACATCTGGAAATTTTGTTTGAAATTGTTGTAATAAATTATTTGTATTGCTTAGAAATTTACAAGGTACCAATTCTAATTTAAAACTTGATATAAAATCTCTGCCTAATAATGGCGGACCGCCCCCATGTTTTACGTACAAAGCAAGACTATGTGTTTGACCCGAATACGTTACTGGTAGACGTATAACTCCCGCACATCTTATTTTGCTCCCAACGTATGTTAATAATTTTTTATTAGTACGTTATAATGATATTTTTGAAAATAATTTGTTATACATAGCACTCGATATGACCGTTACCGCGGAACCGCTATCAATTTCAAATTTCAGTTCTACCCCCAAAATTGTCACCGTTTCAAACATTGGTTCACCGTTTAAACATGAAATTTTCAAAATCTCACCATCGTCACCCTCACTGACATCACTCGTTTCGATGTAATTCAGTTTTTTACATACTCTTTGCAGGTGACCTTGCACGTTACACTTCCTACATTTATAATTTGCAAACCGGCATTTAGAGGACGCATGACTTGACCGACCGCACACTGAACACTTTTCTACCGATACCGCTCTTTTCGATGTTTCTTGTTTTATCTTGAACAGCTGTTCTGGCTGCACCGCGTGATGCGCGGTGACCGTCGCCCCGATGCGTGCGCTCCGCAATGACTCCGCCAGCTCGATAGACTTTGCTAGCATCAGCTCGGCCAGATCCTGAGCGAATAACTTGTCTCGCTCACGCCCCGGCAGCATTCCCATAACAAAACGATCGCGCAGCGCTTCTTCCACGTCGCTAAACCCACAATGAGCAGTGAGCCCACGAAGTCTAGCAGCTCATTGCGTAGGAGTCTCACCAGCTTGCTGCAATGCCGCATAGAAATTGCTACGTTCACCAAACCCGTAACGTTTTGGTGTAAAATGTTCATCCAACAGTTGTAGGATATCTTCATATCGCACTTCTTCCAGCTCCTTCGGCAAGGCGAGGTCTGCTGCGAGTTTGAAGGTACCGTCGGTGAGTGCGCTTAGCAGTATTGCCCGCTTTTTCATCCCAGTCGCGTCGGTGACCGCTGTAACATCGTTTGCTAGGAACCATTGTGAAATTCGACTTTTGTACGTTTTAACGAATGTACGGTGTGGTCGAACGTCGATAAGATTCCAAACTGATTTGACATTTTTATTTAGTAGGGTACTCGTCGCCAATGTTAAGTATGACAGCTAGGGAGCGAGTGAAACGAATTCTTGCTAGATGCATACTGATTTATTGTAAGGACTGAGCGCGGTGAGCGCAGCCACACGCATACACATACGTATACATATACAACAGTTTTATTTTTGAACAAAATGTAAATACGTCTTGCCGGTAATCCCAGCTGAGACCTAAAGTCTTAGATGACTCTATATGCTGGCAGTTAAAGTTATCTTGATATGCGTCTAATAAATCAGATATATTAGATCTCCATTTTCTTAGTTTAAATCCACCCGATTTTAAAAGACTAATCAAGTCATTACACAATTGTTTTGCGTTTTCAATCTGGTGCATGCCCTCAACCAAATCATCCATGTAGAGGGAGTTCTGAAAGTAGTCTGAAAATTTGCCTTTTCATCTAACGCTAACTGTCTTATGGTCATCATAGCTAAAAAGGGGGCTGATTTAGTACCGTAAGTTACGGTACTCCCAATATTTTAAAGAATCTTGTTCATTGTCACGCCAGATGATTTTTTGCAGCTTTTGATATTGTGGATTTATCCAAATTTGACGAAACATTTTTTCAATGTCTGCAGTAAAAGCGAATTAATACTGTCGCCATTTTATTAGAAAAGACTATCGATCTTGTTGAAGATTAGGACCACATTTCATGACGTCATTTAAGCTATTTCCCGACGAAGTCTTAGCGGGACCCGTTGAATACTCCTCTAAACTTCGTGGTAGTCGCTGCAGATCGTTTTACCTCGTGGTGACTGAGATAGTCAACAATACAAACTTTCGTTCTAATGTTTTAAATTGTGCTACTGCCTTGTTTTTTGATAGACCCAAGTTTCGTTACGTAGTCTAATTTCAGGGGTAGCCGTACTTCATATCTTCCGTCTTCCCGACGATTAGTCGTGTTTTTGTTATACCGTATGCACTCTTGATCTTCGGTAGACAGGTTAGACTCTTCAGCAATGTCTTCAATTTCCCAAAATCTTTGGATTTCTTCTAGATTAATCAAGGTTACATTACAATGTCTTAGCACAACCATATAAAATCCACCCCAATGGGTTAGTCCATCTAGTTCTACTATAAGTTCTACGATAGAACAAAATGGACAAAAAAAATCCAGACAGTTCTATTGCCCTCCGCAATAGAACAAAATGGACAAAAAAATCCAAACAGTTTTGCTGGTCACCGCGATAGAACAGAATGGACAAAAAACATCCAGACAGTTCTACTGGTCACCGCGATAGAACAGAATGGACAAAAAATATTCAGACAGTTCTACTGCTCACCGAGATAGAACAGAATGGACAAAAAATATCCAGACAGTTCTACTGCTCACCGGGATAGAACAGAATGGATAAAAAACATCCAGACAGTTCAACTGCTGCACGCGATAGAACAGAATGAACAAAAACATCCAGACAGTTCGACTGCTCACCGCGATAAAACAGAATGGACAAAAAATATCCAGACAGTTCACCTGTTCTACAACTATAACGGACACGGTTACTACGACAAAAAAAAACGGACAAGTGGAGTCTGACTCGTGCACCGAGGATTCCGTAAGCAAACAAACTTGTATATAGAGGTGATGTAATGAATGTCGATTTTTATAAATATTTATCTCTAGTATTCGCGAATGCGAATGTTGACTTTTCAATTAAAGGGCGATCAAAATGTACAAATGGGTGGACATTTCGAATCGGTTTTTATTAATCCGAGGTCCAAATTGAAATTTTCGTAAAAAATGGAATGATTTTTTTTTTTGTATTGTAAGTGTTCTGCGATGGATGGTTAGAAAGAGAATGGCCAGAGAATATTTGGTTACTCCACCAACCAACAATTGTACCACTGAAAGAGTTTATAGTAACGCTAGACTGCTTTACAGACCTCAGTTTATTTTTGAGTTTATATTTTATTATCTTTAAGTGGTAGAAAAAATATGTACAAGTAGTGAAAAAATACATAATTTTAGCACAATAATTGTATCTTAGAAGTTTAATTTTATTCGAAATATTTATTTTTAAGTAAAAACTTCTTTAGGCACATTTGTCCACTTTTGCTATTGGGAAAAAGTACTGAATTCGTTACCGTCACGGTAATAATAGATATATAGATCCACTAGAGGGTGCTTATCTAAACATTGAGTTTTTTCAGCTCCTTATTAATTAATATTTAAAAATAGAATTAGTTTAATAAAAGTGAAAACAATATACTAATTTGTTTGTGGATGACATATATTGTCATGATGACATATAGATATGTCTATATGTATATATATGTGTCTATGTGTTTTCACTTCTGACGTGCAGTCCTACGACTGAGAGTTTTTTTTTAACTACATTGGTGGCAAACAAGCATACGGCCCCCCTGATTGTACCGTAGCCTATGAACGCTTGCAATTCCAAGGGACTCTCGATCTATGAAGCACACTGAGCTTTTTGGATGCCAGCTTGGTCTTACCATCTAAGTGACATCGGTACTGGAAGTGTTAATACCGAGGATCCCAATACTCTATGAGATGATATGAGCTGACCTCAACGAGAAAAAATACTGGTCTCTAATAGACGATCAATTATGTCAAAGTGATGTTTAAATAATATGATTGACTGCATGTAGTAGGTGATTTTATTGTATTAAGTATTGTATTAATTGAAATTATAAAAAATGAACGATAATCCAGAACTCTCCAGAGACTACAACGAGAAACCTACAATAATTAAGAGAGGGCGAGGTTCTGCCGAGTCAAGTTAAATCTTCAGGATTATCTACAGAACTTGGCAATCTTTTAGATCTCAATCCTTTTGTCGGCGTAGTCGATAACCACGTTCCCATTTTTACATTTATGTTTTTGATGGGATATCATTACTTTTTGTAAAGAAATTATTATTATTCATCATTCAAAAGTGATCTGTAAAATTAACTTTTTCCTGCGTTTACATTTTCTTGAATATTAGAAATATTGGAGCGCTTTGCCCATCACTACGTATTATAAAACAAAGTCCCCCGCCGGCCGCGTCTGTCTGTCTGTTCGCGATAAACTCAAAAACTACTGAACGGATTTTCATGCGGTTTTCACCAATAAATAGAGCGATTCATGAGGAAGGTTCAGGTATATAATTTTTTAAGGTTTTTTGAAAATTGGTTGAAATATAATGATGATTGTTGAAGATGTCTCTGCTACCCGTGCGAAGCCGGGACGGGTTGCTAGTTCATTGACAAATCCTTCCTTACGTAACCTACATTTTTGGTAGTGATTCTGTACATTATCAAAGTGTCTGTTAAAAGTTAAAATTAGTAAAAATTTACTGTTTTCTGATTCTATCCTTTGCATACACACTATTACCCAGCTGGACGGCAAATTTCAACTTCCTAGGTCATCGGGAAGTGGATTAGGTTTTTGATCTATATGTCAGTAAGTCAGTGATAAAACGATAATATCTCAATGATTGTTTAAGCTGTATTTATGAAATGTGGGATTCTAGTTAATCTCGGGGGTTTTAATAAATAAACAAAAATTCAAGTATTTATATTAAATAGATTTTAGTTATTAAGCGGTCAAAAGAGGCTCCAGTTCATTTTCATCGAACTTGGCTTGACACGCTGCCGCGTGTCTAGATATCTTACAAATTTAAAAATAACGTGGAAACGACTACATCAATTTACACGTGTCCAATATACATGTCAACCTGACATTCAAGTTATACTGCCCAATGAAATAAACCAAAAAATAGTTACTGCACAACATCGTACATACTAATTCAAATTAGTATTAAACTATATCACAATTTCGTCGCTATTATTGGATAGCGCGATAGATAGCAGACCAATCAGAAAATACTGAAGCTAGCGGCGAATTAAGTGGAATCTACGAAAATTCGGGTAGGCGTGAACAAGTGATTTTTGTTCACCAACTTTAAATTCGTACATATAATTCACTAGCTGTGCCCGCGGCTTCGCCCGCGTGGAAATCTATTTGTGACTAAAAGTTTGATTGCGGGAAAAGACTGCCTATGAGGCGGTAAACCTGCCCTTCCGGCCTTAAAAGTGGGCATGAAGTTTCCTTCCTTCATTTCTTAACTTATTTTATTCCCAAACGAAGTCATATGAAAGAGACTATTGCACTTTTTCAAAAAATGTGCGGACAATGGACGAATATCCGTCAAAAGATTTTGTATCGGTTGTGGTAGTTCCTATATATTGAGAAGAATCATTTTTCCGGTTGCACAGCACACACCGCTCGCTTCATCTATCCGTTGTTTGTATGGCACTTAGGGTAAATCTTATTCATTCCTCCAAATTTACAGTATTTTGGATCGTAACTGAAATCCGACCTATTACTGTGAGCTAATATTCTATTGCGCGCTCGTTGTCTTTCTCTTCGTACCGTAAGCCGGAGCTTAATTCGCAACGTCGTAAAATGTTGTGCAGTGGTCGTGGAACATTGTGACCGCTCAATGCTCGATCTCCTCACGTGTGTTTGCGAAGTCCTAATATGTTGTGCATGGAGACGTTGCGAGCGCTCAATGCTCGATCCTCACTCGAACCTGTGACGTTCTAACATTTTGTTCGCTTATGCGCTGTGAACGTTCCACGCTAGACTCTCTATCACGCTACTGCGTTGCATACTCTCTCCGACTTGTAAGACGATCCTCTCTCTCAGAGGAAGACTCTCCAATACGACGCATTTTGGCTGCCCTACACTGGAAGTTCTGTTTAGAAAGTTGTAACCTTCTTCTATATATATTAGTAGCTATCTATTGTAAAGGATTCTGAGAAGAACTTTTTAACATAAATATTTAAAAAAGAATTTTTCAAAATATTTGTAGCTCTCAAAAGAACTTTTTGAATTGAATAAATTTGTTTGTGCAAGTTGTAGTAAAATAAATGTAGCTCTAAAAATATTTTTTTCAGATAGTTTTAGCTCTCAAAAGAAAATTTTCAATCAAATGTTCAGTTTTTCTTAAGAAAAATCACTATTTTGCTCTGGTGCATTGCGTAAGGAGCAGGCCGCGTGATTGAGCTGCGCGACTACCTTATACGTAGACGTCAACTCCCCTCCCGTACCGCGATCTCGGCACAGGGATCCGGCCACTCTTTTTTATACGTATCAACGACTATATATATTTTTATCATTGTGTTCTCGACAATGCATCCAAATAAGTTGCACATATTCACATTTTGTAATGACTCCGTAAATGTTACATCAAAATAGCTCTAATAGTTTGTCTCTTGTCGCAAACTTATAACACATTCACATAAATCTTACATATTTCCATACAAATTTTCATCCCCTATTCCCTATCGTTATTTTACACCCTTGAGGATAAAACTTTTACAAACTTTGAATGTCATACACTTATTTATATCGAATCAACAGCCTAAAAAATAAGTTTCAAGCTTCTAGCTCTAAATATGACGATACTTCCATACAACTTTTCATCCCCACCATTCAACCCCTTACACCCCTTTTTCGCATTAAAAAGTAGCCTATGTCCTTTCTCAGGCTCTAGACTATCTGTGTACCAAATTTCATTTAAATCGGTTCAGTGGTTTTGGCGTGAAGGGGCGACAGACAGACAGAGTTACTTTCGCATTTATAATATTAGTAAGGATTAGATGCGCCCCGCGGTTTCACCCGCGTAAGTCCAGATGCCGTGGGAATATCGGATAAAGAGTAGTCAGTGTTAGTCCAGGTCTCCAGCTATCAATCAAGCGGTTTAGTAGTTTTTGCGTGAAAGAGTAACAAACATCCATACATCCTCACAAACTGTCACGTTTATAATATTAAATAGGAGTATCAAGCTCACAAAATAAGAACTTCATCAGTCAACATTTTAAGTAGTGAACATGCACAGCTACAAAAATAAAACTTAATCAATTATTGTGGAAATTCGAGCATCAGGCGATCTCTAGTAGTAGTAATTGCTAAGTGTATGTGAATCCAATTTTTGACTCCGAAGATGAATGATAAGAGGATCCCATGACTCTACGCTTACGCCGAGGTTCTTGATAGCATTGAGACTTTCTCGAGTAGTGTCATGAATCTTTTTGATGTGTTGAGCGGAACGGTGGTGTACATTTGGGATGTTAAGCATTTGATCAAAATGAGAGCTCATGATCAGCCTCTTGTTGTTGAATCTATGATTAACTAAATCCCAGCAAATAGAATAGCTATCGGAGGAGATAGGCAAGTGTTGGATAAGTCTTTCAGCTTCACCTCGTACTTTAGACTTCAGCAACTGCATCTTCTGAGCGCTAGATAAAGTCGGGTTCGCATGGACAGCCTCAGTAAAAAGATCTTTGAAACTTGACCATTAATGATAATTACCAGAGAACGTAGGTATACCAATCTTAGGAGTAGACTTTTCCAAATGACTGACAGACCACATCTTCTTGTTTATTGACTTGATATTGACGTTATACCTCTTCTCCGATTGAAAAAACTGAGATTCGTACTTTGGATTCCGCTGACTTAACTCGCTATCCAACTCCCAATGAAGACAGTCTTTTGCTGTCCAACGAGACTGTATAGTGCGGAATAGGTGATCATATTCCCATTTTTCAGAAATGGCGTCTAAACTTATATTAGAGATTGTATGTTCAAATGCCTCAAAATTACTGCTTTGTTTCCGCAGCATCTCGTCGGTTTTACCGTCGCCACCTCGGGATTGAACCGAGAAACCTTGCTGAGAAGTCTCGGAAACCGAAATCGGAGTAGCAAGTCTGATTTAAGGCGTTGAAGGTTTTATTTCTTCCCTTGGTTTCGCAGGCAATTCGTAGTTCAGAATAGCTGTCCTGATAGTAGTGTAACGGTTCGCTATATGCTCAAACTGATTGGTGGTAAAATAGGGGTGAGACCTACTGCTATACAAACATAGCTTTCTTTGATTTGACTGAAATTCACTCCAGTAGCCATCTAGTGTCCAGCCTTCGCTTGATATAATCTGAAGGTTTCCTATCTGAACCGTCTTTCTTAAAATTTCCTTTTGTCCTTTCTCTCACATAAACATACATATTTACCTACATTTCAGTCAATTTTAAAAACACGACAAAGTATTTGACAAAAACATTTATATTAAGAAGTTAAACAATATAAACAAAAAATATTATTTAATGCCCTTTTTATAACGTCTGTTGTGTTATAAATTCAAAGCGTAAAATATGTCATTAAAATGCTAATTTAATTGTGGTAATAAACTAATTAACACAACAATTATGTTGTATAAAAATCTTTAATATTTTTTGAGCTTGGTTTTTACTCATATTTGTTCTTGGACCTTGTCGCCCGACACAAAATCTACGTGTGAAATTGCACGCGCATTATAAGCAAAATTGTTTCAGTAAGATACTAATGTCAGATACTGATCCGAACATTTCGCTGGTTTGCGAGAATATCAACGTATTTCAAAATTCGGTCGAATTAAACTAAGTATGCCAAACGATCATAAATCTTTGATATTTTATGTTGAACAGAAATGAAACGTCGATTTCGTGCTAACGTTCGTTAGAAAGCGACAGTTCTCTCAGATATATTTAGAACAAAATACTCTAGCGGAAATCACAAAACTTTGCCATTCTCTAAAATCACTAATTTTTAGTTCCGTCGCTATTCTAGCAAAACTAGATTTGTGCTTGTAAATGTGTAGCGCAGATCATTATAGAAGCAATTGCGCTACCTCAAGTATATTATCGGGCTTAGTAACATCCTGTCAGTTGATTATTAGATACTTATGGGCGATGTCGTCCGACGTCGCCTGCGACATCTATGGTTCGCGGGACATTTCAAAAGTTGATCTTCTTCAAGAGTCGACACGCGCATCCTTTGTGTCCCTCGACAGTCGCGCGACAGCTTTTGATTAATGATGACAAATGTTGCTTTGTGTTCTGCGAAACACAAAGCACTAACTCCTCGGGCGGCATCTCAATGACATCGTGGTAGTGTGGGCAAAGTAAATGTCGAGCGACCATGCCCTCTAGGCTTTAACTTCGTGGCATGAATACACGTGTAAAACCTTTTCAAGTCGCCTGCGCTTGCCCAAGTTATAACCCTATCCATTTTAGCACGGAGCAAAAATACCCATGGATCCACTACCTACTTCTACGAGTTGACGAAAACCGAGCGACAGACGGTGTTCTTTCCTGCCCCACAGCAAACCTACTTAGGTGGTATAAAATCCTTAAATAATATTATAGGTGCAATATCAAAATTAGGATGAAGCCATAAGTGAGCTAGAACATCCCTTGCGTTCAAGTAACTTAATGACAGAGCATGGTATAAATGGAAGGTTATAAGTAAACGTAAATAATAACAGTAAATGTAATAAAACAAAGGTAAACTAAAAACAAAGTCATCGTTTTTGGAATAATAAATAAAATACTGAATTTAATGTTATGATTGTGCTAAGTACGTAAATAAAGTGCTATAATAATGTATATTAACAAACTCTACATATAACCTAATAATATCAAACTGAAATGAAATTATTACATGGTGTATTCTCAATAATATCTAAAGGAATTACAAATCATTGACATTCTGTTTTACCCCTCCGCTTCTATTGGCCTCTTTGTAAAATGACGGTAATATAATGATAAAAAATTTATTCGGACTTATAGTTTTTGAGATAATAACATTGAAATTAATAATTTACTAACTTGTTAACATCAAGCAGCAGGTAACAACATAAACAATAAAAAGCAATGTAACATGATATTACAATGTTAGCATAATGTGCGAGAATATCAAAACTTGAAATGTATATCAACTAAAAGATCGATATGCAAATTCATTGGCATTAATGGGATACTGACATTGATTGTCAAAAATTAGCTTTCGGATCTACAAAAAATATATTGGCAGAATTGTCCACATCGGCATCATTTGCCATTATGAAAAATAGAATACAAAAAATATTTTCAACTAGCAAGGGTCGTAAATATTTATACCTACATAAAAATCCGTAAATAAACAACATAAAGCCTAGTATTATAATATTGAAAGAAACGTGTTGAGTCACTGTTTATGCATAGATTACATGAATACGTATTAATATTGCTACAAATAATAATTAGATATACATTTTTTTAAGCTTTAAGTTGAAAGAAGTCTAAATTTAGGATGAAACTGATGGTTACGATTTCTCAATGTATACGTAATTATTTCAAGGACAGCGCCGAGTCACAATACTGGATATATAATATTACCGTCACTATTGTCAACATCAAAACTTTAGAAAAAGAAAATTTAAAAAAAAGTTAGATAAATTTACAAAACATTATAAAAATTATAATAATCAACGTCATAATGTTTTTAAGCGTGTTTTAAATAGAGTGTGCTTAACTTCATAAAATAATACTTATAAACAATAAACAATATCAAAACTCAATAACTAATTCTCTCTTCCAAAGATAGTATCAATTATGTTAATTAATTTTGAAACAAAAATATATGCCCAGATAAATCCCCAAGGAAAGAAATTTATCGGCAATTATTAGGATTATTCCCAATTTGCCATAAATGCCCGGAGATTTGCCCATCACTAGTGCTAGATCATCCTGCGTCAGCGACCTGGTCAAATATGGTGAATGTGTTTATTTACACAAAAAAACTCAAAATGTACAAGTTTTAACATTTTGAGTGGACTGAACTGCCTCTGCATTTCGTTACGGTTTTAATTCGGAATAAGAAAATCTGTAGGAGAATCAATGTAACTGTAAATGTCTATTAAGTCGTCAATTTTAGGAGATGTCTATTATTACGTCAAGTGGCTTTTTTAGTTTTGTTTTATTATAAATAAATTATAAACACACAGACAAAAAAGGAACCAGAAACTTCATACACAAAAAAGTTTAACATAATTATGCTAGGTAAACACCTGAAGGTCAGGAAAACCTATTTGAATAATCTTGGCATTATATATTAAGCGGTAGCTGTAAAATTATCAACAGTATCTTTTCTTACATTTAACGTTTATTACTACTTTATAACATTACTTAAGTCTAGATATAGCTATATAGTTTATCTTGAAATCATACTAACAAAATGTTAAAGTTGACGTGTATGGTATTGTGCTTCTCTTGGTTAGTTGTAAGCTCTTTTGCGGCTGTAGGTAAGTATTCGTTGAACATTTTCTTTTTATTCTATATCTATATATTTGATTAGGCAAGGCGGAAACTGTTTTTTAATTTGTTTTATATTAAAATATTTAAAAATAATAACCAGAAACCCATAAAATGGGAAAAAGAAATCTTAGCACATATGTACATAGTTAAAATAACATAGTGAACTCAGTACAAGTTTCTTGTCGAGTGGAAACACCAGACAAGGTCTGTTGCTACTAGGGACACGAATATAATCTAAACGCGAAATCTCCAGGAATCCTTTATTTGCCAAATTTACGTGTGAAAAGATTATTTTATTCTTTGCTGTTTACAGTTTTGTTTGTTATACACTTGTGTAAATATAGCTCTATAGTAATTAAATGTTTTAGTAGTGTAAAAGTTACAAAAGCGTTCTACATACCTACATATGTGTATATTTTAATTTTATGCCTTTAAATTACTTATATCATGTTTCAACACATTTGTAATATTAACATTCTTACAGCACCTTTTATACAAAAATGTGAATGGAGCGACCGAGCTTGTTTGGTCAAGTCCTCGCAGATAGCGATACCTTACTTCGCTTCTGGTATACCAGACATTGGAATGTCTCCACTAGATCCTGTAGCACTAAATACAGTGTCATTCGATGACGGAGGCTTCAATATTGTTTTTAAAGATATGACATTAACGGGAACAAAGAACTGTCAAGTTAAGGATGTTGAGTATGTATTTTTGTAACTTTCTTCATACAATAAACGATACTAAGTTTCCTGGTTTGATAAGTGAATTTTTACTCGTAAACTCTAACACTGTAAAGAAAAGTGACAGACCTAGAAATCTATCGATTATTTTGCAATTTGTAGATCACAGGTATATGTAGGTTTATAAAATTCAGTTTTTTTTTCATTCAATTCAAATTAAATGTCATTTTCAACTGTCACAACAACAAAGATGATTATGATAGTGTATAACAAATATTATCTATGTTTGTTTAAAGTTTAAAGTTATTGAAGTGTCAAACAATGAAGATATTAATTTAATACTTTTCTGTATCTTGTGCATTTTTTTTCAAGAACTCACGAAATAATTTTATTGGAAGTATGGCATTGTCTCAATATACTAATATTTTAATATGTAAATCCACATTCACAACAGAAAAAAGTCAGTGACAAATCTTTGTAAAACTTTTTAAGGTCTTTCTGAGCTACACGACTATTGATATAAAAACAAAAAAAAAATTTTACAGGCGTAACAAAAATGAACATTGGCTGAGATTTGAAGTTGAGTGTCCTATAGAAGTGAATGGTAATTACAATACTTCAGGCAAATTTTTCACTGTACCGATCGAAGGCGCTGGTCCCTTTCATGTAAAGACAGGTAAAGTTTTGTAATATCGTATATTCCCCATGCGTTAATAAAGTTATTTAGACTTGTCAGTGTGGTACTGACCGAAATTTGTCCAAAGTAAAATATATCTTGTCATTGTATAAAGATGCTATTATTCTTATTGCGTTAACATCACCTCCAAACACAAGCGTTAAACTTATTCACAGAAGTAACACACTTACTAGTAAGAGACCGACCTCGTTACTAGTAATCTCATCTTTTACTCTGCTGTATTACAGATAAACTGCTCATTCAACTCAAGTGCCGTTTAAGTACCGTTGAAGAAGATGGTAAAAAATATTGGAAAATAAATAACGATGAACATACATATGAATTCCTAGCAAAAACGTTACTTCAGTTCGAAAACTTGTTCAACGGGGATAAAGAAAAGGGTAAGTGCTGCCGACGCCGCCGATATATAGATTTAGACTTTATAAGCGAAAGAGTAGATATAAAAAAAAACACTTAAAAGAAGAAAAAGGAAGACACTCAAATCTTCACGACAATAGCGAAATGCAAGAAGTTTTTAAAAAGTTCTATCTAACGTTTATTTAAATGTAAGAACTGCTCTGAAAACGATGAACTCATAGTAAAATCTAATGGCCGTTAGTCGATATCACTACTCAACAGATAGATTGCCATGCTTATTTTACCTATGTATTTGTTATACTTATATGTTGTAACTCTATTACTGTGAGAGATATTTACTAGTAAGAAGACCACAGCAGATGTCTCGATAACTTGGAAGGGGATAGAGTTAGTACCACGCCGCTGTTACTGTTCGTTTTGTGAATCTTTAAAGGGAAGTGTTTTACATCTTCCTATCCATGGCGTTCAATTGTCATAAAAGATTGGTTTCAAACAAGCACGCAAGTTAGTTTCAGTACACGTATAGTGTTTTTTTTGATAAGACAAATATATTTAGTGAAATAATTTTTATTTTCAGCCGCTCCAATCATGACCATTTTGGAAGAGAGTTGGAAGGAGGTAGTGCAAACGTTTGGCAAACCTATTGTAACTGAAGTAATAAATCAAATTGAATCACACTTAAATGTGTTCTTGAAAGTAGTACCTGCCAGCGAACTGGAGATATAGACTGATTCTTCAATTCAATAATGTACGAGAAAAAATAAATATTATTGAATAAAGTAGTAATTGAATTATTTATTATTTCTTATTTTCCGGTTAACATTTAGTAGGAAATTATTTTTAGTAAAACATTTGAATAAAATAAATATATATTATGTATATATTATATATGTTTAGTTGTATACATACCCTAAGCGTCACGCATAGGTGGGCCGCGATGTATAACAGCCACGTTTCGTCAATTTATGCCAGGTTCTATAATAAATCGCAACTCCATTCCTCACACCAGCTTCAGTTTCAAACTCAAAACCCAGTACCACACAATCCAGAAGTCGAATCGAGAATTAAACACTTGACAGAAATATCTATGGATTATGCAAAAAAAGACATTCAATACTGTCAAAACAATCATTTTAAAACTGAGTAGCAAACAACTCTTACAATACTTTGGCTCTAACTTGCGCTTTTTAACACGCTTTTATTAGCTTGGTATGTATGTATCTATGTAACGGAATCTTTGAACGTGATTTTCACCCACTTTAAAACGTCGGATTGAATTTAAACTTCGCACACTTATCAAGGATCGATGACACTGCAACATTAAAGACTACGCAAAAATAAATAATAGTTTAAAAGACTAAAATACACGCTTTTGTTGCTAGCTGAACTAAAAAGTAGAAAATAAATAATAGTTTAAAAACTAAAAAAAACACGCTTTTGTAACTAGCTGAACTAAAAAGTAGAAAATTATTTTCTATAAGTAATAAAAAATAGAGTGATTAGGAAAAAAATATTTTATCGTAAAAAAGCGCGGGGTGCTTTTTAAAATATTATATAATGACGTTACTTTTACCAACCTTTATTAATAAAATATTTACAATGATTGACATCTAGCCCCCTCGCATTTTTACGATAAAATTACCTATTTTTTTCTTAATCACTCAATTTTTTTTAACATTTAGAAAATTATTTTCTACTTTTTAGTTCAGCTAGTTAGAAGATCATGTTTTTAGTTTCTTAAACTATTATTTATTTCAACTAACGGTAGCAAGCAGTACAGCTATATATACAGCAAAGTTGGTTTATCATAACGATTCGCCTAAAACTGCTATTTGATAATGAACATAATGAAATAAACTGCAGAGCAAACAAAAATGGAAACACCAAGTGCTCTTAGTTACCGCCATTGGCAACTCATGGTAAAGTCGCTGAGCTTTCACCAGTCCACCCGTCGCGCGTCGTTACGGCACACTACAGCAATTAAGTCTCGGTTTTTACATCTATTGCTATGCATACAAATCGCGAAGTTTAAAATAATATTTTTAGCTATTGTTACAGAATGACATAGTGGATACATAACTATTACGTTTGTACATTCACGTGTTTTAATCGTCTATCCTATAAAAAGTTGTAAATATAATCCTACTACCGATGTTTTAAAAACTTCTTCATCACCTTCATAATAAAGTCAACAAAAAATATCTCATTAAATTAATTATCGGATATGAAACGTAGCTAATTAACTAAAATTTTATGAATAATAAAATGGGCAATTAATGTGTACGTTGGACGGTAATTAAATAATTTTGTAAGTAGCCGGTTGTAAAGTATATATTGTTATAAAGTTAAATATGTATTTGTATATTCTACAGGGAAGGTGGCGGGGTAGTAGCGAAAGGTACCAACAGGCCATTATTACTTTTTGAACCATAAAACATAATTAAGAGCGTCTGGTAGAAAACTTTTAACTTTGTTTGTTATTAATTGAATGTACGTGTTTAGTTACTCGTAGAAGTGTTTATGTTGTTTTCGTAGTATTTGAATATAATAATTATAGTTTGGTAAAACTAAAAAAAAAACAGGTTTTAATGGCGAACCAAATTAAACAGTAAAAAAGAGGTCCACTCCACATCCTGGCTTCATCATCAGACCGTCGTTACCAAGCAATCTGTTGGACTCGTCAAAACGAATCACATAAGCCCAAATTAAAGGGGTTTACTGGTAGCGACTGAAGAGTTCCACTATACACTTCCAACATGCCAAATTGTAGTATTGTCATCCAAACTACATATACATACAAAGTTTCATTTCGATACGGCAATTAGAAGTAAGTTAAAACTGACTTCCAAGATTAGTTTACATAGTTAGATACAAGTGAAGCTAGTAAAATGATTTCTAAAACTACGTTAGCGTAGTTTTAGAAATCAATTTTTTTTTACGTACTTCTAGTCTTAGGACTGAACTAATTTTTCCATTTCAAACCAGCGAAAGAAAGTTTTTTTTTTGTAGTGAAAACTTCTTTCACTTCTTCACTGAACTCGCATGAACGTCACGCTCTGATACATTTATACAGATGTGTGTGTATATGTATATATAATTATATGTGTGTATGTGTTTTCACTTCTGACGTCGTGTCTGTTGTCCATGAGGCCAATGAGGTCTAATCTCATATGTATATTAACTTTTTAGTTATATTAGAGTTACTTGAACTCAATGGTTTTGCTGTCTTGTAGACAACCTGAGAGAAAAATGTTCTCTTCTTTTGTTCTCTAAATTAACTCCACTGTAAATATATTTTTCTATGCTTTTTATTTCTCCAATTTAAGAAGTGAAAACTTCTTTGGGCACGTCGGGCTCTTTTGGTATGGAGAAAAGCACTGAACTCGCTTGACCATGACGCTCAGATACATATATGTATACAGATGTTTGTGTGTAAGTTATGTTTTCACTTCTGACGTGCTGTCCTACGACTGACAGTTTTTTTTTCAAATTTAATTGAATTATAGCTAAGAACACGCTCGATCACCTTTCAAATAAACAAAACTGTTTAGGAGCTATAATGCCACAGATAGACACACAGATGCACAACCACAGATACACACGTTAAAATAACAACCCTCCGTTTTGAGTCAGGCGTTAAAAAACACAAACAAAAAAACCTAAAAACCAATTACCACGTATTTTTGTAGTCAAACCAGCGACATATGTGATTGCATCGTTAAGATTCGATTGTTTCTACCAGACTGAAATCATGAAATTAACTAGTGTGCAAGAACTTATCCAAAAATATATCAACGTCAATTCACTTCAATAAATCATTCACAGCCCTATCCGGTAATCACTAATCGTCACTCGCTGATCTAAATTCACATCGCATCGGCTCTCAGTCAGTATTCAGGGTTGTCATTCGGTCGAGTGCTCTAATTAGTGCGATACCAGTGAAGGCTGACGGTCCACCGGACAAATGACACTTCCAATTAATGGAGTGGGTGTTCTGTTCTTGAATATTAAACGACTGCCGTGGTATATTTGGGGCTAAAGAATTTATTTTGCGCCTACTGTAATAGGTTTATGCCATAGAAAGTATTTACGCAAATTTTCACCTACTTTACAAAATGGTTTTCTTGCACTTTTTTATGTATATACACTGATGAATATTTACGTTATATTTCTTGACTATGATTCTTATTATGTTACTAGCGAGCCGACCCGCACGGGTGTAATATAGATACTAATGTGGTGAACAGTTATCGGTATATTTCAACAAATTAACACAAAACAATATTAAACTATACATATAAACCTTCCTCTTGAATCACTCTACCTATTGATGAAAACCGCATTAAAATCAGTCGCGTAGTTTAGAAGATCTAAGTGAAATGACGACAGGAAGCGACTTTGTTTTATACTATGTAAAGAAGTTTACCTAAAAGCCATTATGTTAAAAAAATATTAGGTTAGGGTTAGGTTAAGGTTCGCTGCAAGCTCGCAAGTGCTATGTGTGTGTGGCATCCGCACGATAGCACATACGCTCTTCTGCTCGGAAAAGTGCAAAAGGTATTTCTTAGGTATCTGTACAAGTGTATCTAAGGATACTATCCATATATCTATTCCACAAATTTTCTTCTCGGTTGATTAGGTCATAATTCATTGGAAGTCAGACAGGAGATGCGCCTACTTGCAATTACGGGGTCACACTGAAAGTTTTAGAAAATAAAAAACGGAATGGCAGAGTGGAGCGTTGTCGTGGTAGTTGAGGATCCTGCTTCTTGCGCACTGCTGTCTAACATTTTCCAAGACAACTGGTAGACAATGACTGACATACCAATCTGCAGTAACAGTCCTTTTATCTTCTAGAAAGATTGTTGCGAAATGACCCATCTTTCCAAAGAATGAGGCAATCATCTTTTTCCCTTGACTTCTGACAGACACTTTATAAATCGCCACCAATTTGTGAAAATAAATTAAAAATCTTAGGGTATGTTCCGTTATACACTAGGACCACTGTTCAGTGCTCGTACTGGAGAGAAATTCGTTCCGTTATAGACTTATGGTATACTGCCGCAGTATCGTAGGGAAATATATGACGTCATGTAAGACGTCATAAACGTCGCCATTTTTGTACTGTGAGTACTGGAGATTTCGAGGTAAGGTGCTCTCAGTGCTGTCACATGGCTGTGACACTGTCACTTTTATTATGCGATTTGACATTGACAACTGACAGTCTACTGGACTGCGTTCCGTTATAAACAGTAACCAGTATAGCTAACCATAAAGGAACGGTTTCGCAGTGTACTAAATTGACGTCATACTTTACAGTGGTCTCAGTGTATTCCGGAACGCACACTTAAACATGCACAATCTGTACATATTTAATGATTTCATATGTCATTTGTTTTAAGAAAAAAGTTCCTTATTCGAAATTTAAATATTTTTTCATCAGCTGCTTTTCTTACTGGCCTATTCTAAAAACTTTCAATGCGACCCACCCATACCGCGCACTCTTCCTGCACTTTCCTCAATGCTCTGCTGCATGTCAATCCTGACTGTGATTTGTTTGCGGATGGATGGTCGAATATAATGTTAGTATGCTTGCGATTCTATGAGTAGGACGGATGATTTTTGTTTTATTTTTTGTATGTACACACACACAAACATAATTATGTATGTACTTACAAGTTTGTGTGAAACTTACAGCTTGTACACTGTAGATATGCATCTAACTGCTAATACAATATACCCATATACGTAAGTCTCCTTTAGTTGATAGGAAAACTTTATTAAATAAAAATATCTGATAGGAAAAACGGGAACAACTTGCCTATTCAAAATATCGTGTACTCGTCTTAACAATATGATTTCTTTAGTTCTAAAAACCTTAGATACAGTACCAATAGACAAAACTCCGTCATAAAATTAGAAAATATATAAATAAAATGTCACCAACAAAAGTAAGGCTCAGCATTTGATTTATATCTGATTCAGTATGGCAGTTTTTTGGTTGGTTTACTGCTGCAGTTAATCAAACAAACGCGTCACTTTTTCATCTGAATTCGGATGCTTCAGTGTATTTTTGTAAATATGTGTAGGTTTGTGTACAATGGGAAATATGGTAGCAATAGGTTTATTTTTTATTGTTTAACTTGTCATAGGATCCGGATATCTAGTCCCCTCTGAGTCATATCCGGATCCGGATATCTAGTCCATACATAATCTAAATCAAATGCATGCTATTTATTAAACGTATTTACGACCTACCAGGTCACATAGAAAGTTATGCAAATAAGAGTTTTTATGTATGGAACTCAATATCAGATCAGAACAAAACAATAGAATATGAATTCAGTAATCCTTCTCATATACCAGCACGAAACTCATATCACAGAGGTGCTCATGCTACAACACATATACTCACGCCTTATTAACGTCCGGGGTAGGCAGAGACGATTTGCCACGGTCCTGATAAATAAATGTGGCCTAAAAACGGAAGAAGCGTTTGATAAACTTCAAATTTCATTTGTAGATGAAGGGACCCTTTACCCTTCTTAGACAACTATCTAGATAGATAGATAGATAGATGAACTCTTTATTGTACACAATCAAATAGGTTACAATATTTTACTTATATCTACTGACTAGCTAATGTTATGTACAATTGGCGACCTTATCGCAATTTGCGATCTCTTCCAGGCACCTAGCTTTCAGAAATGGAATCACCAAAAAGGTACCTTCTTATAGTGGCAGGCTAGTACATTTTAGAATGCAAACCCTTGAGTGTCGCGCAAAGTTAAATGATGCTATGTTTGCATCTAAAGTACTTCAACACCAAGTTGTGTGCCCACGTCTATTGGTTTTATTTAGATTTAATGCTCCTTCTAGACTTCCTCGTGGTTCAATCACTCCTCTCTGTCCACCTTTGAGAAGGACAGTTTTAGGGGCTAATTCCCCATATGTAAGAGTATGTAAGATTGTCAACAGTGTCAGTGACATAATTGATCTGCATGTTGACTCAGTGGCTATTCAAAAAAGAAAAACTTTGGATTGCCTAGGCACTTAAAACATAAATATTACTGTTGTTTTTTCTATCTTTTTTTTTCTCTTTCTTTGTGGTGTTTTTAGTTCTTAATATTTCTTATTTTTATTTTTAGTTTTAATAATGTCTAAATTGTTTATGTAATGGTTTTTATTAAATACTTTTAGTACTTAAGTATCCTCCATTAATTTGTTGCATGATGTGTTTACCTTTAAGTAGTTGTTACATTGTCTGAAGTTTTTTCTGTTAATTTTATGTATGTCGTGTATTAATGTAAACAACTGTTGGTAGACCTAATACATAAATAAAATAAAAAAATTGGCGACCTTATCGCAATTTGCGATCTCTTCCAGGCAACCATTGGATGGATAGAGAAAACATAGGTGAAAAGATTAAGATTGTCTACTGATTTTTCTGCCAATTAAAGCGTGGTCGCTAACTTTGGCCGATGAAGATAAATGTGGTGGGCCTTTGACGGCTTTTTCTTAAGAAAACTTGGCAGAAATTCAAGTATAAGTCTAAGTTTGGTGTAGGCTTGTCTCGGCGCATTTACGACATTATGACAGGTGTTGAATCTTGGATTAATCAATACGATCCAGGAACTAAGCGCCAGTCAACAGTTTGGCCGTTACAAAACGAACCAAGGCCTACCAAAGCGAAGCGATCGAAAAGCGTAGAGAAGATTTAGATCGATAGTTTTTTCACTATAACAGGATAACTGGTGTCAATACATTTACGAGATCAAAAAAGCATTAATGCCGTTTGGCATACTATCAAATGCTTGCCAGAAGTGTTCACTACTTCACCACGACAACGTGTCCTCGTATGCCGTGGTTCGGCACTCTATACGCGAACTTTCTGGACAGCACACCGGTCAAACTTCTGTGTTACCCTTCGTACAGACCTGGTTTGGCTTCCTTCTTTTTATTCTCTAAAATATAAAATTAAGTCAAAGGGATATATTTTTTATCGTCAGAAGGTGTGCTAATTACGTTCATGCAGACTGTGGATGAAGTGTCTGAGGTTCATTGGAAAAGTGTTTTAAAAATAGGTTTAGATGCATCAAACTGTGTATTAATAGCGGGGTGCGTTTTTGAAAAGATTTCATATAAGAAATTTAGTCTAGAAATTTTTCATTAGGTTTAGCAAAATTTACTAAGTGTCCCACGTATTATGTATAGTTATATTATAAACTACAGCTGACACCTCATACGTTCAGATAGAAAATCAAATTATGTACACTGTAACTACTACAATATTGCTGTCATAAAAATAATGCACACATTACAAGTGTGTCAGTAATTACTGCGGTTTACTAATATAGCGATAGTATACATTTTGAAAGTTAACTGTAGGAGTAAACTCGTAAACAGACAGCCATTAAAGAATTAAATTTGTGTTATTATTATACGGGGCCAGCCGCAAAATATTAACTTACAGTTTTACGACGACATGCCTATCGTAAAATGTTTTAAATTTATCTTTCTGTAAACATTTGCTTCTTAAAATTAATAGTTAAAGATTGAAACAATCTTTAATAGTAGGTTACATTCTTGTACAAAAATAATTTAAAATTAATCTTCTAGGACATGAATACACAGCATTATCTTACGTTACGTTACCCCAAAGTATACTTTTTTGAAAATAACCCAGATCTGTAGCAATATACATGCATACAAATATTTGCATTGAGCGGTAATGGAACCGACGACCTCCGACGTTGAAGTCGACTTCAAAAAGTGTAGTTTCCTTTCTAAAAAGTGTAAGTGATAGTAATTTTCTTTGATTTATGATTTACTACTCTCTTTCAACTTTCACTTTAGAAGTATTACTCTCTAATCAACTATCTTATTTCTGCTACAACTGAAATTTAAAACAACTATAATTATTGCCTCTGTTTCCAATGATATTTTTGACAGACACCTCTCTCCCATTAATACGTATCATGTGGACTTTAGCAAATTTCCATACAATGACCAGCCACAAGATACACCCAAACTATTAAACTCAGAAAAACTATGGGTCCGCAACCGCTGCTCATCCGTGCAATCATCTATTTCACCTCTGAATAAACTTTGTTCCCACTGCCCTTTATTGACAGAATATTCTTGCATGTTATTAAAAAGAAAAAACAAAAATGACAGTTCAATTGTTTTGTTTTCCATTACGTTACGGATCAGATACGTGACACCACTGTGTTTGAAACAATAAACTAAAGGGATAATGGTTCCTTATACTAATTCTATATATAAGAAGCTTCGATCATAATGATATAGCCTTGATGTTTGATCGGTTCACTCAAAAAATGGCACCAAATAAACTGTGCTTAAAGTAAGTTGTAAGCATAGTTGAGCTATCAGACGCATCGCGCTGTGCAAGCGGTTTGATGTTTTAGGTGTGGCCGAAAAATGCTAAAACTATGCTTTAGAAATGCAAAGAGAGCATGAAATGTCGTACTTTTGTTAAGTATAATATTTTTATCATGGCTTTAATCTCTTAAAATAGAATAATGGCACTGTAACAAACAATAGTTTAAAAGGTTTTTTGTTTTTGCCTACCTGTCCTATAAACTCACTCTCATGAGAGTGCGTGTGGAATACGTTCCACGAGTCTAATACGCTCCGGTGTGGTAATTAATAAACTTTACTAAAGACGCTTTACATTGCCGTTTTTGTATCAACCTAATACAACATATATTCACAGAAATATTCATTTTACAGTCTGGTTTATTATTACCACCATTAACTGCGTGCACGTAAAATAATGTGGAACTATCGAGTGCCATTATTTCACGCGATGTTTTGTAAGAGATCGTGTATCTGTGTTATAATAGAAGTACTTAACATGAAAACTTCGACAAAAAAGTTCTTCAAGATATTGGTCTTATACCGGTTATTATGAGCATGCAGAACATTTTCTTGGATACAGAAGCATTTTCTTAGAGGCAGTTCTATTAAATCGTGAATTATATTATGTTGCCTAGCTCTGGGTACCACGCCCTAAAAGTATGAGTGCCCAAATAACTGTTTCACTTAAGGCGGACTTAGAGTTTGATCTGTGACTGTCAAGTTTAACAGCTTCACCATTGAATGCTGGTGGTGCATAGTTATAATAAAGTAAGAACCACTTTATGCTGGTGCTCTACGAAGTACTTTAACATTGACAGTGACAGAAAGTTTAAAAGATAAGGCACAGCAGATTTCTGCTTCAATCGGACCCGTCCAATTAATTTATTACCCTATAAAGATCCGTGCATTTAATAACAATCCTAGCAAGTTTCCTTCTTTGCTGGTAACTGATCAACAGAGCTCCATTTGAGGGGAAATAAAAATAGCAACGCACAAGTAATACTAGTATAGGCTCCGGTAAACACTTACCATCAGACTGTCTGTATGATTGTTTGATAAGTCAATTGCAAAAAAAATAAACAAAGGTGAAAGCAGCTGTCAGTCCCAAACACATTGTTTCTCTAGTACCAAATTTCAAAAAAAATATATTAAACAAATCGCTCTGCGAAATTAGGGACCCAGTTTTCTTTTTCACCCATTTAAGGTACACCCATTTTAGGGGCTGGACGTGGAACTAGATGAAACGTTTCAGAATTCAGGTGAATACATTTTGAAGCCACTATATTTAAGATAAATATTATCGCGATAAATTATTATTACTAAAAATAAATATTACTATAATATAATTACATCTAGACCCTTGACATAAATATATAAATCTAAACTTCTAAACTAATATTATAAAGAGAACAGTTTCGTTTATTTGTATTTTTGTGTGTATTGGATAAACTCAAATATAATTTAACCGATTTTAAAAAAAAACCTGGTTTGGATAATAAATTATATGAAAAGTTGTTTGACATAATAATAATCTCCTCTCAATTACTATTCTAATTCTAATATATATATGTTGCAGCGAAGTGTATACTTCATTTTTTTTTATTTAACCTTCTTGTAAGAGGGATATTTTTTGCACTCTAGGAAGGGAGTGAAAAATATTTATTATTTAATTTTTTTTTATTTTATGTATCATTTACAAATGTTATATTAGATGTACATTTATTATGGATCAATATAAAAACGAAGACTTCCCACAAAAGGTACACATTAGAGCATAATTATATATTATGTGGTTTAAATGACAGATCGACTAAAGAAAGAATTAAAGCAAAAAATAATTATTCATAAAATATTTCCCGAACTTTCATATCATATCAAAGTTCAATTTCAACTTATCAATTATATGCGTAAATTAAAATTTTGATTTTCCTAAGTAGGTCAAATTGCTGATAAACAACTCTAAATTATGTGGTCCTCAGATAACAAATTTGAAAACTGTATTTAACATTGAAAGAAGTTTTTCTTTGGGGTCTCGAAATTAACTCGCTGGTTTGCGAGAATAGCGACGGAACTAAAAATTATTGATTTTAGAGAATGGCAATGTTTTGTGATTTCCGCTAGAGTATTTTGTTCTAAATATATAATGAACTTGTCGCTTTCTAACGAACGTTAGCACGAAATCGGCGTTTCATTTCTGTTCACCATAAAATATTAAAGATTTATGATCGTTTGGCATACTTAGTTCAATGCGACTGAATTTTGAATTACGTCGATATTCTCGCAAACCAGCGAACTGTGTTAATAAGATACCCTGAATTGACTAGTGTTCTGAAACGTTCTTCAGAACAACCTTCAAGATAAACTCAATTTCACTACAAATGAGCCCAATTGATACAAGATATTCACCGTATATGATTAGTTTCTGAAACATTTCGAAACCCAAATAGGTAACTAACTAACTATACTAAATAAGTACCGGTACAATGCGACATTCAGTTGTAAAGCTTGAAATGTGAATTCGCAGATGCGAGGAATACTGTTAAAGTGAAAAGTTTGACCCTACCACCGTTAGCTGCTTTATCTGGTATAGAGTGGTTGAGCTCCACTAAGCTAACTATATGCAGCTGTATATAGCGTGGTTTATGAATACTTGTAAATCATTCAAACAACATAATCTGCTGCTGCAGCAGGCTGATCTGAAACCCCTTTTCAGAGCTCTTTCAAATTTGCATTACCAATTTTACGCAGGCTGATTGTTCTTTTAGTAAACAGTCAAACGAAGGATCAGTTAGTTAGGGCTTCATGATAGCAACGAGTCATGTAAATAGCACTTTGGCATTAGCCAATATAATTTATTGTAAGCCAAAGTGAGACCAATCTCACTTTTTGTTACGAAAGTACTGTCTATACTAAAAGTAGCTTACGTTACCTTGCCTTCCTTCATCGTTTCGTTACGCTACGGCTCTGTAAACTCTCGTCAGCAAATAGATCTATATCAGCGTACTTTTAGTAAGCCGCATACAATCTGCTCAGTTTACTCAAACCTTAACCTTAATAAAAATTGTCCGACAATGGTCTTTTTCTTTACACTTTGCTGTACTGCACTTTGCAGTGACGAGTTTAACTTGTGTTTTATGTTAAGTCCCCAGTTACTAAGATTTATCGTTCCCTTTGAAGTTTAGTATTTAAGCTTCAACTGTGAAAGTATTTTACTTTTCTTTCTGATAAGTGCAATGTTGAGTTTTTGTTACAAAATTGAAGACGCTTTATTTTATATTTTATTTGCCTTGAAAAGTTCATCAACGACCGTTCATTGTGTGAGTCAAATCTGGATGGTCAATAATGAATGAGGTCTACAAGAAGTAAAGTATCGTCTCATGGCTGAGAGGATTACCAACAAAAATATATTCTTAAACTGTATCAGTCAGACACTACAACGCTTGGAATAATTTTTGACCTTATCGCCGATTACAGATAGCCTCGCACTGGACACTAAAATTTTGCACAACAACACATTATCGATCACAATAAAATTATTTTTAACGCATAATAATCCATTTGAACTAGCAATGGATCGCATTATTCATAATCCATTACCATATAACCCCTAGTATCTCTCTATCTCTGGATCTAGTTTTATAAATTCTAACCAAGTTCTCAATAACACTACAATTAAGTTACATAGGAAATATCTCATAATAACTAATAGTTATGTTGTGCAATACTTAGAACAGAAAATTATCCACAAATCCAATTAATATGACTAATGGTTAATTGTATTGCAAGAAGTTATAAATTATGGACGGTGAGCAATTTGAACGTATTAGTATTAATGCATAAATAAATACAGGTCATTGTGGGAGATACTTTTGATGAGGAGCATGATTCTCTTAATTACTACTTGTAGAACTGACTGCTATTAACTGAACATGTGCAACTGGTGATTCGGAAAACATAGTTTTATTCGTTTGTATAACAAACGAAACAAAGAAGGAGTAACCGTTCTAATAAAAAACCGTTCAATGGTTTATCCCAGTACCTCCTTTAGTACCTGTTCAGTTCATAGTATTATAACTTAAAACTAAAGACCTTGCCTTAGTTTTAAGTTATAATGCTATAAGCTATAAAGTGTAATCATTTATACAAGAGGATTTATAGAAATACGAAAAGAGGTTTTATACTGCCAATCGGGTAACTATCTATTTATTATAAGGTAGAGTTCGAATGAGCTTTTAGTGTTTTAGTATTTGTGACCTGAAAACAAAAAAAAACATATTAAAACTGATAATAATTTATTTTTAAATAACTTTGATTATTTAAAAACAAATTTGTAACACAAAATAATTTATTGCGTACCTGAATATAAAATGAGCGTTGAAGTAATTTACATATGACTGAATTTCATGAAACTCGCCTGCGAAGTCTGTGACTTCATTACGCATGCCACATGCCTTAGTTAAGCCAGCATTTGATATCTACTGAAATGTCTACTTTTTACTTCCACATATATATATATATGTAAATACGTTCACTTAAAACGTTAATATAGGAAAATTAGAAGACGAAAGACTTATTTTGCGCACATACATGTTTTAACGCCAAGGATACTTAACCAATACTTAATATGCTTAATGTCTGTTCTGTGTAAGTCTTAGTTCACACCAATAAGACTTTTTCCTGATCTCATTAATCGTAGTTGACAGTGAATTAGACCGGCCTACTGTACAAACAAAGTACTACGTCAAACTTGACACCAGTCTTAAGGCCCCGATTTTTTTATACTTATCTCACATAAACGCTACAGAAATTTTAGTTAACTTCTTTTGTTAGAGTATGAAACCCGGTTGAATGCTTGGTGAGACTTAATACGTTGCTGGGATAGAAACGAGGATAAAGCTTCGACCACTACTAGCGTCTCTTATTTTAATTAATGATCCTAATTGCATTCTATCAATCTATCTTATAAATCTAGCGAGTTTGTGCCTACTACGTGATGGACTTCAGGGTTCCTGGCTCCCGGTCTTAAAAGGGAGGCGCGCGAAACCTTTGCCTTGCTTTCGTACCTACTTCTCGTGGGGCGACATCGGCGTCAGGCCCAATGTCATGGAGGCTGGAATTGGGCATTCAATGAGTCTTCAGCTGGACATGAAAATATAAAACATTCGCACCCGCTCCTGCTAAACAAACAATTTCCAAGAAAATCGTTTAATTTGCTCGAAATCAATAACGATAATAAATACAATTCCACAGAGTCAATCCCACAAAAAAAGTATTTTACTCAATAAATAGAGAAAAGTAAACAGCTTGGCAATTTATTATCAATCCGCTACTGTATCCTAAAAGAAATATATTGTCATCCTGAAATTCCGGAAAACCATTGTTACGCCCGTTGGTGTAAGGCAAAGAAATAATCTATAGAGGTACGCCAAATAAAACTGTCAAGGTCTCTGTCGCCTATTACTATATACTTGGAAATCGAATGAAATTTATTTCTTTTTATCACCCATTTATACTAACTAGTGTTCGCGCGGTGGTGGTCGAATTTCGACCATAATCATAACTGCAAATTTAAGAAGAACATATTATTATGTTGTAAGTTGCACGTTTCAAATATTTTTTTCAACTGTTATACATTCGTACTTTAACATTGTACATCTGAGACCTACACTTTTATAACGTACAGCACCGTCAAAGATGGGATATTTTATGTGAACACTTTAGGCACCTTGGGCAATTTTAGTATGGGTAAAAAGCACTTAACTCGCGTGACCGTCACGCTCACATACATATATATTATACAGATGTATGTGAAAACTTCTTTAGGCAAGGGGGGCACTTTTAGTTTTTTGAAGTGTAAAGTTCTCTAGGCACGTTGTTGGGCACTATAATTATATGTACTGACAGTTTTTTTTAATGATCGAACTAAAGTTCAACAATAGGCACTAATCAAAATATAAAAAAATATCGTTTGACACAAACGTGAAGTAATTTTTCACTTTTAATTGTTTCCGATTCAAACCGAAAGAAAAATCAATAAAAAAACATTGCCATTTAATTTTTTTTCACATAAAAACTAAGACGTTAATATATGAGTACCTCTGTTTTTTCTCACCTTCCTTTTTACAAGCTTTTATTTAATTTGCAATGTTTGTTTATATGTTTGTTCGGGTCAAATCGTGCAACTAAATTTTAAAGCAGTTATCCTCAACCAATTATGCTTAAATTTCGCATACACCTTAAGTTTGGATGACAATTAACAAATAAATAAAATAATTAAAAAAGTTTTTTTTTACTATAATTTTTTCCTCCTTTACTGCCTGGAGTATTAAGAGTAAGATATAACAAAGAAAATAAACTTTATTCCTTTTAACAATGACTACTTTCATATTTACATTTATAATCTAAAGTATCCTTTTTTTTACGTTTGGAAACCCCCACGGGTCGTCACCCCACCTGGGCTAAGCGGTAGTGTGGTATGTCGGACTCGAACCGACTAAAACCACACGGTGTTCTGTCAAAGTCCATATCACCAGGGCCTCAGGTACACCTGAGGGTGCCAGGGTTCACAGGGATTTCCTTGTAAGGGTACACCCTTACAATGAAATCCCTGTGAACCCTGGCAGACTTGGCCGCCTGTTAAACAACAGGCGACCCCACTATGTTGTGGGAGATTTTATCCGCTATCAGTAAGAGAGGCACGCGTGGAGAACGGCTACACCGTCTCGGGCCTGCTTCCGTCGCCCCCAGGCAAGCGCTCATGGAGGCCGGAGATCTACTTGCTCTCTCCGGCGCCTGGTGCGTCGTCGTTTTCTCTCTAACTACATCAGTTTACTTTTGTTATGTTAAAACAAGAGTCAAAATTAATTTAGTTTATTTATATATATGAGAACTGTGTACACTATTCGAAATGAGTTTTACATTTTAATTAAAATTTACATATTTTTATAACAACACAACTATCAAATTGCTTACACTAACAATAAACAGTCAAAACTAATAAAAGCCGATTTAATACTTTACTCAGTAAAGTCTATAAAGTTCTAATGAATTAAGCTTAATAAATCAAAGTTATATCAAACATCTAAATAATAAAGAGAATAACAAAATAAAGATGATAAGAAATAAAGTTAAAAATCTTATAATAATTAAAGTTGAACAGAATGATGATTTATTCAGTTACTACGTTATTGACTAAAGAATAATTGATAAATCGTAATTAAAGTATAATAGACTATAACAACTTTACATTATTTTGTTCCATTTAGAGGCGCTTTCATAGAAGGTATTTCAGTTTATTAAAAACTAGCTTTACTAATGTAGATTTTGTCAACAAATTCAGTGCAAAACTCCCATGATAATGGGCTGAGTAGTTAAGGCGTAAAAGCGTAATAAATAAACTCACTATCGCATTATTTAGGATATCATGCTAGTTCTAGAACATTAAATTCATGTTAGTTGTTGCTATTTTGATAGGAATTTACAAAAAAATATTGTTTGCTAAATATAGCAATATTTAGCAAACAATTATTTAATTTAATTATTTAAACAATTTATTTATATTATATTATTTATATTCATATTATATACGTAACTTTTATTTAAGATGCATGTGTGTTGATGAGCACGGATCATAGTTTCGAGTGCCTGCAGTCTAATTAACAAAATTATTTCGTTTCTATAATAGTTGTGTTATCTTTCCAGAATTTGAGCTCATACGAGTTATGATCCGTACTTAATTATACTAATTATTTTAAGCTTTAAGAAACAGATTGATTTTTGTAAATTAAATTCACACAAAGGCATACTAATATTATAATCAAGTTTGTGAGGATGGGTGGATGGATGGATGGATGTTTGTTACTCTTTCACGCAGAAACGGCCGAACAGATCTGGATGAAATTTGGCACAGAGATAGGTTATAGTCTCGAATAGCACATAGGCTACCTTATATCCCGAAAAAAATGTACCGTTCCCGTGGGATAGATTTCACCAAAATTTCTACGCAAACAAAGTCGCGGACAACAGTTAGTACAAAATAACACTCAAATAGCAATAATCGGTCTTATTAAATAAATTATAATACACTAGCTGTCCCGTGCAACTTCGTCTGCATTAGTAAATTTTCCTATCTATCCCTATCGCAGCGCCTTCTACCGGGTCCAATTATAAATCTAAATCATTCTCGAATTCACTTGAAGATACACAAAAAAATTTCATTAAAATCGGTCATTATTCCTGTAACCCTATCGCAGCGCCATCTACCGGGTCCAATTGTAAATCTAAACCAATCTCGAATCCTCCTGAAGACACAAAAAATTTCATTAAAATCTGTCCAGCCGTTTAGGTGGAGTTCAGTCACATACACACGTACAGAAGAAATATATATATACTGCATTTACACTTCAGTCTAAGTAACATGTGGCCGGTTATGCTAACACCAAAAATTTAAAAAGTAGAAACAATTTAATTTCACGGTATTTCGTTTACTACAAAATAAATGTAACTTATACTTTAGCCTCAACAACACGTGGTGGTTATGCTATTAAATTGTAGTTTATATGAAACATTTGTAGATTTAACACAGCAGCGCCATCTATTGATTACTTACTCAATCCAGTCAACAGATATCGCCATCTGTTAAAATCGTTTGGAGTTAACAGATAATTGTGACTGTCAAATAATAACAGACAAATAATTAGCAATAAATTAAAATTGCGACTATAATTTGAGATTTAAACTATCCTATCTCTCAAGTTGGATCAAACTGCACATGGTGTGCGAATTTTATTATAATCGGTTAAGTGGTTTAGGAGTCCATTGAGGACAAACATTGTGACACGAGATTTATATATATTAAGATAAACAGATGAATATAAATTTCAAAACAGGCCCACATTTAATCGATACTCACACATGTACATAAATAAGAATAGTTGTCTTTCTTTGTTCTTGAATTGTATATAATAAATTGCTTGTCCATTATATTGGTAATAAAACATTGGAGCCGACAACCTTTTTAGACACATATAAAACCCAAAGCTGTGTAACTTGGTACGACCTTATTACAGTACAATTTGCGATCATTACTCGAATTCTTATTACGACTTATGTTTCTCTTTCTGTTCTATTTTTTTAATACTGTCTACAGTATTAAATAATATTACTATGCATAAAAATGCCCATTATTGTTTAATGTTACTAGAGTACCACTAATGGACATTTTTATATTCTTTCTGTTACTTAAATTATTCTTTATAGAACAAGAATAATCCGATTTATTGAAATATACTCACGCAAATTACAAGGCCATGACCTTAGAATCCCAAATTTATGTTTTGTGTAAACATCAATTTTGCTGTCTATTACACTCTAATCCCCCAAGCAAATCCACCGGAGAATTCTTTACCACAAATTATGCCATTGTAATCCACTTGCATAGATTATCATATGATCTATGCAAGTGGATTAGAATGGCATAATAGTGAGTATTATTTTATCTAACATTGCTCTGCGATTTCATCCCACATTTAAATTAGATGGCGTTCAAACTCACAACTCCACTGCCAGAGGTCGCAAAGTGATAAATTTATATATATTATAATATGCTATGAAATCGAAACGATGTGCTTACCTAAATTGAAGATGGGATTGTTGACTGGTTATTTAAATACGAGTATATCATCTCAATTCTATCATAGATAGATCCTTTATAGATTTTATTCGGTAACCCTTCTTTAAGGAGTTCAAATGGACTGTTGATAAAGATAGTACTTATCTTATTTACCTTAAACTTCGTATTCGCATTAATAATATGTACCCATATCTGACTATTACACAAAGGTTCTACCTATAACTTGAAAGCTGCCCGCTGTCGTCAGTGTGTTGAAACTGGCAGCTAAGTAATTAAACCAGACGATAGCGACAGACTTCCTAGATGTAGGATATAAGAGAGGGTTAACTTAGAGTTTCAGCAAAGTGTATTGCATTAGAATGTTGTAGCTAGTTGGGATAAAGTGGAATTGTAGACATCTAGATTTGTGTAATCAACAATTTCTCGTGAAATGCCTCCGTGTCAAAGTATGTAGTTTTTGCGTATATGTGCTGATCCGTTAAATCTCTAAACTATTGGTAGATATTTTTTCAAATATTTTATAACATTCTACCAGTATTATCGTCTTCCAGCGACGACTACAAGTCTGAGCACAAGTGGTGGATGCCAGCCATGTTCTTGAGCATCTGACGCCGTAGTATGAGCATTACTCACACTAAAATTGTTCGATAAAACTACAAAGTCCACCTTGCGTTTTGAATATATTTTGGGATTCATAAAAATGTTCCTTAATAGAATTGGCTACACAAATCTATCTGCCACCTGAGGTTCTAAAATCTTACATTTAAATTTTCTATTAACCCCTAAGTTCTTCTAGGCACCGCTTTCTTCTGAAGTAGAAGTAGTACTGTAACAATACGATTATTAGGAAACGATCTCTGCCCGAAGAGACTTTCTCTTACAATATCTTTATACAAAGACATAGATCAAATAAATAAAAGAAATCACACACAACATTAGTCCAGGAGGCAACTTATGTGTGCCTCATATTTATTATTAGCTTTCGCTCGCGGCGTCCCTCGCGTAAAAATTATTTTGTTTATCCCTCGCGGCATCTCTCGCGTAAAAGTTATTTTGTCTACCACTCGTGGCGTCGCTCGCGTAAAAATTATTATATCTATCCCTGCGGCGTCGGTCGCGTAAAAGTTATTTTGTCTATACCTCGCGGCGTCGCTCGCGTAACAGTGATTTTGTCTATCCCTCGCAAACAGTAACGGTATGTCCTTTTCTGTGCCCCTGGCAACGTGTATGTAAAATTTCATGATGATCGGTTAGGTAGTAGGTAAGACGTGAAAAGCGTAACAAACAAACTCACTTTCACATTTATAATATTAGTTACGATAAATTATTTTTCTGTAAGGACTTGGCCGAGTAACAAACATCTTCACTGCGATAAAAAAATTATCTCTCCAATATTCCGAGCAATTACTTATCCAAGCTTTTAAATCAAAGGAATATGATTTTCTTCATGTGTGTATTTCGGTATTGCCCGACTAGTTCAGGGACCGATAGGGGGCCCTTTATCAAGGTGCTTATCTAGTGCCTTGTGAGTTGACACCGACGAAAATAATCGGGTATCCCTAAAATATACACATGAGTAAAATCGGAATTCTTCGATTAATATAAACACCACTAAAGGACGTTTTTATTCTAATACAAATCATTTCCAGACTTTTCAACTCTAAAAATATTTTATTAAAATTATAAAAGTAGAATTCATCTAGCCATTCTCAAACACTAAAGAATAGCATTTTATTTTTAACTATATATATGTACATGGATTTGAGTTTGTGTCAATTGTGCGGTTTGATCAGAAAAATTAAACAAAGCTATCGGCATCAGTGCAAGCTTAATGTCAAAGACATAGATATCTATTTCCTTGGTTTTACCTGGTCACCCAATCATATAAGAGCGCTACCAAAACATCTTGTTTTATTCCGTTGTACATACGAGTACTTACATATTATGCCAAAACATAATATGTAAGTACTAGTATGTAGCGTCCGTTACATACTAGTACTTACATATTATGTTGCCAATTCCAAAAAAACAAGAGTGACAATTTCATAGCATTGTGAAAAGCAGGCATTCGTCTTATATGTTTAAAAACCACCTACACAAATACAACCATATATAGGATATAGAATAGTTATGTAGAAGTCGATCGAATGTAACGACAAGATTAAACTTATTGCTAACTTGTAAAAATATTCTTATGTCTTTTATGACAACTTTAAAGTGAAATAGCGATATATCGCTATTTCACTTTAAAGTTGCATAAAACTTTCTATAGATCAGTTTCACACATTCGAAAGTATTCCGAAATCTTTTCATAATCTGGTAAATTTTCGGACGACCGCAAAGATCCTTATCTAAGGCAGCCTTAAATACAATGCATTAAAATTAATCAAAAAATATTTTTAGTTAAATCAGGAACCTTAAAGAAGAAAAAAGACAGAGTGAAAATATAGCATTACGACAAAAAGTTTCATTTATTACATGTGAAATCTCAATATTGAACTACCTGCATTTCCTCGCTCGGCAGTACTTTTATAAAGTCCAGTGTAACAACAAACGCATCCACAGTATCGTACATTACAGTGTAGGTCATAAATATTCATCCTCTCAACTGAACTGTGGGCAAGTGGAAATTGAAGGCATTCCTTTCTACCCGTTCCTCGTTGTTTCTCTCAAAACTAAACCCTATCGCCTAAAGTTAGACACCTTCATATCTGTCCGGTATTGTTGAACATCGTTATTGGATTCGGCAGACATTTTTGATAACACGGCTGGAGTTATGTAATATTGCATCGGTGAGAGATAAACCAGTGCGTGGGTTTGATTTTGATTTGATTTATTACTCTTAAATTCCGCTGTAATTTCAATTTTTTTATTGTATACCATTTTTTACTTTAATTGGCATGTTCCTAGTTTATGTTTGCTTTATTATGTTATATAATGTTTGAAAGCAAATAACATAATGACAAATAAATTGTTTAACTTATTTTTTAACTATCCATACTAGTATCGGAATGAAAAAGTTAAACATTTGTTAGTTTGTGTCTATGTAGATGATGCACTTATTGGAAAAATTATTTCACCGTTTAAAAAGTTAATTATTTCTAATGGATATAGGCTGTATATCATAAATATTTGTTCAACTCCTGCCATAGCAGGGCAAGCCACTAGTTCTCCGGCCTCCATGAGCGCTGCCCTGGGGGTAATTGGTGAGGCTGCCCGTCATCCTAGCAGAAGCAGGCCTGAGATGGTCGCGCGACGTGTTTGGCGCGCGCCTCTCTAAACCGGAAAGGGGGCAAGGCCCTCACGCATCACACACGCGGCATGCATGCAATGGTATGGCTGCCTTCTGTGTAGAAGGCGGCCAAAGTCTACCGGGGTTCTCGGGGACTTCCTTCCTAGGGTATACCCAAGTCCCTTGCAATATACTCACTTGTGACAGAACACCGTATGGTTTTAGTCGGTTCTATTCCAACATATCACCTCACCAGTAGCTACGGTGAGTGCGTGGGGGTTTCCATACGAAAAAAAAAGGCAAGCCACTAGTGAATATTTAATATTGAAAAAATCATACATCTTACATGTATACTTACGTGTGCAAACTAACAGCAGAAGGTTTCCGTTAAGGGTATTTTCGATCCCTAAATTGCAAATGGTGAAGCCTCTTACATGTGACCGTCACTTATGTATAAATCTATATAGGGGGTTTCAAGGATATACCATAAAATACGACCGTGGTTGAGAATACACAGACTGCTGACTTATTACTGAATTATGAAAGTAAAGTAGTAGCTTATAAAACTTAAAGTAGCGTCGTGTTCATTATACAAGATAGATAGGAATAGAACACGGAATCCAAGTCATAACGTGTGTTACAGTGATGTAAAATATATCTAACTGCGAACGATCTATTAGTTTTTAAATTTAAGGATCCATTTAAATGAAGTAATGAGAGAATCCACTTAAATTTAATACAAAATATTTAACGAAAATTAAATACAACACAAACGAAAGCATAAATGAAGTTTTCAGTTTCGGGAATGCCCAACTAATTTCGGTCACGACGGGCTCTATCTCTTTATCAACAAAATATAAAGGGACTGGTCAGGCAGATCGTTAAGTAGTGAAATATATGTTCATAACTGCAAAAACGATCGTAACCACTCCAGAATCTTTCAGAACTAAAACGCCAAACCAATCATTACTGAACTGCCTGAGATCCGTTGCAAAGATTGTCAAGGCTGTTTGCAGGTTTGTGCCGAGTAATTTTAAACTTGTCAATTCCCACGGCCTGTCGGTCCACCAAGTACAGTCTGACCTGCCAAGACAGGACCTAAAATATTACAATAAAAGGTAATGAACCCGATAAGACATTGTTAAATGTGGTGCTTCAGAAGTAACACTTAATTTCCTTTACTAAGTGAAGATTGTCATCATTTTATTATTTTGTGTTTCACATGTTATCCATGTGTTTTTTTTTTATTTTGCCCCCTCAAAATGACGAACTAGATTGCAGTCCAAACATTATAGAAATCAACAATACCAACAACACCTTCAAACCTTCAAGAAAAGAGCGTACTCCTATCTCAAAGGCCGGCAACGCACTTGTCACTTTTGAGTTGCAGGTGTCCATGGGCGATGGTAGTCACTTACCATCAGGTGACCCGTCTGCTCGTATTTCCTTAGTATATAATATCGGTCGTCTTTTAAAGTCCCTAACATTGATAAGTAGCTAAGCTATATCTTTATACCCGACATAAAAACACGAAAGAAAAACTATAAAATAGTATAGTTAAATTTTTAACACAACTTTAAGGTAGCAACTTCAGTAGATTAGCTTCAATTCTTTACACCAGTATATGTTACTGTGAATGTCCGATATTAGCGAATGTTAAGATGCACAATCACCAATTGCGATGGTGTGGAGTGCGAAATTATTTCATTTATTTACTTGAATCGAACATACACTGGTTAATGTTAACATACACCAAGGCAATTCTGTGAATTTTAGATTCAGCGATTTAGCGAGAATTTCTTCGAAAAGCGAGAAAGCCATACACTTTTCTCTTTTATATTCACATTCGATTGTTCTACTGCTGCTGCTGCTGCAACATATTACGGAGGGTTCACTAATGTTTGACAAACATGATTTTACAACAGAATTCGTAGTGGTCGCAGTTCTAACCTAACCTAAACCTAGCCATTTCTGTTTAATTGACCTACCCTACTAACTTTTTCTAAATCATATTTTCATATTACCGTCACCCATAATAAAGATACACCAAGTCGTCGTAGTGTATGATAACATTCACTGGTAAAGGACCAAAATTGTAACGAAAAGAATAAATAACGGACATTCACCAGCTAGCTTGGTGTACCAGTGTATCGCAACATATACTGAGCTTCGGACATTCACGGTAACATATACTATTCTATTCTATTCATAAATATATAATGTTTAACAACGATAGAAATCTGACATAATAAGCCATAAAGGTTAAAATAGCTCTAAATCAAAATCACAATTTCCTCTTAATACAAAGATAACAAAACATTTACCATCAAGTATTCGCGTCATCCATTACCGGCAATGTTGAAAAACGCGTTTTGCCAACGCTTTTATCGTTAAATGTTAACAAAATATTTGGGCAGCTAACCTACAGTACAACGCCCCTGGTATTAATCTCTCAAGATAAGGAGCATTGCTGTCGGTACAAGAAACGGTAACCTTTTTCACGTATAGAGGGAAAACTGGGAAAAACTGAAGTATCGATTTCGAAGAGATGATTCAACACGCCACCGAAGGGTGCTTCAGTCAAAATGGTTCGGGAAACAACTTGAAACGGATTTTATATCCCATTGTATTTTATGTTTAATAATACTGCTTTGTGACAAGAAAATCATGCTGACTTTTAAACTTTCTTTTTCCACCTTCAGGGGATCATTGACCCGTGGATTAAACCAAATGTTAATGAATTTTTGTACTTAT
Organism: Euplagia quadripunctaria; assembly: GCA_963859945.1. Lineage (NCBI taxonomy): Eukaryota > Metazoa > Arthropoda > Insecta > Lepidoptera > Erebidae > Euplagia > Euplagia quadripunctaria. The sequence continues at coordinate 17,180,064 of OY982569.1, read as the reverse complement.
GTTGTAGATAATACGAGTATGACAAAATTAAGTATGTATATCGAGCTTTTGTGTTTTTTTAAATAATATAATCTATACTAATATAATATAGCTGAACAGTTTTTGAAGTGAAAACTGGGCGTTGGGTGGGGTGGGGTGACTTTTGGTATGGGGCAAAAGCACTGAACTCGCGTGACCGTCACACTCAGATACATATATAAAGATGTGAGTATGTGTATATATTGTATTTGATTGTTTGTTTGTTAAAATCTACGTTCATATATATCACACATACATAAGTTTGTTAAAATATCTCTAGAACTACAAGTCGGATTCAAAAAAATCCTTTTGTATTGGGTATAGTATTAATTGAGGAAGGTTAATGGCTATTTAACCTCACGCTACGGCCTTTAGGAGTGGAGCAGTGACCATAAACGCGGATGAAACTGTATAATTACTGATTTAAAAATTATATAATTGTCATATTTAATCATTGTTTTGCTACCAAGAAAACCTTTTTATTTTTAACAAGCTATATCTGAAGAGAAAACGATGATCTACGTATAAGAATAAAATCGATGTTTCTGAGATGAGATCGCAGAAAAATGTTTCACAATCCTTTTTATATTCTGATGATATATTATCTGATAAAGCTGACAAATATCGACACAGCCTCATATTTTCGAAGAACACAGCATTATTTTTTTCTATTTGGACAGTAATAAGATAATAAATTACTACAATTTTGCTGTACCATACAATAGTCAAATGCGACTTATTTTTAAACTCAAGTCAGCAACTCAGGTAATTACATTTTGAGACATTTTATATATATTTTTTTATGATATAGGGGGCAGACGAGCAGACGGGTCACCTGATGGTAAATGACTACCGCCGCCCATGGGCACCTGTAACCCGAGAGTCACAAGTGCGTTGCCGCCCTTGAAGGTGGGAGTAGGAGAAGAGGGGGAGGGGGGGAACAGGGGAAAGACGGAAATAAGGGAGAGGGAAGGGTTAGGGCCTCCGGTAACCTCACTCACGCGGCGAAATGCAATGCAAACATTGCTTCACTGCCGGTTTTCTGTGAGGCCGTGGTATCGAGCGGAGTCGAGCCGGCCCATACGTGCCGAAGCATGGCTCTCCCACGTTAGGAATAATTAATATTTATATAAATACCTCACATAATTAAATATTCTATCGCACGGAAGTCAAAAAGTAAGCAGTACATACTCGTACATACGTTTTGCATTTTAAGAAACTTTCATTTCTCTATTAAATTTGTGTTTTTTTTTAACTTTTGCAACTTAATAACTTTAAGCCGTCTTGCATTTTGCAGGGCTGAAAGTGACTCTGTGTGTATCTGAGTGTGTTTATTTCGTATCATTTCGGGCGTCGCGCCCTGAAAAAACGACGCCTACATTTCGCACTTAATGAAACTGTAGCTGAAACAAAATAAAGGAATGTATTTACGGGCTGAACTAAGCATTGTAGCAAGAATGCTGCCGCCTCAGAATGGCTCTTAATGGCACCGATAAAATATATGGAGTGTCACCTCATTATTACTACCTTTTTGTTTATTAATAATATAATTATGAAGACTGTGTTTCAATCTAATAATCTAATAGACTAATAATAAGTTTAGATAGCACTTTGAAAATGGGATCATGTGAAGAGCACTTGAATCTACAGGAACTAGTTGAAAGTTTTGTTTTATCTCTTCGAGTGTTTTCAAATTCACTTTGTAAATAGATACTTATCCGATAAAAAACCGAAAATATTGCGGTGGTTTTATTTATTTTAGTATAGCAACAGCATACATACACAGCATTGACACAGAAATAAATAATAATATAAAAGTCATGCCCATTACAGGTACTCACGACATTTACCATATACCACGTATAAATAATTATTACAAACAAATAATATAATAAATGTGTAGAATAAAAGTAAGAAGGTATAAGAACAAAAAATTAAAATTACAAGTTAAAGTTAAAACTAAGTCTAATTTATATCTAAATAGAAGTTAAATCTACAGACAATATAATATTAAACAAACTTAAAGACAAACAATAAAGTAATAAACCAAATGAGATAAGGCTGTTGTTGCTGCTGTAGCACTTCTGAATTTGTGGAGGGAGACATGAACATCTAAATTTTGCTGTGCGCAGATGTAGTTGTTCAAAGAGGTTCCCAATTTAACTTTTTTTTTGTAGAATGTAGAACCGACAACGACAAAAAGGAAGCTTTTAATACCTCTTAAGGAGAAAACACATTTTTTATAACATTTGAATCTCCCGATTGGAGTTGTACCAACCTACAGAAGACAGCAGGTTAATCCGCGCTACTAATGCAACGCTTTCTTTTTTTTGCTTGTACAGTGAAAGGTCTCTGTTATTGTGAATGCTTATAAGGTTAACCTTTTACCATTAGAATATCCTTATAAGCAAACTTATTTTAATAAAAAAAACATGTACAAATCATATTTAATCTTTGAACAATTACAAATCTCGTCCAACAAATACTACAATCTAAACAATATCATGATTTGTTTACATACTAAGGATCGCTTAAGCAAACAGAGGATGCAAAACAAAATAAGAAAAGAGTACCGTCTAGTGAAATGAAATAAAGCCGATGTTGAAGATACGTGGTATCATCATTGTCTATCCACATTCGGTATTTATGTAATATTGGGCTCAATAATCCGGACTTGGGCTGCAAACGACACCGCCGCGGGCCGCGTTGTCGAGGGTGCTTTGGGGGAAGAAAACCCGCTTTATAAATTGCCCTGCTATCTAAATCTGAAAGATAAGTGCCTCTGAACTTTCCAATTTCGCTACACATCAATAACAGTGACAACGTTGGGTGGGATAACAAATCAAAAATCCAAGTCTTTTGGGGGCTTGTGACGAATGGGAAAAGTGACAACTAAATGCGATATTTGTTGGTGCAACTCCAAATGGATTCAAACGCTTAGATAGATATCACGTATCTACATGTTTTGATCTGTGTATAGAATTCGATAGCGGAACAGAAAAGGTACCTTTAATAAAACATAGTTTCTGTATTTTCAAGAAACCTTTAACAACTTTATCACTACATATTATCGCTACATATTATAAAACAAAGTCCCCCGCCGCGTCTGTCTGTTCGCTATAAATTCAAAAACTACTGAACGGATTTTAATGCGGTATTTATCAATAGATAAAGCGATTCATGAGGAAGGTTTAGGTATATAATTTGTTAAGGTTTTGTGTTAATTGGTTGAAATATGATGATGATTGTTGAAGATGTCTCTGCTAACCGTGCGAAGCCGGGGCGGGTTGCCAGTTGCAAATAAAGTTAAACCTATTTTATACAGTTAATAATCCATAGTTGACTAGCCTGTTGGTCTAGTGGTTAGTGATCCTGACTGTTGAGCCAGAGGTCGTGGGATCGAATCGAGATTCCCACCTAGGATATATAATTGTGAGATGTGCATGATAATTTGTACTGTGTCTGGGTGTAATTTATCGATAATACGTATGTATTCAGTAATATATAAGTATGTTTATCAGTAGTCTGGTCACCATAGTATAGGCTCTGCCTAATTTGGGATCAGACGGCCGTGTGTGAGATGTGTCAATTTGTTCTCTTCTCCATAATATTTTTACATACGTAGCTTTATTGCGGATGTAAAATACTACAGAGGATAGGTTTGCCCACCTATATTGACTCTAAGACTGACTGTAAATTTAGTGTTACATAAAAACTTTTTCACAAAAACAAACGAAATTGGATTTGTAAAATACAATACAAAAGTTGTAATTATAGTTTAAATAGTTTGTACATTCATCTTTTCATTTGATTAAAACGAGTCAATGGTAAAAAGTTGTGCAAAATTCTCTGAAAACGATTTTGTACGAGTATATGACACGCTTCATGCTGCAGCGAGCACACATTATATTGAATTAACATTTTTTTCTTATAGCAGTTGATGATGAGAAACGTTTTATTTTCTTTCTCTTACTTAATTAAAATGAAAAGAGCAAAATATATTCCAATAGTATTGGAACATTAAAACCATAAACTTTGTATACCAGCGTAAAGTATATTACGTTTGCGATTAAAAGAATCCTTTGAAAATTCCCCTGTCACTGAAAAACTTGACAAATGTCAACCTAACTGTACTGGTCTCGATGAGACAACAACACCAGCGGCGTCACACATAGTGTTTTTTACAAATATTTTTAATTTTTAAGCCCCGACGCAAAAAGGAGGGGTGTTGTAAATAACGTGTGTATTTATGTGTTTGTCAGTAGCATCATAGCTGCTAAGCGGATAGACCGATTATGATTTAATTTTTTTGTTCAAAGGTGACTTGATAGAGAGTGCTCTATTCTAAAATTCAAGAATATCTGTTCAGAATACTCATCATTCGAAGATCAGCAGCTCTTTTCTAATCGTTGAAGGCATTTTCGAGTCGGGGGTATTTTAAATGTTTAATTTATTCTTATTATTATAAACCTTGAACATTCTATGTAAACGTCTGTTAAGATTCAACATTCCGAAAAATAACACAACACTGTCTGCGAAAACTTCTATAACGTTTGCGTTTGAGATATTTTTGTTCAAGTTTTGGCTTTATCAAGATATATGTCAATTGTATAAACTTGTACTCTTCCATTGTTTATTCTGGTATTATTATTATGTGATAAAAATATTGTTTGTAATTTAACACTCATGTTCTTTTATATTTGTGATACATAGAACTTTTATTTTATTTTAGAAGATTTTATTTAAGAATTTACTTCCACATATGGACTATAGTCCAATAAGAAAATAATGTGGCCCAGAAAAATAAATTTTATAGGACAAAATCATTAATAATATTCAAATCAGTCAGTCAGTGGAACAGCGATGAAATGAAATTAAATTAACGTCGTATTTGATCGTGCATAGCAGTTGTCAAATGTTCAGGTGTCTATGACAAGGGTAGAAACACTTCAATACGAGGTAGGTACACAAAGTATCCGTCCCTCCACGCCTAAGTATAAAAGGCCATACACACCATCGTGTATGACGTACGTCCCGCCAAGGACACGCACGATGCACGATGCAAAACGATCGTGAATAATCTTGACGTACGTCAGAATTATATATATATACATTATATACTGCTTGCTGGACTTGCACGACGCGTTTTGCATCCAGCGAGTCCCCCACCACATGCTTATGTACATACCATAGACTTTACGTTCTAGTATATAAGGTTTATGGTACATACATATACAGTATATTACTAATTTGTGGGGAATGCCCAAAAATGCGGGGAATTTCAAACCGATTGGGGAATTTATGGGGAGACCATCAATGCGAGGAAAATGCGGGGAATCGGGAATTTTTAGCCTTATTCATTACATTACGACTTCAGGTTTTATCTCCCCAAACTGTGAAATTTAACTATTATTTTGGGGTAATTTAAGAATATGGCAATGGCAACGCTGGCTACAGCACCGTGGCCTTAAGCGGACGTACGTCGGCGCACGATGCGTGTGTATACTACCGTCGGGCACCGCGTCCTTGGCGGGACGTACGTCAGGCACGAAGGTGCGTAGGGCCTTTAAGTTCTCAGACAAATACCGTTGGAGTGCTGCGCGATCGCTCATGTTTGTTTACTTTATTACGACTTATTTAATTATTCGTCACTTCCCATCACGTTAGTTGGAAGATGAACGCCTATTCCATTTATGAATTAAAATACGTGCTTTTCGCCACGTGAGTGAGGTTACCGGAGGCCCTAACCCTTCCCTCTTCCCCCTCTCCCCTATTCCCGCGGTTCCCTTCTCGAACCCCTTTTCCTACTCCAACCTTAAAGGTCGGCAACGTACTTGTGACTCTTGAGTTGCAGATGCCCATGGGCGGCGGTAGTCATTCACCATCAGGTGACCCGTCTGCTCGTTTGCCCCTATACCAAAAAAAAAAATTATAAATATTCTGGAACTTTACACTACAATATCTAGACAAGCTAAGCATAGTTTGTACTGAGGGTTCAAAACAAGGATACTTTTGACATACATTTTCATGCCACAATTGACTGTTGTATATATAATTAGGGCTGCTATCTGTCCGGGTTTCCTTGGATTTGCCCTAGCTTAGAGGGCGTCCGAGGAGCGTCTGGGCGGGTTTTCAAAAAGTATCCAAATAAAACACGGACACTCTGTGACAGGGGTAAATTATAATTATTATTAGATGAACAAGCTGTTTAATTTGAAAAAAAAATCGTCGTGTTTTTTTAAGGTGTCCGGGCAAGAATCTCGATTTCAGCAGTGTCCGGAATTTTTGAGGTGCTTGTCCGGCGTCGGCAATTTAAGTGATGGCAGGCCTATATATAATACTAGTTTGTTCAACTGAGCCTACTATGTATTTAAGTTGACAGTTTTGGCCAAAAAGAGGCTAAGAGATTTTCTTCGAGATATTTATTCTACGCAATTGAACAACACTTTTTAAGACTATTATAACGTGCCTGCGTCTGTCACGTCGTTCACTAATAAATTGATGATTAAAATGTAGTCATTAAATTAGAATGTATAAGTCATATATTGTTAAAGATTAGTATTTAGTAACTGTCTTTTTTTATGAATTGGGGGCAAACCACTGCAAATGGACACCTGCAACTCAAGAGTCAGAAGTGCGTTGTCGGCCTTTAAGGCCAGATTAGAGGCTGGGGGGAGGCGGTTAGGGTCTCCGGAAACCTAACTCACTCACTCCGGTTACACAACCCAACCATTGCTACACACCGGTTATCTGTGAGGCGGTGGTATCACTGCGGTCGAACCGTCCCGTACATGCCGAAGCATGGCTCTCCCACGAAAGGCTGGCTCTGTGTAATATCTATGCCCGAACTCCAAAGAAAGTTCCATCATTTTGTTTTATTGTTTTATTATAATTAATCCATTTGCATGCCCTTGTGGTAGAAATGGAGGAACTAACATTTTATATTTTATTAAGACTTTATATGTACCCAAATAAATAAATAAAGTTGAATGTAATATCTAAATACGAGTACTCTAAAGAATCTTGCCGTCTATCGATCGTATTCTATTTCAAATAAGTATGTTTTTATTATCTGTATAATTATACTATTTATCGTACAACGAACATTGATTTGTCAAGGGACATCAATTCATCCATTGTTTTCACTTCAGTTTAGTTTATACTCTCTAAGTAAAATATGATACACTTATTAATCCAAGACGTTGAAGCTATTCAATGAGGCGCATCGTATAAAATTAATATCTATCCTGAAATGCATCACTGCTTCAGTTTACTGTCAATTTGTCAGAACCATTACCTAATACAGTATGTCTTAATGGAACGTACATTTCCTTTCTCAGTAACAAACAGGATACACTTCTAAACGAGGGTGATATAACCACGGATTTTATTTCATTTCATATATTATTTTATTGGCAGACGGCACCATATTTCTTATTAATGTACATTTATATTATTTTGTTAGAGCGGATGGAGTATTAAGAGTTTTTCCTGCTATCCTATTTAAACATTTATAACCTTTTTTCCTAAATTTATAGTTAAGTTAGTAATTTCAGTTATTAAAAAACGTGTAAAGTAATGAACATTCTATGACAAATCAAGTTTTGGTTATATATCATATATTTAATATTTTAATATTGTGATGCACTGATTACAAAATACCTATTACCTTATAGAATTGGGATTCACACACACTTTTATTGTCCGCGAGTGTGTTAGCCTCAATTGTAATTTTTTTCTTTAAATCTTTCCAACCTAGGCCAACAATGACCAGAGATTCCATGCATCCATGTATGCATGCATGATTACATGCATTTGCATATAGAAATATGTTACAGACAAATATTGTTATTAAGAAACAAGAGTGTTGTATGTTTTGACTAAAAAGGTAGTGAACAGAAGTATATAAAAAAACACCTAAGGAGAAGCAATCTTTACTTTTTTTACCTGTAATTTATATAAAAATGGATGTGTATTATTTAGTCTCCATGTGACCTATGATCAAAAACAAAAAATATATTAAGTCTTTCTGTTACTTCTCTAACGCAACTTTTAATTATACAATTTTAAATAAGGATCAGCTTTTTTGGACATACGAGTTATTTTAACTTTTCAACACGATGACGTAAATATGTTAAGGATTTTAAGATATTTTTTCTGAGCATAAAGGTCATTATTATATAAAAATTTGATTAAATACTCTAAAGATTTAGAGTAAATACTGACATAACTGTTAATGATAATAATTTGAATCAATTTTATGGTCTTCACTTCACGCTTATCTACAATTATCTACCGGAAAAGATCCCACACTAATTCAATATGGAAAATATGACAATGGGCAAGCGACCGCAAAGCTATGAACGTATCATTCTCGTTACAATGCTTGAGCATTGAGCATCACGCACCAGCGACCCCAGTCATCGTTCAGCGCACTTGATTAGTACACTATTATCGTTTACTATCGATCTATTAAGTGAGGCGGTTTAATTAATTTAGTTATATGTATTTATCTAGACGGGTTTACTTACTACTTAAAGGGTTTTATCTGTCCTTTGTAATCATCATTAATCAGTAACTTAATCTTATGACACGATTTACCATATAGACTTAACCCGATCACAAAACGGTAATACGTACCTCTAAATTGCCTGACGTTTGAACCACGTTGCTCAGGCCGTGGTCACAGGCTGTAATACCTTTTCGTGATCGTGTTAACTCCCGTCTATATACATAATTATATCATGGAACGCAAAAGTTTAAAAGTTAGTATTGTAAGTGTTGTTGGTTCGATTCAATATGGAGTAAAAACAATAATTATAAGCTTAACGAAAGTTCTTAGTAAGAGTTTTTAAATATTTATTTGCGTTAACGTTAACTATAATTTTAAAAAAGTCTCTATCTAGTTTACCCCTATTAGATTGGATACAAAAATGCAATCATTCATACATCCAAAAATATAATTTAAATAACCTTTTTGTGTTCCTGCAATGACTTTAGAGGGTCTCGCATCATATCAGTAACATTTTAGGGATAGCCAAGATTTTATGCAACGGAAACTAAGATAATAATAATTAATAATCGTAACGGGTTCAATGCAGGGGGTGGGTAAGAAAACGTCGACACGGTATTAACGTAGGGCGTATATTTTTAATAATAATACAGAGTTAAACTAGTAACTTGTAAGTAAACCCTGAGACCAAGTAAGACGAGAGGGCAGTCGTAGACACTAGACACTTTAGGAAGTCCCAAGTAACCATTCCAAGTAGCACGTGACTTGTAAGTAAACCCTGAGACCAAGTAGGACGAGAGGGCAGTCGTAGACACTAGACACTTTAGGAAGTCCCAAGTAACCATTCCAAGTAGCACGTGACTTGTAAGTAAACCCTGAGACCAAGTAGGACGAGAGGGCAGTCGTAGACACTAGACACTTTAGGAAGTCCCAAGTAACCATTCCATGTAGGACGTGACTTGTAAGTAAACCCTGAGACCAAGTAGGACGAGAGGGCAGTCGTAGACACTAGACACTTTAGGAAGTCCCAAGTAACCATTCCATGTAGGACGTGACTTGTAAGTAAACCCTGAGACCAAGTAGGACGAGAGGGCAGAGGGCAGTCGTAGACACTAGACACTTTAGGAAGTCCCAAGTAACCATTATAAGTAGGACGTGACTTGTGAGTAAACCCTGAGACCAAGTAGGACGAGAGGGCAGTCGTAGACACTAGACACTTTAGGAAGTCCCAAAGTAACCATTCCAATTAGGACGTGACTTGTAAGTAAACCCTGAGACCAAGTAGGCCGAGAGGGCAGTCATAGACACTAGACACTTTAGGAAGTCCCAAGTAACCATTCCAAGTAGGACGTGACTTGTAAGTATACCCTGAGACCAAGTAGGACGAGAGGGCAGTCGTAGACACTAGACACTTTAGGAAGTCCCAAGTAACCATTCCAAGTAGGACGTGACTTGTAAGTAAACCCTGAGACCAAGTAGGACGAGAGGGCAGTCGTAGACACTAGACACTAGACACTTTAGGAAGTCCAAAAGTAACCATTCCAAGTAGGACGTGACTTGTAAGTAAACCCTGAGACCAAGTAGAACGAGAGGGCAGAGGGCAGTCGTAGACACTAGGCACTTTACGAAGTCCTAAATAACCATTCCAAGTAGGACGTAACTTGTAAGTAAACCCTGAGACCAAGTAGGACGAGAGGGCAGAGGGCAGTCGTAGACACTAGACACTTTAGGAAGTCCCAAGTAACCATTCCAAGTAGGACGTGACTTGTAAGTAAACCCTGAGACCAAATAGGACGAGAGGGCAGTCGTAGACACTAGACAGTTTAGGAAGTCCCAAGTAACCATTCCAAGTAGGACGTGACTTGTAAGTAAACCCTGAGACCAAGTAGGACGAGAGGGCAGTCGTAGACACTAGACACTAGACACTTTAGGAAGTCCAAAAGTAACCATTCCAAGTAGGACGTGACTTGTAAGTAAACCCTGAGACCAAGTAGAACGAGAGGGCAGAGGGCAGTCGTAGACACTAGGCACTTTACGAAGTCCTAAATAACCATTCCAAGTAGGACGTAACTTGTAAGTAAACCCTGAGACCAAGTAGGACGAGAGGGCAGAGGGCAGTCGTAGACACTAGACACTTTAGGAAGTCCCAAGTAACCATTATAAGTAGGACGTGACTTGTGAGTAAACCCTGAGACCAAGTAGGACGAGAGGGCAGTCGTAGACACTAGACACTTTAGGAAGTCCCAAAGTAACCATTCCAATTAGGACGTGACTTGTAAGTAAACCCTGAGACCAAGTAGGCCGAGAGGGCAGTCATAGACACTAGACACTTTAGGAAGTCCCAAGTAACCATTCCAAGTAGGACGTGACTTGTAAGTATACCCTGAGACCAAGTAGGACGAGAGGGCAGTCGTAGACACTAGACACTTTAGGAAGTCCCAAGTAACCATTCCAAGTAGGACGTGACTTGTAAGTAAACCCTGAGACCAAGTAGGACGAGAGGGCAGTCGTAGACACTAGACACTAGACACTTTAGGAAGTCCAAAAGTAACCATTCCAAGTAGGACGTGACTTGTAAGTAAACCCTGAGACCAAGTAGAACGAGAGGGCAGAGGGCAGTCGTAGACACTAGGCACTTTACGAAGTCCTAAATAACCATTCCAAGTAGGACGTAACTTGTAAGTAAACCCTGAGACCAAGTAGGACGAGAGGGCAGAGGGCAGTCGTAGACACTAGACACTTTAGGAAGTCCCAAGTAACCATTCCAAGTAGGACGTGACTTGTAAGTAAACCCTGAGACCAAATAGGACGAGAGGGCAGTCGTAGACACTAGACAGTTTAGGAAGTCCCAAGTAACCATTCCAAGTAGGACGTGACTTGTAAGTAAACCCTGAGACCAAGTAGGACGAGAGGGCAGTCGTAGACACTAGACACTAGACACTTTAGGAAGTCCAAAAGTAACCATTCCAAGTAGGACGTGACTTGTAAGTAAACCCTGAGACCAAGTAGAACGAGAGGGCAGAGGGCAGTCGTAGACACTAGGCACTTTACGAAGTCCTAAATAACCATTCCAAGTAGGACGTAACTTGTAAGTAAACCCTGAGACCAAGTAGGACGAGAGGGCAGAGGGCAGTCGTAGACACTAGACACTTTAGGAAGTCCCAAAGTAACCATTCCAAGTAGGACGTGACTTGTAAGTAAACCCTGAGACCAAGTAGGACGAGAGGGCAGTCGTAGACACTAGACACTTTAGGAAGTCCCAAGTAACCATTCCAATTAGGACGTGACTTGTAAGTATACCCTGAGACCAAGTAGGACGAGAGGGCAGTCGTAGACACTAGACACCTTAGGAAGTCCCAAGTAACCATTCCAAGTAGGACGTGACTTGTAAGTAAACCCTGAGACCAAGTAGGCCGAGAGGGCAGTCATAGACACTAGACACTTTAGGAAGTCCCAAGTAACCATTCCAATTAGGACGTGACTTGTAAGTAAACCCTGAGACCAAGTAGGACGAGAGGGCAGTCGTAGACACTAGACACTTTAGGAAGTCCCAAAGTAACCATTCCAAGTAGGACGTGACTTGTAAGTAAACCCTGAGACCAAGTAGGACGAGAGGGCAGAGGGCAGTCGTAGACACTAGACACTTTAGGAAGTCCCAAAGTAACCATTCCAAGTAGGGCTTGACTTGTAAGTAAACCCTAAGACCAAGTAGAACGAGAGGGCAGAGGGCAGTCGTAGACACTAGTCACTTTACGAAGTCCCAAATAACCATTTCAAGTAGGACGTGATTCTCAGATGCAACCTAAGTTGTAAAAGGTTTTTTATTTGCAACATTTGCAACATAATTCTATTAAAGTCATTAACTCGCGGAGAGTCCTAACACCGACTTATAAAAACTATGTCAATAGCGCAACGCCATCTAGGTTGGAAGTTATAAACTATTTTACAATGGATCGATGAACTATACTTAATGAATAAAGATTAAAGCTATATTAGCTTAGATTCTAAATGCCAAATAAAGTTTTATATGCATGGTTGTTACATAATTATATTAATAGTTCTGGATCGAGGGACTGGCGCAGAAGGCAGTTCTTATCAACACGGCCCGTATAGTGAGGAGGTTCCTTTGGAGCCCTAACCCTACTATTTTTTATATTTTTAAATATATATTTTATGTACATATTTAAAAATGTAATTTATATGGTTTTTAAAATGAATAAAGACAATAATAATAATAACTTGACACATCTCATCATCCATATCACTAGTGTATCCGTAAATAATATAATGCTTGTAGTTGTTTAAAAAAATATTTGAAAGGAGACAACAATGACTTTTGTTGGGACATTTTTATTGTGATATCTAAATGAAAACAACGCGCAACGTTGTTCGCCGTCAAGCAATTGTAAAAGAATTCGTATTTTGTGTATGAATTAATGGGAAATATTTTTTCATTTTCATATTTTTTTCTCTATTTGGTTATTCTAAAATCCTTATGTCAAATGGCCACTTATTCTTAGAACGAGGTCAATAGGTTGCGGAAACGATTAACGAGAGAACTTGGTTGTCCTAATATTTATTGTACTATCGGTTGAAACACTATACACTTAGGCCAACAGACCTTAATGCCTCCCTAATATTATAATCAATATTACAGAATCTTAATTATAAAGTAACGGCCGAGAATCTCAACATCACTATTCGTAAACCTTTCCAATGGCACGACGTACCACTCAACAAACCGCGCCACCTTTGCTCATAATTATGTAGTTTGTATTAAATTCACAAACTTAAAATATTCAATTTAGAAGATTAGTAATTTTATTGACAAAAATAATGTTTTATTGGAAAAAAATATTTTTAAATGTTCTTTTAACTTTATTACCTTTGTTATTTTATTAATTCATCGTTGAATCGACAAAATGCACAGTTTATAGGTTTCTCTTATTCAGAGCGCCATCCACCCACCACTTTCGCAATAATCCGGGACGCGAGTCCTAAGAGGTTGTAGATAAAGTTATGCTATCAAAAAAATAAATTACGGATTGCTTTAGCCTGTTAAAAATTCATCCCTAAGGATTAACCCGTCTCAACAGAGCTCCTATTTATAAACGACTGGCCGTCCTCGCAGTTTCACCTGCGTCTATGGTCACAGCTCCGCTCCTGTTGATCGTAGCGTGATGTTATGTAGCCTATAGCCTTCCTCGATAAATGGGCTATCCAACACTAAAAGAATTTTTCAATTCGAACCAGTTTCGAAACTTTTCAGCTTTATAATAGCTTTATATTATCAGCTTTATAATATTAGAATAGATTAAAATTACTTGCAAAGTACTTTATTTATACTCGAGTCAAATCTTACTTTCGGCTGCATAGTACGTTTTTATAGTTTCATTATTTCTGATAGTAATTAATAAATCAGCTCTGAAGAGCAATGCAAAGATGGGTTATCCTGTCTAAAAACGTTTACAGTTTAAATATCAAGATTACTCAATGAAACGCGTAACGTACAATATATTTGCGAAAAAAAAACGATCCCGAATGCATTTTACATTCTATATATTCATTAATTCAATAACATTTAAAAAAAAGGAACCAAATCCCCTTTCATTTACAACTTGCAAATAGAGATTTAAAACATAATTACTAATAAACAAATAACAATCTGATGCAAAGCTGCCGAGCTCAAAACAATCGAGTCGAGAGAGCACTATCAAATGTACATTTTTATTTTATTTGCGCTGCTCTCATTTACAAACAATGCCATCCCGGACTGCGATCTCATCAGCGATTATCTCTCACTGTGTGGCGGTCCTTTTATTTATTTATTTTTTCTATTGAGAACAAGGCCGGTCGTCGGTTGACGAAACAAAGAGTCCATAATGATTGAATTGACGCGTTAGGGACGGGTCAGACTCGATCGGATGAAGTCAAGCTTTCGTCGATCGATGTATACATTATGTCAAACAAAAAGAAATATTAGCTGTCCTTCTTAAATTCACTAATAGGCTATGTTTATTAGTAGTATGATTGTGAAGATGTATTTATCTATATGCGGGTCACATATTAGTAGAGTTCTTGTTAACCACGCCACTTCAGCTTAATGCTTGCGATGGGAATGGATTCACATTGATATTGCACTGTATGGGGTCGAACCTACAACCACTATATTAATAATAATAGCTGCAGCAAATTAGGCAGAGCCTGCACTTTGGTCTTTGGTAACCAAACTGTCGATTATATATTATCACCACTCAGACTCGTCTTGGCAATTACAGTACCACTCCTTAGTAATCTTATATGAGTATACTGTTCAGTCTCAGAAAGGGTTCAAATAAATTACCAGTTAAGTGTAACTCAACTTTACAACCATATTTTTTTAAGTCAAAACACACTGTTAAGCTTTATCTCAATATTGCATTCAATAATCTTGACTATAAACATATAATAATACAGTCAAATATATTGCAACCTAACGAAAACTACGCATATTTTAACATTAAAATTAATTTAAAGTATTTTAAAGTTTTGACAACCCTATGTTACCTTACATATTGAAACTACATACGCGTTTTATTCTTAAAATCAAGTTTTTCTATTTGTTATTCGTATAGTACATTAATAAAATGTGGACGTACCTTTATTTGTTCGAGTGAAAGCGTTTCTGATGACAGATAAGAGTGCTAGTGGCTATAACAAAAGCTAATTTAACAATCATGATACCAATCGAAAGTACACGCTTAATCGTTACTTACCGGACGATTGTGAAGATTGAAGATGTCAAAATACAAACTCACTAAATTAGCTGTTTATTCTGCATCAATTGCATGGTTATAATTGAGCACATCTTCTTATTTATTAATACGTGTAGATATTTCTGAGTATTCTTTTTTAAGCATAGTTCGCGCACTTAGAGGAATGTAAAATTTTGTATACTTACCGTCTTGCTACAAAAGATTTAAACCTTAATCACGTGTTTTAACTGCTGTTTAAACCAATTTGTCATTCATTTTGCTCTGTGATTTTACTTGTGAATGAATCTGTGATAATTGCAATGGATATTATTATAATTTATGGACAATTATAGAGATGTAGTACATCGTGCACAAATTAACCCATTTTAATATTATTGTGAACAAAAATTTAAAAAAGCGATGCAGCGGTAACGATTAACGGTAAAATTGTGGATCTGGTAAATGACGACCTTCCATGTTAAATGTGACCTCGAGGTGGATCCTTATGTCCTCAAATACAAGTTGAGGGCTCGCCATCAACCAGCATGTAGCAAATTGTCAACATTGTTTACAAATATTATTCTGCTCAAACGCTCAGTTTTCTAAACGGAGACAACCATTAAAGCTTACGGGAATACTGAACATACTTATTTAATGTAGATTTTTTTCTATTGATTGTTTCCTAGGGCTACCATCCTCCATACGAATAAATAAAATTGAAGTGTCTGTATGTAATGTCAAAATAATAGTTTTTTTTTAAGCTCATACAGTTATTTGCACGATACCTATGAGTAAAAATTTGTTTTTTCCAATTTTTGTCTGTCTGTCTGTCTGTTTGTTTCGGCTAATCTTCAGAACGGGTGGACCGATTTCCACAGGACTTTCACAGGTAGATAGCTGGTGTTATTAGGCGTAAACTTATGCTACTTTATTTTAGAAAAAGAATTAGAGGTCCGCGCAAAATATACAAATAAGTACACGCGGCGAAGCCGCGCGGGAACTGCTAGTATTAAATAGAACACGCATCGATTTAGACAGCGTCTAACTAAACAAGTGTTAAACGCGGTTTTGTAGTAAGAGAAATTAACCCGTTTAACGGTTATTTAACTTTTAGACTTGTTTAGTTAAACAGGTGTTGAATCTATGTATTAAATTATTTCTGTGGTAAGACGGTTAAAGTTTAAATTTAGAAGCAGTGCAGAAAGCTACAATTCCAATGACAGTTTAACTTATACTTGTCAATTAAATAAAACAAAACATTTAAAGCATGAACAGCAATGAACTATGGTTGAAATTCGAGCACTATTCGATCCATACTTCTAAACATTATGCATACACTTTTTCCTTAATAGCTTTTATTAACGAACTTTTACTGACTTCATTTAGAATAAAAATAACATAAGTCTCTACTGCTGTACAAACACCAGAACTTTGCAGAGTTACATTACAAAACCGATACAACAGGTCTTATCGCTTACTAATTACTATATACATACTAATGTTAAAAAGATATACAAGAGTATTCGTGTGTATAAAGAGAAATTTATAACATAAACCTATAAAAAATCTAAATATCATCAATGTACAGAAATGTTAATGAAATGAAATAGATAATTATAACTCATACAGAATAGGTACAAATAGTATGTCTTGAAACAAACTACATAAATGTTACACCCAAAACTCTTAGTAATATTTTTCAAGGCATTGTTTAAATCAAGTAGATCTTGGATTGTTGCTTTGCCGTAATCCACACTACGCTACGTTTAGGATAGATATGATTACTTTGCTTCTAACACAGGTATTTAGACTTAGTCGATAATCCACACGACTGCATGGGAAATGCAAAAGGGGAGAGACTCTTTAACCTGTTTGACTGTTTGACCGCGCTCATGTATACGATGAAGATAATTCATTTTAGTCGAGCGGGTACGACTTGATCCGAAATTTGCTACACCATTTTCAACTTCATACACGAAAACAGCATTAGGTGCTTCATAAATTTGCACTCCACTTTCTTTTTGCCCAAAAACTATCTAGTCTTTACACTAAGTCGAGATGAATATCTCCGCTTAAACTACAAGTGTGTCCTTTTTACTCGGCTGAGCGCCAGAAGCGATTACCATTTCTCAGCCAAAGACCAGGCAAACTCCTATTTATTGACCGAAACGAAAAGCTAAACGCAAAACCGATATGTTAAATAATGCTTTCAATATTTTCAATGTGTAGTAGTAACTGTAAGTTCCAGAAAAGCTTAGTTATTTGAAGTGCGGCATTTCGATATATTGATCATATATATTTTTTATATAGTTTAGGTGAAAATGTTTAATTTAGAATTAGCGCGATATAAATTGACGCGTCCAGTGCTGTACTTTTTGACATAACAAACACAACATCTATTATATGGACCCTTCACCACCGAGATATTGATATTCATCAAAGATTTAGGTGTAATCCACATCCACTTTGATTAATATGAGCACCACCCACATTTTCTTTTATTCGGAGATAATGATACATAATATCTTATTCTGAATTAGTTTATAACATTAATTTACTTTTTCTAGTAATTAAAAGATCTACAATCAATTTAGCCTGTTTAAGGAATCATTAAAAAAAAATACTTCAATTAATTAGCATAAATATCTTCATTTACACCAGTGAGAGAAAGGCCATTACGACAAAACTACGTTCGGTATAATTCGAATCATAAACTCGGGGTCTCTGGATATTTTACGACGCCTGACATTCTTACCTCACTAATTGATTTTATACCATTCCTTGCTCACATTAATTACAGCCAAAATTAATTTATAATGAATTACTTTGTATACTTATATGACTATTACTGTGTTGTGTACTCCTGCTTGACACAGAAACTTTTTAGGGATTTACAATATACGGTTTTATTTACAAAAAAGGATATCGAGACAGAGACTATGAAACTGACTGGTTTCTAAAACGGTGACATTCGAACTAATTCTATCTTCACTTCATCTATCACGAGTCTTATGTTTCACGATCAACAGCAGAGACTCACAATAACATCGGCATTGCAAAGTAAAACTATCTTGTAAAACACATCGAATTTAAAATGAAATAAAATGGAGGAATCAAAATGTAATCAAGTCAATTCCCTCCTAAGCAAAGGAGGACACGAAGTAACAACCACGGACTCGAACGTGTCAGTTCGCCAGATGTCGCGTTTAACATAGCAACTACAATAGCATAGTAACTGTTACTTTTACAAAGACTTTACTCCCAAAGTATATTATGCCTAGATCATTTATATTAAGACAACTACTGATCACTAATTAATAGAACGGTGACTTGACTACGAATGTAGCTTACTCCTAAAGTTACCATGACATGATCACTTCCATGTTAAGCGCAAATGGTTGCGTAATGTTTGAAATACTATAAGAAACCCTAATAAAATACGTAATAAACATGTTCTAGACGCAGTTCAGAGTACCTTCAAGATAATCTTAGTTTCATAACAGACTTTATTTTTTATTTTTTTACCATTTATTTCAATTAAACCAAGAGTCAATCAGACTAAGTCAGTCGTGTAGCTAGTTGCCTGTTCCAATACGTAGATTCTATGGAGAAGAACAGGCAAGAAACTCCAAGGACACTCTTTTTCAAAATGTTTTTGACAAATTTCTGGTTATATTGGTTATATGCGAAATGTGAGGAAAATGAAACCATGTAGACCTATTATTCTAAAATATAAATAGACGCGCAAATTACTACTATCTATATTTAAGTAATAGCAGTCCGGAGACCAGCCCCGACCAACGGTAATGAGATGTGAATGATGAGTTAATGTTTTTATTTACCTGTACCACAATTCTAACTAGTATTAGAAATGTAAATGTTTTATTTTTTTTTTTTTATTTGATAGATAACTTCCATTAAGAAATAAAAATCTGTTTAACAAAAAATTAAACCAACGAAAAGAACTAAAAAGCAAAAAAATAAATAACTATAAAATTTTTATAATCTTATTTTGAGTCGGCGCCAAACAACCAACTGTACGTAGGTATATTTTCTTATCGGATATATATTATTTTCTTATCAGTTATATTTCTTAATGGAAGTTATCTATCTGCTCCCTTTTTCTGTAATCCTGAAAAAGTGTGTCCTCCTTTTTTTTCGTCGGTTAAAAAAGGACTAACTGATACCTCAATTGTTTGACAAAGTAATGTTAATAATATACTCTTAACCGACTGACTTAAATGTATCTCAAAGAAAAATATATTTCGTCTTCATCTTCATGGCCCATTGTGATATTAATACAGGCCGTTACTTTAGGCACGAATATAATATACCTACACCCGAACGATACATTCATCAGTGTAACAAACGGCTTGATTGTGCAGCTACTAGTTAATTAATTTCCTAATTAACTGTTATTGGTAAACACCGACATAGGAGTAAGATTATACCTTGCATGAATGTTTCTAAAATTATTACGGAAATAGGGAATTATGCTTAAGGGTAATTACTTCATGTACATAAAATGTATAAACAAATTATTGCAACATATGCGTGCCTGAATCATTATTATAATAATCAGTTGTTACGTGGGAGAGCCATGCTTCGACACGTATGGGCCGGCTCGACTCCGCTCGATACCCCGGCCTCACAGAAAACCGGCCGTGAAACAATGCTTGCATGCTTTTCGCCGCGTGAGTGAGGTTAGCGGAGGCCCTAACCCTATTTCCACCTTAAAGGGCGGCAACACACTTGTGACTCTTGTGCCCATGGGCGGCGGTAGTCATTTACCGTCAGGTGACCAGTCTGCTCGTTTGCCCCCTATACCATAAAAAAAACATGGAAATTTGTATAGTTATAGTTTTGAAGTATTAGTATGATTAAAAACTTTACAAGTTAAAAGAAGGTTTATTATTCAACAATATTACATAGTACTATGTTAAAATTTGATTACGTAACACAGAAATTCGAGATTGCTAAAGTGCTGCAATCTTGATATTGGAATGAAACTGCAAATTTGAGGTGAGTAATAAAACTACTCTGAGTTTATGAAAAGTCACTTTCCATTATTTGTCTACCATAACTTTAGTAAATATGACATTACAAGTAAAATTGTAGACTTAATAATCTAAATATGTATATTTTAGGATATTTAAGGCTACTTAATTTGGGCAATAATTTTGAATTACTGTAAAGTGGTAGTAATCACGTGGTTTATAAAGAAGTAAATACTTTCAAATTACGTGATCTGCTGCCAAATTAGAAGAGCCAGGTCCTTCTAGACTTTGGCAGATCAGTATTGCGGCCGTAGAAAACAGTGCGCGTCACTGCCGCTGCCGCAAATCGCAAGTTTCAAATGGAGTTTTGGTTTATATTGGAAACATCTTATGCTTTTTGTAACCTTAGTAACATAAAAAGGGTATTCAGATTAGTTGGAGATTTGCCTAAAACCTTGATGTCTGCTCGAGTTTAATCTTGCTGACTAGGGAAAATAAGAGACAGTTGTAGTTACAAATATATTGTTTCTGGGACTATCAGTAAGGTAACTAGACCTTCACAAATAGAAGCGAAGTGTGAGAAGGTAGCGGCAGCAATTTCTCCAGTTCATTAGTCCAGCAAGTCTTTACTCAGGTGTATCTTCTCTTTTAACTCTTTTAAGGGATTGGTAACTTAGAAACGTATAACAATGGCTTTGTTTGGTACCTACCGGTAATCGCTTTTCGTAGGGTTTACTCTATGATAGGAAGAGTAGTACTTGTCTTATCCTTAATATACACCTTAGCCATAACACCTAAAAATGTTTCTTTAGAATGGTACCAAGAGTTCGAAAATATAAACTGGAATTATTATTATAATAGTCTTATAAAGGTATTTTATCTGTTCCATTCTTTACTAATGAAATGAAAAGTCGTAATAAAGAATAAAAGGTACGACGATTTCGTATGAAATTGGTTTATTGAGTGAATAAAATTATAATGCGCATTAGAAGGTACATTGTTACATCAGCAAAAGTATGGTTGTGGATGGTAAGTGAGTACCGCCGCCTATGGTCACTTACATTTCAAAAGTCAAAAGTGCGTTGCAGCCCGGGTCTTTAAGGTTCTACCTTTTCTGCTCTTTTCTGGAGGGTTTGAAGGTCGTATCGGTCCGGAACTACCTCAGGTGACAATTTGTTCCAAGTCATACTGCTAAGGAGCATACATATATGAATATACACTTATGGAGTATTTACACTTCACTAAAAAGGTGCAACAATACCAAATTCAATTCAGTTGGTATTCGAATCAAATTCAATATTTGACTTAACGACCATTCTTCGAATAAGTTGAGCTGGTTTTATGACACCTATAAACTAGCGGTGGAAACATAATAACTCATATGCATGTCCAATAAATACTCGTATGTCTGTCAGATGTACCTAACTAAGTTAAAAATATAGCATCGACGCCTTTATTATGAAAACTTGGATACACCGGTTTATTGCTAAAGTTTTACTTGATAAAGTGTCAGTATTTGTAATCTTGAATCTTGATATTGTACATATTATAACTTGGGGATAATTTAAACGACAGCAAATGAGTACCTGCTGCTGGAAATATGAAAACAATGTTTTAATCTATCATCTTGAATACATGTTATTTATTTCAAAGTTACGTTACGTTATAAAATTAAAATCCAGATTTTTTTCATAAACTAGCCCTCTCATTACATTATATTCTAGAACATTCTTCTTCGCTCCGGAACATAAATTCTCACAACTGATTGATATTGTTTACAATCAATATTTGGCGTATTTCAGAATACCTAGTGATGATGTTTTCTGATGCTGTAATAACTTTTGTGTTTTATAGACCTCAAAGCGCAGTCTATGTAAGGCTGTCGTTCCGCAGATAAAGATTAACAGCTCAGTAAAGTGATCAGTTATCATTTTCAGAAAATTTCTACATCATCCTGACTATAGAAGTACTAGAAGATGGGCACCTCTCCCGCTGCTTCTTTCTTGGAGACCATGAACAATTAATGACCTAACTTATAGGGCTTGGAGAAGCACATGCTCTTTTTCATTCTTTGTTTTCTAAACCAGTAAAAAACTATTTTTTTTTTATATTATTATTAATATTTTAAATAACCAACGGAAACGTGCCATGACCTTCTTGGTTGAGCCTCGTTTTCGATAGTTCATGTAAAGAAAAAGAAACTACGAAATCACTTCGATAATTGAATACGGTGTAATAACGATGATATACATATATTACATTTTAATAAAATTATTTTGTAATTCAATTATTAATTAGATTACATAAGCAACCTATTTTACTTACGTATTTTACTACCTATAGAACCCAAACGAATGCAGAACAGGGTAACTATTTTACTTGTTTAATTAATCCTACAATTCATAGCACAAATCAAGTAATATATATATAACACATATTAACTATCAATTTGTCACGTGTCTTTCTCACCATTCCACTATTTAATCTGACGATTATAAGGTTCCTTTTCTTAGAAGTTATAGTAATGTTTCTTTTAATGTCTTGAAAATAACAAGGCAGGCCATTTAAGTCATTAGTTATTTAATTATATAATACTAGCAGCGCCTTGCGGTTTCACCCGCGTAAGTCCCGATCTCGTGGAAATATCGGGATAAAAAGTAGCCTATGTGTTAATCCAAGTCTCCAGCTATCTACATACCAAGTCATCGCAATCGGTTCAGTAGTTTTGGCGTGAAAGAGTAACAAACATCCATACATACATACATCCATACATCCTCACAAACTTTCACGTTTTTATATTAATAGGATGTGTATATAAAATGGGAAGAAGTAAGAGGTAGGTAAATTCAATCATCTTTATAACATTTATAAATTCGTATCAGTACATAAGTATGGAACGAAGATATTCGCGTCTTTTTAGACTGGATGAAATAATCAACTCGCCGGGACATAAAGAGGTCACGTTAATTTCACGAGCTAAACACTTCATTCCATGAAAGTTGTTCGCAATGAAATGTTGTATGTCAAATTTACAACGGTTACATACCGCAAGATTACAGGATAAAAAATATATAAATTATACACAAACAAATGATATTAAATACCATGTTGTTGGTCTTTGAAAAAATACAGTAAAGGACTGATTGACTGAATCAGTTCCTCGAGCTTCGAATTTAAGCTGTGATTTCAAGTGTTTCTTTGCAGTACCACTACTTGTGCAGTAGGTATATGACAAGGTAACATAAAATCATTAACCGAAACAAAAAACCCGATAGCGTTAAAAATATTAACTAAGAAATATATAAGATGTTTATATTTTTGTAATCATTTTGATACCCACTCGTTGAAAACATACATTTAGGTGCCGAAAATCAGCCATTTGATTTTATATAATTTTAATATAGCTAGTGACACTTGCGCAATAAAGACCATTCTAACTACATATTCATCAAAATCAGTTCAGTCGTTTAGTAGTCGCGAAGGAACATATTTAGGGACGGACATACACATACGTCCAGCGGTGGACTATGCTAGGCTGATTGATTAATTGATACACATGAGGTCAAACATATAACCCTCCTTTTTTGGCTGCTCCGCAGTCGGGTAAAAAGTATTCAATAATAATTTACTAGCAACCGGCTTCGCACGGGTAGCAGAGACATCTTCAACAATCATCAACATATTTCAATCAATTTACACAAAATCTTAACAAATTATACACCATGCATGCTGCATGAATCACTGTGTCTTTTAGTGAAAACCGCATGAAAATCCGTTCAGTAGTTTTTCAGTTTATCGCCAACAGACAGACGCGGCCGGGAACTTTGTTTTATAATATGTAGTGATATAGTGATAAGTATGCTTAATACACTAGATAATGCGATGTAATGTGTACATTAAGATGCATCAATTTAATACCTAACGCAAAAATTTAATACTTGCTAAACGACCACAGAGCGACAATTTTACTTATAATGCCAGTTTCTATATCGCTTTTGTAACAAATCGGATTTATTTTACCTACAATAGTATGATTATCTGTCGGCCTTTTGTAAATGGTACATAATTTCTATTTCATAGAAGCGTCATTATCATTACAGGCAACGGCGGGACTACACAATTAATATCAATCAGTCGCTAATTCTGTGAAAGCGCCATCTGTCGACAATAGCCAAACAGCAGATATTCGATACAACAGAACATGATATCTCTCATAATATATCTAAACTACAGTCGCATTGTCCCAGTTCGTGTTTCCAAACACACATTAGTCCAATTTAGAGTACACGGAAACGGAAACTATCAATCATTCACGTGACACTCGCAATATAGACGTGTTACAGTATGGATTTGTGGATTATGTATGAGTATGCCACTTAGGTAATGTATTGTAAATAAAAATCAGAATTAACAATACAATAAGACTAGACTAGACTAGGGACATTAATACGTAATTTGAATTTAAATAATTTAACTTAACTTTAAGACTATATGAAGTCTGTTACGTGTTAAGTGAAAAAAAGGCACAGGTTATTGACAGATGACAATACAGATGAGTCCTCATTTCTTTAGATGATATACATGATACTTAAAGAAATAATTTTATTTTTTTAAAGAATACTAGTAACGTGGCTCACATATTACTAGATAGATAGATACAGAGATTTATACATTAGCATTACAGTGGAATATATATTTACATAATTACACACAGATAATGTCCAAAGGGCGGCCTTATTACTAGATGCAATCTCTTCCAGGCAACCTTAGAATGGATCAAAATGATTCGGAGAGATAATGGCAGTTGGTATTATATTTAAAATTACAATTATTTGTGATTTCTAATAAATATGAAAACAAATATATACAGATATTTTATATTAACCTATTTTACCTACTATAAATACCATTAGATACTTATCAATAAACATACATAAACCTAACTGTAATAAATCCAATACATACATAATTATATACAATTATACAATACAACAACAATATACCTTACAATATAGGTACAATGTATATTGTACCTATATTGTAAGTGATCGCTTAAGTAACTGTATTAAGGTATCTTAATACAGTTACCTAAGCGATCAGAAGTAACTACATACATATACATTTTTTTTTTTAAATAGTTATTGATTGCGATTGTCTAATGTTTATTGGTAATGCGTTCCACAGGCGTACAGTTTGAACCGTGAAAGAATGGTCAAAAAATTTTGTTGAATGCTGTGGCATCTCCGGTCTCAAATCCTCAGACGACCTTAGACATTTTTCATGTGTGTCATGTAGGAACTTAAACCGTTCTTTGAGGTAACAAGGGGCTTTAGGATTGAATAAAATATTGTAAAGCAAAAAGAGAATGTGAGTCTTCCGGCGACAGCGAATTGGAAGTCACTTGAGCTTTTGACGGAATTCTGAAATTATATTATTATTCTTATATATATTATTCTTGTTAACTCCTCCAGCTAAGTTAAATTCTTGTGTTAGGAGAGGGTTCATGTCGGTACTCGGTAGTGCACTGGGTGGGGTTCGAACTCGCAACCACTTGATCGCAAGTCCGACGCCTTAGCCATTACGCTACCGCCACTTTTTAACGTTTTGAATATTAAGTGAATATTTAATCAATGTAAAGAAGATAGAGAGGAGTTAACAGAGTTCAATAATGCCAATACAGGCCGATCTACGGAGTAGCTAAATCCCCCACGGCACGAGTGAGAACCTTCCAAATGATGCAGGTGCTTTCCGGAAACGGTTGCATCGGCAAGTAGCTGTGTCGGATCGGCCGGGGGCCGACGTCACGGTGCCACCATGGCATTTCACACACTAGCGGATAGCCTAGCCTGGGCTAGCCAGCACCGTCGTGGCAGTTGGTGCTGTGGATAGTCTTTCGCTCCTAATCGTGGTTCTGGCCATATTTCGGAGGGAAAGCACGTGGAACGCCGTCGCCTCTTTCTGCGAGGAGGTGACGCAAAGGATGCGGCGGAATAGGAGAGAGAGCGGAGTACGACTCTCTCTCTACCCGCATTCTGATGAAATGGAAGGATGAAAATGAACTGAGCAAAGTACCAAAGTGACTAGTCCCCCAATTTTTTTTAAATAATCTTCACTTTAACCTTAGAGCACTATCTTCAGATTACTGTAACTTTTTTATTTCATATCTGAGCTTATTATTATGTCTTGAAAATTGTCTGCCTATTATAATAAATATTTTTGTTTTTAGCATGTTAATTGGCTTGTATCTTTTAAATTGCTTTTTTGTATACTTTTCAAATTCAACGGTTTTATTGTATTCATTCCACACAAAACTTTTAAATTATTTTCACTCAAACAAAAATCACACCACACTTCACTTACATACTACACATAAACTTATAGCGGTAAAAGCCACTATCGGACGGAACTTTCTACTCTATGTGATTATTCTAGTACTAAGAACAATACTGCCCCAATTTGCACTAACCGTTCAAAATTATGGTGTTCATCATAAAAACTCATACCCCATCAGTGTACAATTCATACATTCTCTTTATTTGATAAATAGTTTATGGATAGCCTAAATATATTGAATGACATTGAACAACTGGAAGTCTCTGAGTCCCATATCTGTACACCTGAACAGTGTGATCTATACTTAAGTAATACTGTGACTTCCTTAAAAATAATTCAGCTTAACATCAGAAGCATTTCATGTAATTTTGACCAATTCCAAACTTTACTACAAAGAATTCAAATACCGGTGGACATTATAGTTCTAACTGAGTGCTGGTTGAGCCAATGTCCTATTGTCTCAACATTAAATGGTTACACCGTTCACACATCAGATTTCCATCTTCAAAATGATGGGGTGGTAGTCTATATAAGGCAAAATTTAAGGTGTTCTGTAGAAATACCGAATTTGGCCGACTCCAATTGTCTCATTATGAAACATAAAGAATAATTTACTCCTATTGCTATCTATCGTTCACCATCTTTTAAATGCACCGATAATTTTACAAAATCTCTAAATGACACCTTAAATTCTCTAAAACACTTTCAAAACATAGCTATTATCGGTGACATAAATATCAACATGGCACCCAACAGTGACGACAGTGATAACTATCGACATCTGAATACACTAATGTTTCATGGTCTTATGCCTGCTCACAACCTGCCTACTCGAGAAAATAACTGCTTAGATCACGTGATTTTAAAAGCGAAATCTAAAGCTACGACTCTTGTCCTCGAAACTCGTATTACTGATCATCTGCCTGTAATCGTGAGCTGTAGCATTAATATTCAAACCAAGCAAATAAAACATACCACCAAGCGCCTAGACATTAATGCTTGTTTAAGTGAATTGGAAGTAACCAATTTCGGTCCCGTATTGTCATGTCGAAACGCAAATGAAGCAGCGTCATTATTGGTACACACAATTTCGGATATTGTAAGAAATTATACACGTACGTTAGCTATTCCTAGCAGGAAAAAAATTATAAAACCTTGGGTTACTCCTGGCCTGCTACGCTGCATAAAAAATCGTGACAAACTATACCATAAATTAAAAAAAAACCCTGAAAATACTATTGCATCTGTGACTTACAACCGCTATAAAAATTTCTGCAATAATTTACTGAAGAAGGTTAAGAGAAAGTACGAACGTGGTGAATTTCAGCGTGTTAGTAAAAACTCGAAGGCTACGTGGGAACTTACAAAGCAACATGGGAACATGGTTAAAGAACCAATATCTTGTAGCGATTTGTTAAGTTCTGGTGCAGACCCGATCGTTGTTGCGAATAACATAAACAATTACTTTGCTAAGGTAGGAAAAAATTTGGCTTCTAAAAAAACGTCAATTTCTGATGCTACTCACCCTGAACCCGATGTTACGACTCCTCCTTTAGCTTCGATGACTATTCTCGCCACTGACTGTGGTGAGATTGATAACATTATCGTTGGTCTTAAAAATACATCGGCTACTGGATGGGACGATATACCGGCATCGATTGTTAAACAGGCAAGACCTATTCTTGTACCTATACTGGAACATTTTTTTAACCTATGTTTTCTGGATGGTGTTTTCCCTGATGTATTCAAGATTGGTCTTGTACTACACAAACACAAGGGTGGTGATAGGGGCAGTGTCAATAATTACAGACCTATTTCTATTCTAACAAGTTTCTCTAAAATATTGGAAAAAATAATCAATAACAGACTAAAAAAATATTTAAATTCCATTAACGTTCTTGCAAATAATCAATTTGGTTTCAGGGCTGGTAAATCCACTGAAGATTGCGTCCTAACTTTAATAGATTCTATTAGTACAAATTTTAATAAAAACCTTAAATCAGCTGCTATATTTCTAGACCTCTCGAAAGCTTTTGACACCGTCCCTATTTCCACTCTACTCAGGAAGCTGGAATGCATTCGTGTTAGAGGCGTCGTCCACAATCTCTTCCGAAGCTATTTTGAAGACCGTTTCCAGTGCGTTAGGATGGGTAGTGTCATTAGCAAGCCTGAACCCTTGCACTTTGGGGTACCCCAGGGTAGTATCCTAGGTCCTACCCTATTTTTAATTTACATCAACGACCTTTGCAAATTGACTATTAAAAATTGCAAGATTATAACGTACGCTGATGACACAGTTTTACTTGTGGATGGAGCAAATTGGAATGACACTCAAATTCATGCTGAGGCAGCTTTGTCTACAGTGACCCACTGGCTTTCGCGGAATCTTCTAACACTAAACGTAGACAAAACCAAGTGTCTCACTTTCGCACCCAACTCAATTTCACTTCCTCCTCCCCTTTTTAGCCTTATTGCCCATGTACCATCTTGTGAAATGAAACCCATCTGTAACTGTTTGCGGATCGCTTGCGAATCCAAAATCAAATATCTTGGAGTCTGGATCGACAATCATCTTTCTTGGAAAGAACATGTTAAAGTAACCACCTGCTGAATTAGAAAACTTATGTATCTTTTCAAAAAGCTACGCTCAGTTTTGGACTTCCATATGCTTAAAATTATATTTTTTGCTCTGGTACAGTCAGTTGCTGGATACTGTATTGCAGCCTGGGGCTGCACAGGAAAGACCAAATTACTCAAGCTCGAAAGATCGCATAGGGGAGTATTAAAAATTATGTCTTTTAAGTCTATTTTGTTCGCTACATCTCAGCTTTATCATGAATTAAAAGTTTTAAAAGTTAGGAAACTCTTCCTATTAACAGTGATACTTCGTAAAAGCACGCAGAGCTCCCTTTTATTAGTAATACCAATAAACGCAGAAAAGATAGAGTTTGTATAATAAAAATGTGTAAATCGCAATTTGCTAAACGACACTTTCACTTTTTTGCCCCCTCGCTGTATAACAAAGTAAATAAAATCTTGAACATTTATCCCAACATTACGCTAGAATGCAAATCACGAGTTACTGAATGGCTCCTTGGTCTAACCTATGAAGAAACAGAAGACTTAATCACATCTGTTATTTATTGCAACACACACACACCGTCCTTCCCTCTCACACACAAACACACACCCTCCCTAACACACACGAACACACACACCCTCCCTCCATGTCACACACACACACACACACACACACACACACACACACACCCACATACACTCCCTTACACACACAAAAATCACTTTCAAATCCTCAACCTGTTTCTACACTACACATTTAGCTTCAATTAAAGTTATATAAAACTATTATTATATATATATATATATATATATATATATATATACTATTATGTAATTAGATAAAAATGTAATGGAACATATACGCCACATCCGGAGGTGGGCGTTAGTGACCGCGCCACAGTGTTTCACTAATGCGGTCATTATCGAACACATGAAGTAATTGTAACCTGTATCAGTTCCAAATAAAGAATTTATTATTATTATTTTATTCAATAATTTCCGACCACCTTAGGAAGCGGCCTACGGGCGACGAACTTTTGTAGAAGACGTCGTCCGAACATATACAGGCCAGAGAGGCAGCGCGCAGAATTCGTAATCACAAAAAAAAATATATATATAACAACAAATGAATGTCTTTCGGATTTTTCCTTTACTTGTGCTGTTAGTCCTTGCTTCTTACCATATTTCTTGATTCTAGGTCAATAAGAAGTACCATATAGGTTTTCAGTTACCTGCGAAATGTTCAAATTGGTTAAATCTAAGGCTTTGGCGTAATTTTTCATTGCGTTGACTTAGCAGCTTGATTTTTACAGCATCAACGGACTGCAAGCATAAGTATTTGATGTTAATTTCAACTTGATGCCTCTATGGGTTCCTGAGAAAAAGGATCTTGACAGACCGATGGATAATAAATAGATCCCATAAGAGTTCCTTTTTTTCCTTTTGAGGAACGGAACCCTAAAAACAACAACGAAAACAAAACAAAATTGTAGAACAGATATTTATCAGTAAACAAAGGCACGCGTGCATTAATTCTCGTAATTTATAATCAAGTTCAGCTCGTATACAGAGTGGATAAAATACAGTAGAGTACGTGACAAAAATGTACAATGTTACAGTATTTCTTTGTGGTGTGTTAAGGTTTGTGAGCCATAAAAGAAGAAAAGAAAAATTTAAGAAGTTCTTGGATAACTGGCGCAATTTTCAGCATTATCTACCTAATATATTTTATAAGGTTTATAAAATCTGCCAACTTGCACTAAGCCGCTGTTGTGGATTATAGCCCAACCCATCCCACACTACGAGGACACCCTTGTCGAGCAATAGGACAGACGACCAAAGAGGACATTGTCTTTCATAAACATTGCAAATATTATGGACATAAAAGCATATTAAATATAGTAAATTTTATCGAAGCCTTCAATCGGCATGTTGGTATTAATTCGTCAACACAAGCCTTTGTGCAAAGTCCGACAGAGGAAAGTCCGACAGAGGAGGTACTAAGAAAGTTTAAAACTTAATAAACACGCTTTAATGACAAACCGAGTTAAAAAGTAAAAAAGAGTTACTAAAGTAAAAAGAGTAGACTCTCCTTTCTTCATCATCAGACTATCGTTACCAAGTCCAATCTGTTGGACTTGTCAAAACGAATCATATGAGCCCAAACTCGAAGGGTTTACTACTAGCCACTGAAGGATTCCACCACCATCAAATCAGCTCCAAGATGCCAAATTATATATTGTTATCCAAACTACCTACATATACATACATAGTTTTTCATTTCGATACGACAGTTAGAAGTAGGTTAAAATTGACTTCCAAGATTTGTTTATATATGTAACTTTACAAATAAAGATAAAGATAAAATATTTAAAAATAACAACTCAATGATCGACGGGTTTCGAAAGTTTCAAGTGCATGTTTAGCCGTTAAACTTTTTTATAAACATGAGCCAAGGTTTTTACCCGAACTTATTTATGAATCAGAAATAAAAACTTTAGAAGTGTCCATGAAAAAATCCGAATTCAAAACAAAAATTGACGACGACGTATCGATGTTTACCGAAAAAATTAAAGAACCATCTTCTCTGTTGCCCTAGTGGAAACTGTAGTATTCTGTAAAGTTGCGCAATTTAATGATGGTATTATCTTAACTCAACAGTAAGAAACAAGTGGGAACACAACTTACTTTTTTCCATTTTTTATTCACTTTATCACATTGTGTTTTATAACAAAACAAATACAAAAACGTTAGACACTCACTTTCATAATAAGGCACAAGAAATAATGTTTGCGACATCAATAAAGAAAGTTAAGCTCCGTCCTAAGTCCACCCATTTCATCTTACGTTATACAAATATAACAGCTATTTTGAGTTACATAGTACCATAAAAATAATTTCAGATGTTAAAAAAATCTTGAAGTTAAGAAAAAAGTAATGCCAAGTAATAAAGCTTCGAAAAACAAATAGTAAAAATGAACACCAAACAAAAACAAATACTAAAAGACCTACGAACATTAACTTGATAGATCACAAGACGCCGCCGACCAAAATCACTGAACTCAATCACTATAAGTGAAATGTCTAATGAGAGAATCGCCGGACGTATAAATTCTCTATCTGCCTGAGCATTCCGACCAAACAATTGGGAACACTTTTTATGGGAACTAAAATCCTTTGTAGCTCTTTGATCATCATTGAGACGATGCAGGTGTCGCAGAGTTGTAGGCGGAAGTATACTCTATTATTTATTATGGTCTAAATTTAGATCTATTGTTAAATCGAATCAAATGTCGATAACTAGTTCCGTATTTATATTTAAACATACACGGTTCTATTCTCGTCTACAACGTTAAATGCATGATGAATTCAAATAAACTTTGATATTACACATTACATTATCTTTGTGTATTCCAATACGCATTCCTTTCAAAAATATACCATTTCACGGGATGTTATTGGAAAATCACAGCAAATCATACATAAATCTTGTGAATGGAATTATCCTACTTTCGAGACATCCAACCTTGTAGTTATACAGCAAGACGATCAAGACAAACTAAAACGTCTGAAATCGAGGCTGAAATGTCCATTAAAAAGTTCAATCAATATTTCTAACGTACAAGAAAACCAATTCTGGTAGTGATTTTACTACATAAAGGTTTCTCTAGTCGCTATTTTACATAGAATCTTTGGAGGGCTAATACTTTATTGTTTAGGATCTTACGCCTAAGTCATGTAAAAGGTATAAGCGTACAAATATCCGTATTTCAATACTACAATTTAACGTGAATTTTGCAAAATACAAAAGTTTAAAGTCTTATTCATGGCAGGGTAGTATATTGTAAATATATATCGGTGTCACCGGTTATTATGTCAAGACTAATGTAATTGTCAAATACAAAAAAGTTAACGGGACTTTAAGGTAAGCTTAATACAAGGACAAGTTACATTATGGAAAGAGCTTTATAAAATGACGTAGTTTATCATCACATTTACCTGACGTCAAAATTTCAAGCTCATGTGTACCTGTAACATTTTACAAATTGTCGTTGTTTCAGTGACGCCACATCTCCCTGACGGTTGCGTTTTGACATTTTAATGTGCCATTTTGTACTGAACCGGTTTAATGCCAAACGCCTTTGTTGCCAGTGGCACCGGATGCCAATTTATGCTGCCAGAGGCATAATTTACTGTCTGTGTTGTTTTACCTGGAATATGGTTGGTACGACGAAGTTGATATATTTGGATATTATTTGCGCACACATATGTTTTTCTTGTTTTAACGGACTTAAGAAGGAGAAAAAGCAATTATTCTGTACGGTGTAATGTAAGTACGGTGCTAGTGGCATGGTTTAGGTACGTCGTACGTCGGAATCACTGGACATTTTTTTAAAATAATTTATAACTTAAATTAAATAATGTTAACTATCATATTAAGAGAACAAAAGGATTGTAACTCAATTTCAAAATCAAAGTGAAGAACGAATACCAATTTAAAGTGTCCAATTTTTAAAATGAAACGTTGAGAAGAACAATGTCTCAAGAATTTAGTAATCATAGTCATCAATTCATTTTATAGCCCGTGGCACATAAAATTCACAGACATTTTTGATACTTTGCGTCTTCAATCGATCAGTCAGCAAGTTTACTTTTTCTAAAATGGTTTGGAATAAAGAAACACGCAGGAATATTTTGAATAGTAAATATATGTTTCGATTTATTATATTTAAACGTCAACCTTTAGATTGTACACATGGATCTGTATTGGAAAACCTCAAGCACGAATATTATTTTTTATTTGTATCACAATAATAGATTATTTTGTAATTCATTCTAGTGTCTTGCGATGTACGTCTGTCTTTCTTCATTTCCTCAGATCACCAATTTATTAATGATTTATAGCCCAATATAAATACTTACATCAATAGCGGTGATAACCAATAGTCTAACAATAGACATCACACGCTGGGGTGCATTAATTTTTGTAATATTTGCACGGAGGGCGCAATGGTTTAAGTAGTCGCAATCATAATGCGGAAGTTGTCTTTAAAAAAAATCCTAAAACAAAACCTACGGGTATCATCACAATTCTCCTTAAAAAAAAAACTTTCAATTGTGCCTATTTCCTCAGAGGTTTCTGAATTCTGCAGATGCACAATCATTCATCGGTTCATCCTTATCTTCACTACTGCTTTTCTAAACTACTTCGAAAGGTAACTTTCTCAAAGCATTTTTTTACTGTGAAGTAGTTTTTTTACTGTGTGGGCCATGGGATTGTGTTGGGTACTTGTTGTCACTGGGAGCCGCTTACTAGTAGGTGTTCCATGTCACAGTTTGCAAACTTAATTAAATAAAAAAAATAGAAACTACACATAAAACCTTCAAAAACCAGTTCATACCAGATCACCGCTACCAGATGAACCGCAATGTTTAAGTCCACTCGTAATAGACGTACGTATAATTAGAACGGGGTATCGAACGTGTAATGAGCTCCGTGGAAGTTAATTGCACTACGCCGATTTAAATATACCCGCAGTAGTGCATCGACCGCATTCGAAATGCGTTCAGATGTTCGGTGTCTTATGACCTTTTATCGAATACTTTTTGGTTTATTGTAAAATTGTAAATTTCTGGTAAGTAAATTTTGTACCAACTTCAAAAAGGAGGAGACTCTCAATTTGATTGAATATTGCTTTTTTGTGTGTATGTTGCACGATATCTTCTTTTTTTTTAATAGAATTGTCAATTGGTTGTACGCAAGGTTAGTCACAGGTGACCCGTCTGCTCGTTTGCCCCCTATAATATAAAAAAAAAATATATATAGAAAATATTCCACCTCTAAGAATGGAAAACTTAGGGATGAAGAATACTTTTTATTACAATTTATCATGATGCGCCTCGCATTTAAGTCTGTGAAGTATCATTTTCTAATATTTAATTATACAAAGCAATGATTTCTCAAATGGGTTGAATAATGAAAAAGTTAGGTGGATATTCTTTGGTAGTTTTTTTCGTGTTATGTATGTAATTACGTTTACTTGGTAATAAATTACAGTTCAAGGAAAGGAAACAGATGATACGTTACTATCATACTTATTGCAATAACAGTATATACAAAAAGAAGGAAAATGGCAATTTACTTGAAAACAGTTTTTATAATTGAATTTTGCAAATTTGAAGCAAAGTACTTAACGGTGTAATATGTAGTAGGATGTTAATTTAACAAACCAAAACTGTGTAACATCATGGAGTGGAAACAGCCGTAAGCAGTGTCATTTAGTAGCCGGCTCACGGCTTCTAAACATTTATACGAGCAACAAAGGTTTGACAATAAACCATTGTTTTTCATACATCGTCAAGGGATATAATCAACGCTCATTACAGTAATTACGAAAGTTGTTTTTTGTTAGACCGTTGGACCACACACAAATATTTGAACGAAAATGTCGCCAACATTTAATTAATTTGCGGTTTGAGGTACTCAGAAACGGAACATTCAATTCAGTGCTAATTTCTTCGTCCTCTCAATTAGAATGAAGTGGGTTATGAGCATATTTTAATATTGGATGACAGCCATTAAACATTAATTTATGAAATATCCTTTCAACGACGAAGACTATTGAGGCGGCGACTAATAAAATCGATGAAAGTGAGTTGAATTTATATTATGATAATAGGTTAGGATTTTTAAACAGTATATTAAGAAGATGGAATCTCATAATGGACTAACAGGGCAGTAAATTACTTTACTTTTGTGACTTAGGTATACATAAGCCTAGTGGTACGTTTTCCTTTATTTGTGTACAGTCATCATGTTGAACATAAGACGCTCGTAAAGGCACAAAGAGATGGAAATTATGACACGGTCACTATTTTCCCAAGCTCAAACCCTTAGAAACCAACACGACAAATAATTGCATTAGAGTCAAAACGACCAAAACTACACGGCTTCTCCAACATCAGACCTATTGAAAGGAGAAGCTGTGTGTGTACACGAAACGCGGCAAATCAGCCGCCGAATCTCAGGCAGATCCTGGGTATCATTTGTGGTTAACACCCTTGAGACGCGCACGCGGGATACGAGTATATCATCATCATTGACACGGTGATCGTGTAACAGGTTGCCGGGCCAACTGGGAAATGTTTTACAAAGGTTTTATTCCTCGCTGCCCTGTACAGCCTCAATTTTGAACCGTTAGTGGTGGTGATTATGGCTTCGCCGGGCGAATCTTTAGTCCAGATTGTGACCACTACCTCCGAACTATCTAGAGAAACTCTACAGTATACTCTGATAATGAGTGGAATACGTGGAGAAACCTAACGGTCACCAAATAATTAACTGAAGCAACAACCCAACCACCAAATCTCGAAATAAAAGAAGAAGGGTTGCCGCTTCTGTTAAACAAAATGGAGAAATAAAGCCAAAAGCGGGAAAGTTTTTTGAAAAAAGCCTTTTGTTCAAGTCAAGAGGAGACGAGATTAGGATAAATAAATTTAGACATTACATTACACTATTTATTCTGTTGTTCAGTGTAAATGGACCATTACGATAATTCGTAAGTGATAGTAATAAGAATCTATTATGATTATCAAACTCTTAAATAATTTGAATATCGTTATTTTACAATTGAATCAAAATGACAAAAGACAAATGGGTTCGCGACCTCTACTGGTATAACCTTCATTTGAACCTTTTGTTAACTTAAGGTTGATCGTGAAATAGAAGGGCGTGGCCTTATTGCGAAAACAGTTTGCAGCTGACATTTGGCTTTGTCTGACCAGCTTCGTCGAATTATTGAAATACTTCCAAGCCATCTGTTTAAATTCTACTTTATAATTATAGAACCAGAAATCAGAAATCATAGAATTTTATTTTCACGTTACCAAACTTGTCTAGTACAATTATAGCTAGTATTGGTAAAACGTCTAGATTAATAAGTCTGACAATCAAGTGGAAGTCAAACAATAAAACGTAGGGAATATGATAAGAGATCATTTCTAGTTATAAAGTATGATAGAGCTAAGTAGAAGAATATACAATTAAAATAAACTGGTCCATTTCTTTAAATTTCATTTCAGCTATAACAAATAGCTCAACAATCAACTTGCAGAATTTTCAATTATGCTAAGCTGTCTTCTTGAACAGTAAATATCAATGAAAAATCATATCAAAAGCAAGCTTGTGAAAGTTTAGATTAAGGTGAGATGTAGACGGGTTTTATGATATAATATCCTAAATACGAAACACAATCGGCATTTGTTGCTTGCCTATGCTCTAACCGTATGCTTTATATGATGTCATCCTTAAAATAAAAGCCCGTGTACATATGGTATAATGTATCGATTTGTACACAAGTACATCGACATGCAAGATAACAATATCGATAAAGTGTATCTCATACAAAAATAAGGGTGGGTATGAAAGTGATGTTTCTCGAACATTTGT
The DNA here is from genome assembly GCA_963859945.1 of Euplagia quadripunctaria. Taxonomy (NCBI): domain Eukaryota; kingdom Metazoa; phylum Arthropoda; class Insecta; order Lepidoptera; family Erebidae; genus Euplagia; species Euplagia quadripunctaria. Next base: position 17,142,441 of record OY982569.1, on the reverse strand, counting down.
TTGGACTTGGTAGTAAAATATTTTATGAGTGCAGTAAATAAATGCGGCGTTTGTATTTTATTAGCCTTTAAGGGTTGGCGGGCATTTCATTACTTCGTGTCTAAATACTCGTATACATGCATTTGTTACAGTGTACAGGTTGATTCAAGCAGTAGCATTCATTTTAATATGAAATTTACAAATACATGGACAACATTACATATGGACAAGTATGTACATATAGTAAGGAACAGTTTATTTTCTCTAGATATTAAGTTATTTTAAACTACATTTGCACTCTCAAGCAAGGGGCTATAATAATATGTGTACATACAAGTTATAGCTTTAATTAATTTGATCGCTGTGAAGAAATGGACGTTATAGTTTATTGCCCACGGAAGAAAAATTATCTAAAATAAATACATAATTTCTGTCAATCTGGACAATATACCCCTAAAAAGGTGTAAGAAGTTTTCAAATATGTAAAAATGGCAGCAATGGTGCCTTCACACAAACACTAAAATTCGCAATCATGGGTATAGATTTTTTAATAATATTTATACATATTTTTTTTTTTTATGGTATAGGGGCCAAACGAGCAGATGGGTCACCTGATGGTAAATGACTACCGCCGCCCATGGGCACTTGTAACTCGAGAGTCATAAGTGCGTTGCCGCCCTTCAAGGTGGTAGGAGAAGAGGGGGAAGGGGGGAAAAGTAGGAAGAGGGGAGAAGGGGGAAAAGGGAAGGACGGAAATAGGGGAGAAGGAAGCGTTAGGGCCTCCGGTAACCTCACTCACGCGGCGAAATGGCCGCCCATACGTGCCGTGCATGACTCTCCCACGTAACATAATATTTGAAGTGTCTACACTTTTGTGTCTACACCTGAGAACACTCAATTCAGGTAATATGTTGTTATCCAGTAGTAGTCGCCTCCAGAGCATGGGCTTCCCCCATTGCTTTCCATAGATTTCAATCTCTAGCTTTAATCATCCAGTTTGGTCCATCTTTTTCTCGAAATATGTCGTCCCATTTTTTCTTTGGTCGACCTTTGTTCCTGACTGCATCTCTTGGTATCCACTCTATTACTTTCTTTGTCAATCGATTGTTTTCCTTCCCATATTTTTATCTGTTATAAAATACTAGCAGCGCCCCGCGGTTTCACCCGCATAGGTCCTGATCCCGTGGGAATATCGGGATAAAAAGTAGCCCATATATTAATCCAGGTCTCCAGCTATCTATATACCAAGTTTCATCGCCACCGGTTGAGTAGTTTTGACGTGAAAAAGTAACAAACATCCATCCATCCATCCATCCATCCATCCAAACTTTCAAATTTATGATATTAGTGGGATAGTGGAATTGTAAAATACTGATAATAATTACAAAGTAAGGAAGAAGGAGTAAGGAAGTAGTAAGGAAGTAAGTAAGTGAGAAGAAATTTGTATAAAACGCACGCCATGTAAACGAGCATATTATAAACTAGATCATTATTTAGATGATAAAAATGCTTGGCAAAATACCGGTCCTGCTCCACAGTCATACTGTCAATGAGATTTATTGATATTTTGATTTTTTATATTATTGACATTGTAAATTTTATAGAACATTAGTGTTATTTTATGCACTGTTGACATTGTAGTTGTACACAAAAAAAATGAAAAAACAAAAATTATGTTACATTGTCCTCACATTAAATTGCTTTGCATACTCGCTAATAAGCAATGTAACAAATAACTTTGTAAAAAAAAACACTTTGGAAAAGAGTGTCCTTGGAGTTTCTTGCCTGTTCTTCTCCATAGGATCTACGTTTTGGAACAGGCAACTAGCTTCACGACCTACTTATACTGACTGACTCCTCCTGACAATTCAAAAATACCTACAATGGGTTTACTTGAAATAAATAATTTTGATTTTGATTTTGACATTATCTCAATGATTTTAATAAAATTCACATCCTATTGGTTTCACTGCATCGTACTACTCTGTCAAACATCACTACTTGTTATCTTCTAGTTCTTTTTTTATATTTAGGGTTATCAGACTATATTAGCGGTACCAGTACCTTCCGATTTCCGTGTTTTTTACTATCTTTACACTAGGTAATCAAAGTGTTGTAAAAAAAATAGAAACAGGGTCAACTTAAATCAACGGTGTCACCATTATAAAGTGCATGTGACATTTCTATTTACTTATTTTTTTCACTCTTAATGAGGTTTTTTTTAACGATAGGACAACCCTTGTTATGTAACCCATTCATTAAAAAAATAATCAAATAGACACACAAAGAAAGAAAGAAATAAAAAATACTCCTTCAAGACATTGTTTAATAAATTACAAGGCAACTATATCCTTAAACAGGTACTTTCAACCTGTATACAGTTTATTATTTGATACGCGTGTAATAATTTGCCAATACGCGTAAAACATTGCTGTCTAACACGCGAATGCAGTAAAAGATACTACTGAAGTACGTGCACTAAATAAACAAGAATAAACTCAAATATCAGAACAAACTATCTTTGATTGACGATTTTCCGATTACAGAGGTGAATAAATATTACATTTGTTTTACATACAAGGGTTCTGAACACGTATTGGGTCTGAGGCTTCGCATTCACGTGCAAATATCGTGAGCTAACACACACGACTACCTCACAGAATAAAAAGCACTAGGGTCAACTTCTTGCAAAATCAGCAGTATATCAAATGAAAAGAAGGGACTTTATCTTGCCTGTGACTCTCGCTGTATGTTAAAGAGTATAGAATGTACGAGCATTAATAGCTTTTTGCATTGAAGCCATTCAGTTTTATTGATTTATGGCCGGACTTTGAGTGGGCGGTGATATGTTCCTATGGAGTTACTTTTCTATTAAGCGAGGCATGTTAGCTCTAATTTATTAAGAACCAGCCGTCCAGAGGCCTAGCACTTGTAACAGAAAGGTAAAATATCAATTTAGCTTATATAATATGCATCATAAGAAAAAGAAACACTAAGTATATACCTTTAAATACTTGGTATTTTAAATGTAACTTAAACATGACACTCGCAACATTATGTTTAAAATTCTTTATACTTCTTTTGTTGGTCATTTTTTCTGATTATCTTTCAAAGCGGATTGAATAGGTATTGAATCACGATTAAAACTCATGTTTTTACTTTTGTTGTCAAAATTGGACTTCGTCATAAATAGGTAATTTATTTTTAAGGTCCCTGTGTCTTTTGAATCAAATATAATATTTATACTCAGACATTATTAACATTAAATCAAGCTAAGTTAAAAAGTTAACTATTTATACGGCTTATATTGTTAAGCGAAAGTAACGTGGGTTATCCGCTCCTGATGGATCGACGACTTAGTCAAAGTGGCAGGGATCCGTTGGATGGAGGCGGCGCTAATTCGCTCTTGGTGGAACTCTTTACAAAAGGCTTAGCTTCAGTTGTAGAGCATCGCTGAGATGAAAATGATAGATTTAATATTCCCCTAAGCTCAAAATAGCCAAAACTAAAACACTGAAATGGTATATACTTTATTGTTTTATAGTAACCCAGGATCTATTTATGTATATCTTTCTAATCTTTGTTATTGTAGGTGTATCCCAGAGTCTACCTAGTCTTGCTATTTTAATTCTAAAATCATATTTTCTTAACCTAGCCTAGAGTACTAGACCTAGAGTTGATGGATGGAACCGTGCGATAGCGGTTGAGATATGTAATATTGTCCACACCATAAACCTAAAAACAAAATTAATTCTTTGAAAGCCGCTTATAAAATAGCTCTATTTGTTCAATGTCTATCACTCTTTATCAAAGCAATTAGATTTAACTATTCGTTTTTGAATTGAAATTTTCTGAATACAAACCACCAACCAACGTATTATTTCCACCGAAAAAAACATATCTAGACTGAAAATCATAAGTTTAAATACTCTCTTGAATAAAGTCGCCAGAGTTCTATACTATGATTAATAATGAACGAATGAATTGAAAGTGCCAGAAATGCTGCTATGAGTTATGGGCATTTGTAGGCATCGGAAACCATTTACTATCTCGTGAGTCGTGTGCTTGATGGCCAAATTAGTTGTATTAAAATAAAATCAGGATGGTACCAAAAATATTTAAAAAAGTAAGTAATAAATTATCAAAACGTCGTTATCGACCACATCCAGTTTCCAGGACGTGTTGTTATCTCTCCAGATAGGTTCCAACCTGTTTCTTGACGATACGAGGCCATAAAATGACACGAGTTTATTTTATATAAGTATCGATACGTATGTACCGTCCTGTCCGTAATAGTAAGTAACCTGTTTCTGTATGCACGCACCTTATCATAAAATACTAAGACAGATAAGAGAAAATAATTCAAATATAGTCTGTGCGGTAAGAGAACCGTCGTAGGATTTGAGGTCGCAGTAGTGCGAAATTACCTTTTTACACTGTTACGTCATTATTGTTTACTGTATTGTACAGTATTGTTTACTGTTGAACTATAATGATGTAACAACGTTATCAACATAACAAAAAAGGTAATTTAGCACTACAGCGACATCAAATCTTACGACGGTTCTCTTTCCGCACAAACTTGAACAATATAAAGCTGGTATATTGGAAATAACTTTATGAGAACTACACGTTAATTGTGTAAAATTAAAACTGCTGTTAGTAGTATTCCTTATTTTATTATTTTCATTAAAGACTAGCTGGCGCCCGCGGCTCCATCCGCGTTAAAGTTATTTTTCGATCCCTCCGAAACAGTAGGTACATTTATTATAGTTGAAAGATACCCTATGTCCTTTTCTCTACTCCTGGCAAGGTGTATGCAAAATTTCATGATGGTCGGTTGAGTAGCTAAGACGTGAAAGCGTAACAAAATCACTTTCGCATTTATAACACTGTTACGGGGAGAGCACAAGTACAGACAAAGGAACAAACATTCATCGATCCATCCATCCATCTGTCCATCCTCACAAACTTTCGGCTTTATAATGTTAGTAAGATTTGTTAGTATAAACAGAAGGTAGCTTCACGATTGAAATAGGGGCCCTATTTCAATCGTGTCTGGCTGTCGGGCCCGAATCAAGTCGGGCACCACCGAAATACACACGTTTTTTAATAAATTTGTGCAAAATATTTAGAAAATAAAGTTAAGTTAGTTTAGTTCGAGAGCTTCGGCACCCATGGGCCGGCTCGACCGGAGTGATACCACGGCATCAGAGAAAACCGATAGTGAAGTAATGATTTCGTTGTATTTCGCCGAGCGAGTGAGGTTCCCAGAGGCTCTAACCCTTCCCTCTCCTCATTTCCCGCCCTCTCCCCTAGTACCTCCCTTCTCTACGCCCTCCCCTCTTCCCCTCTTCCCTCCCTTCAACTACTCCCACCTTAAAGTTCGGCAACGCACTTGTGACTCTCGAGTTGCAGGTGCCCATGGGCGGCGGTAGTCACTTACAATCAGGTGACCCCCTAAACCATAAAAAAAGATTATACAATTTTTTTTTGAAAAATTATAGGCCTAAACCTTGGCTTGATACTTTTCTTGTACACGTATAAATTTATTCTCAGAATACGGAATAGTAGCGTTAATTTCGGAAACCCAAAACTACAAGTCAATTAACATTTTATTATATTTTTATCGTGGACCATACTCTGATACGCCGATGCAAGATTTTCCATCACCGCACCGTCCTCCATTTACTGGATGTTTTATATGGCCGGACGCAATCAAGGCTGCGAGTATAAAAACCTTTGTTTCGCAACCATTCTGACGGCTCACATACACTTACACCATTCCAGCAGGGTTCACACTTGTTTCCATAATAATATTGCTCAATAGACCATTCTATTGAATAAAATTGATAATATTTCACTACGAGATAGGACCTCTATAAGTTTTAGTGTATGACACTGAACTTGGTAGAACTGGTAACACATTTCGAACAATCATTTTACTCTATATTTTTCATGAAAAATACTTCACTCACCAATACTGTCATATATTCTCAGAACTCAAAACGCAATAAGGGATTGGAAGCCACGTTAGCTCTGTCAACTGGATCGGATCTGTGACTAGTTTTGATTATGTTGAAATTTTTATACAGGTGCTAAGGCAGGGACAATTAAATTCTAACCAATTATTACTTAAATATTCTCTTAAGCATTTGCAACCGCGACAGCATTATTGTATAACAATGATGCTCCCTTTACGCAATTCTGGATCGGATTGGATTAGCACTGAATTACCGATGGCATTGCTAGTAATAGATCAATCTATACCGCGTTTAAGTTTTACCAAACATTATTGCCAATTATGTGATTGAAAGCCCTACTGGTAACAATGATTTCTGTCCCATACATATTTCATTATTACGTGTGCTATCATTCTCACACATGTCATGTTAATGCAACAATGCTGTTTTAAATCGAAGCTTTAGGTATTAAATTGCGTAATCGCATTTTATACACAAATGTGGGGTATTTAAGACCTATTATGTTTCTGTTTTACATCGCAGTACATAATATAGTAGCACTTTTTACTATAAACACATACTATTTTAAACTTCGTTGAAAAATATCATATAGTAATTTACAAAATACACGTAATTACATGTATTTTCTAATTAATATTATTATACATTAAAGTGCAAGCATATTGCCGTCAACCGCGCAACCGTCTACTACGAGGGTGGAACCAAGTTATAGTCTCTGTCTATGATTAATACGTCTCTGCCTTCCCCTTCGGGGTTACAGGCGTGGTTAGAAGAGTAACCAGCAATGTAACTAAAAGACAAAAAAGAACTATTGATTGTTTCGAAATGTACAAGCACAGAGATAGAAATGGGTATTTATTTACTATCCCATGTGATACGCCAACATTAATTTCCAACTTGTTATTTCTATTCTTAATTCTTTATAATATTATAATGGCATTCAGATTCTTAAAAAAAACATTCATCCAAGTATATTTCGCCAGCGTTATTGATTACCGAAGGCTTATCGGTGCAGTTGTCTACATTATTCTTCGTCTATTTTAAAATGCAGAGGGATTTTCCGATAGCATCAATTGCTTACCAGTTAATAAATGATATCTGTCAGTCGATACTTTGAATTTGTGTAAAAAATATTAGCCAAATATGTAAATGCTTGGTGTTTAAGACTTGGGCTTTTTCGTAATAGATTCTTAATTATGAACATTTTGAATTAAAAAATGGCTTCCTGACAATTCAAAAACAATTTCATATCTTGTTATTTACATATACAAAAAGACACACAGGCCAAAAAACATTGTTTTATTTACAATACCTAATAATAAAAATATTATTTTGCGTAATTGTGTTTCCGGCCTGGAGTTAATGCAAAACACGAATAAATATGTAAATTGGTAATGTTTTTTCTAAAAGAATATCCAATCTGACATAAAATCGGTCAGGACCGTTCTAAATCAGCAGAAAATCATGACGTGTCAGTACGGTTTTCGCGTGTCACTTCACGTATCCAACCATAATAAAGACCAGACACTTTTTCACACCAGACAAATAACCACGATATGCAAAAAACGTTTCAAAAAATTTAACCTACTAAAGAAGAAATGAACTGAAAAGCAAAAAATAAACTTGTTGGCTTAACTACCCTCCTACACTAATGTAAATACCTAAATAATTATGAGTCGGCGCGGGCGCCACGTAAAATAAAAAACTGTTTCGTTACACACCTCTTTTATGAAAACATATTCCCCATTTAAATATCAATTTTATACGAAACAAAATAGGCCAACATCATATTTTTATTTTTGGCGTTCATACGTGATCATTAACTTTAATATGTACTTAGTTTAAATGATAAAAGTGAAAATACTGAAAGAAGTTACGGTAACAAAAAAGGATTTGCTTAAACAAGTAAAAACGTTATGGCGTCTGTTACATAAAGATGTTGCTTGGTCGAGTTATTTATTCTGTGTGAAATGTCAGCTAAGCGGACGGTCGCGTCGGTTAATTTCTATGCAAATGTTTCAAACGGGAGCGTGGCGTGCTACTGCTACAAGACACTGCTCACAGAGCCTCGGTGCTTACGGGCCGAATACTGTGCAGATTTGAAGTTTAGATTATGCACCATCTGGGACACAACGGGGCATGTCGATACAAGGCGGACAAGATACCCAGTTCATGTAAGAGAGGTTAATTAATGTATGGTACAGAAATATGAAGGTTGGATTTAAATGACGAGCGGAGCGTGTAGCTTCAAGTGCTCGGGTGTGAGCAGAAACCAAATGATTTATAATTACAGGGCGTTCTATCAGTTACGCGTTATCTCGCTTGGCAGTTATTCATTCGGCCATATAATTACATTTTCCTGTATAAATTAAGTTCAATGGTAGAAAATTACAAGAGATACATGGTCTGCATTTTTTAAAACCTTCGTGAAACAGGCGTGATGTTTGATGAACTCTCAAAAAAAAATTATTGGACAAATAATTAGTAGGTTCTCATTAAATTTCTCTAATTCTTTCACTCCTAAGATATTTTTAAGACAATTTGGCAATCGCGTTTCTTATAAGTATCTTAATGGCGAAATGTTTTGTAATAGTACAAAAAACACCAAACAAAGAGAAAATACTCCGGGGAGAAAGTTCCCGTAGGTACGAATCCCGATCAGTTCCAGTATTTGTATGCAAGAACAATGTGTTTTTTTCAATTGGTCATATTGCTGGCAGTGTCAAATTAGGAATTACGAACCAAAAATTGTTTTAGTTTACTATCATTGAAAAATATGCGATAATACTAGTGAAATACAACATTTTCCTACTTTTTTCAAGCACAAACTCTGATGAAAACAAATTAATGAGGTAGAAATTATCGTCAAGTGCACTTGAATATCCAGCACGTTGTTCTGGATTAGACTATATTCAATATTTCGGTATTTAAATTTCGAAAAGGTGTTTCACTTTTTTGTTTTTTTTTTTGAAGTGAAAACTTCTTTAGCGGCGTTGTACACGTGTGTTTCGGGATGGGTAAAAAATGTTAAACTTGCGTCAGGACACGTGACCCTGATATCCGACGACACGTGACCCTGATGTCCGACTGTTCTCTATTCTCTGTTTCTACGTATGACGTACGTACGTACGTATGAATTCGTACGACAGAGCCGAGTTTCTTATATTTACATGTACAGCGTCAGAGAGACATGGAGGGACAGGGACAGCGGCAGGGACAGGGACAGGGACAGAGAGAGAGAGAGAGAGAGAGAGAGAGAGAACGAAACTCGTGACCGTCGCGCTAATAATACATATATAGATCCACTACAGCTCTTTATTAATTAATGTCACCAACCTGTTAATGCGACGTTTTAAATTCGTCGTTTCGTTTAATTTTTCACTTGTGTCGGCAGACCCATGACTGCCTATTTTTTTACGTATATATGCGTTACGTACAAAAGTCACGAACGTTACATAAATATTCCAAAATATGAACATGTAAGAATTATTTATACATGAACGGAAAGCATAGAAAGTTTATTGCAAATGGCAAACGGCCATTTATCTTTTACGATATGTAATTCCTGATTACGAATAATAGAGACAATCCCTCTCCTTCCCTATCGTACCCCGAGGGAGACATAATGACAAACATTGTGCCAGGAACAGAGAGGTATACGGGAGGATTCATTGCAGTAGATTAAACAAATAACAGTCACGAAGAGGTTACTATAAGAACTAAAAAGTAAGTTACATTTTTGGAATTAGAGAAGCTTTACATTAAAAGAAAAGCGATCAAAAATGTATTAAAATTATTTCGTATAAATATACTTTATATGTGTGTATGTAGTAAAATAATTGGTGTGATGTCACAAAGAACTGGTCTGTATCGAACTTTTCAAAGTTGACATTTTTATTCAAAGCCTGGCTCATCGTTGATCATTCGCACTTAGTTACAGTACTTACTAAACGTATTCGCTACAAATAAAACCCGACAAGACCTCTGTTCTTTTGTTATAAACTGCCCTAAGCCCTAAATTAATTTTGATTACAACTGTGTCCTCACTCTATTTTACTTTTGACGAGGTTATAGAGCACCGCCCTTCCCATCTTTATACATTTCGCAGCTGAAGCTTGGAACCTTCTTACAAACGAGGTTTCTAAACATTTCATATTCAAATATGGTTTCACAAAAGTTTCTATCATACTGACGTTTGTTCATAACTTGGTACCAGGATCTCCTAACACGATGAAACTAGAGGTATACAAACTTGCTTAGAGCTAACGTTTCCTTATGTATGTATGAATAAATTATTCTGTTCGTGGTGTATTCTCCTCGTTATTGTAATATCGTACATGTATGTAGCAGTAGCTGCATGTACCTTAGTTAGTAAGCGTGTAAGAACCGGTCATGATTTACATTCCAGAATAGAATTGTATTAAATTTATAACTTCATTATTGTTATGCGGTTAATACTGAAATAGCAAGGATTTGTCTCAATTAATTTGAATAGTAGGCTACCAGTCAAAATATCAACTGCAACTATGCAATATTTTTTTCCATTTGGCAATTTTATTAAATACAACCTAAATCCTTTCCAGATATTACTCTTCAGATATCAATTTTGAATCAAGCGTATTAAGCGATAGCCCGTTTAGCTTTAACCCCGACAAACCATGGATACCAAAAGCTGGCGACCTTGACCGTTTTGTGCACGGTCTCAAATAACGTTAGCATTACAACATCAATACAAATGTAACGCTGGAGAATCTGGCACATCTAACAAAAATCGGAGACAGCAGACATTTAGAACGGCTTGCGAAATCTTTTTGACAAGTTAATACTATAACAAATAATTAGGTCACAGTTGGAGAAAAAATAATGTAGGCATTGGATGCATTATAAAGGAGTTCATCCAATATTGTAATTCAACCAGTAGAGTCACTATTCTGATCTGGTTTAGCTGCATGGCTATTACTGTTTCTTGTTTTGTTTTAAATTCTAAACAAAAGTCACACTGGGCTAAGTTACTTACATACGTATGTCAAACAGCAGCTAACTGGCAGCTCACTCAGCAGGGCCACACGGGTGCACAATGTGCACCATCCGTACACTGGAAGTAAATTAATCATATTACTGTAAAACGATTTCATGATTTCTGGTTAAGTACAAATAAGGCTGCACTTGCTATAGTTAAAAGAATATAACTTGTATTAGTGTCTTGGCACAAACAAAACTTAACATAATTCATTTCTTGCCAGAGTTGATATTTATTTAAAGTAAAGCTAGGTAGAGTAAGCCATCTGTTGCACTATTTTGGTATACTATTAATTTGTACTAAAGTATACATACATATACTTTAATTTTGGTACATATATATATAAAACGTGGGACAGCAGAATTTGTATTTTCTAATAGGCTCACGATAGTCACGATACAGGGTCACCATCTTACTTCCCACTTCCCACTAATATTATAAATGTGAAAGTTTGGATGGATCGATGGATGTTTGTTACTCTTTCACGCAAAAACCATTGAGCCGATTGTGAAACAATTATATAACAACGGTGAAATAAGTGTGAGCCGATTTCAATGAGAATGTGTTTAGTTGAATACCTAATCGTTTAATTAATCAAAATATTGTAATTGAAATTTTCACACTTTTCTTTCCAAGTAGTTCAACTATTTTAAAAGTTGAATAAATTGGACAAAACTCTCCAATATGTTCAATTGGTTGAACAGATCGATCGAGTAGACGACCTAAGGCCACTCTGAAATTGATAGTCTGGGACTTTTTACTAGCTGTAATGTGTTATTACGTAACTTCTGAAGCCCTACAATTTAGACCAAAAAATACGAACTCACTTTACATATTTTATTCGTGTTACCACCTAAATAGTAATATTTTGTCACTGTGGAAAATGGATATTTACCTTGTAAAGTTTTACGAGTGTGTAAATTATTAGGTTTTTAAAAGCGGATGATTTCGTTGTTTACTTTAAACAGCGTTTTTATATAAAAAATCGTTAGGTAGCTTTAAATGTAGTAGTAGTGTTAGTATTAATATTTTTATTGTAAACAATTTTGATGAGCTTGCGGTGTTAATCTGTAAATGACTGATACACTTGTTTTTTTCTTTTTTTGTTGTACTATCTGTTTGTATATGCATTAGTGTAAGCAGTTGTTGATTAACCTTAAAAAAAATTAAAAAAATAAAAATGTATTAGGTCAGACAGTTATTACACGTATATAATGGATGCTTGTAGATGAGTTTTACTGCATGGGGTTATTACCCCATTCAGTAACAGTAACAAAAGTTGTATAGAACTATTTCTAAACGACTTTTGGACCAGGCTCACCTTGCGGGTTTTGCGGTATCTTTATTAATGAGGAATATTGTCAGAAGCTAAGCGAGCGAGCGATATAGTAGTTTGAGTATCTACCTAAGAAGCGTAGACGAGATTTTAATTGCAAGGTCTAAATTACTTTGATGGGCTATCATCTAGCGTCCGTACTTTTAGAAAACTGAATAGGTATGTCCTTATTGAAATTTACATGATTGTAAGCATTTTTTCTATTTCTAGACGTTGAGTAATAAATTAATTGTTAATAGTGTTATTTGAGTTATTGTTATTAGTAGTATAGACTAAATATCGTTAAACGAAAATTGCTCTAAACGTAGGAGTCCAACTACATAAAACTCATTTAAAATAAATAAATAAATTACGTTATATATTATTATATATTTTCTTTTCTTTTCTTTTCTTTATTGGAACAAAAAACAGTTACATGTTAAGTCTAAACTATATGACATTAAATTTACGAAGTTGTAAACACATAACCCATACCATTGTTCGCAAATTACCAAACACAAATTAATTTGTATAAAGAGGAAACAGGTCAGAACATTGTTACAAATGCGCGAGAGCGCAGATACCTAAATATAAATTATAAAAGTACATAAAAATGGATCAGATCCAAACAAAACCAGGATAGCCCACTATGTTGGCAAAGCGGATAATAGTTCAATGGCACAACTTTTGAATTGGTTATTAGATAAAGCAAAGATGTCGATGTCATTGAAATATTTGTTATACGTCTCTACTAGGCGTCGAAGAGGTATGCGGACACCAGCATTAGTCCTACATGATGATAAGTGAAAAAGTTGATACTGGCGCACTATTCGCCGATGGACTGTTCTAGGTACCGTGTAGCATATTTCATTTGTGATGGCTGTGCAGTCAAATCTATTATTACATAAACCATGTAGCATCATGGCATCTAGAAGTAGACGTCTACATTCTAAGCTTAGAACATTGAAATGATTTAACAACTCATTATAGGGTAGTCTAGATCGCGTACATTTGTAATAAGTTGTACGTAAGAACTTTTTCTGCACTAGCTCCAGTCTGTAGGAATATTTAGTATAGAGAGGGTTCCAAACAGGTATATTGTATTCTAGTTGAGACCGTATCAGTGTTTTGTACAGCAACAAAAGTGTGGAGGGTCGCACAAAGTCACGGGAGGATCTTACGACAAATCCATACATACGATAAGCTTTGTTTATTACATTGTCAATGTGCTTGTCGAAGTGTAGAGAAGGATCTAATATCACCCCTAGATCACGAACTAAATTTACTTTATTTAATGGTACATTATTAATGGAGTATGTAAAGTTAAGTTTGTTTATATTTTTGGTGAATGAAATAGTGTGGCATTTGGGGAGACTAAGAAAGAGCTTGTTTTGAATACAGTAATTATGCAATCTACACAAGTCCTGTTGAAGCAGCTGACAGTCCTGTATATTTTTGCATGATTTATAAATTTTAATATCATCGGCGTACATTAAAAAGTTCGAGTGCTTAAAACATTGTTTTATGTCATTGATAAAAATTATAAATAGTAGCGGACCCAATATCGACCCCTGTGGAACTCCAGAGCTAGCTACGATGGAGTCAGAACAATATCCATTGATAACGACTCTCTGTGTTCTATTAAAAATATATGACATAAACCAACGAAGCAAACTACCCCGTATACCGTTGAAAGCAATTTTTTCCAATAACAGTAAGTGATCCACCTTATCAAATGCTTTCTGAAAATCCGTATATACGGCATCTACCTGCACCTGCTTATCCATATTTGAAAATAAATACCCAACAAAGGTCATAAGGTTAGTGCAAGTAGAGCGCCGTTTGACGAAGCCGTGTTGTTCAGGTAAAATTAGTTGATGAATATGAGGATATACTGCATCGTGGACGAGTCTTTCAAACAGCTTAGACAAAGTGGACAAAATCGAAATAGGGCGATAATTTTCCACGTTATTTTTGTCCCCGTTCTTGTAAATGGGTGTTAAGAATGCCTGTTTCCACACCGGCGGAAAGACAGACTCCTGCAGGCATTTATTGTATATAATGTGCAAAGCGTAAGAAATAGTGTTTACAGTTTTTAAAAAGAAGTATGGCGGAATACCATCAGGACCGGCACCTTTGGAAGAATCTAACGAATTGAGGGCTCTTTGAATAGAGTTTTCTGGCAGATATATATGAGATATACACGAGGAGAGCTCGGAATATTGATCATAAGGTTTCCAATTTACTGGATCTAGAGTAGACTGCTCGTAGACCGAACAGAAGAAAGAAGAGAATAGGTTGCATATCTCTGTAGGATTATCTGATGAAACATTGCTATAATACATTTTATTAGGAAAGTTAGCCTGATTTTTCTTATTTGAAATATAAGACCAGAAATATTTAACATTATTGGGTATGCTGTCTTCTACTGACTTTATGTAAACACGGAAACAATTAACCATTTCTCTTTGAAATATCTTACGATAGTTTGAAAAGTGGTTGTACTGCGAGATATTTCTGTATATTTTCCATTTTAGCCAAGCGCGTTCTTTGTTTTTAAAGATTCGAATTAGATTGGGAGAGAACCAGATGGGAAAACTTGAACTCTTTGACTGAGTCAAGGGAACATGTAGCCTAATCACACCATACAAGATTTCGTAAAATGTATCGACGGCTTGTTCAGCAGGTAGATGTGATAGTATTGCTTTCCAGTCCAGTTTGCCAAGTTCCTCATTAATGTAGTCGTAATTGGCTTTGAAGTATTTATGAGTGAGCAATGTCTGACGTTTCATGGGTACAAAATCAGTATTCAAACCAGTAATCACAGAAAACGGGGGATGATGAGGGACAGTATTCAGAATAGCACTGCAAGAAACTGCCTCGCAGTCAACATTTGAAATATACAGATCAAGTATTCGGTCCAAAGAGTTTTTAAATGTGTTGTACTGAGTACCATTGATGGTTGACAAGAAATTAATTAATGTTTGTCTGGGGGAGCTAACTGACGATGAAACTAAACTTGGAGCAACGTGATTATTTTGATCTATCCAGTCTATGTCCGGGCGATTAAAGTCTCCAGTAATAAAAAAAGATTCAACAGATACATCACTGACAATATTTTGTATCAAATTTAGATATTCAATGTACACTGCGTCACTAGAGCGAGGTGGAATGTATACAGCACTAATAATGTGACGAGTGTTGGCTTGAGGCGTTGGGAGCTCTACAATAATCTGCTCAATGGCAGAGTTATTAAATTGGGAAATTATTTTATTTGGACGCAGTTCACGTCGAACTGCCACCAGGACACCACCACCCTCAGCTTTAGAGGTGGCATACCTGTCACGATCGCATCGGAAAACAAGGTAGCGATCATCAATAAACTGATTATCTAGGATGTCCGGTGTGAGCCAAGTTTCAATTAGGACCACTACGTCATATGAATTTGCCAAAATGTTCATATATAAAGTTTGCAGCTTTGTACGAATGCCTCCACAATTCTGATAGTACATAACGATACTATTGGAAGTCATTAGAAGTGAGTAAACTATGAATACATATTATCATGGGACGAAGTAATATAAAAAGTAATACGGTATATACGGTATATATAATATATTAGTGACAAGTATAACGATTTTAAATGTGTTCTTAATTAACCGACGAAACAGGAGGTTCTCAATTCAGTAGGTAAACAATAATTGATATTAAAAGTACAAGTAAAAACGTGACAAATACCTAACAATTTATGTGTAAACACAATTTCAACCTACCAACGATAGAGTGCGGCGAACTAAGCCAGTGCGGCGAGCGACCACAAGTTAGCCGAACAACGAACGACGATTCACAAACACTGAGTTTCGGTCCGGCCGAAAGTTTCGGCCGTTTTTGGCTGAAATCGAAACCGAACGTTCGATCGGTCACTATTATTCCTTGAATATATATACCTACTACCTCTTTATAAAACTAACATCATTTAAAATATGCTATTGTCTTATATATCTACTCTTTTAAATTATTCCATTCGTAAACAGTGATTAACTATTAAACCGACAAAATGTCGTAGGTATGTCGCATTTTTTGCGCTTTGAAACTGTTCTGTGGGAACATACCATTCGCACTGCGCGTGTCCTACTCTCATCGAGTTACCCGCTATTGTTTTGTTTCGAATAGCTGTTAGCTACTACATAGTACATTATATTTATATTCAAATAGCTAAAAAAACAATTTCTGTTTTGGAGTTTATAGAGAACATACTTACATACGTACGTCGATTTTTATATCTATAGATGTACCTGGATATTATAACAACTAACAGGGTGACATTAAACTTGTCAAAATCGGCAGATGCAAAAGTTGCACTCAAAGATATCTGAAAAAAATGTTTAAATCTCTCAAGAAGACATGTCTTTGAATACGTTTGTAGTGAGAGTAAAAACAAAAAATATGTAAAAACTTATTCCTATATTTGAAAAAGTTTTTGGTCAAAAGCTATAGTACCATGTCAAAGAGACACCTCAATCAATACCCCCTTCAGCACTTTGGTAGGGAGAACTTTTATAGAACAATATCAAGTGACACTCCACTCATCACTTCATTAGAGAGAGCAGAGAAATATCTCATTATACCTCTTATCAAATATCTCATTAGACCTCTTATCAATCCGAACTGTATCTTTATTTGTGACAGACGAATCTAATAGTCGATTCTAAATCAATATAAGCCGCATTACATACCAACCGACAACATCAGTATGACATTACGCCGCGGGGCGTTCATCAATTCTCTTTATGGGCACTTTCTTTTGCTATCGACACTATCGGCGGTGTTGGGTGTCGCGTTAAATTTTATGATACTGACTCATTTGTGTCTCCGTCAGTCATTTTCGTCGCCAAGTTCAATAATCGACCTCGTTCGCTTGCCGTTCGTTCATTTTTTCAAAACATCGATCGAGCTGAGCAGTTAATATACCTGATCATATACTATATCGTAATCAACATATTTCTATGATAGAAGGGGAGTTTTCTACATAAAAAATGTAGTGATACATTGAAACTTTTATTTTTTACGTTTAAAACAATATAAAATATTCTATTAAGTCAGAATTATGAAATAGTGTCAGAGCAAAGAAGCTAAGTGACTGCAAGTTCGAGACCCGCCCACTATCCAAGAAGAGATAAAAATAACATTTGACCAAAATGCACCAAATTGTATTCGGGATTTACAAACGAAATATCACAAGGGAGAGGAGGTATAGTGAGATATTACGTGTATTTACTTCTTCGTAGAACGCACTATAATATCTGTATTTAAATATAATATTCTGAGTTTTTAAAATATATTTTGAACTAAAAATACACGTGATTTTGGCAAGGGGGGTGTGGTTAGTCTAAAACCTCACCACATATTACCAGGGGGGAAAGGGGGTTGAAAAGTTGCCAAAAATAAAACATCACGTGATTAATGCATCCATTAATCACGTGATGTTTTTTTTTGGCAACTTTCCCCCCCCCCCCCCAACCAGTGCACCGCAACCCCCAACCACTGAAAAATTTTAGAGCCCTTGCCAAACAGAGAATTTAAAAAAAATATTGAAAAGATTATGTAGGAAGTACTTGCAAAGAAACTTTGTGTTTCAAAATGAACTAATAAAATGTTAATCTCAAAATATCCAAACGTAGTATGAGCAAACAATAACTACATCTCTCATTAAAATAAACTTACGAATCACGTACAACATTTTCTACATTTTGCATTAAATTGTTCCTAATAAAAGTGTTCTTTACATTATCTGTAATCTTACACAACCGCAATCAGAGAGAAATGGGTCAACCGCGGGAAGGATTAGGTAAAATTTAAGTACCGGAATGATTTAAGGGTGGTGGCACATGGTTAGGGCTGACCGACCCTTAGACACTTTAAGTAGAGAAACCCGATTATAAAGGTAGCTCACAAAAGCTGATTTCGGTCGACAAATGGCTAAATCCCCGTAAAATGTTTTATATAATGTTTACGGAATTAACCAAATACGTTCCAGGAGTACTACGTTATTTGTGGTTTGTTTCTTATTTTCAGAATGTTATGAACCTAAATAGGATAGATTGAGTACAGAATGCTTATATTGCGTCATCAAATTGTGTTGTCGTTAAATTGTTTTGCTATTATGTTCGAAAGTGCACTTAATTTATTTATTTATTTATTATTAAGATCTCCAACAAAAGATATACACAATTAATGACATTAACTGACAACAAGGGGTTTTGAGTTGGTGTACTCCTTCACTTACAGGAGACCACAGCAAGCACAATGAAAAATCAACTAGGCGAACAAAGTTACACGTAATAGAGAATATTTATAAATATTAAAATTAAAATAACAAAAATATAATTTAAAATTTAAACAATTAAAAACAAAGTTAGTAAAATTAAAGACAAAAAAACGGCATACATTACATTAAAGCTTTTAAGCATTTCTTATAATTAGACATACATAGGCATATATCTAAATCGGTCGTTTTGGCTAACATGTTATATTGCCTACAAAGTCTTGGTACAGTGGCGTACCTAATGACCCAGGTTTGTATTTGACCCAGGGATGTAAAATAGACTAAAAGTGTTATGCCTGGGGATCCGACTTCATCAAATGTAGATTTATGTAAATTTTATTCTTTTAGAATATATCAAAAATTTAAGGAATGAAGTTACTCTTTGAAGTCTAGATCAATACTGCGCAGTAGTTTTGCTAACTCTTGCTATAATAAGAAAACTTTAAAAGACTATGCAACATTGTGAAGTTGTACCTACTCTATTCAGTTCTTGAAGTTGTCTCGTTAAAAGACTAAAGTGGAAAAATAAATTTAAACTGTTTTATGAAAACTATATTCTTTTATATTTTTCTATCAAAGTATTTCTTTCTACTTCCATTCCCTCCTCTCCGTACAGTACAAACTGTACGTTTTTATAGGAAAATAAATTTAAAAATATTCTGCTATACTTTAATAGAGACGACTAGTGACGTTAAGATCTTATGACCGCAGTCAATGCAATTGCTCAAATCACCTACCGCAATTGACAATCGTTTTATAATATGTAATTATGAATTTTTAAAACACTTTGTTTCTATGAGAAAGCCTCTGTACAGCAATGTAACCTTATTGAATTGAGGATACTTTCAATATTTATCGAGTAATTATAATAAACAGAAAAAAATAAATTTGCTTTTCTGTTCCATAATTATAGAATGGTATGGACAGTATGGAGTTCTATGAGAAAAAAACATTGTTATTGAGCTCTCTTTCAAACGGGGATTACAATAAATCAATTTTCACTATAGTATTTTAACTAAATTCCATGAACGATGCATACGCATACCATCAGGGGAACAACTGCCTCCTCTCTCTACTATCAAGCGAACTAAAAATTATAAGTATGTATTTTTCTTCTAATTTAATTTGTATGTTCTCGAATGGAGACCACGGAGCGGAAAGTGCAGCGTAGGAAGTCCATTATCGCGGTGGACAGGAGATCTAGTAAAGATCGCAGGCCGTCGGTGGATGGAGGCCACTTCCATCCGGTGTTTTTGGAAACCATTAAGGGAGACCTATGTCAAACAGTGGACGTTCTATGGCTGAAATGATGATGATTTTTACAAAAGTATACACCTAAAAAAATACAAATTGATAAAATATATCAATTAACTCTTTCAAACAACCACTAATCCACTACACATTACCACAAAGCTAATCCAAGTATTAAAACTCCAAATACCCTAACCGCGATTTGTCAACCCTGAAAGCAGCCCACAAAGTTTATCTGACCGAGGCACAGCTCAGTATAATCCTAATTAATTACACGACAGAATGTGCTCTCAGATATTAAACAAACATACACTCGTACAGATGTACCGTATTCGTAATGCTCAGGGATGACCCCCAACTGTTTCGTGGAATAAATTAGGGTTACCGAGCACGAAAAGGTGGAATTGTGTGCTCTTTAACGCCAAATGTAATTAGTATCACTATTGAGTTCATAAATTTAGTTGTAGTTAAGTCAGTAAAAACTACTTGTATGTGCTTAAAAGAAAGTATTGTCAGTGAGTTAAGGCGGTGATAGAAAGTCTAATATAAATGTATCGACACAAAATGTGGGCAGTACTTTCACTTATCCAACATCACCTTCGATTATTGCCAATCATAGTCACAATAATTGCAAATGATCTTACCAGAATAAAAATAATAATATATTTCTTTATTGTACACCAATATCATTTGAAAGAGTAGGAGCACAGCAATATTCGGTGGCTTATACTACTACATCAAATACTATTTTCAAAAGAACAGGATAAGGTACACACGCTTCTGTTCAAAAATAATTCTTTCAAAAAAAACGACTTCAACAAAAAAAAACTATTCCATAAAAGACTTATATATGGTTTTCTCATAGATGCCATTGTCAGAACTGGACCAAATTGAAATGGGACCACACGTAAAGCACCAGCTTTCAAATAAAAAAAGAATTTTCAAAATCGGTTCGCCCAGTCAAAAGTTCTGAGGTAACAAACATAAAAAAAAAACAGTCGAATTGAGAACCTCCTCCTTTTTTGAAGTCGGTTAAAAACATTTGTCTGTGAAAAGAAAAGTACCTATTAGATCTTTCTTCCTTTTCTCTACTTCGAAGGAACGTAACAAGATTAATTTATAACTTACAGTAATTGTGACTCAGCTCACTATAAAGTGATCGCTCGCAAAAACAGGTATCCAAAATTAAATCTGGACTATTATATGGTAATAACCATATTTACAAGACGGAAGCGGCACATCAATACGCACATTACAAAGGAACCAAAACTTCATAAACGTTTGCAAGTAGGCTTGACACTTATGAAATACAAAATTTGAATCGAATTACTTTTGTAAAACATTAACAGTAGCATTTAAAGACAGGAAGGCTGTAGCTGATTTAGAATATGGCACAAGCTCCACCTTTTAGTACTAGCGACAACGATTGTTATAATTATGCAAATAGTATTAAGCAATACTGGCAATACAGTCCGATTTTGGTGACGGGCTATATTAATAACGGGCCTGATGGTCTAGTGGCTAGTAATCCTGACTGCTGAGCCAGAGGTCGTGGGTTTGATTCCCACCCAGGACAAATTATTGTGTTATAAGGACGATCATTTGTTCTGTATCTGGGTGTAATTTACCTATAATATGCATGTATTTCATGATATGTAAATATGTTTTCAGCAGTCTGGTTACCATGCAGGCTCTGCTTAGTTTGGAATCAGACGGCCTTGTGTGAGTTGTCTCACGTTATTATTATCATTTTGATCCTAAAAATTGTTAACATTTTCTATCAGCTCGTACCTTTTTTTTTTTTTTTGGGCGTGTGGAAACCCCTTCGGGCCGTCACCCCACCGGGGTTTTCGGTGGGGCGGTGTGTCGGAATCGAACCGACTAAAACCACACGGTGTGCCGTACTGCGCCGTTAAGTAGGAGGGAACCGGGAACAGCTTTATTAAGACATCCGGAACCCTCCTAGCGTCTGCCCGCAATAGCGCGGGCACCACCTCCGGGTAAAATCCTCTCAATTAGGCGACGTCCAGGCACACGCGGACGCCGTCTCCTCGCGGGGGGCCACTACAGCGGGTGGAGGGGAAAACCCGTCCAATCCACCCGCGGCCACACTCAGCCCTGAGCGCTATCTACACACAACAGTGTGACACAACCTAGCAACAACTAACTTCGTGACAAAATACAAAACACCTACTTCTTCTACCTTTCAAATAATAACTTTTTTTTTAAAACTACTCCCGCGCTGTGTTTGATTCCTGTGTCGCGTGACTTGCGTGGGACTTTACAAAAATTGAAATAGCGGACAAAGCATAATGAGACTCGGTACACAAATTTTTGTCCCGTGTGGGAATCGAACCCTCAACACTCGGCGCGACTTAGTGGTAAGGTGACCACGTTAAATATTGCACCATGCGTGCAGTCAAAAAATACAAATGCTTAAAAGTATAAATATTAAAATTTTACATTCATAGTTAGCTGTTTTTAATTAAATAAAATGTGTAACTTAGAAGGGAAATAAATACACAAAGACGCAACCTGTTGTCCTAATTTTCCTCGTCTTTTCACTATATTGTGATCCCGACAAAAATGTGGTGATAATAGGCATCATAGCATAGGCGTCATATGTTTATACTTTTTAATGCTGTACTCCGCAAATCGGCCGATAACCCGTTTCATTTGCTAAATTCGCATTTCACTTAAACTTTCAAATTTATCTTTTGCGCTTGCCGACAACATGAGTACTTAAATAACAAGCCACAGGAATAAAACATGTTCTTCGCACACGCCTTCTCATGTTAATTGAGAAGTATAGGTATATGCTTGGTAACTACATCAAGCAACTATTAACGCTTTCAAAAGAATATGTACCTAAACAAATACTACTAAAATAAAATACTATTACATCGTCGGAATCGAACCGACCAAAACCACACGGTGTGCCGTACTGCGCCTGAAATAGGAGGGATCCGGGAACAGTTTTTTTAAGACATCCGGACTCACTATAACACACTCCGAACCTGACTTAGATTCTTCTATTTACAATAGTTTTTGTTTCTAGAAATTTTACAAGCAGCTCTTTCAAATCACCAGCCATTCTCGTGCTCTCAAGGATTTTCCAAATCAACGACAAAACTATAGCAGATTTCTTCTAGTATTTTAGCCATCTGACTATTATAGTATGTCCAACTGCACTTCTGTGTTAATGTCATTTTCTGTATGAAAAGTTATTAACACGCCAATACGATGTGCGATGTCTGCCGATGAATATGGTCGCCATAGAAGAGCGGAATAGGGTTGACGAAGCAAAAATGACAGCATCTTAGTTACATAAACGATGAATCAGAGATTATACTCGATATCTTATTGAAATGTTACACAAAGAAACATCTAGACATGTTGATGCTTAAAAATATTTGTACTGAAGGGGATTTAAACCATCTGACCTGCACTGCCGCCGTGCACTCGTCGAAATAATGTATGATGTATGTGAGTAGAATCACACGAACTGATTCTTTAAAACTAACGATTTTTGAACTTTGGTTAAACATATTATTTTTATTATGTCAACTTTAACGATTAAAACTAAATATATTATTTTGTTTTCTTTTCATCTAAGGAGCACGATATGCGAAAATAACCTAAGAACCAAGACGTGGACCATTTACACCTCGACGCAATATTAGCTGCAAGGTTTGCCACTTCCTATCAGAAATAATAACCACATATTCCTTGGCATTTAATTTCTGAAAGGTGGTCTCCCGAGTTGCTTAAAATTACCTTCTAATTTACAATATATTAATAAAATATGTGTTTACATGTTGGTGTACAAAACCCTGCGGAGAGACACAGAGCGTTACAAAAACCGTTATATGTACGTAGAGAAAGTCATTAAGAACTTTTTGCTCCCCTGCAACTAGCTTGTAAGCCTACATAAATCACTATATAGCTTACACAATACTTGTACCTATGTAGAGATCCTCATGCTGCTTTTTGAACAATGTAAATTGAAAATGTATCCACATCTACATCTATTATATTATCATAATTAATGAAAACATTGTTGTTTTTCCAATTAATTATACGGTACCGTTTCGTAAAGACCCAGTAACAAAAACGTTTTTACAGGGTCAACAATTTGCGTGTGCAAAATGCAGTGGTAACCCTTATAGGTATAAGAAAAGAAAATTTCTTCGAAGGCGTCAAATGT
The DNA here is from genome assembly GCA_963859945.1 of Euplagia quadripunctaria. NCBI lineage: Eukaryota > Metazoa > Arthropoda > Insecta > Lepidoptera > Erebidae > Euplagia > Euplagia quadripunctaria. The sequence continues at coordinate 17,118,360 of OY982569.1, read as the reverse complement.
CTTTGTATCCTTTCCATTAAAAAGTTGTCCAACGTTTTGTATTTAGGGGTAGAACTTTCATAAATCCTTTCGTAGAGGATTTATAAAACAAGCTATTCTCTAATTTGACGGTGCAAAGTAATGAAAAACCACAGAATATTAACTTAGTTAAAAACAAAACTCACTACGAACTATTTAAATCTCATTCTCAGCTCGTAACGTAAGCCAAGGTCTTTAATTAGAGACACTTTTGCAGCTCTAGAGTTGTATTGTTATCTGATTCAGATAACTTGACTGTAAATTTAGATCAATGAAGTCTGTTTTTAATGTTTTAAAGGTCTTCTTGGGACTTATGTCTTCAAACTTCATTGAGATTGGCATCGAAGTAAGGAAACTTGATTTTCTTTTTGTAAAAGGCCTTTATACGTGTGCTTTAAATCTGCCTTATAGCTAGTCAATAAATGTTGAGATAAAAAAATAAATGTGAACAATTTTGTTACAACATAGAACACAATTTGCAATAGTTTGTTACATTACAGCAACAAACTGATTAGAACGCCAGCGCCATATCGTTTGTTATTGTTATAGAAAAATTTACACCTAGGTCGGGAAAATAAGTTAAAAATTTATAATTTCTAAGAAAACTTTAGTTACGTACTAATAAGGTTTCTATCTTGAGGTAGTAATTACTTCTAACCTTTTTAATCCTATCTAATGACGTTTGTAAATAATATTCGTAGACCTATAGACACGTAGTTTTAGACAATGTTGAAGTATTGATGTTGTGTTTAGACGATATTTAAATACAAAGCAAAAGGTTTTTCGTTTTTCTTTCTTAGAATATTCGATCAATGGAGGGGCTCGTGGCTAAGTGGCAGGTTAGCAATGTGCTAAGTTAAATAATACCAGGTTAGTTTTAGGATTAGTAACAATTCATAACACATTGAGATCCCTCCGTGCCTTAGACAGCACTAAGCCCTCGGTTCCGGTTGCCATACGAACATCTGTGGCATTCGTTACGGGTAGTTGGGACCTTAATAAGTCCGGCAACCTGGTCTAACTACAGAACCTCGAAATCGTCTAGTACTTGGGTTGTGGAGGTCTCATGGCAGTCGCTTCACGTAAAATATCTAAGTTTCGACCGCATCGTAGTTAGATTGAAAGCCGACCCCAACTTAGTTGGTAAAAGGGCGCGCAGGATGATGAATATTGGATCAATGTCATTATAAAATTTTACCATACAGAAATATCACAAACTTGATTAAATATTGTCGACAAACATAATTTTGCCTTTACGTATCACTAAGTCTCGTAAAACATCCGTTATGTCTCCACTGAATATGAATATCACATTTCTCCATCAATAAATGCACTTTACCGAATTAAAAAATGCGTCTTACGTAGGCGTCTATGTCAATATGGGCCGTTTGTAATTGCTTACATAATTAAGTCATTACTAAAACTGGGAGAAACGTTAGATTATATAGTAGTAATAATATATTATCAAGTGGTTCTCGCTTCGATGATTGTTTGCATTTGAGTTTTTCTTTAAACATTTCTTAGCTGCATATTGTACCTACTTAAAATACTTAATTTACTACAGTTACGCGATTCCGCGATTATGATTATTTTAAACCGCAAAAAAATTTAGCTCATATTGATTTAAATTAGTTTAAATGTTAAAAACAGTATATTTTTTTATAAAATTACAATCTATACCTACAGAAATAACTAACTGCGAGATATACAAAGAAGATATACGCAGACATACAAAGTAAAAAAAAAAATAGGATTTTTTTAATTTGGAATGCTTAATTCAATGAACAGCGCCTATAAGGAGCGGAATCAATAATTGTAAATGACTTTATAAATAGCTTTTGCTTAGTTTTATGTAATAGAAATTGAATGCCGGCAAGTTGATCAAAACATACATACTCGTGACTCAGTTGCTTCAAGTCCCAAAATGAAATAAGAACGTGATTTTAGAAGTTCTCTTAGAGTATTTACAATACAAATTCTAGATAAAGGTAACGTCGGCTTGTGATGGCTATGGCTGAGTGAGTGGGCAGCGTTGTCTTAAGCCGTATAAATATATGGCTAAGTAAACTTTAGACTATATTAGATCGGAGTTTCGCTCCACTTGTTCTCATCAGTTTTGCTAGTAGTTTCTAGAAGTTAGCTAAGAGTTTGAACATACACATGCCTGTATTATTATTACTACTATTACACTACACCTGACTGTATTATTATTATTGTAACTCAAGTTATTACTTGAAGTTGTACGTTTGCGCTCTAGTTTTTACGTGCGTGTAATTGGAGTAATGTGTTGTTGTTCGCTGTTGCACGCCACGGTGATTCTCCGTCAACGAACGCTCAGAATTAACTATTCACATTATATTGTGATAATTATTTTTTATTTACTGTTAAATATTTTAAAGAGGATTTTTTTTTTACTTGTCAAATTCTCAAATGACATAATTTTAAACAAAACTAACCACGTTAATTGCATGGAAGGAAACCTAGAGACGTTCATTGTTATTCGATCCGTTATTATATATATAGTAACCAAAACTTAAAAAAATTGTAAAGATATTTACTTCATACTGTTAAGCTGAAACCTATTTTAAGCTGCCTTAAGGTTGTACATTGTTTAAAATGGTTAATTATAAGTTCACTACAGATTTTGTTTTCATTTTACCCGAAACTTAATCAATAAAAATGAATTGCTAATTTTTCCGTTGTATGAAAAAAAATTGTCTATTTCAAGTTAAGTCAAAGTTTTTGAGTTAAATACGTACGGTAGGGTAAGTAAGTAGGTACGTACGTAAATAGGAAAATGTGCATCTGATAGGTATTTCATTTAACCAATATTCCATTTGATATTCTCTCGATAAACTCGAAACACAATATCACAGATACCTTTCCGGGGTCATTGCACTTTGTTCCACCCACGCAAACCCAGCCGGTGCTGTGTCAACATGCTGTAGTTGCCTTTCTCCCAACAAAAATCCTAACCTAGTATCATGACTCATTTTATAGATCCACTTAACGCAATGACTCATTACCTTAATAATAATAGCGATACAAGACAAAAGTAAAAGGTGATTCTGTTAACACGATTTTCAACTTTATCGTGCGCGAAATAAGGGATAAACTGCCTCAAAGAAAAACAGGAATGGTCCTCCAGGGATCCATGTTCTTTACGGGGCGTCACGCGATCAACGGCGCCAGCCCCTGTTTTAACTTAATGATAATCAAATGAATTTCACCGCTACAGTTTGTCTGTTGTCCTTATCTGTTAGAGCCTCGTAGAAAGAGAGAAGAATAATGTTCGTGTTTACATTTTTGCGAGTCCATTGTTTTATTGATTTCTATATAAACACCGTAGGGTAAGAAACATTGGATTTGTAACAATTAAAAGTTACCCTTTTCTAGCGACGCCTTTAATGATAAATAGTTTTTATGCGATTGTCGTTGTGTAATCTTTAGACTATAAAGTGTTAAAAATATTAAACTTCGTAGCGGCAGCGGTTACTACATTGGAACAAAAACACAATGGAACTTTAAATCCTTATAAACATTTTTAATTAAATAAAAAGTCTGTCCCGTAACATGCGGTCTAGAAAAAATGTATATGGAAAAACTCGGAAAATTTATTATGATCCAGCATGCCGGTTTACTGCGTAACTTTAAAAAACAGGAGCAAAACATTACACGTGCCGTTATTTTGTCATGCTTAGCCGAAGATGGTTCTATAAAATTTTGTTTTTATATAAATGTGTATTGTATATTACGTTTTTATGTATATATTTTACGCAGTTTTATGTAAGAGTTTTGTGAATACGACATTGTTGAAGGCGTTAATTTATGCAATATTTGTTTAATATGAAGTTCGATTAAAACTTTAGGTAGTTGATTTCAATACAGTTCAATAATATATGTATGTCAGTTTTAGAGACAGATACTGGTATGATTATGGTATATTATAAAAAAAGTACAGAAATAGGTTCTGTCGTCTCCAAAGTTATACATATATGTATGTATGAGTAGGTATAAGGTGTACCTGGTTGGAGAAATTCTGAACAATTTTTATGAATATAGGAGGAGCTTTATTTTTAATGTCAAAGTCAAAGGCTGCCAAAACAGTACAAAGTTGATGAAACAATAAATCAGATAGGACATTCAGTGCTTCGTTTGCCTCCATATCATCTCGACCTCAATCCAATCGAGATGCTATGGGGTGATATCAAAGGAGACTTAGCGAGGAATTATTTGAATTCCAATTTAGATCTGAAAAAAGATGCTCTTGCAAACTTGTTTGCTAATTACAGTACTGAAAGCTGAAACTACTATAAAGACCAGATATGTGATGAAGAGTTTAATAGGTTCGTTATATCGCTAAATGTTGATTCTAATAGCTCTGATTATATGAGCAAAGATAGTTCAGAAGATGAAAATATGGAATGTGACGAAAGTGATTAACTTAATTTATATTCTAATTCTTATATTCTTTATTGTACACAAAATAACAATTTTATAAGTACAGAAAGAAAAATAGCATGTACAAAGGCGAGCTTAACCCATAGTTGAGTTTTCTTCCAGAAAACCTTGGGAGTGAAGAGAGGATAGTAAAGAATAAATAGAGGCAAAGTGTGTACGTTAAAGGGAATTGAACTAACATAGAATTAATAACCACCTAAACTAAAAATAAATAATGTATAACTACAGAATAACAAGTACCTGTATGTTCGTAAAATAAATTTACATATATTACCACATTTACACTAAATAATTTGTTAAACATATACATACATACATACAAATTAACAGGCTGATTATTGCTGAGACAGAAAAAAATCCTTGATTCTTTTCCTAAAAACAGTCAGGGAAGAACTATCGCGGATAGAATGGGGAAGGGAATTCCACTGCCGTACCGCAGTAACAGTGAAAGAATTATCATAACAAGTAGAATTATGAGAAGGAATTAGAAGCAAAAGAGAAGATGAGGAGCGACAAGGTTTGCTCCTGGGAACAAGGTACTCGAAGCGCTCACGCTGATATGAAGGAAAGTTAGAATTGTGAAGAACCGAATAGAGTAAAGAGAGGATGTGAACATCTCGACGTCGCCGAATAGGTAGCCATTTCAATTGTTTCTGGAATTCAGAGATATGATCATATTTCCTTAAACCGAAAATGAAACGGATACATAGATTTTGCAATCGTTCTAGTTTGTTCCACAGGTCTTCGTTAGCGTCGAGAAAGGAAACATCAGCATAGTCAAGAAGGGAAGGAGAAGGGTGTAACGTTATTATTATAAAATCTCAATAACGTACATTTTTTTTGTTACCGACTGTACAAAGGAACGCGCGAACCGGTCTTTCGACTGGACAGAGGAACTCTGCGGTCGACGGTTCGACACCAGTTGAGATATTTATTCAGCGCGAGCGCACGTCCATCACGGCATTTGTTCGGCGCTCGACACTTAAAAACACGAACTGTCTTGTTGTTTTTTCTTTTTGCTTTATATGCTTATAGCGATAATTCGGTAGTGTCTGTATTGATAATACCTTGTGTAAACTCCCCAATTGGGGAACTACGTTCAGGCTGCTGTCAGCTCGGAGACCTGAGTTCTCCATTACCAGAACAGTAGCGGCTACTAGTACCTGCCTTCCTGGGACGCCTCAGCGACCTGATCCAACTGGCATCGGACGGTCCGAGGGAAGTACTGTGTACTGCAAGAGCAGATTGTGACGGGCAGAACTACCCACGCCCATTAGTTTTTTGATTTTTTTTTTTCTTCAATATACGTTTCAGTACAGTACATTAGGATTATTTTTTTTTAATACCTGAAACGCATCACTGGCGCCCAACGTGGGGCTCCTGAAGCATGTTCTTGAAAAATTAAAACATGCTAACTTAACCATCAACTTAGACAAATGTCAGTTCTTTAGAGATGAATTAAAATATTTAGGATATATGGTTGATAACAGAGGTCTGCGCACAGACCCTGAAAAAGTGGAAGCTATATTGAAATATCCCACCCCCGTAAACCGTAAGGAACTGAAACGTTTTCTCGGTACTGCTACATGGTATCGTCGTTTTGTTCCCGATTTCAGTACCATAGCCGGACCCCTCAATAGATTAACATCTAATAAAAAGGGTTCTCCCCCATTCAAGTGGACTTCAGAGGCTGATATCGCTTTTAAAAAACTGAAGCAATGTCTTGTGACTGCTCCAGTTTTATCCTGTCCTGATTACAATCTGCCATTCGAAGTGCATACCGATGCCAGTAATTTCGGAATTGGTGCTATGCTTACGCAAGTTTACAATGGAAAGGAGCACCCTGTTGCTTATATGAGTAAGTCACTGTCAGCAGCTGAAAGAAATTATAGCATAACAGAGCGTGAGACACTTGCCGTTATTACATCCCTGGAACATTGGAGATGCTATCTGGAGAACGGGAAACGATTTACGGTTTATACAGATCATAGCGCTTTGAAGTGGTTCCTTTCATTGAGCAATCCAACTGGCCGTTTAGCCCGTTGGGGTATAAGACTTTCTTCTTTTGATTTTGAACTAAAACATCGCCGCGGCACCGATAACGTAATTCCGGATGCACTATCCAGAGCAGCACCAGTTAGTTCCCTAGTTACAGTCAGTAGATATAAAGACACTAAAGACTCTTGGTATAAGTCATTATATGACAAGTGTTTGATTGATCCATGTAAGTTGTCAAATTTCAAAATTAAAAATGGCGTATTATATAGACTACATCCAGGTAAATGTAACCTGACCGCAGAGTTTTCATGGAAAGAAGTCGTGCCAGAGGAATCACGTGATGAAATCATTGATAGCAATCATTCATCTGCCACAGCAGGTCATCTAGGTGTATTCAAAACTTATAATAAACTCTTATTACGTTACTACTGGCCAGGCATGCATCGGAGCGTAGTTAAGTTTATAAGTAAATGCGACAAATGCCTTTCGTATAAAGCACAAAACCATATGACTCTTGGTGAAATGGGACGTCCCAAGCAGTGTTCACGACCTTTCCAAATGATTTCCATAGACCTCATGGGCCCTCTACCTACTACGCGTAAACAGAATAGCTTTATACTAGTGGTGACATGTTGTTTTTCAAAATACTGTCTAATATTCCCGATTAAGAAGGCCACTGTAAACATAATTATTAGAATATTAGAGGAATCCTTATTTCTTGTGCATGGCATTCCTCAAACAATTTATATGAATAACGGTACCCAATTTACCAGTAAGGCTATTGATAGTTTTTTCAAAATGTATAACATTCCTAATATATTTTATACCCCCAAGTATACACCACAGATTAATCTAGTTGAGCGTTATAACAGGACAATCGTAACTTGTCTGTCAATGTTTGTGGAAGATGATCACAGATCATGGGATACTTTTATTCCTAAGATACAGTTTGCGATTAACAATTCGGTAAATGAAGCCACGGGATTTACACCATCATTCCTAGTATTTGGTCGTGAACTGGTCACTTGCGGTACTCATTTTACTGACTTTGACTTGGATGATGAAGTACTATTTTTACCTCGCGATCTATATGCTGAAAACTTAGGCTGCCTATCAGCTATATTCAACAAAGTACAGGGTAAACTTTGGCATGCTCATAAAAAAAACCAAATGCATTATAATTTAAGACGCAAGCCAGCCGACTTTAAGGTTGGTGACATTGTCATGAAACGCACATATTTTTTAAGTAACAAGGATAAGAAATTTTCAAGAAAATTGGCTCCAAAATTTATTAAAGCAAAAATTATTGGCAAAAAGTCACCACTAGTTTATGAACTACAAGATATGAGTGGCAAGAATATTGGAACTTGGCACATAAAAGATCTAAAACTGGTGGGCCTGAATAAATAACTTTATCCAGCTCATGCCAACTACTTAGGGCCCTAATTACGGATTTTAGTTGGTAAAATCCTTGCGAGCGCGAGCGGGTAATGTAACGTTATTATTATAAAATCTCAATAACGTACATTTTTTTTGTTACCGACTGTACAAAGGAACGCGCGAACCGGTCTTTCGACTGGACGGAGGAACTCTGCGGTCGACGGTTCGACACCAGTTGAGATATTTATTCAGCGCGAGCGCACGTCCATCACGGCATTTGTTCGGCGCTCGACACTTAAAAACACGAACTGTCTTGTTGTTTTTTCTTTTTGCTTTATATGCTTATAGCGATAATTCGGTAGTGTCTGTATTGATAATACCTTGTGTAAACTCCCCAATTGGGGAACTACGTTCAGGCTGCTGTCAGCTCGGAGACCTGAGTTCTCCATTACCAGAACAGTAGCGGCTACTAGTACCTGCCTTCCTGGGACGCCTCAGCGACCTGATCCAGCTGGCATCGGACGGTCCGAGGGAAGTACTGTGTACTGCAAGAGCAGATTGTGACGGGCAGAACTACCCACGCCCATTAGTTTTTTGATTTTTTTTTTTCTTCAATATACGTTTCAGTACAGTACATTAGGATTATTTTTTTTTAATACCTGAAACGCATCAAGGGATTGACAAAGACAGATTTTAGTCTGAAAGGGGAGAAAATTTTGAAAACGCTTAAGCAAATGATATACATCAAATACCTTCCTGCTCACCTCAGTAACGTGAGTGGTCCATGACAAGTTACAATCAATAAAAACTGCGAGATTTTTGACATTCGACGAATATGGTATATCAATATCGTTGTAAACTACTGGGGGAAGAGAAGATTTGTTAAGATGACTATACATGTACCTAAGGAAGTGTCAGGAATTTGTTTTCCATTGCCAATCGTATGTCATCAGTTATTTTAACTAAAGCAGTTACAGTGCTATGGCCTAGACGAAACCCTGATTGGTATGGACTCAGCAGGCCATTAGAGGAAAGGTCACTATTCAGTTGACTCCGGACAGTACTCTCAAGTACTTTAGAAAGGATCGGGAGTATGGATATAGGACGAATTTGGGACACTGAGGAAGGATTGGAAGTTTTAGGCAGAGGAATAACATGGGCTTTTTTTCAGGACGACGGGAACAGACTTTTCTGGAGGGAAAAATTGATGATGTGGGTGATGACTAGAAGGAGATCACATACTATTATAGTAATAAAGGTTTTAACATTTGTAATTGAATACAATCATCACCTGTTGCTTTAGTAGAGATGGATAGGATGTTTCTCTTAATGTCACCCTCTGTAATCGGGTTGAACGAAAATGAGGTACACTAAGGCAAAGGCAGACTGGAAAGATGATTAAGAGTAGAGTTTTTTTCTGAAACATCGACACATATTGGTGGAGTGGAAAAATGCTTATTGAGCACGTGGAGATTTATATTAGGTGAGCTGTCGTTGGCAGTTTTACCAATACCAAGAGACTTGAGAAACTGCCATACCTGTGGTGTGTTGAAATTTTTTATAGAATCATGAATGTGGCGTCTTTTAGCATCCCGACAGAGACGACTGCAGCGATTCCTAAGAGTTTTATAAGCAGACCAGTTTTCGTCAGAGGGATTTCGTTTGTATTTTCGCTTGGCCTTATCCCGTTTCGACATCGTTTGTTTAATTTAATCTGTAAGCCAGGGGGCAGGAAGATGCTTAATCCTTACTTTTTTCAGTGGAGCATGTTTGTCATAAAGTTCTAATATAATTTTATTAAATATTTCTACTTTAGTATCAATATTGCCACAATTGTAGACAAGCGACCAATCAATATTACCTACATCAGCTTTTAGATCCTCTATGTCAATATTTTTAAAACTTCGGAGAAGTAAGAATTTAGGTTTTGGTTTAGGAGAGCAAATTTTGTAGGAAAGGAAAATAAGATCATGGTATGAGAAAGGTGCAGAAAGTTGACCATGACCAGCAACCTTGTTACAATCAGAGACAAGAATCAGGTCTAAGAGAGAGGGATTACAGTGAGGAGCGTGATGTGTTGCATTCAGAGGTAGTATATGCATATTGACTGAGGAGACATGGGACCGGAGTTTTCGACTTCGCCCGTCATTCTTGAGTAGGCAAGTGTTGAAGTCCCCAAGAATAATTGTGTCATTATATAAAGGAGTTAGATTTTCCAGTTTAGCTTCGAATGAAGAGAAATAATCAATGTGACAGGAGGGACTGTAATAGATTCCCAAAAGGGGTTTAGTGTGGTGAAAGTCGACTTCAATGAAAAGATGTTCGGCAAAGCCAGAGTAATTACTTGGAGACTGATCAACAACTCTAAATGCGATATCAGACCTTAAGTATATGGCGACCCCACCTTACCCCTTGCCTAGTCTGTCATTTCGTATGAGCCGATAACCAGGCAACGCATACTGTGAAGAAGGCAGCGTAGGTTTGAGAAAGGTTTCAGAGATAAGGACAGCATGGATGACATTAGGGTTGAAAGAAGATAAAAGATCCGGATAGTGAGCGTGAACACTTTGTGCATTAATGTGCACAACGTTAAAAAAATTGTGGTATGAACCAAAGACGTCAAAAAGTTGTTTGTTTAAATGTTCCGAATCCCCATCATCATCGCTAAGCGCACTGGCGTAGTCCCTATCGGAGGAACAAGTAGAAGAACAAGAGATAAAACTGTCATCGCAATCAGACATATTTTAAATAAATAAAATAATTAAATTTATATAAAATAAATAAATAGGGAGTAAATAAATAAATTAACTACCTAACAATTAAATAAAAAAATACAATAGACTATCCTCAATGCACTGATAGGATTGCAAGTACAAAACAACAGTAATAAAAAATGTCAAATGCTTATGTCATAGTTGTTGTTCTAAAAATGTTTAAAGTTAAAAATAAGTTTGAAAAGTGCATGACAGAACTTTGAGAATCAAAAAAGTTTGAAAGTAAGACAAAGATAGTGAATAGAAAAAAAGTACAACTGACCTCAATAACAAATTAAAACTAAAACAGTACATAATGCGATAAAATGTAGATGGACATCTGCTATTTACATCACCGATCATTCCGCTGGCTTGCGGGGTCGCTTTTCACTGATAGAAGCAATTGTTTTAGAAGCTGTAGGTTTCAATGTTTCGCCAGGTGCCAGTTTTGGTGCAGGGAATTCCAAACATAGTTTCCGCAGCTCTGAAATGGATTCAATCTTACGGCGCAAACCGTTGGGGAGTTGGACGATAATTTTACCATCAGAGGTCTAACATTGACTTACACCGTAATGTTTGCGGGCATCCATGAACACGTCGTGGCGGGGCTTAGTGAGAAACTCGGACAGAGTTAAACCCGACCCCTTAAGCTTTGTCTTACTGTTCCAAACCTCATTACGCAGCTGGTAACTGTGGAACCTTATAAGAAGAGGACGTGGCTTCTTATTGTTGCTTCCCAGGCGGTGACATGACTCTACTTATTTGGGTGTAATGCTAACATTACACCCAAATAAGTAGAGTCATGTTGAAATTGTCTAAACAATTTCAATTTGTCGGTTAATAATCACAAACAAGCATCCTCTTTCTCTTCACTCAAACCGTGCAGCAGGAGGACTTTTCTTCTTGATGCCATTTCATGCCCATCTAAGCCAAGAAGCAGCAGCTCCATTTGTGACTTTAACATGGTCATTGTCTTCCAAATAAAGGACTTAAAGTCAGTAAAATCACGTGAGAGGCTAGAAATACATTTATGAGTTGCATCAGTGCCCGCCGCATTCTTGAGGTCTTCTTCATACTGCATCATCCGGGCTTCAAAAGTTGAAGAGAGTTCCTCCATGCAATTTGAGAGCTTGGTGTAAAGATCCATTGTGTTATTTTGTCAGTGCAAGTGAAAGTGAATGGAAAAACTGTAAGTTAATTTAATGCACTAGAGGATAAAGATTACTTTTAACACTTCTGTACCATTTAAAAACAGTATTAAATATTTTTAAAATCAAAAAGATTATTGAGCTAAAATTTTTAATGTCAACACTTTGACTACCCTCCAATATATTCGTATAATTTCGTTTTCTTATTTTAATTTTTTTCTTTTATTTTAAGTCTTGTCGCGTTGAACGATGGCGAAACGCTGCGACCGGTATAATTTTGAACAATTCTTCGGAGCACTCCCCATGATACAGGCGATAGAGAATGCAGGGTGAAGCTTCATCTCTACGCAACGTCAAGGGGTTTAGCCGATCTGAAATATCCTGGCAATCGACGATTCGAGTCGCTCTTCGTTGAATGCGGTCAAGAGGGAGAAGCTGATACTGGGGTGCTCCCGCAGAGATATGAGAACAGTATTCCATATGCGGCTGAACCTGCGCCTGATAAAGTTGTAGGCGGTGGGCCGGGGTGAAATACTGTTTCGATTTGTTTAGCACACCAAGCTTCTTCAAGGCTAATTTGGCCTTACCCTCCAAGTGACTGAACTGAACTCCAAGAAACTGGACTTCACTCGATATATCGACGCCAAGGATTCCAATGCTGGCTGTGGCAGTTGGGGGAGTGCTCTCAAAGCGAGGTGATACGCCAAACCTGTGTCTTCTTTGGTTTAAATTGGACTAGATTAAGTCGACCCCAATCAGAAACTCCTTCTAAGGAGGCTTCGATTTTCAGACACAAGTTTGGGTCGACTCTCAGTGAGGTTTTCCCGAGAAATGTTAGCGCAACCGGTATACAAGGCATCACTCGTTCTATCATCGGCATAGCAATTAATGCTGTTGATTTGCACCATAACATTGACATGCAGAAGAAATAGCGTGGGTGATAGCACACAGCCTTGTGGGACACCAGCATTCACAGACTTGAAGTCGGAGCATGCACCGTCGACAACGACCTTGATGCTTCTGTCTGCGAAAAATCTTGCACAACTTCTCGGGAAGCCCATAGGAAGGAAGCTTCGAGAGAATCGTTTTGTACCAGACCCGATCGAAGGCCTTCGCTATGTCCAAACTAACTGACAGCGGTGAGTCAGGTACACGAGAAGAGCACCAGTTGAACATCCTGACGGAAACCGTATTGTCGATCATTGAGTAGCTGGTGGTCTTCTAAGTGATAATTGATTGCATTATCTTAGAGAACAAGGTTATGGCTATAGGTCTATATTTTTATTTATTTTTTATTTAATACTTCCTGCATTTCAAAATACATGAGGCGGACTTAATGCCAAGTGGCATTATCTACCAGTCAACCTTTGGGTGGTGCAGAGAGGACGTGGCAGGTGCATATATATATATATATATATATGGAGAAGTGACTAATTATTATTAAAGGCTCAATCTTATACCTCATATACCTTACACATTAATAAGTACAATAATAAGTACATATAAACAAACACATAATATACATAAATAAATAAATATCATGTGCCATAATACATAACTATACTACTACTACTATATAGACACATGGAAATAAATACGAAAATATAATAAATAATTCAAAATATACCTATTGACATGATATTATGAAGATATTTGTTTTCTATAAAACTCGCGAACTTTAGTTTTAAAAGTGTGACGGCTAGTGGACATCCTAATTTCGGGGGGAAGCGCATTCCAATACAAGATAGACTGGACAGCAAATGAAGAGTGAATAAGAGAAGAACTATGTGTAGGGCAAAGTAGTAAGAGATTATTTGAAGAGCGAAGATCTCTGTCATGGTTTGAACATAGTAGTTGAAACTGTGAAGTGAGATAAGTGGGAGCAGTAGGGGTATTAAGAAGAGTGTAGAGAGTAGTTAAAGCCCGTAGGCTACGTCGCTGACGTATGGGTAGCCATGACAGTTGGGATCGATATGCAGACACATGGTCGTACTTGCGAAGATTGAAAATGAATCGAATGCAATTATTGAGAAGTCGGTCAAGTTTGTTGAGCAGATCTGCATTCAGGTCGAGATAGCATACATCACCATAATCAATGATCGGGAATATCAATGTCTGTACGAGCATCAACTTTGTGCTGGCTGGGAGAAAATTCTTGAGTCGATAAAGTGATCGCAAGGTCCCAGTAACTTTCTGACTGACGTACGCAATTTGTGGTTGTCAGGTGAGACTAGCGTCAATTTGTAAACCAAGGTCTTTGACTGAAAGATTTATTGGTAACACAGACCCGTTGTAGATCACAGCCGGCAGTACAGAGGCATCCATTCTACTTCTCATGCGGTTACTCCCTATCACTATGGCCTGGCATTTTGAGGGGTTAACAGACACACCAAAACGATCAGACCAGTTCTTAATGGCCTCCAAATCTCTGTTAACATTATGTATTGCTTCTGCCAAATTATCCAGTGTTGCCTGTGAATAAATTTGAAGGTCGTCTGCATACAAATGATACGCACACTGAAGATCAAGAGTAATGAGATTGATAAACATCGAAAATAATAGAGGAGATAGAATGCCACCTTGGGGAACGCCTGTATCAATATCACACCAAGTTGATGATGAATCTTCGATACGAACCGACTGCTGACGTCCCCGAAGATAAGATGAGAACCATTCCAGAGCTTCGGAGGAGATCATGTGATGAGTGAGGATAGAAAGTAGAATATCGTGGTTAACGTTGTTAAACGCGTTTGAGAAATCGATTAACACTAAAACAGTCAACTTTGTATCCTCAATGCCACTCCTGATATCATTGGTTATTTTGAGCATAGCAGTGACTGTGCTATGTCCAGGCCTGAATCCCGATTGGTATGGGCTGAGGATATTATTTTCACAGATGTACTTGGTGAGCTGTTTGTGAGCACAAGCCTCAAGTACTTTGGATAGGAAAGGGAGGACTGATATGGGTCGGAAATGGTTAGGGAGAGATGGATTTGGAATCTTTGGAAGAGGGCGAACGTAGGCCTTCTGCCATACAGCTGGGAAATGTCCGGAGTCAAAGGAGAAATTAACAATGTGTAGGATTGCGGGCAGAAGGTAGTCTAGGATGGTAACTATCATGTATCGACTTATATCGTCACAACCAACAGCCTTTGATTTAATGGATAGAATGATATTTTTGATCTCGTCCGAGGCAACTGGAGAAAAGAAAAAGGCATCGATGATTCGCCGAGGTAGTCCAGTTAAAAAATCGAGTGTTTGACTTTTGGTTTGCGACGCTAATGATGAAGATGTGATGAAATGACGGTTCATGTCGTCTAAACCAATAGTCAAAGATGTAACTGTATTCTGAACCCTACCAACACCCAAAGTTTTGAGAAACTTCCAAATTTCGGCAGGGGAAGAAGAAGAAATGTTAATAAGAATGTGGCGGCGTTTAGCGTTACGTATCATTTGGTTGCATTTATTTCTTGCTGATTTGTAGATGATCCATTTTTCTTCACAGCGATCCCTTCTAAATTTGCGATAGGTTTTGTCCCTACGGCGCATCGCCATCCGTATCTCTTTTGTTAGCCAAGGGGCCGGCGGGTGTTTTATTTTAACTTTCCTGACTGGTGCATGAGTGTCATACAAGTTACGAACAATGTCATTAAAGACCTGGACCTTGCAATCAACTGTATCCGCTATCGCCAGAGGCTCCCAATCAATGACAGAAGCATCCCGGCGCAGGTTTTCTATATCCATGCGAGCGAAACAGCGTCTGAAAAGAACTTTTGGCTTAGGTTTCGGGGTTTTTAGGATATAGGAGAGGAAAATAAAGTCGTGATGAGAGAAGCCCGGAGCAGGATGTTGGCCATGAGAGGAAATGAGGGAAGGAGATGAAGACAGGATTAAATCTAACCAAGTATCATGTCCATTGATATTGTGGTGCGTAGCTTGGAGAGGTAAAACATGGAGATTGGTAGATTCAATAATGCTCAGGAGTTTGCGGGTACGATGACTGTTGGAATCAAGGAGATCAGTGTTAAGATCTCCCATAATTATGTGATGTACGTACTCAGACCCTAAAGATTCTAAAACCAATTCCAAATCGGTGAAGTAATCAACAGTAGGAGGGCAGTAAACCACGCCTAAGATCGTTTTCGATCCTTTAATACAAACCTCGAGAAAGAGGTATTCAGCAGAAGTGTTAGAAGTAGATGGAGAAGTAGTGATTAATTAAATTCACAGCGTAAGTAGATAGCGACTCCGCCACCCCTCCGATCAATGCGATCATTTCGGATAAGGATGAAGCCTGGAAGAGAGTAAGCGGTGGACACCAGCTGAGGTTTGAGCCAACTCTCTGAAACTAGGATGGCGTGAACGTTGGTGTTACTAAAAGCTTCTAAAAGCTCACTATGGTGACTAGGCACACTTTGTGCATTTATATGACACACATTTAACAGTCGGTCAGATTGTTGGATGAAGCTATTTCGAACGAAATCCCCTAAAGTATCAGCGACTGAGCAAAAACTGCCGTCGGCTGATGATATATCGTCATCAATAGCAGAGTGGAAAGAAATATCATCGTCAGATAATTCCATAGAAAATGAAATATAAATAATTTAATCAATTAAAAAAAAATATCTATATACCTATATATAAATAAACTATGTTAATAATATATAAGTAAATTATTGTATACAAGTATTAAGTTATTGAACTATACTGAATTTTGGGTGCTGTTCGTCTCTGAACCACCCGCCAGCTGTCACTGCCACTATAAAGTAAACCAAAACAAACAAAATATTATACAATGCAACAGATCAGATAATGTTGGCACTTAATAGAAAAACTATGAATAGAAAAAAATTTAAATGAAAGAAACAAAATTTAAAATGAATGCATTACATACACATATTTATGCACTACTTTTTCATCTTTGACGTTCTGGAACGCATCTAGTGAGTGACATTTGAATTAATGTCAATTGACAGAAGTGTCAGAACAAAAAATATAATGTGATCGTAACATTATTATTCCACAAAGCCACAATCCAAAAGTTGAAGTTGAACATTATTATTATCAAAATTAATAAGTATATGGTGACAAGTCGCGGGTAATGCTATATTTTGATAAATTGAGAAGCATACAAAAATGTCATATGCAATGTTTACACATGTGACTGTGGACAACAAAAGACTTGAGGATATTTTATATACTATGAATGAAAACATGAATATAATTACATATTTAGCCGTCTTACTAACATAATTTGTGACGAGAAGATGCTTTGGTGTTAACACCCGAAGTCTTACCAGTGGAAGGAACAGCTTTTGGATACTTGGCGATGAGATTATTTAGCTGATCAATGTATATCAACTTGTGTCGACTTTCATCCGGTGCTCTAACTGTGATGACGCCATCCTGTGTCCAACACGCTCTCATGCCAAAATGCAGTCTTGCCTTGGCAAAAGTTATCTGCCTAGCTTTGGTCAGAGACTCTTTGAATGTGATAGAAGAGCCCTTCAGCTTGGTTTTGGCCTTCCAAACAGCCGCTTTTATGCTCAGACTTGAGAAACGTGCAAGTATAGGTCGCGGACGATCCTTACTGGAGGAGCCCAGCCTGTGACAGACTGTTATGGATTGTGAAGTAGCGTCTGCTATCGCTAACTTATTGTTAATAATGCCTAAAACCAATTTAGTGCAGTCTTCATTGTCAGCCTCTGGGACTCCTGAGATAATTAGGGCCTTGCGACGATGTCGTGTCTCCATGGTGTCCATTGTTGTCAAGCATTCTGTGATTTGTCTACGTAGCAAGCCAAGCATTGAGAATATGAGCTCCCTGAAAGTACGGAACTCCTCAGCCACTTTCGCGACTGTATCCTTGCTGGGAACATTGCCCTGGATTTGTGCCTCCAGTTCACTCATTCTTTTGGCAAAGCTTTCTTCGAGATTTCTTTGTGCCACTTCAATTTCAGCTAGTTGAGACATTTTATAATTGTGTTGTCCCAAAAGTACCAGAATAAATTGTACTGAATAGTGTGTACACAGTAGACAGTGAGGAGCTGGCAGGTGGTCTACTAACTATTGAGTTTCACGGTGCATCAAATGTGTCACAAACATTAACTTTACTAAAATGATGTTTATAACACTCAATAAAGTATGAACTTTTGTAAGTATTTAATTAATTCTATTATTTATCACTTTTTATCTCCTGAGATACAATTTTAACTTTTTTTCACCTACCGCCGAAAATTTAGATTCAGAATTAAAGCTAAAGTCTATAGTTGCACGGATCCGAGCGGCCACCTTTTTTAGGGATCGGGTGCACTAAAGCTGTCTTCCATGAGTTCGGGACGACGCCTAGGGAGTAGGAAAGCCGATAAAGGCGCGTTAAAACCGGTGCCAACTCTGGAGCATACGTCTTCAGCACGATGGGAGAGATTCATTGGGAGAAAGTCGAGTTGGACGCAAAGAGTTTGTCGAAGGGATGGTTTACAGAAATTCCCCTGGACAGCTGGACCAAAATGTACGAGTTCCAGAAGAGAAACTCACCAGTCTCTCACCAATTCTGCCGATGCGCTCCGACTTCGCCCTGGCAATGTCTCTTTTGAAATACCTGGAGGCAAATTTGAGCTGCTTTTTTAATGTGCTGGTCTTTACATCCCGTACTGCCGCTGCATTTGCTCAAGCTTGGTAACATTCCTGCTTTCTGGGGGACGTCGTTTTGCAGGATCAACCAAACCAACGGTAACCTAACTCACTCGGCGAAAAGCAAACAAAGTGATGAGAGCGCACACTAATGTATGCCTTGGCGGCTATATGATACGTGTCATTATTGTAGTATATCGCAGTACCGGAAAAAATCTCGCGCTTCATAAAGACATCGGTATGTCTGTCATCTTGGCTCATAAACGGATGAACCGATTTTGATTAAGTTTTTTTTGTTCGATAGGTAGCTTGATCCGGAGTCTTCTGAGCTATATGTATTTAATTACGGCTTAAATACTGTAATAAAAGATTTTGCAAAACTATGATATGCAGTTGCTGCATCGTGGTGATCACGAGAAGTTTTCCAAAAAAAAGAGCCGGCTCTATACCCGAGAATTCTGCGACACGCGACGCGACAGCGGAAGCCGATTAATTGTATGGTCATTAGTCTCATTAGTCGAGAGTAATTATATAGTCGTCAGGAAAAGTACGCCCTCATTTCGCACTTTCAATACTTATAGCACATATATAGCATAATAGCACTGTTTGCTCTATAGTCTACTTTTGAAGTTAGAACTGACAATAAGAATAAGTCAGTATCACGACACACATAACATCTTTCACCATCTGTAATGAGTTTTCTTCTTACACATTAATTCTTCAAACGTTGTCGCTGCCATCACAATATTTACTACTATCGTAATAAACCAGCTTTCATAATTTAGTAGTGTCCTCGCCATTAGCGCAGATGTAATAAAACATTCCACCTGGCCGAATGCCAAAATGCTGGCGTCTAAAGATGGTAAAAAAATTGCATTTAATTTATTCGGTATAAACATATATGTACCTATTTCGTAGTCGGCTGAATGTAACATTAAATTTACCTTCCGTGTCAATCGACCATTGAGAATAAAACGTTCTTAATTTAAACATAGCATTTGGCGTCGCAATGTATAATACATTAGACGAATACTCTATGGCTTAGCTAAGTCCATACCATTTTTTTTTTATTTTATTTATTTATCAACTATGGAAGATTTACAGCCAAATAAAACAGTTTACTGGCAGACAATAAAACAGATAGCCAATGACAAATCCTCACTTATACACAACAGAATATAGCTAAAGTGAACAAGACAATGCAGGTTAGTAATATTTGTTATAGTACTGAAACAGATATACTTACACATTACAATATCACAAATATATTACAATAATCATTATACTTATCTAGGTTAGCATGTATATACTTTTTTATGGTGAAATTTAAACCCAGGCAGTTATACCAAACTATATGTAACGGTTATGTTGACTATCGGTAAATGTTATGAAGTGTGTTTATTAAGCTTGGAATGTAGTCTTTCCAAAACTAATTACTGCTATCGAGTTCATGGCACAGACAGCTTTCAAGAAATTGGGAATCTTCACAGCTGCTTAATCTCATACATCCCAAGTTTGATCTTGCATGGACTACCTACTGCAGTCACTTTCGGGATGGCTGAATTAAAAACCAACTTGAAGCTTTGGACTCTGTTGACCGAAGAGACCCTAAGCTTTTAAACGACGATATGCTCACGAATAGGAAATTACTTACCTACTCTTGAGCATCGGCATCGTTCCAAAGTCACCTGCTTATCGTTTTTTTATAGGTTACACTTTGGTGAGTGTGCGAAAGCTCTCTTCGAATTAATTGAACCCTCACCATTCCTTCATCGGACTACCAGACACAGACAGAAGTTCCATCCTCTTATTGTCGATTCGCACGTATCAATTCGAATGAACTACGTGGACCTATTTTTCCAGAGAATTATAACCCTGGAACGTTCAAGAGTAGAGTGAATAGGTTTGTCTTGGGCAGGCATGTACCATCTTTTGTCTTCATCGTCACTTTCCATCAGGTGACAAATGCCTGTTATATTTATCAATAAAAAACTTTACATTACAGCTTTAGACAAGAGGCTCATACACTAGGCTGGCTGTGTGCCGCCAAGGCATACATGTGCACAATCGTGTCGGAAATAAACCTTTAGCTAATTAACCTTAATCATGTACGTAAAACGCAGAAGCAAGCTGTGTGCCTATATTATTTTTGACCATTGTCAAAGATATTAAACTTTTTGTGTAGGCGCGCTCAATCATCAGTATGCCATAAAGAATCTTAAGATAAAACACGTATATTCGCACAGGAAAAAGTGAGTTATATCATATTCGAAACGTTAGAAACAAAATTATTAAACATAGAAACAGTGTGAAAAGTTGAAACACAGCACATATGAGCTAGAAATGTTTGTCCGTGTAGTCGATGGCTAGACTGCCTTTAAACCGATTCTTAGAACAGTCACCCCAACCCCCACTAATCCGTGACGGCCACCTCCGTGGCTCCAAGGCGCTTCCTCCGGCATACTATGGGAAGGTACGTTCCGCTAATATTCTGAAAAAGGCCCTTATCAAACTGCTACTAAAATCAACATTCTATATTTAAAATACCTTCATGTTTCTTCATAGTAATGCAGTGCAGTTATACTTGACGAAATATAAACCACATAAACTATTTAGTATTACGAAATACCTGACTATAATATCCTTACTTCTTTACTAATATTATAAATGCGAAAGTGAATTTGTTTGTTACGCGTTCACGTCCTAACTACATTTTTTTTGCATACACGTTGTCAGTTATACAGAAGAGGACATTAGTACCTTTTATCCAGAAAAAAGTACTCTTCCCGAAGTAGAGAAAAATAACTTCTACTCAAGCGAAACCGCGGGCAATATATATATATATATATAGGTATATGAACTATGAGAACCTTGTGTTGAAGCGGATTAAAAATACTGTTCATACAAATGGAAAGTAGTGCAAGTGGCTGCATTTACACTACTTTCTTTGCCCGAAGGTGCATATATGGTACGAACCTTTGATTTGCGATGCGCTAGTTATGATCGGTTATTTTCGCATGGCATTTACAAAAGGGGGTTAGAGTGCCTACTTTCAATCGTTCAAGTTTCTACATGCTTGCTTGTTTCTGAGAAAGTTAAAGGCATTAAACTGTCAATAGTTAGTCCATAATTAATTCATATTATTACGGTTTTAAAGCTAAATTTATAGAAAGCGGGGGAAACGCAATACACACGAGTGATAGTTTTGCAGGTGCAAGTCATTAGGCTTTACAACAAACAGGCGGTTGCCACCTTATCTTCACTCTCCTATTCATATTCTTCTATTTACAGTTTTTCTCAGCTGCCTGTAGAATGGAACCTGACTATGTACTATAATAAATTAATTGTTTCATACTTTAATTTAATATTCCTGAGACGGGCGGGTCAAAAATACCTGAAACCGGAGTGCTTGTATACAAATTTTAGGAGTGAGTGAGAGTAAAAGAAGCTAGTGAGGTATGTGAAGTGAAGATGATGTTGTTTCTGCCAACCCCGAAGCGAAAAAGGTGTTAATTTATACCTATTTACTGTGCTTATCCTAAACATGTCATATTCTTCGAATTTTTCATATTCGTTGATTGTTTCAGGCTATAATTTTGTAATTAACCCAAGATACCTGCGGGGTTAATGACCGGTATACGTATCTCAAAAACGTGAATATTGTTGTCCCAATTACATTCAACGTTGGTGGCGTCAAGAGAAACCGCAAATGCCAAGGTGCCGCCTCGTATTATAAAAACGAAGGTACCTGACTCCTTTAATTAGCAGAGACGAGTGCGTAATCATTGATTGTTCATCGTACCTATTAGATGAATTAGTAAATTTTAAGAATTAAACTAATTACACTAAAGACGAAACAATGGAAAAGTAGAAAGAAAAGTATATTCATAGAAAAACACCAAGGGTCATTCATCCCAAATTCATCATAAGTGTAAAATCGAGTTATATTCAGTTTACAAAAATCCATAATATCCGTGCATGCATATATTTACACTTCGTTTTGAACAATTCGATTGCTACTTTGACAAAAAAATACTGCCACGTTGCTCACGACCAAATAGTATATCAATATACATATGTAAATTATTATTATGTGTATCTGGTCTGATCTTAATAGTATAAATGCAGCTTAGAGTTAAAGTGAGAAATTATAAAAGCAATTTAATTCACTGATATGCAGCCGGTGAAAACCGAGCATACATTACACCAACACATACACTATGATGCATCTTAAAGTGCTAAAAGGTAACACGGTTAGGTGCCGGAGAGTGCAACTTCATTCATAAAAGCCAAAGCGACCTTTCTAGTTTTATACGATGGAGCATTAATTCCATTTAAAATTACGCGAGTAGTGCTTCTTTTGTACAGAAAGAATTTACCTCACAATGTTTCAACCCTTGCAGGTAAACCATTCAGCGAACAAAGTGTGGTTGAATCAACGTGTAGTGAAAAGTCTTGGAACTATATGGGTTGAACTTAGAAAACTGACAGTCCTCACGTGCTTTAAAGTAAGATTATTTTTTGCTGTTTCTTACACAGTACTTTTACGCAAGAAGTCTCTGCCTTGTCAAGCGACGACAATATTGCCACTTTCTTTTTTTTTTAAGAACAACCAGTGTTTTTTGAAGGAAGTTGGGGTATGGTATTGGCGGGAATTGCAGACAAATTTCAAAAAATCCTACAACGTTGAATATTCAGGGCAAAGTAGTAGAATTGTGCATCTTAAAACAGAATCTTCTTGGTAGGACAGAGACACAATCGAAACCGATAATGTTCAAAGGCTCTCAAGTGACAGCCCTCATACCGAATGGGTTCAGCGAAGGATGAAAACTTTGAATTACTCCAGCGTTGATATGGAAGAAGTTTACTCGAGGAATGGAAATAATACCCAAAGACGATTCACACCGAGGCCTATTCCATCATTTTAGGACACCAATCTCGCACACGTGATGACTGTCGCCGACGGTTGTCGACGGCTGCAGTTGCCTCCGCCGCCCTTGACAAGGCGCCGCTCGTGTTTATCAAGCCTTCCTCAAAAATAAAACCATCATAATGCAATTTTGATTTAGTAATTATAACTTTACTAGCTTTTGCCCGCGGCTTCGTTCGCGTTATAATAGATTGTGTCCATCTATTCCAATATCCCTCGGCAACAGTACTTTTTTCGAGATGAAAGGTATAAGTACCTACATAAAAATAGTATATACATCGTTTCATGAAATGCTTTTAATTATAATTTCATATACTTTTTTTTCTTTTTTTTTAACGATATCTCCCGCTTTAGGAATATTCCTGTGCCGCGGGGGGGCTTCACGAACATTCAAACAACGGACACAAAGAATACCCAGACTCGGGACACAAATTTTTGTCCTGTGTGGGATTTTAACCCACAACACTCGGCGCAGCGTAGGTGACCACTTAAACCATTGCCATTGCGCCATCCGTGCAGTCTGTTCAATTAAAAATGTTGCGTCTTAAAATATACTTTGTATGTAATATGATTGTGTTACTTTTGCATTGGTACAAAAGAGACATGTACTTGTACGATTCTACAGACTTTGCAGTTATCATAAGATTATTACGGAACCAAATTCAACTACGTGGGCTAAATTTTGTTGCATAATAATCTTACGGGTGGTTAGAAAGTAATGCTTTCTACTTATTCATTATTATTCTTTATTTATATATCCATCCACTTATTCATTAAAATTTGCATGTTTTCCGACAGTATACTTGAATGGTAATGTTCTTCATTATCTCGCTAATTAGTCAGTCATCGTTCGCTTTCAAAGTTTTACATACTTTTTACTTTTTGGTTTTGCTTTCCTTCAACTTTCTATGTAATGTTGTGATAAGCGTATCTTCAAATGTTTTTCTATTGTCTCTCACATGTTTTCTTGACAATAATTTCCAATCTTACAATAGGTATCTTTATTGTAAGAAAACACACGGACAGGTATTGTACATTGTGAAAAATTTAGTACCTCAACATTGTGCCCATGGTTTTAATCTTTAGTTCTCCGCGATATAGATGTTACTAGCATAGGACTCGACTTTAATTAAAATTAAAAAGTTCCGTTTAGCAAGTAGTCAAATAAGTTTCGTGTCTGGTCGTATTGTGGAAAACACTTAACCTTCACTAAATTATAGAATGTCATGAAATCTCGTGCTGTCACAGTTACTTAAAAGTAATTTGTATACAGAACAATACTTAACATATTATTAGGATAGATAAAGACCTCGTCTAACTATATACTGTAAGGCTCACTTGGCTGAGAGGATTTGGGGTCGAGATGTTGATGTGTAAGGAGAGTGATTGATAGTCGACAAGGAAACTGAAAGAGAGTATATTAAAAACTGAGCTATCTACTTTAACAAGATCACTTTATAATGGCTTCATAGAAGTGGCCCCGCAACTTGACAGCTGTCCACTCTGACTGCTGGCTGCGGCGATTCTTCTTTCCGTTCCTTTAAAAAAGATTTTAAATAATTCTAAGATTTAGAAGAAAAGTTTTAAATATGTTACCAGCCAGGTTTGCTCTACACCCGATAGAGGTTCGGGCGTCACAATACATATACCACATATTAAATTGATTTAAGTTTAGACCTTGTATAGAAAAGATCAAAAACACAAATAAAGAATACCTATTCGCTAATAGGATTACATAGTTTCCTATATAGGACGTAATTCTTCTTATCCAAATCACATACATGCATAGCTATTTCTCAATGCCATAAGATAAAGGTGGCACTAAGATAGAATAGATATAAATGGCGTGTATTACTAATTTCAATAAATAATAATAATAAGTGCGGCCGTGTTTTACTGTTTAATCCTTACTAAGCTTTTCCCGTTTTGTGGTCTTTCGAGCCTCTTTACCATCTCTTATTTATCTTATTATTATTATTATATATATTTATCATCTCTTAGGCATTATCAACTTGAGTTAAACAAGAGATAATTCGACATGTCATAACTGCAACTAACTTGAACACAAGTGTCATTTTTTAAATATGTTTAACATATATCGTCTCTGTTTTGTGCATTGAAGTATAGCTACTCGCCACTTAATTTGTATACACATAACTTCATATGGAACGTCATGTTACGTTGGACGTAAATATACTACAAACTCTTTCAGAAATTTAAACACTATAATCTTAGTTACAGTTACGGAAAAACTTGAACATGTTTTAACACTCACTGTAATTGAACAGACGGTTAAAAAGGTCGGAGTAATGACATGTTATTACGGTTTCAACGCGCGATGCCACACAAAATTGTTAACTGAGCCTCAATCGAACATATGGAATTTTAATTATAATTCCTGTCTAGCAGAATACTTTCGCCCATGAAGGTCAGCCCTTAAAATTTAGATATTTATATATAAATTAAATATTGCGCTATTATGATGCCATAGTGGGAAAAGCTGATATAGGTTTAGCAATCTATACTAATATTATAAAGCTGAAGAGTTTGTTTAGTTGAACGCGCTAATCTCAGGAACTACTGGTTAGAATTAAAAATATCTTTTAGTGTTGGATTGCCCATTTATCGTGGAAAGCTATAGGCTATATAACATCACGCTATAATCAATAGGAGCGGAGCATCAATGAAAAGTGTTGCAAAAACGGGGAAAATTCGGCGGGTCAGCAGGTTATATTAAAAATATATAAGTTCTGACAGTGAATACTAATATGTTAGTAAAAGAAACCCTCAACAAGGGCACGGCAAAGTTATCTCTATATTAATGTGGATAAAACTATTCGATGATTCGAACACTAGAACTCTTGCCGATTTTGCAGAGGTTTTCGCCTTCGTAGACCCAGCATCTTATCAAAACATTACAAAGAAGCACGAGGCGTTGCTCGCCCCAAGTTAATTTTGTCCCAGTTCATTAGTTGTTCACCAAATTTAACTAATACTTTAACAAATAAATAACTTTCACCCAAAAAAATAAAGTACTTTTAATAATGACTCGTATTATATTGTATACAATAAATAAACTTTTATAAATCATAAATAGGCAAGATTACGGCTAGAATATTGATGCCCTAGTTGTAACTAATAGTTTCCTGGCGCGCAAAATTAGCGCCATTTCATTTTATGATATTTCTATTTACATGTTTGCTGACTATGCATATATACTTAGTAATATGTTGTACCGTTGATCAGCAGGGTACACATTCCATAGGCGTGGCTCTAGCAAACAATTTTCTAACTTAGAACCGTATCTACATCAACTTTACCGATAGTCAATATCAGCATAGTTAAATATGTATTAACACTAAAATGCTTCTTCCTTTGTAATTTCGTATCACTTATCTCAATTACTAACATCTGCCGTCGTCGGTTCCAACAGTTTCTTTGGGCCACTCACTCTATGAGGGTCACTAATTGTCTCATCGACGATGCCTTGTGTCTGAGAGTGCTTGTGGAGGGAGGGTATTGATCTAGTCGGTTATTAAATTAGGCTTAACTGGCCACCCTCACATTTCCTTGCCAAACAGGATAAACGCGAATGTTGAACTTTTTTTGGTTTCGGCACAGCTGAGGCGCACATTTACGTATTGCTATTTAAATGACTGTTCAATATTTATACTTTAAAATCATCATAATCACTATGACGCTTTTACCACACGGTATTAACTTAATTAGAAATGTTAACCAAAGTTTTCGAAACGTGCGACATGTCTCTTTAAAGCCAATATACTCCTACTTCAATATGTATGTAGTAAGAATTAAATCGTGTCTTAAATTCATGTTCTTAAGTATGTTTTGATAACCAAATGGTGTTTCATTTTGCTACAGGCTTTTAAGTGAGGTTTTAGGCTTAACCTAAGCTAGCTAAGTGGTTCAGAGAGCAGTAACAAAAACTCTTAGGCACATAAAAATACTGAGTAGTTTACTTAATAGCGTACTTTAGTATGAATAGTAAGTAAAATTTTTATACTATAGAGTGATGTTCAAGTGTAATCTAGAACAAAGCAACAAACATATATTATTTACATGAATAGAGATAAATTTGCATATTTTTTTATATGTTTCTAGCCTACTGTGAATAATAAATATTGTACAGAGTATTTTTTTCAAAGACTGCATTCACCTTAGTACCCAACCAGTGAGGGTTCATATGTATAAAGTATTTAGTTATGTACAACCTTGATATTTTTCTTTTTTAGTGAAGCAGTAAGCTACTCAAAGCAATGAATCCAATAGTCTTAATTTTTTATCTTAATTGTGCTGCTCTATGCTTCAATTAAATATCATTGTGAACTTTGAAGCATAACGTTGATATTTAAAAATACACTGTTAGACAAGACAGAGCTTACAATTTATGTTTTAAACCTTGGAAGTTTTTGACATTATTTCTCCAAATTAGATTTTAATTTCGAACATAAAACTCTTTACGACGCTCTTAAAAATAAGTAGTATAAGATAGAAATTACGGCACGCTGTGCCTTTAATCAGAAGGGGCGGGTTGCAGTAATCCTGAGACGTAAGATAAGATGTTATCAGTGAGAGGAAACGGGACATCCCTTTAATAAGTGCGATAGGTCAGACACTGAAGGCGAGAAGGTCACCCTCATTTCGTGTATTATGTAGTCAAGTTACTTGCGGCTTGTGGCCAACATAATAATATTGAGTTAAAGAAATTACGTTACGTTTCGGGTTAACTTCATCGCTCGAGTGTTGTCTGGTTATAAATATTGTTGATACTGATGACTTGTTAGTTAGTGTAGTCGGGGGTTGACATTGTCATCCAGTTTATTGTGAGAACACTAACACTCATAGCCAAACAGAGCGCCTTTTTGTGACCTCTTTATAGCATGGCGGCGTCCCCTTCCAGCCACCACCAAAATATCGGCGTGTTTTTCAAGCTTTTCTGTCTTACAGCACGCAGGCAACACAGTTGCCTTAGAAGGGCCTTCGTCTACAAATACAATTCGAAGTCTATTAAACGATTCTTCCGTTTTTAGGCCACATTTTTTTTTAATAACGCCTCACATCTCACACACGGCCATCTGATCCCAAACTAGGCAGAGCCTGTGCTAAGATAACCAGACTGCTGATAAACATACCTATATATTTCTAAATACATACAAATTATAGATAAATTACACCCAGCCACAGAACAAATGATCATGCTCATCACACAATTATTTATCCTGGGTGGGGATCGAACCCACGACCTCTGGCTCAGCAGTCAGTGTCACTAACCACAAGGCCGACAGGCCAGTCTAATCGTATTTAAATAAGTATTATAATAGTATTTAAGTAATCGTAAAATGTCATCGCGTGAAATTGTTCTCGAGATAGATTAATTATTTTTTTAGTGAGACGTTTATTACATGTAGTTAGTATTAAAACGTAGAAGGAAATAGGGAATATGCATGTTCTTTAAATTTACTTGATTTTTTTTCTCTTGAATCTTTATTGTCCAGATATTATGCCTAAACAATTATTTTCCTATTTAGTTCGTCTTTAATTGCAAAAAATATTAACTAAAATATGCAAAATAAGGGCGCGAAATTCAACTTTGCAAAACGCATCACTATTGGTCGAACCAAAACATGACGTCACATTCCAAGTCCTGTCATTTATCGGCACCGATATTCGTAGTGTTACGGAGAAAGATAGGTGTTCCTGTGGTTTTTGCCATTAGCTAGTGCAATTTAAGCATTCTAGTGATATTAGAAATCATCTAGGACGATGACTGAAAGTGGTTTTGTCAAAGCACAATCGGACAATCTACCGTAAATAGATGCATTGATGATGACTATAAATTTTGCATCAAATCCAGATTTTACGTCCGCTGAAGTCAAAGGAGTTAAATCCGCAAGGTAATTATTACAATACATGTTTTATATAATTTAATACATAGGTAAGATATGTATAGTTACTTCTATTCATGAACTTTTACTGGACTTTTGTTACCTTTTGTTTTTTTTTTTAGCTTAAGTAGACAAACAAGTTGCCTTCTGCTTGATATTTAAAACAAATATAAGTTACTGCTGACTAATTCACACTATACTAGCAATATATTAAAGTGATCTTCACAACAATATAAACAAAATATTGAAGATACTCTTCTCATTAATTTACATTATTGTTTTCGTATTTTCGCATCTCTTGGTACAGGAAAAAATACTTTATTGGGTTCTTATAGTATTTTTACACTTAGAGACAAGGCAATAAATACCTTTAAAATGGTTTTTAACTTTGTCGATCGTCTAGTAATTACAATAAATAGTAATTACAACTGAAAATCGGTATAAAATTACTGTAACATTTCAAGTAAGTATACTAAGTTTATGAAACAAACACTGAGCGTGGCATGTGACGTCATCCAAGCCCGCGAAATATGGCGGCGTTCGAACAGATCAAATTTTATCGATGATTTCAATGTTATTTTAAAAATTAATTTGAACATTGCCAAGGTTATTTATATTTTTAATTAGGGTAGAATGATGGAATGAGTTAATAAAAATTAAAAAAAAAGTACATGCATATTCCCTATTCGAAGTTGCAACTTTTGTATTTTTATCTATACTAGAGATCGCGTGGTGGTCGAGTTTCGACCATGGTTTATTTCATTGGCCAATATTACTTGACCTGTCATTGTATAGACTTTTGTACCATGACAGGTCAAAATATATACTGGATATATACTTTTAACTTTGTAACAAATTGTATTGTTCAAAAATTTTAGACTTCGTCACTTCTTCTCTGTATAAACTATAAGTGTGCGAAATTTCATACTCCTCCTCCTCCTCATTAATATATAGATTTGGAAAATAACGTATAGTCAGCCAGTGTTCCACATATAAAAACTCTTTTTCGCAAAAGAGGTTTCTGAGTGGCCTGGCATGACAAACATATTATATTACTACTAAATTCAATTAGTTTTGATTCATGTTTATATTAATCCATCTCTTTAGAGATATTAATATTATATTCATATTTTAATCCCACCTAGAGAAAGGATAGAGATGTTATACATTGACCATGAATAATTACAACATAAAATTGGTGATTTCGGAAAGCGACGATAGAATTTATAGGTTATTGCGTGTAATAGAACTCATATTAATTATATGGATTTAAACTTATCGGTCCAAGTAAATATACGTTTCAAGTTGAGCGGTTAATTTAAATTACTCAAAATGGCTTTGCAAATCCAACCAGAAGCACAATGTAGCAAATTAATGGCTTTGGAATCCTCCCATCCATTGACCGTTTCATTAAAGCGGTCTTATAATAGCTTTCCCTGTAGCCTATTGAAAGGTCAGCGAAAGAGATCACAGAACACCAGTATTAATTAGCAACAGCGATGAAACTACGTAAAAAATGTTATGAGAGTTTTACAAAACAAACTGAGATTGTGGTGCAAAATTGCAATAGCAATGTTACGGTCGGACGAGCGCAATAATTGCCGAAAATTCTTAATTCCACCTTTATTGATTTGGACTTGGTAAGTCCTCGTACTCGTATATTTACTTAACTTTTAATTGGGATCGTTTTGTGACTGCGTAAATCTCGATCTCTCAGGAAAATTAAAGTTAATTCAATAAACATAAAGTATTGAAGCACAATCTTTATGGTCACATTTAAATGTACCACAGTCGTTAGACTAGGTCCAGGGGGCAATAAAAATACTACGTAAGCATACAAAAGCCAGGGGGGCAGCTGCAATCCCCTGAGCGTAGCACCCCTAACCCCCCCAACCCCTTTACGCAACTGCTGAACGCTATGTTCCTCTTAACAATTGAATATTTTACATGAGAAAATTAATAAAAGAAAGCGCCCATGACTCAATGTGGTCGGTAACGTGTGGAATAGATTTAAAAAAATGTACGCAAACACAACATTTTAATTAATAAATAACGATATTTAATATACGGTTATGATTTACCACTGGAAATATATAAAGAAAGGCAATTTAAGGAATTTTGACGGTTAGTGTGCATTGCCTTGTGTTTTAAATTGTTGTAATATGGATTCATTTTTCTTTTCCATTAAATATTTTCAAATATTATATTTCATTTGTCTGAAAAGTTAACGTATTCAGAAAACCACAATCCTATTCAAGTGTTTTTCGTTCATACAGAATTAGGTACAACAGACTATGATAACGGTTTACAAAGCAAATCATTTTTGGAACAAAAATAAGAATATCGTTATGATAAGGCTTACATACTGTTCCAAAATATTAAGACTGTTGAGAACGCCCTGCGTGGGATCTCTCATGTCCCGCTCAAGGTAACATTACAAAGAATATTACTTATCTCATACAAGTTATACTGGAAAGCTTGCACAGTGATCTTATAAATTAAACAAGTACTGTTTAATTTATAAGAGCATTATGTATCTACCTAAGTACACCTTACAAAACATTCCATTGGATACACAACAGTATCGATTTTGAATTTATAAAAAATGTGATTAGTATTAGTTGCACAGGTGGTGTTATCACTGTTGCCTCATTATTACAAGGAGTTACCTGCTCGCACGTCAGTATGTTGATTCTCCGAATACTGTTCTCGTATGGTGACTCGCAAGTTTTAGCCACCAAAGTATTGTGATGCAATTCAATACCATCGACCTCCGATGAGAGATGTAATTTGATCTAACATTATATAACTAATTGGTAACGGTGACGCGTAATAGAATAGAACAAAAAATCGGTAAACATGTCCCTTTTGGAAGTGCTTTATGTCATAATGTGAGAAGGGACCGAAATTTTGTCATAAAATTCTCTGTGCTCATATGTGAAACGAAATTTTATTCTGGTACCAATGATTCATTCGAGCGAATAACTTTAACACTGCGAGGTATTGAGTAATATAATTTAATGTCGAAGTCTTGACATTCAATTTTCTGACTGATAAATTCACAAAGCTATGGGTCGAATGCATGTTTCGATAACATGAAAACGAATGCCTGCCATTACTTTAAACCGTGGTGAGCTATAAAGAAGTCTCCACAATGGAATCTTAAATCTTGAGCGGGGTCAGACGGGCAACGCTCCCATAGATTCTGCTTAGTCAGTCGGTCTAATTACGCGTTGCTGAGATCGTTCACAGATTATAATTAGAGTCCGCTTTACCATTTGTCAAAACACCGTTCAACGCTCACAGTCACAATGCTTAAGCTTTAAATAGCGCGTAACAGTTATTTTGCATGTTTACAAAAGTTCGACTAGATGATTTGTCGATTTCCAACATTGTATAATCATAGTTGGATAACTGGATAAACGCTGACAGCAG
Organism: Euplagia quadripunctaria; assembly: GCA_963859945.1. Classification (NCBI taxonomy): domain Eukaryota; kingdom Metazoa; phylum Arthropoda; class Insecta; order Lepidoptera; family Erebidae; genus Euplagia; species Euplagia quadripunctaria. The sequence continues at coordinate 17,085,698 of OY982569.1, read as the reverse complement.
TTGATAAAATATGGACAAAGATTACAGCAATCGACGCGCGACGCCGCGGCATTTTGCTCATCGTTATTTATGAATTATAACTGTACCCACTAAATAGGCGCTACATCTCGGTCTTTTTCTTGAACACATATTACATAAAACAAGTTATAGTAAAAGCGCCGTCAGGTGGGAAGAAATAGCAGCCTATAACGATACTAACCTATATACATATACTTAGTACACTAACGATGACATACGTATAGAAAGCCGTCGTATTACCCGAGCAAATTACACGCACACAAATCGTTTGCGGTTGATTGCATCGTCTACTGTTCCTAGAAAACTAGATTGTATTCCTTGTCTTTGCGATGCTTTCTATAAGTGTTTTGTCGTCCGTAAAAGTCGCGTGTACATACAATCTACATAAATCGATAACCATTCCTGCGTATTTATGGCTAGGTAACCGACCGATTGAAACAAGCTCGTTCTATTATCCAATTGAATCGCGCCCACGCTGAATAATAAATCCGAATTTGTCTCGTCTAATTGGTGTGCTCTTGGAGGTCGGTGAAGGACCGGGTGCGGGCTGCAGGCAAATTGCACTACTCTCACAGAACGATGGCCCTCGACTCCGCTAGGAGCTCGCTTCGTGCCAAATTGGCTGGGACCTTTATTATTAAATTGAACAACATAATGCCTTGTCTAGGTGTTCGCTAAACTATGTCCCACTCCCACTAGGCGAGACGTGAAGGAAGTCGTATTTTTTCATTTAAACGGCACGTATTCTTGCATCGGGTCGCGCGAGACTGAAATGCCAGACATGTTTTATGTCTAACAGAATATTTGAAAATGAAATTTATGGAGCACATTTGCACTCGTGTAAAGTATTAAATTATTTTTCATATTTTAGTTGAAGAGTATGTATTAGGGGCCGGTTTGCATACTGTTCAGTGGGAGAGAGAAGTTGTCCTACGACGTTGCATTTTCGTTATTTTAAGTCAGTGGATTATTTATTAACACACGGTTTTCTTAGTAATTTTACCTAGCAATCTTGGAAGCCGAATTTAATCAACTTCTAATTGTCGTTCCGATTTGAAACGAATACCGATGACAATACAAATATTAGGTTGCATCGAGCTAATCTGATGATGTAATCAGGAGTTGGATAGTGGAACTCTTCAATGGTTACTAGTAAACCCATCGAGTTTGGGGTCATTTGCTTTGTTTTAACGAGTAGAATACATTACTCTTGGCGACGAGGGTCTGTAAAGCGTGTTTTTGGTGTTTTTTTTTTTAAATAATGTTGTGTTTTTAAATAAAGTTATTATAACTCAACATACACTATAATCAATGTCCCTTTATATTTTACTTTTAAGACAATTAACATTAATTTTATTACATTGTGGACGAACAGGTGTTATGTCCCTCCGACCAGGCTAGGTGATCATGCCTGGCGGACCGCGGAGTAACTACTAATCCTACATCGCGCTATGAGAGTACTCGCGCCGATATATTTATTGGACATGAAACTGATAGCTGTTTGACCGGATGTCCGGTATCCGGCCAACCTTAATTTCATCAACATGTCAGTAAGTAATACACTTACCTTACAAAGTTATATAAAATAGCGTTATCCATATTTCCAACTATAAATTATTGCAATTGCATGCAATGATCGATGCAATCCGGTGTTAAACATGTTGTTGTTGTTAAAACACAAAATGTTAACAGGATAATTATATTTACGATGTAACTTAAATAAGGTACTAAAAAATTGCTATCCGGCTTCCGGCGCGATAGTAAATTTAGGCTGAAGAGGCCGGATACCGGTAAGTTACCGGATATCCGTTTCATCTCTAATATTTATCTACCCCACATATCAATAGACGGTAATATATTCCGCAAGCAAAATATATAACGTAAAAAAACTTTACGTTCCGTGACACGGATAGGTATTCATCATTCTGTGAATTCAACATCGCTTTTTGCTTTTCACGAATGGACGGGCCGTTTGAGTGTATTGACGTCATCCCAAAACATACACTGAAATATTTTTATTGGAAAACATAGAATGTTATGAATAAAGCTTTGCTTATAAAGTAAGAGATGAAAACTTCATTGAGAGTAAGGTTTATTGAAAGGCAAACATTCTCTGAACATTGAGTTAAATCTTTGTTTGGAATAACACCTTTTGAAATTCGTTCTATTGAGTCGACCGCTTGATTTTTAGGACCTGCCCAAATTTTCTACGAAAATAATCAAAATACCGTTTTATTTCAAAACTCACGATAAGTTAAACAATTTTGTATGGTTATACGCGTTACGGCTGCGTGAGCGTATTTCAAACTGACTTGTTGAACCCGGCCTAGTTCCACGTCAGGTGAGAAATAAACTTTATAGTCCCTGCAGAACCGGTACCGTTCTACCGTTTGTACAGATAATGAAAGCGATGGTGCTCAGCGCCTATCATAGCAGATGATGTGATATTTTCGTTTCGACATTTGGCAAAATCTAATTTGCACATTGACGCAAGCGATATGCTGGAGCTTTTTCAGCGATGTAGCAGGATTTGGAATGGCGCACTCTGGCCACTAATTGTGTCACTAAGATTGCTTCTGATATTATCTATATTCAAAGGTAAAACAATTAATTTCACTAATAGGAAATCAATAATTAATTACTTACCTAGTTTTAAACGCGTTCCAATAAACAAGAAACAATTCGTTTTGCTTACGGACGGTAAAATTTCGTTGAATTTTCAATGAAAATTTTACCGTGCGTAAGCAAAACGAATCGTTTCTTGTTTATTGGAACGCGGCATGAAACTATTAAACTGGTAAACATTTCATTCATTAGTTATAAAATAATGCTACTCTATTTTTTAAAACTAGTTTTGTCTTTATTGAGATTACACAAAAAACTATTTATACACGCATATCTAGAACTAGAACTTTTTTAGGTTAGATATTACTATTTTTTATTGAATCATCCTAAGAAATACATCTTATTAATATCATAAAGGCTAAAGTTTGTGAAGATGCATAGATGTATGTTTGTTACTCTTTCACGCAAAAACGGCTGAACGTATTTGAATAAAATTTTGAACACAGATAGTTTATAACCTGGATTACCCTTTGTCGTGGTAAATTAAACCTACGCATTCATGCTTTAACTACTCAACCGATCAACATGAAATTATGCATACACACTGTTGGGATAGAGAAAATGACACAGGATACCTTTCATTCCCGATACTGTTCCTAAGGGTACCTGAACTTATCGACAACATCTACATTAACGTAACTAGTAAATTTGTGATCGAAAACACAGACGTTTGATAACGCTTGAATAAATTTAAAAAAGTCTCGTACGCGACAAGACCTAGACTTCAAATACTGGTGTAACATAAATCCTATAAAAATAAAACATACATTTTATGTACGGTTACTAAAGGACCGCCATAAATAACGTCCAGGCCGCACCTGTCCTTGTGTAAGGCTTTAGTGAACGGAGTTCTTGAGAGCGTGTGGAACAGAAAGCAAACTGAGAAAGTCAGGACACGATTTATTCAAGAGTGAGGATATAACTGTAAATCTTAATCTACTGAACTAGATGCTCAACAATAATCCAATAAATCCCACTAATATTATAAATGTGAATGTTTGGATGGATGGATGGATGGATGTTTGTTACTCTTTCACGCAAAAACCACTGAACCGATTGGGATGAAACTTGGTATGTAGATAGGTGGAAACCTGGATTAACGCATAGGCTAGGCAGGCTTTTTATCCCGATATTCCCATCGGATCGGGACTTACTAGCTTGCTAGTTATAAAATTCACCGTGTTTTACATTTTATTTATAGTAAAATTATTACTCCATTTACGATATTTTTTGTAAACTTTGTAGAACTGAGTTTAGGTTTAAGTCATTGTTACATTTTTAATGTCACCGTATTATATTCGAATTTAACTTGGTGGTGCAATTTTTGATGAACGAACACAATTTAAGAATTGAAACGAGAACATATGGAAGTTTTTAAATTTACGCCGTTTTTGAAACATTTTTTATTGATGCTCCGCTCCTATTGGTCGTAGCGTGATGTTATATAGCCTATACTCTTCCTCGATACATGGACTATCCACAAAAATATTTTTTGAATTTGAACCAGTAGTTCCTGAGAATAATTGAGAGCGTTCAACCAAACAAACAAATTCTTCAGCTTTATAATATTAGTAAAGATTTTTAGGAATATACATACTTACACAGATTAGTCGACTAAAATCGCTTTACTCAATTAACCACCTTATTAGATAGATAACACTTTATTTGCACCATATTACACCATAGTTACAGTAGAAGTATCATACATTCATTTTACATTCATATTAGTTTATTAACATAAAGGCGATTGCCCATTTCAGTATGAAAATCAGTTTTACACTTTTTTATGTTTTACGTCAAATATATATAAACTGCATTATTAAGCCTGCACTGAGTATTATCTGAAATATAAACGTATATTGTAACATAACTTCGGGTTATTGAGAAATTAAATGCCAATATTAGGTTAAAAATAACAACAATAACAACAACGAGAAAATATTGTGACACTGACGTTAGAGTTTTTTTAATAATGTTTGTGGCATCATGTTTTTGACAGGGATACCATGTATAAATTAAAGTAAAACTAACACTGACTACATAAACTACGACTACATACACGAAATAATAAGATTACTAAACTGCAATATATTTTAATGTGACATTATGAATTATTATCACGTACATTATTATTAAACCATTTTATTTTAAAACGATGTTTATTTGAATTCAACCATTAAGGGTTTATTTTATATAATGGCAACATTTCACTTAAAATGGAAACGGTCATTGATGCAAGTTTTAGTCCTTGTAAGATTTAATTTAAAACCCCAAGTTCTATAGAAGAGATTTAGGGTCGAAAAGTCACATTAAAATCAATATTTTTTTTAACATTTAAAACAATGACGCGAACGTCTAAAAGTGAAACCATGAATGGGCATCATCCTTATAAACTCTTATTTTGCACTGTAGTCTTACACCTGACGATGTACAGGTAAACTGACCTACCCTTTGAAGAAATATTACTCTATAAACTAATATTACACTATACTCACAAGTGTCTTCACTGCTCTGAAAAATAAACATTTGTTGCTTATCGTTGTTTTTTCAACTGTCGCTTTGTCTGGCGTACCCTTTGAGAATTGATATTAAAGAACAGTTGAGTTAGAAAAGAAATATTGGAAACTTTCTGTATGTCTTGTCATTTTAAGTTAAAGAAACATACTGTTGTCTTAATGTTATTTTAATGTCGGTTTGAATGGATTATAAAAAATAATTTTGTTCTATCACTTTATATTTTAAAACAAAGTCCCCGCGTCTGTCTGTTCGCGATAAACTTCACAATTACCGAACGAATTTTCATACGGTTTTCACCAATGGATAGAGTGATTTACGAGGAAGATCTACGAGTATGTGTTATAAGTAATTAAGGTTTATATGAGTGAAAGGAATTCTTCCTCGTAAAATTAATTATCAAAATCAAAACCATTTGTTTCAATTAAACCAATAATAGGTATTTTTGAATTGTCAGGAGTAGGAGTCACTCAGACTAAGTCAGTCGTGAAGCTAGTTGCCAGTTCCAACACGGCAAGAAACTCCAAGGGCACTCTTTTTCAAAATGTTTTTTACAAATTTCTGGTTACTATGACAGGAAAAAAGTACGCATATATGCTCTGCTACCCGTGCGAAACCGGGGCGGATTGCTAGTCTAAACTACTTTAATCTCACTAAATTTTCATTTATTTATATATACTATAGAATAGATTCTACACTATGTTAGTTCTTAAGTGTAATTGACAAAAATAAACTCCGAAAGCATTTTGTATAAACCACTGTCAGAATTCTTACAAACTTCTTAACTATGGGCATTTGGGCATACAGATATACCATTAAAACACCCATTCCATACAGCTGACTCTTCAAATCAACGAAGAATAAATTATAGCTACTATTCCCAAGGTCGGTAAGCACCAAAGTGAAAAAGTTGAATGGAATGAAATTAAACTTTTTTGGCTAGAAACAAAAACGCGGTACTGGCAACGCTGCGAACTTCCGAGTTTAAAGCCTAGAAAATTATATTTAGAACAGTAAGCTTGCTGGAAAACTTTCATTTCGCCTTGCATGATAGTACAGTTATGAACTTGTGACGTGTAACGAACGTGCACATCCTACTGACCGCTAAACACGGTATAAGTACAAAACTTAAAATAAATTTGTTCATTAAATTTATTTCTCAACATAAACGAAAGCGGTCGTGCTATAAAAGAGTGATAAATCCTACTAATATTATAATAATATTATCCCACTAATATTATAAATGTGAAAGTTTGGATGGATAGATGGATGGATGGATGGATGGATGGATGTTTGTTACTCCTTCACGCCAAAAGTACTAAACCGATTGTAATGAAACTTGGTATGTAGATAGCTGGGAACCTGGATTAACATATAGGCTACTTTTTATCCCGATATTCCCACGGGATCGGGACTTACGGGGGTGAAACTACGGGGCGCTGCTAGTCAAAAAATTTAAGTTTAGCTGGCTTCATGTTAGATCCCAGGACTGCAACTAAATAAGTTTTAAACGTCAACACTTCGATTAAAGTAAATCAGGTCCTCATTATAGCGCAACAAAAACAATCTAAACTAGCGACAAATAGTTATCTTATGTAAACTTAAACGATTTCAATGAAATATACAGAATGTCACAGAAATGTGTTGTTATATTTTAGGGTCGTAAGTAGACCCCTTAAATAACGTAAAGTGCTAACAATTCTAAATACAGAAGTCTTATTTTGATACTGACTAATTGAATTAGTGATTATTTAATACCAAGGATGTTAATGGAATATCCAGATTTTTAAAAAATATCTGCATAAAAAAAGCAAAGAAATCCTTGAAATTGTATGATGGTAAAGCTATCGTGCACTACTTAGGTGTATAATAATATTCCATTCCTCAGACCACATCTGGAGATTCTTGACCGTGGTACAGTGACGTCACAGTAACTGGAATGTGCCTCGTCACTCATTGACAATGCACGGTTATGAAACCGCAACGCATTCCCGTGCGACTAAACTGTGGCAAAACAAATTTACAAATTGTTACTCTTTCATGATGCCCCGGTACATATTTTAGAAAGGACAAAGAGTATTCAAACACTACGTTAGGACTACAATGTTTACAACTAAAATTATTGTGAACTGTCAGTTCCGACATGATTGAAAATGTAATAAAAAACAATTTACAGCCGGACACTTTTGACCTGTCAATTCAGCTAAACTTTATTGAGGAAGGTAAGTACCTATATTTAATGTTTGTATGTAACTGATATTGTAAACTTGGTGCTGCCCGACACGTCTAGTACCTCCACTGAACAGATGACCGCGTTTCGATGGCGCTGCTAGTCCAATGCTGCTGTTTTGCTGATGATCACCAGATGATCACCGTATCACCACAGATACACGAGACAGTGGATAGGGTTGGCATTGCGCTAGAGACTTATCAATAGGTGGGTGTGCTTTTTTTACTAACTTTACTAAGGTATTCAAATAGTAAGAAATACTTCAGTAAAACATGTTGTTGAGTAAAGCAAACGCTTTTTAAATAAATATATCAACTGATGTTTATAGAGTCCCACTTTTTTTAATTATGAATTTTAGGTAGCTAGTTATAGAGTCCTATTCTTAATATTCATATCATAATGTAATGTTATTAAGTTATTACAATACGAAGTTCTGAATACTACAAAATTGACGACATGTGACATATCGAAGAAGCAGTAAAACTCAATTACCTTTGATCACTAAAATATCATTAGTCTTTGACTCTAATACAATACAATTGATACAGAGAAATCTCTAATGAATTAGTTCAGTATACAAAACTGTATGAAATGTATACTGAACTGAGTCGAATTATAAGTATCCCTACTATTGGTATTTTTATCTATTGTCTCCGTAAGTACATCAAGGGCAGTCCGTTCTTGCTGTAGCACTGACCGTGAAAGTTGAATAATCGACCTATTGAGTAATGATGTCGATATCAGGTATTAAGAGAGGTGTCTATTGACAAAGTCACGTAAGTATGTCACTCCGTGTAGACAAACTATACAAATGTAAGCAGTACATGGATCCTTGGCCATTATTGATCAAATTTAATTATCCTTTTTATGGTTGATGGATATACTACACTTAAGTTGTAATGATTCTTGGACTTCTTTACTTACTTGCAAATGTATTTGAAGTTGTTTTTTTTTTCGGAATTTATTTACATCTTCGACTAACAAACTTCACAAGACATACACCAATGCAATAGTTATTCGTTATTTAAATTAGTCCTTCCACATATTACCCTTGCCTAAAAACACTACTCGCAAAAATTAGAACTATAAATGAGCTGTGCTGTAATTCTTTTAAATAATAAACATTGTCTACTTCACCCAATTAAGAAATGTAATCGATAAGAAAATATTGCTTTTAGGTTTTATAACTAACAAATATTATGTTAAAAACTCCGATCAGAATTAGTTAGACATTTATACTTTATAGCAAAACTAGCCGACCCGACAAATGTTGTCCTGCCCGAAAATTTTTTTTTTTTTTTGGTGTCATAATTGATTTCGACAATAAAACAAATATACTAAAATCTTAAAAAACAACACTGGTCAAAATTGGTCTAGAATTCGGTTGCTGCGCCATCTTCCGGATTCATTCGTGAATTTAAACTATCCAGAAACTTATTCCAACACAAAAAAAAATTAAAAGGTGAAAAAAGAATCTTAGAACCCGGTTCCAGTTCCATCTACTGGGTCCAATTATGGATCTAAATAATATACAGAGCCAGTCAACTACACGCACAAAAAAATCATCAAACAATGAAATAAGAATCATAGAACTAGGTTGCAGCGCCACCATCGCGTCCAATTGTGAATCTAAATCATCCAGGGACCCACTTAAACAACTTTTTTTTTGTTAAAGTCTATCCAGTCATTGAGGAGGAGTTCAGTCACAGATAAAGAGTAGGTACAATGCTGATGGATTTTATCATCAGAATTTCCAAGGAAATAAACCTAAAGAAATGTGTTATTATTATTCACTGGCGGCAACAATACCCATGTATTAAATAAAAAAAATCATCAAAATCAGTCCGGCATTTTGCGATTTTTTTTTGTGTGTTGGAGTCTACATTGTCGATTTAAATAATCTTTTCAGCACACCACCGATAGTACAATATTCATAATATAATGAAGTCACTTCGCAAAGTGTCACTTTTATTTCTATAATGGACTTTAATGACTTGGTTAAGTTTTGAGAACCACTTTTTTTTGTTATGAAAACACGTGACGGACTATCTAGCTTTGAATCATTTTAGGTGACGAAATTCAGTATCAAAACGTCGAAATTTGACATTAAGAATTTTTCCTTAACAATCTCATCAAATCGCTTTTTCCGTTGATTTTCCACAAATTTTCTTTCAATTTAATAAATAAATATAATAAAAATTAGGTAAATCGTTCGCACCACTTGCAATAAATTAATACTTCGACACACATGAGGCAATTCATATATATGTATATCAGCCAAATTCGATATCAAATTTTTACTAACAAACAGTTTTTTAATTAAATGAGTCAGAGGGTGAAATACATATTAATGTACTGTAGATCACTAAATCGATTAAATTATTTTGAGCCTTGACGCCTACCGCAGTCCACTGTACATCATAGGCCTCTCCTAATGTTCGCCATAGCATCAGGCCTGCGCCTTCCGTGGCACTAAAGAGCTCCTTATATTTGACACGACTGTTTGACTGTTTGACTTGCATTTTTTTGATGTTATTGCATAGCTTCTGGCGATATTTTTAATTATAAAAAAGTCAAAGATAAAAATTCTATGTACTTTTTGAAGGCTTTTTGCGGCACTGGAGTAAACGGTACTTTGCTATGCAGGATGTCGGCAGATTGCAGCAAACAATGAAGTGACAGTATTTTTTTAATGTTATTGCATAGCTTCTTTACTTTAACGATTAATATTATATAAATAAACAAATTGTTGTTGATCTACGAAATTTAAAGACCCATACGGTTGTAAGACGTACAGCATTTTAATTATGACAACCCTAGACATGATGGCATATAGTTTGTTTACCAAGACTTCTTATCCAATTTGGCTCAAGTACGTATTCATAGATATATCTTTTCCGATTTTTTATTTCTCGTAATACAGGCTTGGTGCAATCCATTTAAAACAATAGGATTAAAATAAATCATTTAATAGTACTTATCAAATGAAGTGTTTTATAAGATTTTGAAAACTAAGATTAGTCATTAATTTTAAATTTATTATTTTGAAAAGTAAATTAATTGACAATATCAAATTTCAAATAAGTTTCTTCCGTTTTCAGATGAAACTGATTTCACAGTCAACTCTCGTGTTTTAAAAATGCTTCCCTCGATCAGATGATTTAAATAAATATTCTAAAAGGTAGTTAAACAGTTCTAATTAGCATTTCAGAACCGTAACATTCAGTAGCTTCCACTTGACACAGTAACAGATATCAATAACATTAACATACATAAATAGTTAACAATATATTCTGTCGGTAGCAGACGTGGGCGGAGCAGGAAGCTTCGCACGCCTAACTGCTCTGTACGGAATATAATCACTATTATAAATATATACCAGCTGCTTAGTTAGCCACTAGTGTTGTTTTGAAATAAGTCGATTTTTATTAACCACTTCAACTAAAAATTTATAATATGTAGACAAACGCAACTTTAATTTATGTATTTACTGTTTGTAAAGACAATACACAACAACGGAACTAATTTAAAAACGCAAAGTAAACAATCTATTACATAATAAAACAATTATAATGAAGACAATGCATCTTTTAGCACTTTTTTTTACAAAAATATTTAGAATGACTAGCTTTTTCCCGCGTGGGCCTCGTTTATCACAGTAAAGCGTGTGTGTTAATCCAGGTCATAAACTATCTGTGTGCCAAATTTCATCCAAATCCGTTCAGCGGTTTTTGCGTGAAAGACTAACTATATCCACCCATCCATCCATCCATCCTCACAAACTTACACGTTTATAATACTAAGGCTAGTAAGATACAGAACGATACATTTTGCAAAAACCAATACTTTTACTTAATTTTCTTTTATTTTAAGTGAAACTTCTTTAGCGTTGTGGCGCGATTTGACGCTAATGTGACGCTGCGCATCGCCTGTCTGACACAATACGTCACATACAGTTATTTTTCCCAAACTTTTAAGTTTTCACTTCTGTCGGCAGTGCCCACGACTGCCAATGTTTTTTATTTATTGCTTCACCAACAATTTATTACAACATTAAATTTAGTAACATAAACAATGAGGAACAAATTAATTGAAACAATCTCGTATAGGTAAACACAGTTTGTATAATAAAGTGATATGAAGAGCAAAACTAGGCAAAGTAAGATAGATGTGACTGATTAAACAATGTTGCTAACAAGAGAAAAAAAAAGAACAATTACTATACTAACATAAACATATAATAAACTCACAACTAACAAAAGTCATACAGGCCACATAGCACGGTTTTTTGCTATGCCAGACAAATCGTGATGCACGTCAATGAGGTCGTTACGGCTATTTAAACCTTTGCACATTCTGGATAACGGTGAATTGGCACCCAAAACAGTCCTTATATGTGGGTATGGTGTGACTGCGCTACGAGGAATCCTAGAGGTACATGAATTATCAATAATTCCAGTAATCTAGGACATGCGATATTTCCTCTCAAAATTTTACTCGCCAAAATCTTAACTTTAGCTTTAGCTTGTCGACGTATTTCAAGTGTGATATAAAGTATAAAAACTTAATGAACATTTAGTAAATAATCAATAAATCTCTGACCTTTCTGATCCCCTGAGAATCCGAGATTGAGGTAGTAACCTTGAGACGCCATGCCATGAGGAACATAAGAAATCTCAGTACCGAAAATAAGAAAGTATGGAGTATTTTTCAGACAGAGATCATGGTAAGCCATACGCTGAGTCAGCATAACTAGAACTATATACCGCTTTATTAGTTCTAAATCAAAAAATTTTGCTGACGAAAATAATTGGAATAGAATGTAGGTTTTTGAAATATTATTTTTATACCTTTGTTTATCAGTAGTAATAATGAGGTTCTTCAAGTTGTGATCGTTTCTAACGTTATTGGCCTTTACACCTCTTCCTTTTATCATTCCTATTCTTGTCGCGCCCGTTCTGATTTCTTACCAGTTGGCTTTTACCAACACTAGACTGTAACTGACTTGTTGTACACTAATAAATGACCTTCTATTTTAGCGTTAGCAGTTCTATTTCTGTTCCCAAGATGAACGGTCACGACACGTTTGTTAAATACTATGTAAGCGAATGGTTGTAAAGTGTCGCCTACGTCCACCCTAGTAACCTGATTCTCATAGACTTCGTTCTTTAATGTATGGTCATTCAGACCATAGAACCATAAAATGCTATGAATATCTATATAGAGGTCCGGTGCTGGTTGAAATGAGTGTAGGCAGAGGCTTTTGTTTGTTACATTCATTGTATCCCCATTTTATGCGATAGATAAATGAACAAAAACATTATTCAAAATTGTATGTAACAGTAACATAAACTAACACAAGAAGTTGATTACAACATACTTCCCATACATATACAATGTTTAGTATTGTAAGGCTCGCTTTGCGGAGAGAATTTGAAAGGATCGGGTGCTGATGTGTAAGGAGAGTAATTGATAGTCGAAAGGAAAACTGAAAGCTAATATATTAAAAACTGAGCTATCTACTTTTAACAAGATCACTTTATAATGGCTTCATAGAAGCGGCCCAGCAACTAGACAGCCGTCCACTCTGACTGCTGGCTGCGGTGATTCTCCCTTCTGTTCCTTTTCTAAAGAATTAATACATTTCGAAGATTATATTAGAAAAGATTTAAATATTATATTACCAGTTAGTCTTGCTCTACACTCGAAAGAGGTTCGGGCGGCACAGTCAGCTACGACCCTACGGTAATATAATATTTTTCCTACCTCCCTAACACGTACCTACCAGCCAGGTAAGTAATTTTTTTTCAAACTACTTCCGCCGATGGAAGTAATGATTGGCCTGCAGCTGAGGAAAAAAGTTACATTTCATAAGTTCACATTATATTCAAAATCTCCTCTGCTGGTTGGCGAATCACTTACTGGCGAACTTTATTTGTTTACTCCAGGTAATTATTTTTCAATACTGTTTGAAGTGGATATACTATTTAATTATAAGCATAGCAACCAGTTTGTCACTCACATAAGCCTAACAACCGGAATCGTCGGTTAAACGGTCCACATAGAATACACCTGAACTCTGCACAAACCTTTCCACTAACCGGTAACAAAGTAGGTCATATGGCAACTGTAGAGAATTTTCATGCGTCAAGGAGTTTCTGTCATGCATCTTTTTGGAACCAAACATAGCTGACTTAGAACCTTTAATTTTTAACGATTTCTTGATGCAACTTATTTATTAACTTCTTATGGGTAATTAACCTATTTTTGCTTTTTTTGGTTGTAGAGACCGGAGTGGAGTTGTAATAATAATAATATAACTCTTTATTGTACACCAGAAACATCAAAAAGCAAAATTAATGAAAATTACGGTTTATGTATATAATACCAACTCTTCCAATTTATTTCTAATTTTTATTACGAATTCCTATACTACTGATAAACCTGTACGACCTAAAGGCAAGTCTTTAACAACACAACAGCCAGTTTTATCTATTACCTGTTTTTTGCTACATTTGATCTTTCGATTCTATTTGAACAGCGGTAAACTCGAAAATAATAAGCAACAATACTTGAAATCTTAAATGTATAGAATAACGATCACTATGGATGGATTCGAAAAACCTTTCGTGACTATTCGTGAGTGGTTTTACTCACGGTTTTACCAGTATTCTTTGATTTTACTCACGTGTATATTTCGGGGATACCCAACATATACATGTGAGTAAAACCGTATATCCTAATTAATATGGATGGATGGTCGCGATAAGCGCAACTTGATCAAAACGTCGGGTAAACAAAAAATATTAGGTATATTTTATAAACATTAACGCGATTAACACCTGGTTCCTAAAAGGCTGATCAAAATATTGATCAACTAACAGCTGTCAAGTTAACAATGGTGTCAAATCAATTATAGTTTTTGAGAATTTGATCAAATGCAGTACAATTTGGCATTTGACATCAGCCCTGTTAACTGATCCGTTGATCAAATCAAAGTGCCTAATCGCGTTTTCAGCAACTCAATAATATACTAGACGCGTTGATCAGCCGATTTTCGGTCCGAGGTTCAAGTTCCGATTTACACATAATATACTTACAAGTCACGATAGTCTAAATATAATTACTTTATATCTTACCATACCTGCGTAACGTATTGAGTATTCGACTAAATATAGTATTGTACCTATCACTTACACAATAGCCGTATATATGTACATACGTATGTAATGTAACCGTTGTAACCGAACAATGACGCCTTAGGCGTGGATCGATCATGGATTTAGATATGATGCAGTAAACAGCGCCGTGTGATATCGTGCATGGATTAAGTGGACTGAACGGTACATAATCTATCTATTCTGCTCTGATCTTGATAAGCTCATGAAATACCAGGTATATTAAACTCGTACTTTACAAACATACCACGGAAAGGATGTATTACTGCTCTATTCACTGCCATTTTCTTTAAGAAAATACCTAATATAAACCCACTCGAAAGTACATGTGTTATTTTTAGGGTTACGTTCCTGAAAAGGAAAAATGAAACCCTTGTTCTTAGGACCGCCCGGAGGTATAAAGTATTAACTACCATCAAATACTCTTGTCTGCGGGCCCTTGAAGCTGTAAAAAATAAAACTTCTAAGACTACGGAATCAAAAGATACGGCCATTTGAGCCTTATATTTTAACATTTCGCAGTTAAATCGAAACTTATAGGGTACTTCTGGCGAGAAACAAAGTCTCACAGCACAAGTAAAGGAAAAAATTGGATAGTCGTTAGTTTGTAGTTAAGTAAAATAATAATAATAATATAATCGCAAAAATAAATGTAATATCACATTTATTTTTGCTATTATAAATTTATATTTTGCACACTGGATATGTTACTCATAACGATGTAAGTTTGTCACTAGAAAAAAAACGGGCCAAAATCTCCGAAAATCGATTTCCGAAATGGACGCACTATTTACATACAAGTTTGTACGGAATCCTCGACACAGAATACGGTTTTTTTTTCATATAATAGAAGGGTACTTAAAATTCACATTTGGAAGTTATATGTTTGAAAAATTTCCAATTTTCATATCGTTAAGAAACTTGAGTACATTCCATGTGATGCTAAGCTGTTAGCGTTACCTAAATGTGCCCTTAACGCCAAGGACTATTACTTATCACTATTACTTACCAAATCAAGTCCAAAATAAAACGATATTATTCTATAGAAGCTCCTACAGGAGGTGACAGCAGTCAGCATCGTCTTTGCTATCTAACAGGTCACCCTTTCATTATTCATTAATTTTTAGACACAAGTACAAATAATTGATATTCTGAGTCTATTTTGGTGCAGTTGTCTCTTGAATAACAACGTCTGATAACATCTACTGATAGGTTCGGCTCCTAGAGATGGCTTTTTGCTCTCATTTAAATTCAACAAATTCAATTAAAAGCTGGCGCTGCAAATGACTCACCAAAAATTGTGGCTAAAAGTTCAAAAGATTTGTGCGGCTTAAAGCCACAAGAATGTTTTATAGTCATAATAAATCATAACGCGAAAACCACGTCGAGCGTTCGCATTTTCAAATTCGGAATGCCTACCAGCCAACAATTTTTTTTAGAACAAAAATATTTAAAAGTTATTTCAAATAAGCCTTTACGATGATGTAATATAAATGTACCTACATCTACATATTATTATCTATCTATGATTGATTACTTTTTTTTTTTGTTTTGGCATAACCCTCGTACACTATATGTATTGTAAACATTTTAGTATATTCGTGCAAGCTACTTATTCCGGTACCAATTTAAACTATATGCTAAGAGCAGTTAACTAAAATAACTTTGCGTGTCAATACATTTGAAAACGTGTACTGGTCGCCTGGCCTACATAATGTTGTAAGTCAATATGCAGCTGTTTGCTCTGACCTATACGTGGCCAGGGTCAGCTCAAATTGATATTATTGTAAAAGTATCATAGTGCTCATAATTTAAATTTTCTTAAATAAAATATTAGTAAACTAGTAATAAAATATTACCGTGTAGGCACTGTCTTCTACATTTCGCTTCAAACAGCTTTCGTGATAATTGATAGAAAGAGGTTCCAGCCAACAATTCATTTTTAATAGACTTTAAAACAATATTTCACGTTAACTTGGACCTATCGTCCTACGAATATTAAAAAAAATATTTTGCCTGTGCAACGGAGTGTTTTTTATTTTTTTTTAGTTAGCATAAATGACAACGCTGTGTTGTTTCCACTGTTTCCATACGAAAAAATAGGAAGCAGGACTCTTGTCATCCGTTGTCGCTTCGCTAGTCAAGTATTTTTGTCAAGGTCATACACTTCGCCTTGAAATTTCTAAAAAGACAAAGTGTCCAAAAAGTCCTTAAACAAAAGTCAGTGCCAAAATATAAAATGTCAATCTAGAGAATCTAGGCAAAATTCACTTGAGACACATTAGCAGAAAACCCCTATTTTGTGTATATTTTAGTAGATAGTTCTCTAACTGGAAGGCAAGCAATAATACAATATTATTGTAATTTTATCGTGAGAAGCCGTAGAGTAGGTTTTTGCGCTCATATGATGGCAAGTATAGTTGAGTGGGCTAGGCACCAAGAAAATATTTCACCAATACACACTTCCTAGATTCATTTCTAATTGTGTTTGATGGTGAATGATATTTATTTTACATATATTAATGAAGAAATAAAGGTACTTAAAAAGAAATGCTTTTAATATTTAACCTAACCTATTTACCTGGATATCATAAAGCTTCCTATAAACTAAAAGATATACACATGAAAAATTGTTAAAATATACTCCACTGTATGTGTTTGTTCAACTTTTGTAGGTGATAGAACCACGCTTTAGCTTATTTGCCTCCTTAGTGGTGTATACTACTGTTCGCTGCACTTATAAGTGAAAGAGTTTAGTTCAGGTGCTATTATTAGTCATCCGATGATATCTGGATTCAAAGGTGCATGGAATATATTTAGCAAACAACGTAAGCTACCATAGATTCGAGGTCATATTTCTTGATTATGCAATTGTCCATCAAACTGAAACTATGGCAGTCTAAAGTTTACATTTTTACCTAGCTAAAGACACTAGTTCGGAACTTGTAACGGTTCATCATGATTTAGGTCCAACGATGTATGGGAGATGGGTAATCTTCTTTAGGTACCAACCATACCATTGTCCCGGCACTGTACTGCAAAATGTAAACCCACTCGAGTTACTTACGTTTTTATTCTAAGCTGCGTAAATTCCTTTACTTTTGCTAGCCATACCGCACCGTAGCGATTTGTTATAATAATTAAAAACTTTTCACTTTGTCGTCCGTCCGGCTGCAAGGAACCTTTTTCTCAGGAACGCTTGAAGATATCAAATTGAAATTCATATAATATCAAATACTTAAGTCTACGGTACCATTAAACTAAAAGAATATGGATTCGCACATTTACTCGTAAGAAAAATATTAAATCTATACCTAATCGTTGACCTAGAATCATGAAATTTGGCACTCTCACAGTACAAGCAATGGAAAAATGCGAAACTCGGTAATTTAATTATATGAATAAAAAAAACTGATTACATTTGCAATTAGAGATTGAGGGGTTCTAATTGTCCCTTATGGACAGCTAAAAGATAAGCCTCTCTATATTTTAACAACCAATGATTTACTATAACCATGGCAAACATGGCGCTCTGGCAGGTCTTCCTAATATCACACATACACTCAGTGGCGGATTTACCAGTAGGCTGAAGCCTAGGGCGGCAGATTTTATTGGCGGCAAATTTTTGGACTAAATTATTTTTTTGTCTTGTCCTGGTCGTATCGAATTAGATAGACCGACCGATAGGGGCGGCAAAATTTTAATAGCCCACTGGCGGCAAATGTGTAAATTCGCCGCTGCATACACTATACACTATTCATATTAGTAGTAAACCATACCAGTGGTAAACCACGATATATATACAGAATATAATAGATATCTGCTATGCTCGTCTTCCTTTACAATGATTGATTTACTATACTTACATTCGTATAAAACAGTGATAGATAACTTCTGTAGTAATACCTATCTGCCATCCAACCGACAACATGTTTCAATACCTGAGCCATTATAATATGAACATAGACAATCGAACACCGTTGACTACGTGCAACTAATACTAACTAAACTGAATTCATATCACATGCATGTCGATTATAATCCAAGTGCTATACAATATACAGCAACCATTGCTCGAACGCTTCTGGCCTAACAAAAACTTGTATGTGCGAATATAAGCATTCAATACGGATAGAGGCACGTGCCAAAACGTTGCATAGCGAAACAAAAATGGTTATAAACCGTAACATCCACGAAATAAAGTTTGAAATCTGATAGCAGGTGAGTAAAATTTGATCATAGCTGAGCTATGCGGTGTTTACGCTCTGTGCGTATAATTTTTATTAGATTTTTATTTCATACGGTTACGGACGCGTGGTTTATGTCACAGTATTTTATCATCACTGCAAACACTGTCTAATATTACTGACAATGCCTCTTTATAAAACAGTTTTTGAAAAAGATAAAGTTATTTTGACAAGTAGAGAAATTAGTTAAATAGAGAAAGTAGTTAAAGTAAGTAGTTAGCCTGTATCTGGGAGGTAATGAGTGTTGCCAGCAATGCGGCGTGGCGCAGCGTTGCAAAAATAGACTGAAGGAAGTGTCCGTTAAACTGTAGATACAAGATTATAAGCTTCAGGTACTTACCCAAATCAAATCAAAACATTTTATTCCAATTAAACCAATTATAGATATTTTTGAATTGTCAGGAGTACCTACGAGTCAATCAGATTAAGTCAGTAGTGAAGCTAGTTGTCTGTGCCAATATACGTATCGAAACCAATATTACGGCGAAGAACAGGCAAGAAACTCTAAGGACACTCGTTTTCAACATGTTTTTTACAATTTTCTGGATTCCTTGCTTGTAAGTGAAAATGAAATGTGGTGACAATGTACTCGTAACATAGGTATTGTTCTAAAATATAAACAGTCACACAAATTAATACTATATTTAAGTAATAGCCAGTCCAGATATGACCAGCCCCGACCATCGGCACCCGTTCACGAGCATGACGTAGGCCATCGTACAGATCAACCACAGAACTGAGAATACGATTCTGTGAGATCAACCATATTGAAGGAAGCCGAACGACCACACACATATGCCACCAGCCAGGACTTCTAGGCGAGCATGACATACTCAGAACTGCCAAGCAACACAGGAAATTTAACTTAATAAGTGACTGACTACTCAGTTCTCACATGAACAATTCAAAATTTCTAAATGAATTATTTATAACATTGTTATGCTCGTCATATTAAGGTTTCTCAAATATATAAAAGAAATGTCCACTTATTTACCACAGAATTACAACGCAACCGATATTAATATATACCACGTATCTTGAATATTGAGAGCCATTTCTTAGAACGTCCGGTGAAACTTTGTATTCGACAACCGAAATGGAATGAGAGACGGATCGTAGGCACGTGGCACGAGGGGACAATCCTCAATATGTCAACCGTTTACCAAATAATAGCCAAATGTTTCGAATACCTATGTACAATACTATTAGGTATACTTTAAATTGAACGTGAGGTTTGTTGACGTGTTGGATAACATTTTTTTTACGGCAAAGTTAAGTTTACTCTGTAAGCGACGCGGTTTAGTTTAATTTTTTAACAAAAAGTTTTTATTTTATAAATACATATTTGTATTGGCAAGAAGTGTGCGGGGGGCGCACGTTCTGTTTTTAAAAAGTAGTCGGCACTGAAACCACATGATTAGAAAAGACCCCAAAAACATCAGTGTGATCCGCAAGCTCTTCGCCATCTTTTTCTTGATTTTTGTAACAAGTTTATGGTAATAATAAAAAAATTAATCAACAAAACTAAAAAAAAAATCCACCTCCATACACAGTCCACCTCCTGGCTTCATTATCACACCATTATTAGGTACTAAGCGCAATCTGTTGGACTCGTCAGAATGAATCATGTGAGCCCAAACTCCAGGGGTTTACCAGTAGCCAGTTGCCACTGAAGAGTTCCACTGTCCACCTCCTGGCTCCATGATCGGATCAGCTCTAAGGTGCCAAATTATATTATTGTCATCCAAACTACGTATACGTGGCAGTGAAACAATGATTGCATTGCTAGCATTGCTGAGTTTTGAAGGCGTCAAAAGTGGCTCCAAATGGTTCGTGTAATATAACATATCGCTGCTGCGTCGCTAGTTCCTTTTTCTTGAACTTGGCTTGGTGTCTAGATAATTAATAACTTGACACATCTCACACACGGCCGTCTGATCCCAAACTAGTCAGAGCCCATGTATACAATACTATAATTTGGCATCTTGGAGCCGATCTGATGATGAAGCCAGGAGATGGATCAAAATTAAACTCAAAACCATTTATTAAAATTAAACCAATAAAAGGTATTTTTGAATTGTCAGGAGTAGGACTCAGTCAGACTATGTCAGTCGTGAAGCTAGTTGCCTCTTCCAATACGTAGATCCTATGGAGAAGAACAGAGAAAAAACTCCAAGGACACTCTTTTTCAACTTCACAAGTAATTATAACTTAATAACTTCACACATCTCACACACGGCCGTCTGATCCCAAACTAGGCAGAGCCTGTACTATGGTAACCAGACTGCTGATAAACATACTTTTATATTTCTAAATACATAAATATTATAGATAAATTACACCCAGACGCAGAACAAATGATCATACTCATCACACAATTATTAGTCCTAGGTGGGAATCGAACCCACGACCTCTGGCCCAACAGTCAGGGTCACTAACCACTAGACTAACAGGCCAGTCAACATATAAAATGGACTGGCCTGTTGGCCTAGTGGTTGGTGACCCTAACTGCTATGCCATAGGTCGTGGGTTCGATTCCCACCCGAGTTTGGGTGTTTTTTGTATCGTTGTTTGTATGTTTGTAAAGTTCCCCGCGACACAGAAGTAAGTCCTCCCTATTGCTCCCCTCCCCTATTCCCGTCCTTCCTATCTGCCCCCTGTCCTTCCCTCTAATCCCCCTCTCCCGTCTTCCCGCACTTCCCCTCTCCCCCTCTTCCCCTATTCCCACCTTAAAGGGCCATGCCAATGCAAAGCCCATGGGCGGCGGTAGTCATTTACCATCAGTCGTCACATACAAAGTTACATTTCGATACGACAATTAAAAGAAGTAGGTAAAAATTGACTTCCAAGATTTATTTACTTACAAGTTAAACTAATAAAAGCGCGTTAAAAACGGTTTGTTCCGTGTTCTTGGCGTGTTAATAGGTACCACGCACGCACATTAAAATTTATGAATTTCGATAATTTTAAATAGTAATTGAGGAGGGTAAACACGCCATCCTCAGTTTGGAAACCCCAACGATGACAACAACCAAATAAACCTCAACGAATTGCCATCTAGACAGGGAACGCAAGTTGAACTCCCTCAACAGAGAGATATGCAAACCACGCGCGGCAGGTACCTTCAAAACCGTACCTAATTTGCAGTTTTCCGCCAGCAAGGAATGTTATTTCGTCGACACATGTTTCGCTTCTAAACGATAATTTTATTATATTGTATGAACTACTCACTGTATTTTATAGGTAGTTATTTTGGTATTTCTAACTTCACCGGTTTTTAGAGTGAAGACAAATCCCTTACTAGTATTTGACTTTATGTTGATGGGGCATTAGAAATGTAAATTTAATGGACATTAAGTAAACCCAGACAAGACAAAATATAAAATAGTAACATAATAACTATCTGTTAATTACACAAATAATATTATTATTTTGTCATATTCATATTTGTCAAAACACCACTACATGACAGAAAAACATGGGCAAACTACAATACGAGGTTAGTGTTTATATTCCTTTATTTATTTGTTCGATACTTACCAGCCGCCAGAGATCGAGGTTACAGAGATTCACCGGTGTTTGGGCACCGGTTTCCATCACCAAACAGGTGAACTTGTGAACAGTCACGAACATTGAAGGATCCATTTCCTAAAGATATCCTAAATCATTCAGACTGCAATTAATTAGGATAACATACCATTCCTCTTGTTAGTATAACTGAGAATAGTTGCCCCTAGTAACGTATAAATCAATACCAGTTTATAAGTTCTGTGCTAAAATAGCAGCTCTTGTGGTATACGTTTGCTGAACGATATTCAACCTTGTCGTAGTAATATAAAAAAAGGAAAATGTGCAGCATACAACAGCAAACATCCAAACACCCGACGCGGTAACATTTGGCGAAGTAACGATTCAAACATCTTTATATAATAAACGAGTTGGATACTAAACAGTTATTGTACCCGTGGAAAACTGTGAGATCAACATTTGATTGGTAGAGACACAAGGGGCGTAACGGGCTACCCCCATGTCCCATATACAAGATATGTTATATATTATATTATTTTTAGGCTTTTAGGAAAATTTTGGAAGACACTTAACGTGGAAGCAATCTTAAATTAAAGACTACGGGTTTTTTTTAATAGTAACTTGTAAAAACAGGAGTGGAACTGAACTTCAACATAATGATTCAGGACAAACAGTATGGTTAAAGTGCAGTGTCAAATATTGCACAAATGAATATCCAAGAATTTATTTTGTGTTTAAGCTTCTATTACAATGACTTATCATTACAACTCCGGCACATAAAACACAAAGTACTGACAAAAGTGTTTTTCTTTTCTCGACCAAAAGTTATTAAACATTTTTTCTACTAGGAATAAAAATATCATTCGGCAACCAGCCTTACCCGTTCCCTTAAGGGAAAGTCATAAAAACATACACCCCACTGCTTTATTACACATTACATATACATATGGCTAATAAAAGCGGCCTAGCTAGTTGTTTTTGTCGATGTACATTGAGTTTTCTCTTGTTTAGCAGTTTGTCAATAAAGCTATGCCCCAGTCACACAAATCATTTTCATCGTAAATATAGATACGAATATAGAACGATATTTGTCAGTTATAAATGTTAAATTTGATCACAATAAATGCTTAAAGACATAATTTTGATAGTTTTCTACTAGGATTCTGTCAGTTTATTAGTAAGTTTTACAATTTAACATCGATTAGTCACTTCAGTATTTAAATTTGCTTCAGTTTTCACCTCGGGAACTGACTACACTACTGACAGCATGTTCGTTGTGTGGAGGAATCGACTAAACTCATCATACATGTAAATTCATGCTAGGTCTGCAATACTCATCCCACTAAAATATAAGTTTGGATGGATGGATGGATTTGTTACTCCTTCACGCAAAAACCACTGAACCGATTGCGATGAAACTTGGTATGTAGTTGGCTGGATCGGGACTTACGCGGGTAAAACCGCGGGGCGCTGCTAGTATATCATAAAATCGTGTTCTAGATCTAAAAAAAGAAGATGTTCATCCAAGTAAGTGATCAGATGATTATCAGTTGCAACTTGCAAGTGATCTAATGTCGATTTATTGTGACCAATTCTCTTAGTACATGTTCAATATTAGAAATAATATTATGTTGTGCAATCTGGCCTTTATTGAAGTCTTCAGCATAAAAAAAAATCATATCACCAATAACTATCAATACTTGTACGTGTTGGCGTTGGACTCACTGCATTCATGAAGGAATATCCAAGTTTTTTTAAAGTCGTCTACATAGAGTCTTAATTTTGTATGCATTCGACGCTAAGGAACACCCATGGCGCCATTGCTTAAACTAGTTAAGTTAACACAATAAAACGTAACTGTAAATTAGCTCCTCGTTTTACAAGCAATAAATTTAATGGACCCCTGCGTAGGGTGAGTCCTGCTTATAATTAAATTCGGTGACAATTCCATGACGAGGTTGGCGAAAGATTAAAACTTCAATTTAAGCTTGGATTTATCAAGAATCAACTGTTGTATATTTTTCTTATTTTTTTAGACAGGTATGCTTCTTATTAATTTATATTTCGTGATCTCAATAGCGCCTCATAGATCGTTAAAAATCTAATATATTATGCATATTTTATCAAAATATTATTTAAGCATCAGAGATTGTCCTCTAATCCAGTTCATATTACAAGACTATTAAAGAAGATGGGCCACAGCATATTTCTGCACCAACTGGAGCCTTACAAGGTTATTGGGTCATTGCTAAATATCACTGTGCTACCGTGTGCTGTTTTTCTTATAGTAAGAGAGTAGCACTATCGGGTAAAATAGATATCCACGCAAAAGTGACTCCACTGTGTTTATAAGCACCGATTACCTGCTTACCATCAGGCCTGTCGTGAGCTTGTTTGCCAACTTATTTGCATATTAATATAGTTAGAAAACCTAAAACGCTTTATTGCAAACCTAATTAAGAAGTAGAAAAGAGTTCCCCCGTCCACTATCACTATATACACTATCATCAGACTATCGTTACTAAGCCCAATCTGATAGACTCGTCAAAACGAGTCATATGAGCCCAAACTCGAGGGGTTTACTAGTAACCACTGAAGAGTTCCCCTGTCCACCGCCTGGCTCTATCAGCAGATCAGCACCAAGATGTAAATTTCGATACGGCAATAGAAGGAGGTTATAATTGATTTCCAAGGTTTGTTTACACAGTTACATTACAAGTGAAGTTAATATACACGTGTTAAAAAACCGGTCGTCCTAATCTCCTATTTCTTTTACAATATTTAAACTGTCCAGAAAAAAAAAAGATTAATTGATGCATAAAATTAAATTCGTTTTTCACCAACGAAATCAACTACAATCAATTTATATCATCAATAAATCAAACCGAAACAGATTTCTAATAATTTTACTTGTAAACACTTCATGAATGTGTATAATTTCTCCGTACTCACTGAACATCACTCAATGGATAAGTATTTATAAAACACCAAGTGACATAATTCGCACCGCTTACGTCACCATATGCGCTCATGATGAAACACAGAATAATAACTTTGCACGCGCTACTTATTGCTTGTGTTGTATGTGCCCATCTGTCTGTATATTATTTTAACATACCTACCTGCAATCTGTGTAGCAGGTTATGTAGTTAAATATCATACTACTCTTTCATAAATACAGTTATAACTTAATGTGTGAAATTTCCGTGACAATTATTTTACTGGTAAAAAAAGGCACACTAAAACTAGTCAAATTGGCCTAGTTCATATCAGACAATATTAAGAAATTTCATAATTTCATGTGTCAAGATATTTATTACACGATGAGGTAACGTAAATGGTTGCCGTTAAATAAAGTAATGCTTACACTTGAGGAGTAAGGACTTGCACATGATACTGCTAATTTGATAAAAAAAGAGTTTAATAACTTACTAGAATATCAAAAAGGCTCAGAACCTTAAGATCAAAAAGCCTTCTATGTCTACAAATGTATGAATGACTAACTGGGTGTATCTTCGTTCTCTCCTAAAATAAACTGGAAATATGTAAATCCTTGTTATAACGTCACGTGCTTGATTTAAATAATGTATTAATAGTATTTTAGGATAATTACCAACGTTTAATTAAATTTCTGCAGGAGAACAATGACGCATTAAAATTAAAAATTAAAAAGAAGGAATATTCGTCGTACTTATTAAAAGACAATCAGCTGTATATCGTAACAAAATCAATTAATACTTTTCTTATCTTTTTTGGTTGAATATTTAACTTTTAAATCGGAAATATTTGTGATTTTGCCCTTACGAGTCCCGTTTTATTCCATAAAATCAACTTCTGGGAATTTTGTTTAGTTCTTTCTCCATCTGATGAATCTGTCTCGTCCGAAAAGAGTAATACTTTATGTTTCAAGTGTGTGAGCCATATTAATTTTAGGATTGATATAATGAATACTTACGGTTTTTACCTGAGATGTACCCACCAGTAATCCATTAGCTATGTTTTATACACGACATAATTTTCAATGTGTAGGTACAAAGTTAATCTTCGACCAAATGGTTTTGAAATCTTCATGATAACTATTGTGTCTGGTTCTTCAATTACAAAACAATAAATCCAATTAAAACCAAATATAAGCTGCCATCATTTTTACTTTAACACTCATACCCGATGAGCAGGCTTTTATAAAGAGATAACATTAGTACGGACACAGCATTACACAATACTGTCTTCAATTCACTTTACACTTTAGATTTGACTATGAAGTACTACGTAATATGTATGTAGATATCAAGACTTTGGTAGATATATGTAAGGTAGTACAACATCCAAAGGAAACCCTAAACATTATTTATAAGTACGTATATTATAGGTAAGAGCTGACGCGTTCTTAATGAACACTGATTACCGATCGATCGACGATAGGAGCCTCTATGATCACAGAAAATATTCAACTGAGCAAGAGGTTAGAGAACTCTCTCAATACGACTTACATGTATCATATGCAAATATAATTAAATAGGTAATCTATTTACAAGTACTCGTGGTCGCCTAGAGGTGACAACTTAACAGTAAAATTCATGAATGAAATTATTGATAACAACAAAGCTCCATCAAAGGTAACGAAAAAAATGTTTCTTTATGAATATTTACACTAAAGCTCTTCAATACTTACTAAACAAAAAAACATTTGACAAACAGAAGCGAAAAAGGTACGGTTTTAACTATTTATGTGAAAGTTCTGCAATATTCGTTTGAACTTTTTAAAAGGTTGCCGGTTATTCTGATATTAATGTATCTAATTTCTTACAATACAGCCGTCACGAATCTTAAACATAGTAGCCATTACAAATCATAATCAGACACTCGAACATCATTACACTAAATAATTAATTAATTATTTTAGCTTAAAAAATATTTTATTTATTAGTGTCCAAGAATCGTCGTCGAAGACAGAAATCGTCAGGTTTCTGTACAATGAGTTGTGCTTATCTCTGATAACTGGGTAATCTGTTCTACACTAAATGATGAAAACTTTAGTGCTTGGATACAAAGAGAACTCCTCTTATATTACTACCAACGATGTTATTCGCACCTATTCAATCCAAAAAACAAACATTGAATAAAATACATGTTCAATATGATATTTGCTAGTGCAATTTTTTATGCTATATCTAGGGGGCCACTCAAAAATCATGTCACGTAATCAACTTTGACTGCACATATTGGCTGAGATATTCCCCGAGGGGTAAGGGGTGACGTCACAGGGGTCCAATATTCTTATGAGAAGATCAGTTCACATCGATGACTCGCGAAGCACTTAAAGTTTATGTAGAATAAATAAGAATGATAACTGTTAAGGTTATCAATTGCGTAATATCAATCATCTCATTGTATTTGTGTGTGATCAACGGTTGGATTAATTGCTTGTGCTGAATACCATGCATAACACAACTTTGTTGTACCATAATGGTAGCAAACATTTTAAATATCTAAATTAGACTGAAAGATTTAAAATTAGCACAGTATTGAGTAATAGCAATTAAAAAATAACCTAAAATTTTTCAGACTTAGATTTATATTGAACATTTTTAGAATTACTAATAATTCTATTTTTTTTTGTTACATTACTCTGTTGCATTACCGATGGTACTTCCTGAGTTATCATTTACGACCTGACTTCATAAGATCAGATGGAATATGTGACAGAATGTGATCCTTAGAAGTAAAATAACACGGTAGTTGAATGTGTATTTGTTGTGTTTGTAACCGCTCTGCCTATTGTCTATACCCGGACGAACGCACAAGCGAACAACAAATATTTATTCAATCCATGAACGTTGTAAGCCTACACTCTATGTCGGAGGTCACGATTTCACTATAGGTCATGATATCCGAATAAACATTTATAAAACAACCACAGAATGATACAATATTCCTATAACAGTAGAGTGAATAGTTACTACTCACATCAGATGGCACATTGCTAAGAGAATGCTTGTATAATTATGCCATCAACCTTTTTTTGTGCGTGTGGAAACCCCCTCGGGCCGTCACCACACCGGGGTTTTCGGTGGGGCGGTGTGTCGGAATCGAACCGACTAAAACCACACGGTGTGCCGTACTGCGCCTTAAATAGGAGGGTTTCAGGAACTGCTTTAATTATGCCATCAACCTGACCTGACCGGAGACTGCCACCAGATGATAAAAATGTTTTAAGACATTTTCAAAATACTCCCACTAATAGTTAAAATATTTGTACGCTTTTTTGTGTGTGGGTGTATGAGTTAATATTATAGTAACTTAACGCTAAACTTCTGAACGTGTAATTATGTATTTTTATTGGAAAACTAGTTTTGCCCACGACTACGTTTGCGTTTACGTCGGAAAACAACAATATGTCGCTATAATAGGCATAGCACCACTTTCTGACGGGGAATCAGAATACCTATATATGTAGGGATATGATTATTCAACCGATGATGGTATTAAGACTTCGACGTGCACTCCTGAACGTTTCTGACATAAAAAAACTATAAAAACCCTGAAAGATAACAAGAAATCTTTTTCAATTTTCATAAAGACACATATTGTGTAACTATTTTGACTTCACTGAGAAAATTGACAGTGAGTTGCAGGTTCCATAATGGTGATGTAATTTAGGGAAGCGACTAACGTCCGGTCGTTTTAATTCAATATACCAAAACATGTAAATAAAAAAAGTATTTATCCTAAATGGACTATAATGTACGGCCAGCGTACCGTGAATACAATTCTAATGCGCTTACATTGAAGGTGGACGAGATTTTACGTTTGACGACACATTTTATGTGGGAAAACGCGTTTCAGTGTAAATACTTGCTTTTATATTTGTTTATGTGCGCAATTTATACTTTTATGGCTGTATGTTTATAACAGTTTGAGGGTCTTTGGATAAATAAAGAGTTATCACCAGTAGGCTATTTCACCTGTGTAACGACTGCAAATATAGTTTTGATTTACGAATTCCTTAATCCACTTTAAAAGGCTTCACTTTGAGAATCCGTTCATTAATTTTTACGTAGCAAACATAACTTAACATCACTTCAATCCAAGTCAAAATCACAAAATCTTTTTATATCTTTAATAATAGTATTCCTGTCGACATTTTTGCAGTACCTATGAATGAAGTACGAATGCAATAAAATTCAATGTCCATTGTAGATGCTACTCCGCCTTTTAAAAGCTTTGTAAAGTGGTAACTTGAATCGCGCCGATAGCGATAGTATTAATATAGCTTCAGTTTTTCCAATATAAACCTATTTAATAAATATTTTACCGTTCTATCACTTTAAAATCTTCATCTAGCGATTACTGAAAGATGGGTAGGATTTAAAAAAAAAATTGGTAGTTTGTCACATTTTTATTTCTGTTGTGATGTCCTTGTACTTTCATGTACCTACATTTTGTATTCACAATTATTGTTACCTTTAGTTACGTAGTAACTACTTAGTAATCTGTGCCTTTAGTGAGAATTGGAATAAATACATAATAAAATGTATATATAATAATAATTCAAATAAATAATTAATTGTCTTGTACATTTTCCATACGATTTTAAGTAGTACTATTACTAGTAGAAATATATGTTCTACATCTTATTTCTTTAACATTCCAGTAGATAACAAAAATATCACTTTTTGTTACCTTTTGTATTTATTTCGCATTTTGATAAGTTAAAGCTATAAAGTGACAATCATAAACTTTGACCTAATTGTCGCGAAACTCATCTGCTGGTTGAGCTTAAGCCAAATTCAAAAGTACCTGGAAGTGAAACCATTTATTAGATATTTAAATAAACCATTTTAATGAAAGACGAGGTAGCCTATAAGCTACCTGAAAGTATAAGGTATACTATTGCAGAAGACACATAATTACAGTTTCATAAATGAATACCTATCTACCTTATAATACTTTTAGATTTATTCTTTTTAGGTAAGTATATACTTTTAAGTAGGTATTCCAAAAGGTTTCTAAAAGGTCCAACAAAATCTGTACAAAATATCAACTTATTCGGCTGAATGGTTTAGGAAACCTTATCAAGTTTTTTGATAGCGAATCCTTATAAAAATGAGCAAAGCTATGTCTGTCTATGCCAGTCAATTCAAGACACGAAAAATCTTTATTAAACAATGCTTACGTACCTAAGTTTCATTTCAAAATAATTTTACTCAAGATGTCTCCTGTCCGTTACACCTACCATTATATTATCTATCACTTCATATATAAAACAAAGTCCCCCGCCACGTCTGTCTGTTCACGATAAACTCAAAAACTACTGAACGGATTTTACTAATTGATAGAGCGATTCATGAGGAAGATTTAGATATATAATTTGTTAAGGTTTTGTGTAAATTGGTTGAAATATGATGATTGTTGAAGATGTCTCTGCTACCCGTGCGAAGCTATAAAAATTAATCTCTATTTCCCTTGTTCACGACATCACGAGTGAACGGCTGGACCGATTTGAAAGTTGTGCTGAAAAGTAGAAAATTTAACAAAACTTAACGAGGGACTTACGCGGGTGAAACCGCGGGGCGCAGCTAGTTAAGTATAAATAAATATGAATTCCTCACACGTTGACAGAATACCTATAAAAGTTTTAGACACTAACGTTTAAAGGCAGCGGGAGGTTTAAAGTATACTGTTACCTTTTATTTGTTTCGCAACAACATTGTGCAATTGCTGTTGAACTAATAGGCGAACAATGGCGAACATGTACAAAAGTTAATGACACCATTACCTCGAATCAAAGTCAACCGTTTTTTTATAATTTATTTATTATTACTTTTGCGATATCTAATAAGATATTCCTGTTTACATTTTCATCTCTGTTACGACTAGCATTGTTTCCTATAAATCGGAGACACTT
Source organism: Euplagia quadripunctaria (assembly GCA_963859945.1). Lineage (NCBI taxonomy): Eukaryota > Metazoa > Arthropoda > Insecta > Lepidoptera > Erebidae > Euplagia > Euplagia quadripunctaria. The sequence continues at coordinate 17,054,450 of OY982569.1, read as the reverse complement.
CAGGTTGAATTGTAAAAACAACACAGGTTCCATTACAGCAACAGCTCAGTGAAGAATAACAATCTATCAAAGGGCCGAACATCCATTTACTAAAAAGAGTGGCGCGTGGGTTAACGCAAAAAACAAACGCTTTTAACACAATCACCAATCTCTAAACAATAGGTCACTGTTTGTTCGTTTGGGGAAATGAATAACATGTACCTATCTATTTTCATTCAATATTTTGAACGAAAATGCAATAAAAACACCAAAATATTTATTGATGTTTTTATTGATGTTTATTACAAGGTTTCATTGGAGTGCAATCACAAAATAGAGTCTTTTGCATTTTTCCATTATAATCATTACCACATTACAATAATGACTTTAGATAAAAATTCTAATTATCTGGTTCAGTTTCATTAATATTATATAATTTGATGAACAGACATCCTCTCTGTTTCTTATCAGTACTACAGTACAGTTACTTTACTAACCTATTTTATTTACCATTCATTTACCATTGTCACACAAAAAACTGCCTATAAGTACGTTCTCATGTGTAAAAACTTACCCAGCACGGAACTTAACTAATAAATCAATAGAAGCTATTTCTGAAGATGGTAGATCTACACTGTTCGACAGTCTTCCAACTGCGAGGCCATATCCACGTACCTATTGCACGACACCTCTTAATGAAATCCCTTCACACCTACACCCACATGAATTAGCAGTTTAGCACCCGCCTACTCAAAACGCAACAGATACTGCTTGACCTACTCTTTATCTTTAGGTTGGTGTATACTCATAGATATTGGCTTTAGGACCGACTCAGAACGAGGCTAAGACCACCACCTACGCCAAAGATATCTAGTCTCGCTTGAGATAACGGATATTTTAATAGATAAACAATGCTTCGCGATCGCTTATAAAATAGCAAGTCAGTTGAAGTGGTAAGTATATAAATGGGGTACTTGGCTACAAAATCTCCTCACAGTACATATAAGAAACAATTCCGTTGTCTACGTGCACCCTCGGCAGACAGAACACTGCCACACTTCTTTGGAGGAGACGTTACTGCTTCCGTTTAATGGTCTGCCAAGCAAGAGTGACCCATATTTTGGACCGCTCTGTTTTTATGCATGACTCTGTGTGTTAGCATGGAGTGCAATGCATACAATAAAGAAACGGTGAGGTGACGTACAAGTTCAGACGATAGGCTCTTACGTTTGAATTCATCCGTATAACCATATCTTTTTACAGCGTTTCTGGTAATACGTTGCAAAACTTCAGCCGTATGTACTCGTACTTCTAAAGGCCCCTATACACTGCAGAGTGTTACAAGAAGGTGTTGTCAGTTTCTAGGAGCGTTACGTCCAGCCGACAATTAGTTAATTTAGCTAGAAAAAAACTGAATTTGGAAAAAAAAAAAATTCGGGAAAAATATGTATTTTCGGAAAATTCTTATCCTAATGTAATGCACATTTCTTAACAACACATTATGAATGTTCATGTGAATTTAATGATGTGGTTTTTTTGTTTTTTTATGAAAATATTTTCAAAAAATCCATTCCATCAATATCCTTGGTATTAAATATCTATAGTTTCATTCGTGTCAGCCCTCCTTCTTACTAAATATTTGCTTAATCGGTAAATTTTTAAGTTAAATTTTTCAGTCTCAAAATAAGATGTCTGTATTAAAAGTCACGAATTTCATGGTCTACTACACGACCCTAAAATATGACCACACCTTTCTCTAACACACTGTGTAATTAAAAAACGTAACTGATTATTTAGCTACTTACCTTGTAACCATTCTAAAATACACCACACTAAATCGCTATGTCACGGATTTGTCATTAACGGACAATAGGTATCTATAAAAGACTAGGAACGCAATAACTATTTTTTACCACATTGTCATTGTTGTATTACATCGCAAGCGTTCTTTTCAAAAGGTGGGCGCCAACTAATAGCTGCGAGATAAGATAACTCACAAATGATACAGTTATTCCCAAGTACACGTAAACCTAGTTTTTAACTTTCAATAATATTTATTTGTGTCTATAGATAACACTATACAATAATAATCGACGTTGATCACTGTCTTACCTTTCCAACAATATTATACATTGTTTTCCGTATCTACTGCTTACTTACAGTTCCCAAGGCCTATGACAATCTCAAATATTGAAATAGTTTTTTTTTCTGATCTTCAATGTATACCAAAGATCACAACAGATACACATCTTAGCCCTTACTTAGACACTCCAAAGAAAATGCCTAATCTCAATTAGTTAACCAAACAGATCGAAGCGTAAAAGCAAACAAATATTAATAGAAAGCCTATTCCTGGAATAGCTAAAGCCTCTGTTTCAAGTTAGAGCCAGTCTCCTCGTATATTGTATCGAAGACAGAGATTATTTTTTTATAACTCAGTCACTTGTTCACTCTTATAAATTTTTACGCTGGTGTTACCACTACTGTCTCGAGCCCAACATTTATCTCTGGGGACCCTACTCATCTGGAGAGAAATAATGTTAATAAACAGCGGTCTTCTACTGGGATGAAGTACTCCACCAATCCAATTCCAACAGCCTGGCGCCACCTCCTTCAAAAATAAAATAATACGCTAGGATGCTGGTGTAGGTACTGCGGTCTTCAGATAATTCAAATAATAGTTGAGATGATTTATTTGTTTCGATGGCTTTTAAAATTACAAAATGCAAAAAGAAAAACGCTTTAAATTATATTAAAGCATACAAAGAAATATTGCTTCATTACTAAATTGAATATTAATACGAAGCAACACAATACACATTGTCGGACAGTTGTAAATGACAAAAGAGAGGGTCGGAAACGAGTTTTTAAAACCTCTAATTAACGTTAATCCAGTAGGGCGTTACTTAATTGCTTGAATGTGTGAGCCCAGCACCGTCTACTTATTTTTATAAACGAATGAGAAGTGTGCTGGAAATGCTTTTCATATAATTTCATTTATTAAACAGTTATTCATTTAAAATTTACATTTGTACATAGTTTAAAAACGACTCTTATTTGTTTAAGTTAATGTCTATGCTTGCATAAGATTTTGTTTTTTAGCTGAAAAAAAATTGTGTTAGCAACTTTACAGTCAAGCTATTCCGTATGATGAATTTCGTTTTAAGTGATAGTGGAGAAGAACTACTGAGTGATGCTGATGACTGATCGGGCAGGGCTTTTTGAGAGTTGCCAGTTAAGTAATGGTTTTTAGTTAAGTTTGGTTAAATACCAATGACACAACATAACTTGTATTTTCTTCTTTTTTTTTTAAAGACAACTCCCGCATTAGGAATTACTCCTGTGTCGCGGGGGACTTTACAAACATAGAAACAACGGACACAAAGAACACCCAGACTCAGGTGGGAATCGAACCCACGACCTATAAGCATAGCGGTCAGGGTCACTAACCACTAGACCAACAGGCCAGTCTATCAGTCAGTATTGTGTATGTACTTGAGTGACAGTCGTATTGTTAAGAAACTTTTTAATCAGTCTGTTTGTTTTAAAAATTATAGCAAATCTTGCGTTTTTACCTACTACTTGGTTATGAAAACCCAAATCCTAGTAAAATAACAAATCAAGCAATAAGGTAACATAACATATCGATAATAACCTAAAGCATTGAGCAATGTACGATCCTTTAATATAAAGTTATCTAAAAATGCTAATTCTACATGTATTTTTCTCTTAATTAATCCTGCTTTATTTTGACAGTAAACCAACTTGATAAAGATAGTAATAATGTTTTTAAAGCAATTGATTTACCTAACTTTCAACCTAAACACACACAACAAGTATTGAATCGTGGTACAAAATCTAAAGCTATCTAATATTTTTCATATTTCATAGTACCTACCACGGAAATCTTAGATTTCTGTGTTACCTACCTACTAGCAATTTAGTGTATAGAAATGTTACGTAACTGCATATCAACGAACAGTAGATACAAACCATTGGTGGTTACAAAAAAATATAAAATCGATAAACTTTTTGTTGCCTTTCCGAGATGTGCTGTTATTTATTGGCGACCAGATTACGCACATTATGTAACCCGCTTTTCCTGCTCAAAATATTCCCCTTATTTATCGACTCACCTTTTTGCGAAATATATTACTACTTTTTTTTTGTAATTTGTAGCACTTTATATGTGAACGTTTTATCGTAAAACACTTTTGATATAAGTGGATTAAGCCTAAAAAATGCCTGTGTTAAAGAATGTTTTAATTGACTTTGATTCATAACTTTTTCATTGAAGATGTTTAAAAGAGACGTGGAGCAAAGGTCACATAGAAAACTATTATTTGCTTAAATCAGATTTATACTTAATCGTTAGACACAAAAACTGAGACAATCTTTTAATGGAAATGAGCATTTCACAGCGAATGCATGCAAGTGAGGCTTATTTGTTATATATGCTATTGAAGGTATAGATGGCGGCCACGTTGCCTCTCATTTTTATTCTGTTTACATGGACCAGCTGCTCCATTCTGCGCGACTCGTAAAAACTGAATTGGAAACAGAATAAGATATGTATTTTTAATATCTGTACTCAAAGATTTTTACAACTTGTTTATATAATCATGGCATTAATAAGCGAAGGACAGGTAACATTAAAATCATCTTTTCGTTTATAAACTTCTTTAATTACATATCTATACAAACATCAGCCAATTGAATTACAACTACACAATAATTTACAGTCTTTCCGATTAATACTTAAAACATTTTTCATTTAAAAAAGTAATAAATACGAAGAAGCAAACCTTTTCAAATGCGAAAATTTGGTATCGTTATTGTACAAAAGTTACACATACGCTACAGAGATTATAAAGTTCTATGAATATTTACAACTTGAGACGATTATCGTCTTTAACAAAACATTTTCTTTAGTGTATGCCTAAGGCTACGACTAAGACTTAAAGTTCAATTATAAAGAGATCGTTTGGGTTTACGCCGTTTATGCTTACAAAGGCCCTTCATACCAGATACGTTTGAACAGTGTGTTGAAACACTATAGACTGTGGTTGATGATGTCGACCTTGGAAGTCTGTGGACGAGTAATCCGAATCTATTGTGGAATAGATATGTTCGGACAGAGGACGATCGCATGGCGAACGCTCCGCTGAATTCGCAGACTTACCGCACAAAGTCTGACATGTGCTGTTTAACACCGACGCGTCCATAGTGTACGTGTTAGAATTTCTCCCATAATTTAGTCTTTTCAACTTCTGTCCACGTCGCTTAGATGATGGCATTGCATAACGTAATCTCTCCCAAAAACGTTTCTCTTTCCACGTTATCTCTAAACCCGTTTTGAAATATGACTTCAACTCCGGATCTCGTGGGATAAGCCCTACGCTGACTATTATTAATTTATGTGGATGGTTTTGCAACGCTTTCTGTAAAGCTTGTCGGAACTCTATCTGGGACCACTCTGTTGAAATGAAGTTCTTTGTTAGAACTACAATGATACGTCTGGACGCTTCGGTAGCCTCAACTACTAAGTCAGGGAATTGTGCATACGTCGCTTCAAACTGCGGCACATCTCGATAATGTAGGCAGAGATGGTAAGATGGGTAGCCCGTCTCCAGTTCGCGAGCAAGCGATTCTACTACAAACTCCTCATCTTTAGGACTATAACATATATAAGCATCGTAAAGCTTATCGGCATCCTTAAAACCGCCCGCTAAAGGAGACAGCTTAATGCCGCAATTTGAATACAACCACATTCTACAAGCGTATCTAAACGTGAATACTAAAGCCAATATTAATAAAATAAGCATGAACCCAGTAAGAGCCGAGGCCAATAATGGCAAGTTGTTGGAGACGAACAACGCGCTTATCATGGACGAATCGCTTATTTCACTGCAAACTGTCACATTTAAATTCAATGGCTTCTTTGACGGGTTAATGTTCTTATTCACACACCAGAGATTTTGACTATCTATAATTTTCTCAACATTTTGCGATACGTACGTTAAAAAACCTTGTAAATATTTACAATCACAAGACCAGTTGTTACTGCCAATGTATAATGTTTGTAACCTTTTATTATTGTCTAAATGCCACAGACCGTAGTTCAGCAGTCTGTTCCCATCCAGCCGTAAAATTTCTAAAGCTCCCAAAACAGAAAAAGTTTCATTTGAAATATACTCAATTAAATTACTTTGAAGATACAGTTCTTTTAAGTTACTTAGCTTTGAAAATTCGAGACCTCGTAATTGTTTTAGTTTGTTATTGTCCAAATGAAGTATTCGTAGATCTCCAAGTCGGCTAAAAGTATTGTTATATATACTTATAATATTACTGGAATTCAGATACACAACGATAGCTTTACGCATAAGGTCAAAAACAGATTCATTTAATTCGCTATAAACATTACCATCCAAATATATATGGGTCGCGTCGACAGGAAAGTTTTGAGGTATTGATTTCAATTGTTTAACAGAACAATCAACGACGCTCGTGCTTTTGGCAGAGTCGTGATAACAAGAACAATTATTTGGACACAATGTTTTACAGTTACAGTTATTGAAATCGCAACAATGACAACCATCAGGACAGTAGTCGTCGTATTTACACAAAAAGTCTTTGATGTGAAGGGTACTGACCGGGAGATACTTCACGCCGCGTACGTAGGATTCCTTGCAAATTACATTCTCCAAGTCCATTACGCGAGGATATTCTCGAGATGTAATGGAATTAATGAGTAATAGCCATTTCATTGTGCAATCACAACGAAAGGGATTGCCGCTAATGTAAAACTCAGGCAAAGAACGTTCATCAGCCACTCTTGCAACATGCAAACTATTTATATCCAAACTTTCGATTTCATTGGCATACATATCAACGCGAGTTAAATTTCTTTTTTCTAAAAATGTGTCTATTTCGATGCTTGAAATAAAATTATTGTTTATAAACAATAACTCCACACTATTTGGAATAGACATCGGCGATAGAGTCACTAAACGATTATGACTCGCGTCTAATGTTTTGACATGGAGTTCATTTTGAATTTTATAGTAATTGCCAAGAATCTCTATGAAGTTAGCATGAATATCCAACCATTTCAAGCTTCCTGGAACAAAGGCGTAATCAAACCAAACTAAATGGTTTTCGGATAAATTTAACCATAACAATTTTGTCAATGCCACAAACACCCCGTTTATATCAGAAATAAAGTTCCCATCTAACCGTACGGCCTCCAATTGGGAATTCTTTTGAAAGGTTTCGGTCTCAATAGACTGTACTTTATTTTTTGCCAAATTGAGCACTTGCAGACTCTGCAAGCCCCAAAACATACCAGCGGTAAGGTTTCCGATTTGATTGTCGATTAAACGTAACCCGGTCAGTTGTGATAGGTTTTGGAATGAGTTATTTGTTATCTCTATCAATAAATTTTCCCCTAAATCCAGCGACTTCAAAAACGGTAATTGCAAAATTGCTTCAGGGACTTTAGTGAATTTGTTAGAACTTAAATCTAATTCTTTTAAATCGGAACAGTTCCTAAATGCATTCTCGCTGATGTAAGATAACATGTTATTATTTAAATTTATTTTATTTAATATAAACAATCCATTAAATACATGGTCTTCTATAGTTTGTAACTTATTTTGGCCTAAGTTCAGTGTGTGTAAGTTAAAAAGCGGTGTAAATGCATTATCCTCAATGAACCCAACTGAATTATTATACAAGTTCAAAATTTGCAAAAAGAACAAGTCTTTGAACATATTGCGAGTAATCCGTGCGACCGTATTATGGGACAGGTCGAGCACGATTAATCTTATTAGACCACCGAACGTTTCATTTTCTATGTGGTCGCTCCTCAATTTATTCGCCGAAAGATCTAAAACGAGCAATTGTTCCAGCCGATTAAATATTCTCTTCGGCAATGTTTCCAGTTCATTATTTTGCATATAAATTTCACGAATTTCCCTAGTATTATAAAATAATCCTTCTGGCAAATAACTTATAGCATTTTCAGAAAGGTTCACAACTTTCAACGATAGTAAATCACTAAAAACGTCGCCCGGCAGTTCACTTATTTTATTGTTCTGAAGAAATAACTGTGTTAGCCGTCGCAAATGCAAAATTTCTGAGTCAGCTGGGAGCGACATGATGTCGTTGTGACTTAAATCTATAGTCTGTAATGTGGACCCGCATTTGTGACCAAAACCGAGTTCATCGACAAACTTTATTTTGTTGTGCGTTAAATTAAGTGAAATAATATTTTCTAAGGCGCAAAATAAGTCTGATGGTATCTTTCTTATGTTGTTGTCGGCTAAATCTAAAGTATGGAGCTCCCTCAGGCCATTGAAAGCTCCTAGAGATAGTTCCAATTCCTTATTGTTGCCCCATTCGTTGTTCATGGAGCGAATCTTCAGTGATTTCAGACCTCGTAGACCTTCGAAAACGTTCCCAGGTAGTCGTAGTATTTTGCAGTTGTTTATAGATATCTCTGCCAAACCTTGCATTCTTCCGAAGTGATGATCTCGCAGAGAGCTCTCGAGCAGTGCTTGGTTGCAACGAATCGCGAGCCGCTCCGCGCCATCCGAGTGCATCGAACCGACGATATCCCTGTCCGACGACAATGTTCGTACATCGCACTCCACCAAACCATTCTCACCGGACACACGGAAACAGACATCTGCATCGTCAGGCGCTTCCGTAAGCGCCGCGCCCATCACTAAACAAAAGAATATCGCGTTAATTATCATTTTAAACGGCACTGTGTCCATATCATTTTCATCACTTGTCAAAATAGAGTTTTTATGAATGAAAGTCTAGTTCGTACGTCGCGCACGGTCATGTTCAGCTGTTGTGAACGTGTGTAGTACACGGAAACGATTCGATAACGAGTACGATTATAAAACGTGTAGTAAACAGAGGAGTGTGTGTGCGCCGCAACATGGCAACGCAAGCACGCGATCCCCCCGCGGTGGCGAGGCCGCGACTGCCGTACAATGAAATGCCATGAATGCGCGACGCTTGGAGGGAACGGACCGCACCAGCATTTCTATTGCCGCATAATAAGTAACCCTCGTAGTTTTGACTTTTGTACAAAACGGAAACCGTTACGTGACTTTGTATACATAACATTGTTTTTTCTCAATGTTACCTTTTTCGAACACAAACAATTTCTTTGTTTTTTCTTGTTTTTGTATATTTTTTGGATATTATAATATAATTATGTAGGTATGTAGTTAAAATAAAATATGTCATCGGAATTAATTCAATTCTGTTTTAATTTAGTAACGTCAATAATTACACATAGATATCGTTCAAAACCATTACCCTCTTTAGCCATAGTCGGGTAAAATAGATACAAAAATAGGCAAAAGACAGCATAGGACTTATCTTATCATAGGGCTCCTTCCAAGGGAAAGAATAAAAGTAAGATGAAAAGACACTTAGCAATTGGTCGTGTCCTTAGTCTTGTGTCACAAATATGCGATTATTCGCAACATTTCACTCTAAAGAAGTAGTAGTAGTCTTAAAATTAATACAGTATTCTACTTACAAAACAATAACAAAAGTAGCCAGAACGTATTCATACATAAATATTTTACACAGGAGGTCAGTATAAAATAACCATGCGTCACATAAAAATAAACTGGTTCAATTGGCATAGGCATCAAAGACAAGTTCCTACTAAGTACTTAAGCATACTTAAGCTCTTTTTTAAGTATATAGTGGTTAATTTCTCTGTATAACACTGCTGCACCTAAAATGTCAAATTGACATTCTGCTTACATACGCACTAGATAGGTAATATAACGTACACTACGTTAAAAGAGTACCTAATACCTATACAAACAATATGGTGTTTGTATAATCGTTGGGTATTATCAAAGAGTATGCAAACACTATGTGGTATAATGGCGATGTCTTTGATTATATACATGTATACATGACAAGTATATAATCAAAGAGTCATGTATAGTGAGTTGAGTGCGATTATAAAGTATATTAATATCCCAATAAAACAAAACAAACAAAAAACTAGTCCAAGACGGGCAGCAAGCCGCGCGAACTGCAAGCGACTCTACCGGTTTCTTTGAATTTCTATGAAAATGATTTCGAGCAGGGCGCCATTACAGTGGTGCAGTGTCCACTGCACCACTGTAATACTGCACCACTCCTAAAAATAAAATAATTACACGATATATATATAAATAGTACATGACATTTACACATTTTACACTTTCTTAACTTTTCCTCTGTGCCTATTATGTAAGTACATGGTTTGTAATCAATACAGCATAACTTCAATTAACTTCCTTCTTCGTTAGCGTTGTACAATATTGTCTCGCGGGAAGCTATGGAAACAACTGAATCCCTCAGCCGCGGCAATGCCGGGCCGCAATGCCGCCTGCGGCTGAGGTCTGCTCGGACATACATGAATGGAGACGAGACAGGAGTCAATAGGAAAATTGGCTATGGTGTAAAGTAAATTAATATTTAGGTACTTATAACATAATATAATTATGTAGATACAGTTAGTACCTAATATTTTTATAGTCTTATTTATTTGTTTATTATACAATAAATAGGTACGTTGTTATATTGTAATAATAGCGGATTTAAAATAAAACAGAGGTATATTCATTTACTCCATAATTGATTAGATAATAATTGTCATATTAAAAAAAGTAACAAACAATGAACTAACCTAAATTAACACCAAAAGAAACAGAGGTAGTCTAATGTGGTCAAATTTGGGGACTGTCGACAGAACTAAAAGTTACTTACAACTTTGGAAAACTGTTATTTTTAACGACAAACATGCTAACGTGAATTATTACGCCAGTCGGTGACGCAAGCCCATAAGTTTTGACTCTACCAAAAATCCCTCAACGCGGCTAAAGAAATATTTACTTCAAAAATATGTTTCCTCTTCAATTGCTATTCCTTGTACTTCACAGCTTTCTATTTGGTTACTTTAATTTGTATCTCCCTTTCCTGTTTCTATTAAAAATATTTTATTCAACCATATGAAACATGGTAGATACAAAAAAAAAGTGAGCCGTCGCGGGACGCCTGGCAGATGTGAAACATCGAAATTATATTGTACAGATAATATGCATAAAAGCCATAAAAGGATAGTTTATGACAGGAAATAAATATGGCATAACCAAAAACAAAATATTCAGATTTTTTTTTGAAGTAAAAGCTTCTTTAGCGGCGTTGGGCACTTTTTGAGATGGGTAAAAAATGTTAAACTCGCGTCAGAATTCAGGGTCACGTGGACCCTGATTGTTAATGTATGGAAAATGTGTTCGAGTGTAATATGGTCATGTGGACCCTGATCGAAAATGTATGGAAAATGTGTCCGCATCGCATTACGATTTATGTACAATGTACATATTGTTTCTATGATCTAAGGACTCAGCGCTCATTTTTATAACACTAATAAAAACACTCAAATGATATCTAGTTTGCATACGACAAAACTTATTGGCGCCCTACGTACATGCAAAGTTTCATTTCGATATGACAGTTAGAAGTAGTATAAAATTGACTTTCAAGATTTGTTTAGGTACTTTAGTTAAGTTCAGCCAATTGAACCGATTTAAGCAAAAATTATCCAATCCACACAAGCCTCAATCCGAGATAATTGACATTTAAATTTATTGCGGTATTTCTCTGGCTTTGTAATGCAAAATGTTGTGTTTTTAATTTAACATAATTTTAGGTGCACTAAACTAATTTACATGCATGTATGTAGTGAATAAATTGTGATAGTTTAGTAGATATTCGGGCAAAGATTTTTATGGAATAAGCTGTGTAGGCTGCGGAATGAAAAATACAAAAATGCTCCAAAGTATAACAAAAATGGAAATTCAAAAATGTTTATTTTTGTTTTAATTGAAAAAAAACGAAAGTGTACAACTTTTGTTCCCAATTCGTCCAAATCAAAATCAGGTTCACCACAATAACCTTCAACATCGTCCATTATTGCATCGGTTCCCTTCAGTTTTTTATAGTAAGTAATCAATGCCATCATCTAGTATAATATGGAATAATGATGGAATAATGATTTCAAATCATTTAACTTGATGTTGTTGCTAATAAGTTAATTTTCCTGACGGCCATAAGTCTTGCAAATCTTCTTCTACGACATCCAAATCAACACCTTGAAATTTCTTTTTAACATTCAGTTCTTTCTAATCCTCATTAAAGGAAGTTCTCATGAACAAAGAATGTGGAGTCTTTTTGTTATTAATATTTCTTTTATTTTGAGCCAGTTTACTTCGCTCTACCCGTTGAACTTCGTATCACATACAATTTATTTCAGGACTTTTACATAAACTTCCAAGAGTCGCCGGTTATATCTCGTTAATCCAGTCCTGTCGCAAAATCCGTTCTAAGGTAACGGTATCATACATAGTATAAACTTCCTCCCTGCCAAATTTCAGGTTTATTAGAGAAAAATAAGGACTTTCATAAAAACAGGCGAGAGCCCTTAGACCTTCTTAATCCAGCCCTGTCGTAAAATCCATTCTTAGCTGACGTGTCTTACTTACGTATATACTACCTCCTTGTCAAATTATAGCTATCTAGTAGGAAAAAACCGAAGGACTTTCATATAAACTCACGAGAGCCCTTAGACCACCTTAATCTGGCCTAATCATAAAAACCGTTCTTAGCTGACATATCTTACCTATAAGCCACTGCCATGACATATTTTAGGTCTCTGGAGCTCCTCAATCGTTCTTTAATTAGCTGATTTCTCTTACCTATAAGCAACTACCCTGCCAAATGTCAAGTCTATATTACAAAAACCTAGACTTTCATGTAATGTGGCCAGAGACCTTAAATCTCCTTAATCCAGCCCGGTCGCAAGATCTGTGCTTCCACACTTAGCTCACGTGATTTACCTATATACCTACTCCCTTCTTGCCAAATTTCATGTTTCTAGTACATAAACCTATGTTGTTCATGTAAATTTGCGAGAGCCCTTAGAATTCCTTAATCCAACCCTGTTGCAAGACCCGTTTTTAGGTGACGTGTCCTACCTGTAAAGTACCTCCCTGCCAAATTACAGGACTCCAGCACAAAAAACCAAGGCGATTCATATAAAGTCGCGAGAGCCCTTAGACCACCTTAATCCAGCCCCATCGTAAAAAAACATTTTCAGCTGACGTCTCTTACCCACAAGTTACTACTTACCCTGCCAAAATAAGAAATTTCATAAAAAGAGGTGAGAGCCGTAAGACCTCCTAAATGCGGCCGACGTTAAATATATTCTTACGTGACTTAATAATAATATATAATGGGCTTGACACACACGCTTACCTATATACTACCTTCTTGCCCAATTTCAGGTGAAAACTCATGACTTTCATATAAACTTGGGAGAGCCCTTAGAACTTCTTAATCCAGCCCTGTTGCAAATTAGTTAGCCAATTTCTCCTATAACCTACCAAAGGGTTTTTGTTTTTACATTGTTTCATAATGACAATATAGTCATGCACGGAGTAAAACACGACTATGAAGGTACTGAGCATATAGTATAAGTATTTAGGTATAGAGAGCCGACTCGAACAAAAAAGTTGCCACCAGTTTTTGAACGCACGTTATTGCCATTTCTTTTTTGGTTCCAAGAAGTAAATGTAAGTACATACCTATAGATATGTATCTGTGTAATATGCTGTATATGAGCTTTATTATACATGTATAATAGAGATCAGTGTATATACCTTACTTATACGTATATATGTATACGTACTATTACTCAGGGTCAAAAATACAAACACTTTTACTGAGAGGTTCTTTATTAATTTCAAAAAAAGAAAACAAATTTATTGAGAAACAATAAAATTATGTTAAAATGTTATTTTATTTACCTCTTCTTTCACAGCCTAAAGCACAACGAACAGGCATCGTGGAAGTGTATATTACAAACTCAAAAGCACAAATTCTTCACAAAAACAAACAAAGTCCTTTCTTTTACCAAGTTGCTAGGAGCAATAAGCTCAACTCTACGAAAACCGATGAAAATTCTAGACTACGTAATGTTCCACTCAACGCTAAGTAGAAAACACCAGATTTTACAATGAAAAGCAATAAAAACACAAAATTCAAATTCAAATTAAAAAAAAAAAAACAAAAAATAATCAAATCAAAGTACGCGTAGGCCATTCGCATCCGACATTTTGTGAAATTATGAATATATACGATACATACCTATAGAATATCTAATTAATGTTAGAGATTTTATTTTTAATAATAATTAGCTTGTAAATGTTTTTGAATTATTTTATAGATTGCATATTATTATAATTATGAATTAATGTATAAAATAAAAATATAATAAGAAGTGTTTTTAATTTATTACAATTTTAAATTAGTGACATCTATCGCGTTGAAATAACAAAAAGTGAAGACCCAAAGATTTTGTTTCATTTTACATCCGCGTGATCCCTAAAATCGCCTGTCAAACTAACATGTTCTAACTGTGAGGGTGTCACAGTACTGAGGCACTGTTAAGAGTTCTAGAGTGATCACTTGTATTGTACGCAAACTCACATGAACGCATACACATAAACAACATACAACTACACAACATTATACACAAACACTCATACTCACACCCACAAACATGCATACATTACGCAAATTACTTAACACTACCTAGTACTATCCACATTTTAATTTTATTCTTCTAACTTCTTGTTGATAAAGTCTAATATTAATATTGAATAGTCAATGTTTATATCTTACCTTTTTAGAATAAGTAGGTATGTACTTTAACTTTTGGTCTTCTGTGTCCTAAACGTACGTCGTTAACGTTACGTTAAGTCACCATGTTAAGATGAGCACTGTTTCCCAAAATACAGGTTTTGGCCTAGTTTGGGAACCAGTATCTATCAATACCAATTGTAAAAAATTAAACACGTAAGGTTTGTAAAAAATTATTGTAAAAAACGTTGGAAACAAAAATAAACATTATTATTATTATTATATCAGTTCATATTGTTTGGAGTCGAGTCTCAATTTTAGCGAAGTCGTTGTCGTTAGGTTGGAAAGTGTGTCCTGATTCTAGGTAACGGAAGCTGATTGTCTTTAACGACTGTATCTATTCAATAAAGCCTTAAAAAAAGTCACTCCACAATATATATTTTTTTTTACTGTAGCGGGTAGTGCGCACTTAATGTATTTTGCAAATAAATAAATCCCTACTTAATTAAAGGTTTTGGTATAAAAGTAATATTCTATTTACTTAGTTGATATGAGATGTTAATATTTTTATTGATTGTTCTAAAAACACTTGTGACAAAATACCAAACCGTGAATCGTTTTTTTTTTAAGTATAGAATTTTTCGTATTTATTATATTCAAATAGTTTCATGTGATCTGAATCAGTATAGTTCTGTAGTGGAATATTATTTGGAATTGAGTTAAAATGATTCATGATTTGCAATAATCTATGAAATTGTTCTACGAAATAAGAATAACATAATATAAAATGCCTCAAAACGATCTTGTACTAATTTTAGGAAGGTTTATCGATCCCAAATTGAAGCTTGATTGAATTTTTTCTTTTATTGTAGGTACTCGCACGTCATTTCGATTTTAAATCTGTTTTGTTAGGTATTTAGAGAAATAAGAGTCCAATCCAAGACTTTGCTTACGACAAATAAATGCATTGCCACTGAGTTATTATTACTAGCGTAAAGAGTAGACACCGCGAAGCAATAGTTTGTAACGCGAACTGCGGTCCATGGACCGCAACGTCATCAAGTCGAAGTTTACGTTCGGCAGCGTTCGGACGTATTCACCTGCTTTTAAATATCGAAAAAAAATGCCGAGTTGTTTTAGAAACCTGTACAAACCATTCAAGAGCGAAAATAAAGATAGTGGTGTGACATTTCATCGGTAAGTGAACAAACTTTTACTTAAACACAAAATAATAAATTAAAATCATAATTTTGGCTTGGCAGCGCCATTTTCTAAGCACATCATAGATTAACAAAAAAATGCACGCAGAACTGACACCGGGTTTGTACCTTACCTTTCTACCTTAGGACACCTGTAACAAGAAAACGTGAATTACACGATCACAACAGTATTTAGTTTGTCTTTATTTAATTTTATTACCTTAGGTATTGTTATACCCAACCGTTTTTTTTTATTACTTCAAATCGGTCATTGTAGCCTATGTGTCATTCTAATGTATTAGATTCTTTTGCGTAAAAGAGTAACAAACATTCATACATCCTCACAAACTTTCACGTTTATAATATTATATTAGTAGGAAACCCTTTGCAATGTTACACATTACGCCGCGCCGACTCCAATGAAAATTAGGATAAGGGCAGGAACATAACGAGGTTTTTTATTTTCCTGCCCAGGCTACACAAATACCAGCAATTAAAATAAATGCCACAAGATAGTTCCAAAAAGGAAATGCAATGGGGGTAAATATTCATTGAAACAATAGTAAACTCTTCTAATAAGTTTATAGTAGTCCAAACTTAATATGTACAAAGAAAGACAAAATAATTCATATATGTACACTTCTAAGCTGTAAGTTAATCATCATCACATAATACTTAAAAGTGTAATGCAAAGGGAAGACATTATTAAATGGATGTTTAACTAAATTCATGAGTAATAAATAAATAAATAGCTTTTACACTACACTGATGCACACCCATCATGCACATCCTGACATAATGTCTCCCATTAAATTTAACATGACATAATTATGAATGGTATAAAAGTTCATGGCGAGTCAAATAAAGTATTAGACAGAAGTACAATACGAAGTTACTACATATATTTCTGTTAAAGTTACTTTGTCTTTACAATCTTATAAAGCAACATACTTCTTAAAGTACGATTCCCACCAAATGGGCCGCGCCGAGGCGCATCGGAACGCGTTTTTAGTACGGTGATAGAAATTGAAGTTTATATTTAATACTTAAAATTCATTTTTGCGTGGAACTTCTTGCAGCTGCGGGCGGTCGGATCCGACCGGCTGCGCCCACTCGGCTACCACCGCGCTCGTTCGGACTTGACCGGCTGCGCCCACTCGGCTACCGCCGCGCCCGGTAGGAACCGACTAGATGCGCCCACTTTCGCTCGGCGGTTCGCCACGCCCGTTCGGCTCCGCAACAGCAACACGCCGCGCCGGTGTGCGTCGGAGCGCGTCGGGACGGCGGATGTGGACGACTGTCGCGGTATGCGCGCGCGTCCGTTTAGATCCGATACAACGCGCTCCGGCGCGGCCCGTTCGGTGTGAATCGTACTTAAGTCATAATAGAAAATATTTACAATGGTTCTGCAAACAGATTTACTACAAAGCAAAAAAACTGGATCATGTTACTACAAACTGGTATCTTAAATAATAATGGTAGAGATAATAATTGAAACCCTACATAGTCAAGCATAGCCACATTTTCACAATATTTTTATCACAAATTATTCAATTACACAAGTATCTTATCGCTATAACTGTCCACGGCAGCTGTCGATGACAATAAACTATAATAATTGAACTAATGAATAACTTTTCTGCACCGTTATGTTCCGGAAATTCAGTCTTAGGTAGTGCACTCTTGATAACCAATTACAAAAAGCTGTTGTAACTTTCTACGCAGCACTTTATATAATTATTTTATTTTTAATAACTTTGGCAAATACAATACAAATAAGGATGTTATATGCTTTCCATAGATTAAATGTGTAAATCACTATCTAGTTTATAAAGATATTTTTGCAATAATCATTGCTGATATTTACACTTATCATTAGTTGAGAATTAAACATTTGTTCTTGTCAAAGGTGTTTAGGATTCTAAAAGTTATTTTTTTAACTATGCCTGCCTTACTGCAACGTGTGCGTTACTCTAGTCGGAAAGTGGTTCCTACAGTGATATGAGTAGAACGTATGATTAGTCTGTAATCTGTGAGAGATAAATATTGTGTATTCAATATTACACATTTTTGCACAAATATGAGCTCTGTTGCCCATGCACAATATTTATCTCCAACAATTCTTTCAGAATTTTCTTGCTGGAACAATGTTACTCCAGCAGGAATCGTTTTTTCCGTTTTTTTCTAAAACAACATGCACAATTTTGTTATGCGGCGCACATTCAAAGCAGATTACGCACTAATTGTACGTTCCACTCATGTCACTCTAGGAACTACTTTCCAGCTGGAGTAACGCACACTATTGCAACCAAACTATTTTGATAAATTACCTACTAATTATTGCAGATATTTGTAAGAGCTACCAAGGCCACAATACAGCTACTTGTATACATAATAATGCTTCAAAAATATAGATACATATCTTTTCGAACTTTGACATAAAATAAACAAGCTCTAGTAAGCATATAACTAGAAATTTTATGCCGCATTACTACTGATAAGGATGATATTCAGAAGCTTTATAATAATGTTATTCTTATTTAATTCGTTCCATTTTTATAGCTCAGTTATCATAAGGTTTTCAGATCATGTCGCCCTAAATATGGAAATTTTCGTATATCTAACATAATAAAACAATAATGTAATAACATACAAAATTCGTTCGACCATCTAGGCAGCACGTCGGGTAACTGTTTGCAGGTGATCAATGTCTGTAAAGTACCGAGTAGTATGTACGTTTTCATTGATCACATAAACAGTGGCTGACAAACTGGAACTAAACAGAGCTTCATCTTATACAAATAATATCACACGCAGTCCACAATCTGCTTTATCGTCACTGACACTTTCATCTCAATAATATCCACCATAAAAACTTAAAAATATTTTTTCTTTTATGAAGGATTCATTCAAATTTAATTAAAACAGTACTAAGAAAAATGTAGCTCGATGATTCCAAATATTTTTTTATATATTTTCATGGCTGAACTTTAAATTATGGTCACTTTACTACAACACTATAATCCCACTGTCACTGTCACTAGCACCATCGGCATTTCTTAGCTGTCTGCTGAATGTCATCGCCGGTGTGAACCGAAGTCTATTTATTATCGATGGCTTGTAGGTGATCGGGACGATCGCCCCTCGCGTACTTCGCCCACATCTTGTTGTATAACATTTCTAAGCCGGTAGCGTACGCTTTACAGTCAAACAGCGGACTCTCTGTGCGCGCCGTCCATACTTTAGCGCGAATGCCTTTTAAACTGTAAAAGTTATCAAATAATTGGTATTATTTATAATTCCATTCAGAAACTCAAACATCGCGGTTAATATGATGATTGATTGATGAATATAGTAATATTAGAGTATTTGAACACATATTGTAACACATGCACGTGTATTTGACACAACAGGTGTAGTAGGCATTAGGCATATTTCTGTAAAAAACTTGCAAATTTTTTACTTATCTTTAAAACCTTAACTATGTTAAAGGGATACTAAAGGTGATTATTTGATAACATACAAGACAAACTTTTGCTCATTGCTAAAATGATATCACTTATCGCAAGTTATCTAATTTATTTTGTAGTGTAGATAAGTACATAACAAAAATGAAACAACATATGGCTTGACTAGTAGGATAAGTGCAGAAAATGAAATTTCACACCTGTCGAATTATTTTGTAGTTATTAAGCTCAAATCCTATAGATAGATAGGTAGATGACTTCAAAAGATAATATCAAATTGTCTGGTGATACAGAATATGTCTCAAATGTAAGGTTCACCATGCAAAGTGGACCCATCATGCCGATTAACTTGCTCATTATCATTGTCCTAATGTGCTATTCTACACATTTTAACACTGTAAATTTACTAATAACATCGAGACCGGCATTCAGCATGTTCACTTAGGATTAAAAAAATTGTAATAACTAAATACTTACTATTCCCTATCTGTTCCTAATCTTACAGCTATATCTTGGTATTCTTGTCTCGTCCTGGCGATTAACTCTGGACAGCCGAGCGTGTTTAACTGAGATGCTGCCACTCTGAAAAAATAATAATATATAGATTAAAAAAATAAATTAATAGTTATCAAAAGTATTTAAGTATTGTAATAACTATAAATTTACAATATAAAATACCCCCGACTCGAAAATCCCTGAACGACTGAACATTTTCTTAAATTATATCTAAGAACACTCCCAACTAATTCACCTTTCAAACAAAAAAAATCAAAATCGGTTCATCTGTTTGGGAGCTACGATGCCACAGACAGACACGCATTATATATATATATAGACTAGATGGAATAAAACCTTTAATGTGTTCAATACTACAATAATATTTTTTTACAAAAATCAGTGTTCATAAAGGTTATTAAAAAATCTGGTAATTACCTAGAAGCTAATGTTTCTCCAGGTAAGGTGACCACAGGCGTGCCCGTCCATAAAATATCCATGCTTGTCGTGTGCCCGTTACATAAAGGAGTGTCGAGACACACGTCGGCCAGCTGTCCACGACGAACATGCTCCTCTTTAGCGGCCACGTTCGAGAAGATAATGCGACCCGGGGGAAGTCCTGGTAACATTTATATAATACGTCAGATTCTAGTATTAAATCGTCTATGATTTAAGTTTGTATCAGTTCTCCAAAAATGATGCATTCGTTTGATCACGGGTCTGTTATACGTTTTATTAGATGTCTGTCAGAATATAGTTTACTTTAGATATTAATTTAATATTGATGACTGCATTGTTAACCTCAGAAACTTAACATTAAATTGCACCGAAAATATTTCACTAGTGATATTTGGATTTAAAAGAACATCGTTTATGAAATTGCCATGCACAATGCATTTTATCTATATATTAATACGTGATGCGAAAACTTTGGATCCATTTTTAAGAAAATTGGGCGGATGGAGGAGTATGAAATTTCGCACACTTATAGTTTATACAGAGAAAAGTGACGAATGCCAAAATTTTTGAACAATATTTGCTACAAAGTTAAAAAAAATGCAAAAACGGGTACATACAGCTATGAGTGTCCAGTATATATTTTGACCTGTCATGGTACAAAAGTCTATACAATGACAGGTCAAGTAATATTGGCCAATGAACTAAACCATGGTCGAAATTCGACCACCACGGGATCTCTAGTAGTTATAGATACGCTTATAATGACTTCATGCTGATATTGACTTTGAATTACCTAATTGTTGTGCGGTACTTTGCAGGTTAGGCTCACCAACCGCCGGAAACCTCAACAACCACAACACACTGTTCGGCACGTGCTTCAGTATATAAACCCACATATGTAATGTTAAGGGATCGATTTTGTACAACTGGTTGAAATTACAGTATACCACAGCCTCATCAGGTAAGCCGTATTGTTGACGGGTTGTGATTACAATAGACTGGGGAACTTCCTCTCCGGTAGCAGCTTTATTATTAGTTTGAGTTGTCGCCAAGCCATTTTGTAAGATAACGCCGTTTACTGATGTCTATAAAAAAGAGTTTGATTATTATATTTGTCGGTAAACAACCATAATTAATATATACATATACAGGATTATACGACAATCGAACACTTAGTTAAATCACTAAAAGGGCAACACTCTAGCATACAGTTACAAAAAGTTACATTTGAAAAAACTATCCATTTACAAGTTATGACTGTTTTAGTTTCCACATCTTATTGCCTCTAGTTTCTCATAAAAGCAGGCACGATCTCGCGACAGCTATTGGTGTGGGAAGCTTCTCTGGCTAAAAACTATGGTTCTGTCCATGGTCCATAGCGAGAGTGCGTTGGGATTCCGTCGCCTCGTTTAGCGAGGAGGTGATGTTGGCCAAAGAGGCGGTGGAACGGGAGAGGACAAGCACTGTCCCATCCCGCAGAAGACGCACCAGGCGCCGGTGACCGTTGCCCTTGCAGAAGCAGACCCGAGACGGTGGCGCGACGTGTTCCGCGTGCGCCTCTCTGATGTCGGTTCGATTCCGACATACCACTTTACCGTTAGCTCCGGTGAGATGATGACCCGTGGGGGTTTCCACACGATAAAAAAAAACAGGTGGAATTTGTGAAGTTAAAGATTTTAAATCGTACATATTTTTTTAAATCACACATTATCAGATACATCCTGTATATATGAGAGTTCTCTCAAAAATGTGGTCAACATTAATGTTAAATTGAGCATAATTTTTTTCTACAAAGTTATGGCAGTTGCAAACAAAATAAAACTATTGCAATTGAAGATGCTAATGAAAAAGTATTTACCTGCACTTGTCCAGATGCAATCATGGTCTCAATAGGTGTAGTAGTTGGTAGTTCAGCAACTTTTAAAGAAATCTCAACAGGCCTAGCGGCTCTAACAATTTCTTTAATTTCCTTAATATCGGTATTCTCTACTAGAGGCGACAAATCAGTGGCATTTATTACCGCCACGTTATCAGCAACACCTCCCAAATTATTATGGGACTTCACTTTGTCACTTAGAATCAAACGTTCTTGTAAATGCGGGAACATTTGTTTGTGGTCGCCGACGAAGTACGTATGCGGCATGTAAGACAGTTTCTCGCTATACTGGCTCGCCAACTCCAAAGGTGATGTAACAGCGTCTGTTACCAAATAATCCATGTAACTAGCTCCACTCGTACCCGGGTATCCGAGCCACATTACTTGCACAGGGGCCGGTCGCAATGCAAATATTTCATTCCTTGCCCCTTTAGTATAACCGTTCATGTTGACGAGAATATGAATACCGTCACCGTAGATTTTATCAGCCGCTTTGCCATTACATGGAATTTGTGACAAGTCAATGAAGTGTTCCGCCTCTCTGGCGATTTTAGATCGGAATGTAGTACCGTCATCGGGGCTCAATGCGTAGCAGAATATTTCGACCTTTGCACGGTCATGTAGACCTGGGACTGATTGCATCAAATGCGAAGTGGGATGGTTACCGAAATCGCTGCTTACGTAACCAACACGAAGACGTCCTGTTATCTCTCTTGGAAATTTGTACGGAAGCTTGTGAAGAACCTGTACTTTTTCGAGACACAAATTCGCATGTCGAGCGGCGATCGCTTTTCTAAAGTCATGTGTGAGCGGATATAACATAGAATGATGAGGGTGGACTGATGGTAATCTATTCTTTTCGAGTTGCTCGGCTACAATGCTAACAAGTTTCTTCATGCGTGCTTCATAATCGGTCCAATCGCACACGATTTGCAAGCAATGAGCCAAATTGCAGTACGCATCAGGAAAGTCCGGTTTCAATTTCAAAGCCGTTCTATAGGACTGGATAGCTTCGGGAATATTTCCAGAATCTTTGTGGATGCTAGCAAGATTGCTGTGAGCGTCAGCAAAGGCAGGATTAATCTGTATAGCTCGTGTGTAACACTGTAAAGCGCCCGCAACGTCCTGCATCTCTTTAAGCGTATTACCCATATTACTGTACGCATCAGCAAAAGTTGGTTGAATTCGTATTGCCTCTTTGTAATGCATGAGAGCTTCATTTAGCTTTCCTTGTTGTTGTAGTACAGAAGCCAAATTGCTGTGAGCCGCAGCAAATTCGGGAAACACTTCCAAAGCTTTCAAATACAACCTAGTTGCTTCCTCGATGTAGCCTTGTTCGCGTTTGATATTTGCCAAGTTGTTGAGTGAGTCGGCGTGTGACGGGCATAGTCGTAAAGCTGTGTTGTAACATTCTTCAGCGTCAGCTACTTGACCTTTTTCTTTAAGGGCGTTTGCTAGATTACAATACGCGTCAGGGAAGTTTGGTTGTAATTCAATGGCTCGCCTATATGTATCGATTGCCAAATCGATCAATCCTTGTTCATAGTAAACACATGCCAAGTTGCCATGGACGACAGCATTGTTTGGTGATAAATTTAACGCTCGGAGGTACGCTGCCACAGCCCTATTAAACAGAAAAAATAGTTCCTTCACATATTTATATTAGGATGGTGAGACAATTGACACAATTTTATCTAGACAATGATGTAAAGGTTATTTATAACATGTTCACTAACCTGTCAAATATTCTTGCTTCTTTAAGGACATTGCCCAAATTTATATAAGCGTCCAAGAAATTGGGGTCTAAGGCAACCGCCTTCTCAAAATGATGAATAGCCAACCAAATTTCACTCTGTGCGTTAAATACGCATCCCAAGTTACTCCATGCGACCGCAAAATCCGGCCTTGTTTCTATTGCCTTCAAGTAACATGCCTACACACACGAAAAAACATCATATTAAATGTTGAACAACACTGTCCTTTATTATAATGAAGTTCTGAAATGTCTGTTACGCCAATGACAGTAATTACACCTTAGCGACGAGCAATGCGAGGTGTTCAGTTATATTCGGTTGAACTGCGTAAAATCTTTATGAACATCAAGCATTGATCGTGAACAATGTAAAAGTTACGCATATTGCCCCTAGAGACACGAAACTACGCCGAATGCCACACACATCAGTAGGAAATGCAAACGAAAAACAATTGTAATCGTAGTGCATCTGCACGTCCTTACAGAATCGAAAATACAAAAAGAAGCGAGTACAAGGGAAACGCTTCCACTTCCTAGCCGATGAGGGAGGATGACACGACAGTGGTAAGTCAATTAGCACGAGTTGTTTCCAATATCCCTGTTCATAGTTTTATTTCTTGCAAACCTTTTCCACTTTACCTGCAGCAGGTTTGGTGTCATCGTGGCGGGAATGCGAGTTGCGTACCAACCGTAACCCAGCTAGATACAGCAGCGGTCACACCTACACTTGCCTTACCAGACAATACCTTGTGAAAATATAATAGAAATTAGTTGATTTTGAGTCAAATTGTTTCACCCGATCGTCTTCTTAACAATTTCATTTGTATTTCAAATATTTATGATTGAGGATCATTGTCTCACGCTGTCATCGAGCAGAGTATTGCGACAGGCATGATGTGGATGACCAAAACATATAATACAAAACAATACCTCACTACGTCATTATCGCTAAATGAAAACACTACTGACTCCTCTGATCCTCCAATATAATAATTTATCACTACAAGCGCAAGGATAAGTAAGTTAAACTGATAATAACTTGAAGACAACAGGATTAAGTGCAGTTATTTGTGATTTAGAAGTACAACGTAAATTAGTAGACTCTCTTTGTGCTAATCAATACTCTGCACAATCAAGAAAAGCGACGCCACATAAAATATTCGTAAATTAAAATATAATAAATGCAATGTTGTGCTGAGAATTGATTATCTTTACGCTTAAATTCTGTCACAAAATATTACACAAGTCTCTTCTAACCTCGAAACTTTTACGTAAGCATTGCAAAAAAAAACATGCTATATTGAGTGTCCACTTGTTTTTCAATAAAATAATACGTTATATCTTATAGATTAATAACATGAAAAACAAATGTCACAAACGCTACGTAAAAATATATTTGAAGTTAGTAATTGTTGTCAATAAAAATCAATGAAAAAATTCTCTTCAACAGATCAGCTTACAATATAATAATCATGTCATATTTTGTGACTGTATGTTACGTGTAACAAGATTGGAAACAAGTATTACGAAATAACCAAAAAATTGACATCCGATCTTGTTTTCACATATTCATTTCATCACAATGGTTTCGACATACGAGAAGTTTTGAACAAACATTAATTTGTATTTAAAACTCATAGACTTTACTTCTTCAAAACTCAATAGTCGAAACCATCGTGAAGAGGGACGCAAACAGCTTCATTCAGTAATATGTACGCAATAGCAATGTACGCAAATTAGCGTGCTCTCTGCTGTATAAGCAGAGAGCACGCTAATTTGGTACAGCACAAAGGCAGTTTGTACAGAATCCTGTTAACTTCGGAGCAAACCAGGAAGTTGTGGTGGAAATTATATTTACCTTTGCCTCGTCTAGCCGTCCAAGAGCTTTGAGCAAATTGCCTAAATCGCTTCTTACGCAGTATAGGTCCTGAAACACATACTATAGTTAGTGTATATCAAAATCTCTAATGTAACATCCTAATTCCTAACCAATCTTACTAACATTATAAACGCGAAAGTTTGTGAGAAAGGACGAATGGATGTTTGTAACTCTTTGACACAAAAACTGCTGAACGGATTTGGATGAACTTAGGTATACATAGGATAGTCTTCATCGTGCCAAATAAGGCCGGGGCCCTTGGGACACAAAATTTGGGGCACTGTTGAAAAGCTAAATTGATACAAATACTGATTTCGCAGAAATCCCACTATCCCGAAACTATTTCCTTACCGCGTTCAAATCTATTATATCGTTAAAATCCATTTTTAACCCACAAAAAAAGGAGGTTCTCAATTCGACCGTATATATATATATATATATATATATATACGGTCGAATTATATATATATATATATATATATATATATATATATATATATATATATATATTTTTAGGTTTGTTCAGCCCTCTCTCCGTTATTTATGAACCGACTTTGATTATTCTTTTTTTGTTAGATAGGGTTATACCTCAAGGGTGGTCCCATGTCAAGAAAGTCAGGATCTGATGATAGGATCCTGATAAAATTGAGAGAAACCCTCGAAAATTGGAGGAACGAATAGTGTTTCTGTTTACTTTTCATTACTTTAATCAGGTATTTGCGTTCAGAAATCATCATATCATGTAGCTGAGCTGATGATGAAAAAAAATCATCAAATAAAAATCTTTTTAACAAAAAATTAAACCGACGAAATAACTAAAAAGCAATAAATAAATAAACCTCTTAAGTCTTGAGCTTATTTACATAAACTATGAAATTTTATATTAACTTATTTTGAGTCGGGGCCAAATAATAAAATGATTAATTACCTACGTATAGCCATGTCCATTTCTACGTAGGTACATATAAAATTTCGATAATTAATCAGTTTGTTATTTGGCGCCGACTCAAAATAAGTTAATATAAAATTTGATAGGTTATGTAAATAAGCTCAAGACTTAAGAGGTTTATTTATTTATTGCTTTTTAGTTATTTCGTCGGTTTAATTTTTTGTTAAAAAGATTTTTATTAACTTCACTTATTATTGACGTAATTAATAAATTAGTAAGATGTACATTATAACATAATGGTTGCCATGGTTGGTAAATCATTTATTATTCTCTTTAGCTGCAAGCGGTCTCCACTACAATTGGTAACCATTAAACAAAGGAATATTCTTGTAGCAACTTAAATGCTCAGAAAAAAATCTTCGAATTTGACTGACTTAGCTTTTGTAAGGTCGAGATGCTCAAACACATAATAGTCCAGTCCACAAGTTAAAAAATGTTAATTCTTTTTCCCAGTCCTAAAAATATGTGCGATAGCTCATTTGAATCGGAATGACGTCTAGAAAAAGGTATCTTGAGCATTTATTAGCACATCAAAAATTGCAATTGTTATTAACAAAATAAGATGAAAAAAAAAGATAATCAGTTTCTCGTTATTTAACTCAAAGCTATTAATATTTTAAGAATTTTTGAAAAAAGATCCTTAAACAGGAGGAAATTTTCAATAAAAAAGTGCTCCCGGAATTCTATCTCCATTATTTATAATTTTTATTCAACGCCGAAAATAGGTCTCCGCGGCCGTTACGGTATGAGCGCAACACCGCTTGACACAGCATATCACACAACATATTTTTGTTGTGTGATATGCTGTCACAAAATGTGTTCCATGGTCCTGAAAGAAAACAAATCAATTTAAACTTACAGGATTATACTGAAGGGCGGTAACATATGCCTGCACAGCTTGCTCCATGTCACCTGCTGCGACCAACGCTGCTGCCAAATTGATATACCCGTCTATAAAATCTGGTTTTAGC
The DNA here is from genome assembly GCA_963859945.1 of Euplagia quadripunctaria. Lineage (NCBI taxonomy): Eukaryota > Metazoa > Arthropoda > Insecta > Lepidoptera > Erebidae > Euplagia > Euplagia quadripunctaria. The sequence goes on along the minus strand of OY982569.1, from coordinate 17,026,696 downwards.
CTGACAGCATGCCTGTAGTTCTCTAACGCCTCTTGAAGTTGACCACGCTCCTTGTAGACGTTTCCTAGATTGCTGTAGATAAAAGGTAAATGTAGTAGGTATAGAGAATAGACGAAGGGTTAAACAATGGAGGAATAAATTATAAATTCAGTCAAAAATAAACGTAAAACAACTTAACATACTTGACTTCTTCAAAAGGTGTATTCCCGTTGTCCCCATTGCCCTGTCCCCATTAATAGGCACAACGAAACGGAGGTATTTATTTTTTCCCGTTGTCCACATTACCCTGAACTAGCAATGGGGCCAACGAGAAGTCACCAATTTTATGCCCATTGTCCCCATTGCCATATTATGCATATTAATAGAGAAAGTAGGAACTTATTTTTATTTGTCTATGATAGTAAGTAAAAAGGTTTGAAATCATTAGAACATTAAATTTTATAAAAATAAATGATACGTAAATATTCTTTTAAATGTTTAAAAAATGATTTACTTTTACGTGCATTTCACTTGATGGGTTTTATTGCTTCAATACTATGTTAAACATACAAAAATAATAAAAAAAAGCAAATTACTTATGTGTACTGTTTTTTTCGGATCTTGTATCCTCGACACTACTCTCCTTCGTTTGTGTCATGGATGCGGTATGAAAATGAAACAATATGTACTTAAAAACTGCGTGTCATTTGTACCTAACAATTTAGATAATAATAAATTATAACATAAATGTATCAAATAAACGTAAATAATTATAGTAATTTTAAATTTCAACAATTACGTACCTATTTAGAAAATAATACAATAAAATAAATAAATAAATGTATAATACGCATTTCTACCTGCTTTTTATATATTTTTTGATTATTTTATTTTATTTTTAACTATTTTATCCAAGTCTAGCTGTCCCCATCAATGGGAAAAGAGCAATGGGGGTACGGGCATTTCTTTAATTATTTTATTCAAATACCACCGTCCCCCTTATTGCATTCAGGGCAGGGGGGACAGATAATTTTTATTATTGTGGCTTATGTATAAGAGATAGGCATATAGTATCGCCAGGCTAGGCCCACTCCACTAAGTAGGTATGAAGCTACAGGTACCTAGCAGCGTCGTCGAGACGGACCAAATTCAGTGGGCTGCCACGCGCCGGCCCGGTAGCACGTTACTTCGATACTCATTCACGCGCTACTACGTCGCTTCGTTCGTTCGTCGCTTACGAATTACTATAATTATATTACCTATTACACAATGCATAATACTAAAAATTACTTAATTTATTACTAACTTAAATAATAACAAGGATCCAAAACTTAATGTAAAGTAGAAATTAAAGAAATTCACGTCTACCTATAGCTAATTAGTAGGTACCAACCAAATGCTGACTTTTGTTCTAAATTATGTTTCCCGTATTTTAGTGGTTAGATAATATTATTAATTAGAAAGAAATGAACGTCTACCTATAGGTAATTAGTAGGTATCTACAAAATACTGACTTTTGTTGTTCTAAATTATGTTTCCCGTATTTTAGTACTTAGATTATATTATTAATTATAATCAGTATAGTTATACTATATACTTACAAGTTCTGTTAAGGTCAAGTTTAGCTTTCATAAGTATATTTATTTATTAGGACCACAACAACTGATACACATCTTCTATACAAATAAATAAATTTGTGCAAAAAAAAAGTGTGTTTGCAATGTCATAATGACAGTTTTTTTACTAAATGAATCTGAATGTTTACACGGTACTTATACCAAAAAAAGTATTTTTTACATTTTTGTCTGTCTGTCTGTTTGTTCCGGCTAATCTACGGAACGGGTGGACCGATTTCCACGGGACTTTTACTGGCAGATAGCTGGTGTTATAAAGAGTAACTTAGGATACTTTTATTTTGAAAAAGAATTAGGGTTCTGCGATTTGATTCGCATATACCTACCTACCTAGCTAAACACCTAAAAGAGATAGTTTCATTCCAAGGTTCACACTAACGTATGCCAAATGCATATCTCCTTAGAGATTAAAGTATCTAAGCAGAGATTATGAAATAAAATAGTTTTCTTTAATATAAGTTTCATCTACATACTACTTAGTAAATACCTAGCCTAGGTTTATTTAAAACTTCATTTGTTCACAAAAGTAAAGTAATAGGCACATAACTGGTTTTTAAATATTTAGATTAATTATTCTCACAGAAAACAACCCTAACGTCATCAGAACATATAACGAGTTATACGATAGAAAGAGAGGCAAGTTTTAGGTTAATATTTCCGGATGTCGTAATAAAGCTGTTCCCGGATCCCTCCTACTTAAGGTGCAAAACCACACGGTGTGCCTGTGGTTTTAGTCGGTTCGATTCCGACACACCGCCCCACCGAAAACCCCGGTGGGGTGACGGCCCGAGGGGGTTTCCACACGCACAAAAAAAAAAAAAGGCTGTTGGTAATTAGCGGTGTGCGATCTGAATTGCACATTATTGTGTCGGAGCAAGAGTCGCTATTTATTTAAATGGTAATACGAAGAGGTCCTTCTGTACTGGTACTATTATGTATTCTGTGGTATCGCGCATATTTTTTTTTAGATGTATTAAGGACCAATATTTTGTAGAACATTGCATTTACGTATCACTAACCATTACTACAGCGTACATGGATAAAGCAGTTCGGGAGGACTTTTCCTCCACCTACAAAAATCAAAATTTAAGACAAACTGAGAGGTGTAACCGGATGCTAGATAACCTATAGCCTAGTTACAAAAAAATCTTTTTGTATATGATAAGCCTCATGAATCTGACTATGGAATTCATATACAAAACGATTAGACAATATACAAATGATGAAAACATCCCAGGATGAGAGGTGATCTTATTGAGGTCTATAAAATATTAAGCTCAAGATATAACCTGGCAGCCTATCACACTTTAAACAATCGTGTTGTCACTATAATGAACAGGCTTTCAGAAAGTGTAGTGACTGCGAAATCAGTGAACAGTTTTAAGTGTCAACTCAATAAATGGTTGGAAAAATACAACCCACTGGTTTGAACAACTGTATTAACATAAAATGAGATGGATAAATATACACAAACTTTTACAGTATAGACTTTTACTCCAGTGCTCCAGTGCAGTGATGTGGACACATTAGCAAGTTTGCTGCTTGTCCATAATACAATAATAATAATATATTACCTGTATGCCTCAGCCAGTAGTGGGTTTTGTTTGATAGCCAAAGTAGAAAAGTGGGCCGACTTGTCCAATCTGCGGCATTGAAAATGAATGGAAGACAGCAGTAGGAGAACACCTGTGTTTGTGCCATCTTGTCTCCACAATTGCATACAATGTAGTTCAGCACTTTCATAGTCACCAGCTTGGTACTCACGATGTGCCAATTCAAGTAGTCCTAAGAGAACCAAAAGATCTTTTATTACCAAACTGGTATTTATAAATCATTCAGGACAGAAAAAGTTTATCATTCTTGTTACATACATACATTTATATGACCAAAACACTAGAGTGGACTCTTGCTAGAATCTCTTTACAAAACGTTACTCCTTTTTATCAAGATTAATTTAATAGCAATCAAAGCAAACAATATATGATACGATTACTTACATATACCATAGTACATCAAGGCAAACCAAAAGGGTTTGCACTTAAAAGACTACCTAACCTATTTGTATATATCCCTTTGTGTATATATGTTTTGATCAATTCGCTTTATTTATCAAATTAAAGATAATAGCAACCAATTACTTTACGCATGGATCAAAATCTTGATATGTGATTCATAAGAAAACAACGCTAACAAGGCAAATTTTATATTACGATTCGTAGGAAAATTCCTATGTTTATATTTCCTGTATTTTTATTCTAAAAGTTGTATAACCGTAAAAGTACTCACCCACTGTAGATATCTGCTGAATGTCAGACATTTTCAGTATTACTGCATTAGCAGGAACACCGACACCAACAATTTGCTGAGATTGGGGTTGCGTCGTGACAGATTGTGGCACAGCGACATTCGCTTGAGATTGCATTTTGGTTATCATCGTTCTAATTACACACAAGTATTTGTACAGATGCTGAAGGACAGAAATCCATTAAAATTGTGCTATCTTTACTTTAATTTCCATGGGAGAAAAGAATCGCTGCAACGCCACAACCGAAAATCTGCAAGGCGCAAGCTGCAATCTGCAATCCGCAAAAGCACGACGCGACGGATAACGGAAACTAGGTACTCCTTTTTTTTAACAAAAAACATCTATCCTAATACTTTAATGGATTTCAATTTGAGTTTTTTTTACACCCGATTATAATCTTTATGATGCTTTAGCATAATGAATATTATAGTGTACCTACCTATCCTTTCTCATTGCTCCTGACGGATGTATTACAATAGGGTAACATAAACGTAAGGTTGTCTATGGTATCTTTTATAACTTTTCTTATTTTAAAGATTTTAAAGTTTGCACCTATTTCACTCAAAAGTTAAAGATAATCCAGTTAAGTTTTATTCATACATAATTGTATATTTAATTCTATCTATTGGAAATTAAAACAATAAAGGTAAGATTTCGACGCTAGTCAGCTTTCGATTTCCGGTAAAAATAAGAGCGCCAAATTAGAAAATCCAACTACTATTACGGCGAAATCATATTGATAGAGTAGTTAGGTAGTTCATTATTTTTTATTACTAAATTACTGCAAGGAATATTGATGTGATTGATTGAAGTTTAGAGAACGTGTCCTTGAATTCTCTATGTTCTAATATATTTAATTGCTTTCTGTTGATGACAGTTGGAATGATATATTTATTATTTGAGATCTTCTGAATATTCACTAGTTTTTTTTTTAGCCCTTAACCCACATTTAACGATTACACCTTTTACATGTACAGTATTGCGCTTAAGAGCTACAAAAACAGACCCTAAGTGATGATGATGAGAGGAGTTAACCCTGATTCTGTCAAACGCTTAGGCATCATCGTTTTTGGGTGAAAGTGATGACGCACTGCAAAAGTTGTTATATTGAAAGTCTTGTAATTACTAATGCATCAAAATCTCCTTGTCAAAACAAAATATGCGATTTCTTTAGTAGGTAATATGAATATTAAATAATACGTTTTATTTTCCCTATCCCGCATAATACGCTTTCTTGCTTAAGACACGTTTATAGCTTACAATGATGAGCCTAAGACTATTACAGAGAAACGCCCACTGAAGTCGCCTTAAAAGGGTTTAACTGTAGTATGGTACCTATTTACATGTAAAGTAACATTGCTATATCTAAAAAAACACCTTTTAGTAGAAAAAATATATTTATTGGACGGATTAAATGCAAAATGAGTATAACAATCATAATCGTACCTTAAGTTGTATGTTTTGTTACAAATAAAAGGATATTTCCTGGCTAAATATATTATATCATGCATTAAGTACATTTTAAAATAACATAATTAAATTAACTTATGCCTAATACATCCACAAAGTGGCTAAGTATGTTCTTGTTTATATAAAAAATGGACGGATAAACACCAGCAAAAGAGTGGCAATATTTCTATGCCCAAATCTAGAAAACGTAATACAAAGTGGTTTTAGTTGGAATGTTAAATCATATTAGTGGTTAGATACGCTTCTTACAAATGTTACATGGTTGACCATCCTTTAGAGAGAGATTAAAGGACTAATCAATCTTATTTATGGTCTAATAAGATAAAGTATTAATTAATAAGCTGTAATCGACTCGATTAGCTTCTAAAAAGAACGATCACAAAACACGAAAAACTTCTGGCGGTATAATACCATCCTTATTAAGTTCACAGCTGATAATGGAATCCTGTGTTTCTTTGTTCATTCCAAATAAGACAACATGTATGCTACCTCAGTAAGATCTTGCGGTACAGATTCGTGATAACATAAATATAGTTCCCTGGGCTCCGGTTCACTGAATACTCGCCTGTAAAATACATTTTATTAGTGATGAAAAATATAATGGAGACTTCATTGTAAGAAAAGGTACTTCCTTTCCTACTGTTATGAGATGTGATCGTTAGCTCGAAACTGAGCGGAATCAAAAAAGAGAGTTACTACGTCTATACTGACTTCAATCTATAAATAAAAGTATATTTACCCAACAACCCAAAATTGATAGGGCTCCGTAATTTTTTTATTGACACCGCATTGAATCAAAATATCTGCAGGCACTTGAAATAACATGCCATGCTCTTTCACAGCGACCAAGATTTTGTTCAAAGGATTAGAAGGGGCGTGGTTTCTTTTGAACCTGTAAAAATGTGTTATATAGTATATAAAAACTGATAGAAAATTTCGACAACTATTACAACGATAATTGCGTTGTGCAAATTTACTCTGTGTTCTCCTTTTGCTGCTCTATGGAATGTATTAAGAAAAAACCTTAGGTAAGTATTGTAACTGATGTCAGTAAAATTTATATAATAACACGGAATAAAACTTAATAATAATTTGCGCTATATTTTTATATTTATCTTATAAACGTGAGGATGTATGGGTATTTGTTACTCTTTCACCCAAAAACTACTGAACTGCTTGCAATGAAACTTGGTATGTAGATAGTTGGAGACCTAGTAAATAATAAATTTCAAGGCTTCCAAAAAATATCTTCACCGCTGGCATGGCAATCACTTCTTATATTGATGATATGAAAAAGTCTCACCTAATGCTGTGTTGTAGCAGCTCGTGTATCTGTTTACAAGCCGATCTGAATGTTTTTATGATATAAGAATAAAGAATATTATTAGCCTGTATTTCTATATTTTTAACCGGAGCTATTAAAATTCCTTTTTCAGATTCCAACTCTACAAAGTGGAATAATACATTTTCATCTCCAGCCGTGATTCTGTAAAAAATCAACTATTTAAAATATGTTTGTATATATCACATTATGATGATCATAATATGGGTAAAATGTTGTATGTTTCGCAAGTTTAATATTATAGCGAGGCTTATAAAACTTTTTTTGATTTAATTGGAGAATTTGGGTATTATGAGCAATGAAAATAAGAATACCATTATGTAACCCGTCAAAAGGCACTAAAATATGCATTCATAGTAACCAAAGCGCATCCTACCTTTGCACAGTAACATGGTTTATGTCATTGAGTAGTGACTTCCGAATGTCTGACATATCAACGCTGCCGCTCGTTCTACTCCCACCCTGAAACCGACACAGATCATTTTATATTTTTATACTTAGTAAGTATTACTACCACTACCTTTCAGACGTTTTCAGCTGTGCAACAGTTGTTTGATTTTGTGTAGCGAAGAATAATATCGAATAATAATAAAAATCAGTTGCTACTAAGTTCGACTCTATTTGCGACTAGAAATCAACACCCTTATAACTCAGCAACAAATTTTGAAGTGAAATCTTCTTTAGCGGCGTTGTGCACTTTTTGGGATGGGTAAAAAATGTTAAACTCGCGCCAGGACACGTGACCTGATCGAAAACTCGTAAGACAGAGAGACCAAGTTTCATATGTTTAAAAAAATATAACATTCGAAGGTCAAACATTTATGAGCGACCAGGAGCGCAGAACTTCCAGTGCAGAACTTCCTATGTATACATTTAGATATGTTATTACCTACTTTTTATTTTTAACCTAATTATATACATACAGATGAGTGTGTATGTATGTATATGCAAATACATTGTTAAGTTATGTTTTCACTCCTACGATTGACTGTTTTTTTATTGTGTTGCTGTGTTATTCTTAGAGCTTACGCGAGGCTATAATATTAAAAAGACCTGGCTTTAGACATCGGTATAAAAATATATATCTGAGATACCTTATCGCCCATGAATAAATGAGGTCCATGAATACATTATTGCTTTTGTAATAACTAATCTTTTGTAATTCCAAATGTTTAATAAACAAAACATCATGTTTAGCATTGATTGTAGCACATATCAATTGACTGTTTTTGTATTTTTTAAACCCCAACATGAAAAGAGGGTGTTATAAGTTTGACGTGTCTGTGTATCTGTGTGTCTGTCTGTGGCATCGTAGCTCTCAAACGAATGGACCGATTTTAGTGCGTTTTTTTGTTCCAAAGGTGACTTGATCGAGAGTGTTCTTAGATATAATTGAAGAAAATCTGCTCAGCCATTCGAAGATCATTAGCTCATTTCTAATCGTTGAAGGGATATTCGGGGGTGTGTTTAAATTTTAAATGTATGATTATTACACCCTTGGTTGATTAAGTTAGGTTTGCTCTTACCAGCCTCTCCCAATCAGAGTCGGAACCAGATGAGTCGCGCCGGTTCTTTTGTTCTCTGTCAGCCCGTCTACCTTGAACGCGGTCTTCACTTACTTCGCTGTAAATACAATGTGTTTCGTAAGTAAATAAGTAGGTACATATTATCTTCTATGATGGTGTTTTTTTTTAACTATATGATATACTACGCGTGATTTACCTGCGCTTATGGTCACTGTACCGCTCCTAATGGCCATAGCGTTACGTTATACATAACCTTCCTCAATGAATCTCTATCCAATATAAAAATAATTATTCAAACCAACAATCAAACAAAAAACTTTTTAAAAAGAGTTTTTTCTGTATCATATTAGTACAGATTATGACTGATGATAATTATGTGGGGGCATTACAGTGCCTCCGCCAAGTCGACCAAATAATATAGATATATATATAATAGATCTTCTATTGGTTTATATTGGTCGCTAAAATCGATAAATAAAAGTAAAGGGTGTAAATATTTAATAACAATCTCGACATAAACACTTTTATATTTTAAGGTTCAGCCTTAAAACACCTATAGAGAAATCTTTATTTTTAACCGACTTCAAAAAAGGAGGAGGTTCTCAATTCGATTGTATTTTTTTTTATGTTTGTTGCCTCAGAACTTGTGACTGGGTGAACTGATTATGATGATTCTTTTTTTATTTGAAAGCTGGTGCTTCCCGTGTGGTCCCATTTCAATTTGGTCCAGTTCTGAATAGCATCCATGAGAAAACCATATAAGTCTTTTATGGAATAGTTTTTTTTGAAGTCCGTTTTTTTTTTTGAAATAATTATTATTTAAACAATTGTCTGTAGTCTACAAAGTATTAATCCTTGGTTAAATGCATAACCGGGTATGTACTGCTAATATAAAAATACGCATATAATTACCTGTTACTTTTCAAGCTATTCGAGTCTTCCGAATAACTAACATCTAGACTGGAATGCCTATATTTCTGCGCGTTAGTATACGCCTGGGTGTACAAACTGTGATGACTGCCGTAGTTAGTAAGAGATTGGTCAGTGGTAACTGGTCCTACATTGATTTGATCAGAGGAATTGTGGCGACGCTTATCTGTTTGCGGCTTCGACAGTTTGAGAGTCGATGCCTTCAACGTGGCATCCGGTTTTAATGCTGTAAAAAAATAAATAATATAATAAATATATTGATATTTGGACGACGTTAGTCTCGTGTTTGTATAATAAAATTTCTTATTGTATCCTCACATAATTATACATTATACAGTATGAATGTGTAAGGAGCTGGTGTGTGCAAGTCATATACCAAGCATAACACTTATGACATCAATTTTATAAACTACACTATCAAGTTCATGCGTGTGGTTGTTTTCTCATAGAGTAGGGTTTCTGTTTTGAGAGCTACTTTGTAAAATGTGTACAAGTGAATGGTACACTAATGTTTTGGTACACGTTGTTCTGTGTACATCGTAAGTAGGTACTCGTATGTATGACATATGTGTATTTAAGGCAATAATGTGCAATCAATTATTACAATCGGTTTAATAGTGTTTTGGTTATAAAAATGAGTTAAGCATGCATTATGTGCATGCAAGTAAATTAAATTATGAAATTAGTATTAATTTGTTAGATATTTTTCTTTTATTTGAAAACTAGCATTTCCTATTTTGTTGTTTTATGTATCTAGAAGCATCCTTTAATTCATTATAATATTTAAGAAATACTGTAAGAAAGTAGAGTACAGTAGATTTCTAATCGATTTGGTGCCAAAGTAGAATAGAATAATTTTTATTGTACAGCAACGACATATTGCTTAAAATAAATATACAAAGTGGATATGTACAATAGGCGGCCTTAAGTAGTACTCAACTGAAGCTCAAACTATACTTACAGTTATTATCTCTTATTTTCCTACCATACTTCGTCAAATATTCAGGGGTGGTCTCTACTTGCGGTTGTGTGTTAGAGCAGAACCAAGACGCTAAGTATTTGTTTAGTCCAACATCATATAACAATTCTAAACAACTCTCGCACTCTTCTACGTAAAATGGCGACGGAGGTGTTACGCCGACAGCCTGTAAAATGTTTACTTCAATTAAGTAGATACCTACCTAGTTTAAATGACTTTATGAGAAATAAATAACGTTAGAACAATAGCTAGGAGCATTCAATCGCTTACAACATATGTAACAAGTTACTGTGCCCCTTTTCTACACAAACAAATATCAACCTTTAAAGAAAGCCAAAAGCCATTAATATGAAATAGCTTAGTATCGAGGCTATTGACAATTTCAGGAAGATTTCTTGGTACCCATAAGATAACATACCTTTATTTATAAACTTTTAACTTACATCTTCTGTGCAACCACCAGCCTCCATTAGAGTGGTAAGTATAAAATGTCCTTTACCGACCGTAAGGATAAACCAGCGGCCATCTGAAATTCTACAGAAATACAAAACATTAAATAAACTCAGTCTTCCCACCTAATGAGGAAAGCAAGAGCATTAAATTACGATCTACACACAAGTTAGAGCCAACTTTTTAAGTCAACTAAGATGGTCACGATCAATATTATTTGTGAGCCTTGTGGGACAGGAGTGTCCTTGGTCGGAAGCAAAAGTAGACACGAATGGAATAATTATATTATGTTGCTGTAGGTATCTGATAAAAGTCGTTGTCGAGGAAATTCCGTCTAAGAACTGCTTCTAACGCAGACCATTGAGATAATGAACAGTATAATCTGCGTATGGGAAGGCTGAAGAAGAGCTGTCGTGTATACCTACTGTTTAATTTTTAATTTAATGTCTTAAGAACTTAGTGTGGGAGAGCTATGCTTCGGCACGTATGGGCCGGCTCGACTCCGCTCGATACCACGGCCTCACAGAAAACCGGTAAAAAGCCGAGTGAGGGAGGTTACCGAAGGCCCTAACCCTTCTATTCCCACTTCCTCTAATCCCACCTTAAAGGCCGGCAACGCACTTGTGACTCTTGAGTTACAGGTGCCCATGGGCGGCGGTAGTCATTTACCATCAGGTGACCCGTCTGCTCGTTTGCCCCCTATAAAATAAAAAAAAAATAAAAAAGAACGGACAACCTGTTCGTGGAGTTTAAAAAATATTGCCTAAGCATCGCCTCTCTTTGATTTTCCTTAAGTCACCTATAAATTCAATAAAATAAAATTTAACTACCTGCCTGAAAAATATACCACCGAGTAATACGTTTTATGATTTAGTACCATAACTTGAGATTACGAAAGGTTTATTTTAAAAAACAAATAAATTTAAAAAAACGTGTGTTTGGGTCACCCGAATGGAACGAAGTTTCTTTCTCTATAGGTATATTATAAATACTAGCTGACCCGTGCAACTTCGTCCGCGTTTGTAAATTTTCCCCGTTTTTGCCAAATTTTTCATTGATGCTCCGCTCCTATTGGTTGTAGCGTGATGTTATATAGCGTATATATAGCCTTCCTCGATAAATGGGCTATCCAATACTAAAAGAATTTTTCAATTCGAACCAGTAGTTCCCGAGATTAGCGCGTTCTTCCAAGCAAATAAACAAACTCTTCAGCTTTATAATTTTAGTATAGAAATTTAATGGATAGAATAAATTGTATCAAAATGTAGTAAATATTGAAAAACTCGAAATTAAAATTGCGCCATTTGTGAAAGTTGCCCGAACTAATGAATTGATAATTAGTATATAACGACATCAAAGTCCAGTAGTATCACGCAAAATCCACAGATGGCGTAAATAAAATAAATCAACTCGCGGTCAGCATTTTTCGTTGCGCTAACACTTTTTTCCGTCTCGCCGCCGCCGCGCGTGCGTCTGAAGTGTAATGTGCGATAAGGAACTTCGTTCCAAAAAAATACGGCCTAGATCACATTGGACGAGACTTAAGTCGACAATTCTCTCTCGCACTCTTGGTGCCTCGTGTGCTTACGGCCTTTAGGTCGGCCTAAAGGCCGTAAGCACACGAGGCACCAAGAGTGAACTTATGCCCCATCCGATGAATTAGCCACGGGCCTCAGATGGTATAGTTATGCCACTGGTATGTAGTGTATCACCTACTACAATAATAGATATCGAGCTACACGTTTCTCTTTATACAACTAAGTGGGCAAATAAGCACACGGCGTTTACCCGTTTATCGGGGCCAATAAACATTGGCAAAGCCATTCGTGTTCCAGGAATTATGGTCTCGGATATTTTCAGAAAATGGATGATTCCTTCTAATATTTTGCAGCGGCTGATAAAAGTATATCTCGGTACGAATTGAATTGAGCACGAATGCCCTTGTTTCTAAACCAAAAGTAAGAAACCAGATTCTACCATAAATAATAAAGACGCGGATAAAGACAGTTTAAACATAGAACTACTTTTCCGAAATTTAGCCTTACTGTAGGTAATTAGCATTTTGTCGACAATTGGTATCTGTAATATGAATCAATATTACTTACTTATAATCTCTCCCGGTACTGTTATTCTGGTTTCTATGTTCATAAATAAACACTTCTTTCCACATAACTAGCTTTTCTATGTCTTTTTCGGCACTTAGTTTAAGTACACCGTTCAATTTTAAGTATGCATTAACCTCTTTCAAATCTTCTTCTTGTAGATGAGAACTAAGCAGATGTCCAGAATAATATAAGCACGACCCCATAACAGTGTACAATCTCTGATAATTTTCCACATCGTCAGTCTGATGAAAAACAATTTATGAATTAGTTTTGTTAGATAATAAAAGCTTATTACACAAAAAAGCGCACTAAGAAGCTATAAGTAAAAAGCTACTAAGCTGATACCTTTTTTTCATGTATCAATAAAGAAAAATATTTCTTTTACAAATTTTCATAGATTTCAATATATTTACCCATTCTCTATAATCAGCTGCTTCCAACTCTGTTACGGCATCATCAATTTGCACCTTCACCTCCAATGGCAATATTACTGAATGAGCTGCCAACAAATCCTCAAAAATATAGCCCGATTTCCTACTGCCATCATTATTACTTGCTTTATTGAATATCGATGTAACAAAGACACGGGAGAACAAGCTATCTAATTTATCAACATTGTTTGGCTTTGTAAAACAGGATTTCATTGACCCATATAAAAATTCTAGAAGTCTTACGACATCAGCTATTATTTTTTTAGCTGCAAATAAGTCCACTTCTTTGTTAGGGAAAGCAATCAATAGTAAATCATTGTAGTGGGACGTGTAAGTGACATTTATAAGGGTGCTATTGTGTAGCACAGTGGAGCTTGTTGGTTCACTAGTCCCCAAAGACTTCAGAGCCAAATGGTTTAACGTTACATACGCTCCTCTGGTATTATATAAAAAGTTTTGATTAAAAGGTCTTGGGAAACAGTATAAGACTCCTTTATCGTCGTTGCTGTTATATTCTATGTCATTACAACATATGTATAGGACTGAGCATGATGAATCTTTCAGTAGTTGTGTCAATAAATTCTCAGGAATATTATTGGTCTTTAGTAGTCTTTCAACATCAATACTATCTTCTTCAGTAGGAATTTCGAATGTTAATTTTGGGTGATTAGGGTCCTCAATAACTCTTTGTAGAATATTGTTTAAGTTGTAAGAGCTGACATCTATACCATTGATTTTATTCAAATAATATCCCTTTTTTATTTTCTCAATATAAATAGCTCTAGCCTCAGTTAAAAAATCTTCAACCATTAATGTTTTACCATCTGAGTGTGTTTCTAAACTGATGCCGAAGAGTTTTTCAACCTGGCAATTTTTTTCGCTGCTAAATATCATGGTTTTGCTGACCTGCAGGAAAAAACGATATAACGATAGCCATTTCGTTTGCTTCACTATAAGTAGGTATTATAATGTCATTGCATTCCAAATGAACGGGCAAACTAGAGGTCAGTAAGAAACTGACCGAGCGGCTGACGTAATACCAATGTGAACCGCTAAATAGGTACCTACCAGCTCTTATGCCATGCTAGCATATATGTTATGTAGGTAACTTGTAACTAATTCATTATTATATCTATATCGCAGATGGATTGTATAATTAGCTCTTTTACAAAACCGTTATCTAGTTGTTTCACAAAACAGCTCCGTTATGTAAAACAGCTAAATGACGTTTAGCGGTTTTTCATAATTACTGAACTTTAATGCAGAATCCTATAAACGTTTTGCATTTATCTATATACTAGATGTTGACTTCGTTCGCGTTTTTTTCGGAATTTGTCGCTTATAATAGGCATTGCACCTCATTCTCCAGGCACGACTTTTTATACTGTATTGACGGTGAAACAACCTGGAGCGTACAAAAAAGGTTGTTTTGGTTGCTTACATGTGAAATAACGACATAATTTGGCCGCGGTAACATTACTCATTTGTTTTTCGTGTGGAAGCTCACGTCACCGGGCTATTGGTGAGGCCGTATATCAGGCTTAAACCGACTACAACCACACGGTGTGCCTCACAGCGCCGGTTATGAGTTGATCCTCAGTACGGCGACGTTTTACCTCCAATGATCCACCCAGCGCTGGCACGCGGACGGTAACTGGGTGATGTCCAGACACCCCCTTCACGGGAGACTCTGATTCGGGTGAAGAACATAAAACTCGTATCATACATCCACGGTCACTCTCTGAGCCTGGAAGTTTTTCTACCGAATCCACACCGTCACTTCCTTGCGCGAGATGTTCTCCTCGCAGAAAATCGTCATAAAACAGCTGTGACAACCTAACGTCTCGATTCGTCCTACCAATTGGGAGACTCTTGCTGTAGTCAGTCAGTCAGTGCCGCTTCCTAGGAACTATGGGCCCCCGCGGTATACCTAACAGATTACTTCCAGTCAATACTAAGGTCCACCCCCGCAACAAATAAATGTTTGCTTCTGAGTTTTGTTTAGTCACGGTGTAACATAAGATTTCACACTACTGTTACCGAACGGAAAATAAATGGTCTGAAAATGTAAAAAAAACTTCACCGGTTACCTGTCAATATTTCAGCTTAGATGTAATCTATTTGGCGACAGTGTCTTCCATGCATTTAATATAGTAAAATACTGTAATACTAACAAAGTGTTAAGTTAAACTAACAACTAAGTCATATATGCTTTAAATAAAAATTATATTCTAATATAATTATGTTGACGGGAATCAACATCATACCTTTGCTTTGCCCAACGTTTCCACCAGGTTGCACTGGCCGTGGCACAGGCAACATAATTATTTTATCATGAAATTCGAAAGTTTAAAAGTTGGGATCTTCTGTTTCTGTAACTCTATTTATAAATATATGTATATTTACTGGACTGGCCTGACGGTCTAGTGGTTAGTGGCACTGACTGCTGAGCCAGAGGTCGTGGGTTCAATTTCCACCCAGGACAAATAATTCTTTGTTTGGTTGTAATTTATCTATAATATGTATTTAGAAATATATAAGTATGTTTATCAGCAGGCTGGTTACCATAGTACAAGCTTTGCCTAGTTTAGGATCAGACGGCCGTGTGTGAAATGTGTAAAATTATTATTAATGCCCTGAAATATATTTATGAATTTAATGGCTGCGAGAGGCAAAATAGCTCTTTAGCATAGTCAAGAACCAGCTACCGATTACTCTGGGATCACCAAACGAAAAAAAACGTCCTGCTGTTTCGACAATCACCACAGAAAACACATTCTAATATGATATCCTACGATTGAAAATATACATTCACTCGAAATCCTTCAAACGACTTGACTATCTGCAGGTAAAATCTAATCATCTAATGTAACTAATAATATTTCTTTAACACAGGTAAAAATCGATACTTTGGACTCTTAATATTTATTAGTTAATTAAATTGAGTGGTTTTATAAAAAATATTTTTAACAAAAAAATAAACTGACGAAAAGAACTAAAACGCATTAAATAAATAAACCTTTTAAGTCTTAAGTATTGAGCTTATTTACATAAACTATCAAATGTTATACAAACTAATTTTCAGCTAACTAAAAATGAATAATCAAAGTCGGTTCATAAATAACGGAGAGAGGGCTGAACAAACCTAAAAAAAAAAATATATAGATACGGTCGAATTGAGAACCTCCTTTTTTTTTGTCGGTACTGGAAGCTGATACTACTGGACACGCTAGGTATGTTCACCGGCATTGTACAAAGGCAAATTGTTAATTTTGTAATTTTTTGTGTTTTACCGATGTGTGTAAAACGTGTAATTTGTTTAGGGTATAAACAAAGTAATTTACCGTAGCTTTTGAATTTATAATAATGTCACAAAATAAAATAGAAGGTAAACAAATTTCGTAATTATGGCAATTTTCCTAACATCAATAGCAACTCTTATTTATTCGGAGGGAGGTCATAAAACACGAGCGGGCTAAAAAAAACTTGGTAACTCAGCAGTTAGACTTGGTAACTCAGCAGTTCGACTTGGTAACTCAGCAGTTCGACTTGATAACTCAGCAGTTCGACTTGGTAACTCAGTAGTTCGACTCGGTAACACAGTAGTACTGTTTAATCGTCATTATTTTGGGAAATAAGATACTATATGAAACTTCATGCTAAGTGAAATTTTATTGAAAAAATAGGAGATGTACATCAATATTAGTTGGTTACCCATTATCAGTTATCCCTATGATTTTATTATTTGAAGTGAATATATAGCATGGCGTGGAGGACACGCCTATGCATTTACGCTCTGACCGTCAGAGGATTAAAAGGAATGTATCGCATTTCGCGTCAGCCTGTATAGTCCGGCGTACTGGTGAATATCATGGAGAACACCTCAGATCTCAGAAATTGTAGTTCTTAGGAAAAAAAGTGTTTGATCTACAATTTTTGTGTAACCTATTTTATGATAAAACTTACAGCTTGGCTCAAAAATGCAAAAACCCATATTTGTGAACTTCGACCTAAAATAAATTATTTAGCACATTATTTCACAATTTGTTTATAATAGCATTCCTAGCATTCGCACCAATTTTCAGCTGTATGCCAATTTTTGCAAGCTTAACTGTCAAAATAATAAATCTATTATAATATCATAATTGTTTCCTTTGCTTGCAAAAAAATACATGCAAGTTTAAATGTTCACTAGTAGGTACTCTTATTTTATTACATGACCTTAATGAAACAGAACAATAAACTTTCTGTATTATTACTACCTGCATAATATAATGGTATTATCTATTGATAAGTTTGAAATAAATAGAAGTAATAAAGACAGCCTAACTTAATCTAACTTAATATGGGATACCTAGTACCTGAATAACTATATGTTTGTTATCATTAGACGCATTTTTGTTTGCGTAAGCATTTGATGACAACATGCCATCACAATTCCTTTTGACACCAAAGTCAGCATTTTTTTGCTTATGTACTTTTAAAACCTTAAAAATCCTCCCTGTAAAGAAAAAAAAAATAAAGTCAATTTTGTATATTTCTTTATTTTACTTTATCATATCCTTAATTACTAAGGAACATATAGGTAAATGCCTTTTTAACATAACATAAGTAAATGAAGTAGGCTAGAACGCTATTCTACAGCACAGTAGGCCAGCAGTATAATGTACAATGCTATATATTTAGTCCTGGTTCACATATTTTATAAAACTCATGCATTGCTAAAATCAAGGTCATCTCTATAGTTCTTCAGCCCAACATGGTTCAGACAGGTGCTGGTCTGGTTGATCCTGTTCAGAAAATTCAGCTGCTTCTTGATTCACTTCTTCCTGATTTTGCTCTTCCTGTTCAGCTGTCTTGATTTCATCCTGAGCTAGTTCCTCAACTTGTACGTTTACGGAACTGTCTTTATTCAGAGTCACTTCTTCCTTTAAGGCCTCACTGTTCATCTCACTTCCAACAGGGGCTTTCTCATTTAATGTGCTTTCTATAACATTGTTAGGCTGGGATACTTCCTGCGGATGCGGGTTAGCCATGATTTTCAAATAAATATTTCTGAAACCAAGTAGGGCTTTGAACTTGCTAATCTTAAGGGCCTCAAAAGAGTAACGGTCTATAGAGAATGTGACTACTCTGCCTCCTTCAAATTCTCTTTCACTAAGGACTCTCCAGTCCCCAGTATTTAGCCCCTTGTTTTGTATCTGTAGTAGTTTTAGAGCTTTTTCTACAGTGTCAGCTTCATGGCCTGGCAAAAAGGTGGAAGCAATCAGTGTTCTATTTTTTAATTTTGTAAAGAGTTCTGCTTCAGGCCAGGGTTTGATTATCTCAATTGTCTTCACAAGCCAATCCTGGCTGTAATAATTTTCACATAAAACCAGTATAAAACCTTTTTTATTGAAAAATCCACAGAATCTAGGGCCTTTGCCTGCTTCCCCTTTAGCAATTTCTAGGAGAAGTGCATCATGTATCATGTTAATTTTCTCATCTGACATAAGCTGGGTGTTGTGAATTTCAACAAGCGACACTTTAGATTTGATGTCTTGATTTTCAGATTCAGATTCGGAAAGTTTCGAACTATTTTCAGTTTGTGCATTGACAGTTTTATCAGGCATAGGGTTAGGTGCTTTATTGGGGTGAAACTTAGTTTCCTTAAGTGTGGTTTTTAGAATCTTTTTAGGTGTACCAGATTGCTGGTTAGGAATAGTGCGCTTTAACTGTAGAATTTTTTCGTCATTCTTGCCACGTGAAGCTACAAAAATAGCCTCTTCAGGAGGCACTTGTTGTTTCACAAGATTCCAGAATCTTTTCCGTCCTGCACCAGATAGTGTTATGTACTCAGGAAGGCGCTTGAATGACTGAAACTTCCTATATCTATCTATCTTGGAGTCCATCTGGTAATATTAATAAGTTAGTTTTATGAAAGTAATAAAACAAAATTCATTCCTATCTTCAATAAATAACTAATTGTGCATAAATAGCTTTAAATCTCTTGTACTGGGTGGGGGATGTAAACTTACCTACTGCATTGTGTTCAAGTCCTATATGCTCTCGAAAGCATTGGGTGGATTATGTATAAGTTTACTAGCTTACCGGCCACGCGTTGCTGTGGCTAGGTAATTTGCAATAAAAAAGAAATTTAAAAAACTATCCTAAATTCCATAGACATCCTTTCACTTAGTACTAAACTAAGTTTTGTTGAAGATGTTTGCCAGTTATAGTATAGTGAAAGTTTAAAACTAATTATCAAGTCAAGCTTTATGTACAGTGTTACCTTAGTGCACCTATGTTTAAATTTATCATAATTACGTTATTGAAAAATAAAGTGATGCCAGTACCTAAAATATAGACTTATGGGTTTTGTGTTGTTCCTATCTAAATAATATCAACCCAGCCTCTTAATATTAAAATAAGTAGAATGTGTGTATTTTATTAGGTACATAACATGTTTTAATATTGCCATAACCATAATTTATAGGAATTGTCATTACTTTAAGGACTGGGGCTAACCGGCTGAAGCATCAGGTTGACCCACCAAGACCCTTCAAAAAGGGCTGCTACTTATCTCTTAATAAAGAGTTAAATTAAAAATAAAAGTATATGGTTATGAAGATGGGTACACCAACTTACCACACAAAACTAATACATTTCTTTCAATTAAAAGACTGTAAAAGCCTGATATACATTTTTCGAAGTATATAATCCAAAAAACTATTTAAAATTGCTAGAGATTTAGAAAAGCTGTCACTTGGAATTGAAAAATAATAATTACAAAAATAGGCTTTTTTACCCCTAGTAGATTTTCTAGTTGAAGATCTTTTAAAATTGTTTCTTAGTTTGAAGGTTTCACAATTTTCCAACAATGGTGTTTTGCTATTGTCTATGCCTTCATTAACAGATATTGTTTTAATGTACACTAATTCACCATCCTCTGCAACATCAGAATCCCATTCAGGCACAGAACTGCAAGAACATTTCGAATTATATACTCATCTCATCATGAAAAACATAACTATAGGAAAATCATTTGTATGCGAAACAAGTTTGTTATAATACAACACCTTTCAGAATCTGAATATTTTGAGCCACCTGTAGAATTCGTCCAATCGTTGTCCGAGTCACAAGGACTATCGTAATTTACTTTGCTCTCATAGTTATTCATTATTACATATTTACCATAAATATTTATTCTTTTTCAATATGTAGGTATAATATCAACCATCTCACCATTTGCGATATAACATGCAGAAAACACCGCCGCGAGAAACTAATTTGGCTCAAAAAGTTCCTACAACGAACCTAGTAGAATATGTATTTATTTAGAATTGGCGTCTTTCTGGTGGGTTTACACGCACGCCGCACAGCCTGGCATGCAGCCCGGCACGCAGCCTGCCACGCAGCCAATGCACTAAAAGGCCGTACTCACCATCGTGTCTGACGTACGTCCGGCCAAGGACACGCACGATGCACGATGCAAAACGATCGTGAATAGTCTTGACGTACGTCAGAATTGTAAATATATACATTAAATACTGCTTGCTGGACTTGCACGACGCGTTTTGCATCCAGCGAGTCCCCCACCACATGCTTATGTACATACCATAGACTACGTTCTAGTATATAAGGTTTATGGTACATACATAAACAGTATATTGCCAATATGTGGGGAATGCCCAAAAATGCGGGGAATTTCAAACCGATAGGCGAATCGGGAATTTTTAGCCTTATTAATTAGATTACGACTTCAGGTTTTATCTCCCCAAACTGTGGAATTTGACTATTATTTTGGGGTAATTTAGGAAAATGGCAATGGCAACGCTGGCTACAGCACCGTGGCCTTGAGCGGACGTACGTCGGCGCACGATGCGTGCGTATGCTACCGTCGGGCAGGGCGTCTTGGCGGGACGTACGTCAGGCACGAAGGTGCGTAGGGCCCTTTAAAGGGCGCGGCCAAAGATGCCATAAATGCTTGGCAGATAGCTTGTCTCAATACTCTTTTACCTGTTAATCCATTCTCTCAGAGGCAATGGGACGCGCCGTTATGCACCTTAAGAAGGAATTATTTAATTGACACCGCATCCAATGTTGCAGAGCGCGCTCGTTTATTGGCTGTGGGAGAATGGGAATCAGGCCTATGGATTCAGGCACTTCCATCGCCCAACATAGGCACCTTGTTGGACGATAACACATTCCGCCTGCAAGACCGATGGGTCTTGCAGTACACTTCAAAATTAACCAGTGTGTTTGTTAGAATTTTCCTGGTTAACTCTTCTGTGCCGTGGACCGAAGACAAAAATGCTGGAAGACTGACATCTGAAATTTTGAGAACGCCAAGACCACCCAAACGAACCGACACATTTAAAATTTTGCTAAGGGTGTTTTGAATAATTTTGTCAATTTTTTCCAAAAGTGTTAAATGTTTCCAAAGTTGCGATGATCCAATGGCATGAGTAAATTTTGGTACGAAAAGACAAAAACAAAGTATAGTAAAAGCAGAATGGACATTAATTTTAAGTAAACGATGCGAAAAATCACCAAATTTTTTAATTTTGTCTTCTATGAAAGATTGAAAACCATCTTCCAAGACCGGGGTAGTAGTAAATTTCTGTCTTTTTTTCTTTTGCTGTTTTGAAGTGTTCCAGTGTATAATAAAATATTTCTATTAATTTGTCATTTGGCTACTATCAAAGTAGTACAATTTCTATTTAAGTAATACTCATGGAAAATAACTATTATTACACTATTAGTATAGTTATGTTACTCTGGTCTCTGATTCTACATTCACACATATGAAATCAAAGACGTACGTCCCGCCCAGGCCACGGTGCTGTAGCCAATGCCATTTTCCATTGAAACGCTGAATGTTGGCTACATTCAGTGTTTCAATGGAAAACAGCACCGTGGCCTGGGCGGGACGTACGTCAGGCACGATGATGTGTATGCTACGTCTGGCACCGCGTCCTTGGCGGAACGTACGTCAGGCAAGATGATGAGTAGGGCCTTTTTGTCTAATTTAGGATGATAATTTTGACAGCTCACGCCTATGAAGTTTCGTATTTTTTTCGGTAAAATTTACAACAGATAATGTCATACTTCATTGATGGGTACCGCCGACTTAGTGAAGTGCCACGCGTAACGAACAACCAGACTATCGAAAATCATCGTATTGATAGTGAGTATTCAATTTCGTAAAACAATATAAATAAAATATACGTAGGTGTAATCTTTAGATTGTTACAGTATCATTGTCATTACACTGCCATCAAACGGATTTGGGCTCATATCAAAGGTTTGTTTGTTTTTTTTTTATAATTTTATCAACTACCTCCGTTTATTAAATAGGTTCTTAAGTTTTATTATTATTTATTTAGGCCATGTAGCCAAATATAACCTATCTTCACCATTTACGACTAAGAAAATACCGACTTTATTGCAAAAAGCCTGTGAATATGTAACTGCGGATGACTGAAGAAAATTCTTATTTCTCGTTTCATTTTATTTCTGTGAGTGTTTATAGTGATATTATTATTTTTTATTAAATAGAAAAGACTGTTCGTTTTGTATTATAAATTTATAATCGACCATACAGCATAACCATGTAACAATCGATTCCAAGGTATATGATAATAACAATCGAAAATCGAATAGCGTTAATAACGATTATATACTACCCTCATCCCTACCGTGAGCTGTCAAAATTATACTGTACAAACCAAAGAGTATGCAAACAATTATACGTTAAAAAGGAACCACGCGATACAATTTCACTACCTGATCAGATTTGTGATTTCCACGGCGTAATACGGAACAATTTCACACATAATTTGACTAGGTTTTCAATCGAATCGTTTCGGGTGAACGCAAATTGTCGAATTCGAGGTTATTGGGTGGTCAGGGCCACCTAACGCGATCGCGTCACATCAAATCGGTTCGTGTGGATGCTAATCGGACAATTTTATCATTTAGTCTGTTGTTGCCTATCTGGATGTTTTCAGATTTTTGAAGTGAAAACTTCTTTAGGCACGTTTGTGCACTTTTACTATAGGGAAAAAGCACTGAACTCGTGACCGTCACGCTAATAATATATATATATACATATATATATATATATATATATATATATATATCTACTAGAGGGCGCTAATCTAAACAGCTCTTTATTAATTAATGTCACCAACCTGCTAATGACGTTTTAAGCTCGTCGTGTCGTTTAAGAAGATAGAATATAGATAGAAGAGATAGATATAGATAGATAGAAGAAGAGAAAGATTAATGTTGTAGGTAGAAGCTATAACTATTACCTACAAAATTATCGTGTGTACTTACAAAAAATTTTACACGTAAAATACGTAAAATTGTCGCCTTTAGGATTGTACTTTCCGAGAACGACTTGCATGGCCGATATCGATATTTAACTGAAATATTGAAAAATTGAAAAAATATAGTAGGAAAATAATTATTAAATAATTTTACTTACATACAGGAAGTGGCCGACCAAACCTATACCTAACCTAAAACCTAAACTACCTATTTTAAAACCATTTGTAAGCAGTTAAGGAATAAACTGCATCCAAAGACCTTTCAGCCTCAATACAAAAGATTACAAAAGAAACACACTACCACCACCAAAAAACAACAATTCAAACCAGCGAGTATGTAAATCGTTGTTTAGGTATTTATTATACGTGGGGTATACTGAAAGTTTTGCGTAACTCATTAATAAAACAATTTACATGTAAAGTAACATATTTACTGCTTTTCGAAGTATTCTTCATTACATTTTAAACACTTTTTCATTTGGTCAAACCATTTTTGAAAACATGAGGATCATTGGTCTAAGGGCATGTTTTTCAGGTGCTGGTTGAAAGCTATCACGGCTTCTTCCGGCCCCGTAAATATGATACTTCTCATCAAATCTTTAATTTTTGGTAAAATAAATAAATCCCATGGTGCCAGGTCTGGACTATGTGCGGGATGGGTCACTAGCTCTACTTTTTCAGAAACTAAAAATGACTGTCTTGTTCGCGTGTGCGCCGAAACATTGTCATGGTGCAATAGGATGCGACTTCTTGGTCGTTTTTCCCTAACTTTTTCAAAGACACTGGGCAAACAAATGGTGGTGTATCACTCAGCGTTAACTGTCTTTTGTTCTTCAAGTGGAATTGTGCAGAGAAGACCCGTCCGGGAGAAAAAAAAGCAATCATTTTTTTGCCTACATTTCTCGCCTGCCTCAATTTTGTTGGTTTGCTGTCACCTTCGAACACCCATACAGAATACTGTTGTTTTCTCTCCGGCATGTAACAATATATAGTCACAATGTCATACACAGCATTTGAACGTCCGTGATCGTACTTTAACAATATTTTTTTACAACAATCAACACGAGTCCGTTTTTGTTCTGGGGTGAGTTCATGAGCACTCCAGCGGCAACAAAATTTTCTAACTTTTAAATATTGATGTAAGATTTTTTAAATTTGGTTCATACAAATCCCAAATGTCCTCGAATCTCCTCATAAGTGAAACGCCGTTTTTTTTTTATTCAGTTGAATGACAGTAGCCACATTTTCCTCAGAGATCGCAGTTGAGGGCCGATCTTCACGAATTTCATCATGGAGAGAAACAAGGTCACGATCAAATTCGGTGCTCAAATGAGGTGCTTTCCTCCCATAAGCATTTTGAAGACGAGCAGCGCTGTCTTGCGGAGTCAGAGAACTTTTAAAATTATAAAAAATCATCGCCCTAAAATCTTTTCGCGTTAATTCCATTTTTGCTACGGACAACAACCTTCAACTTGTGATAAAAACAATTGACACGCGATTTCTGTGATTGGGCATATATTCCGGTATAAATAAATACATGCCCTAAATGCCCAGTTTTTACCATTTCTGCCCGCGCTGGGCATAAACACTTTGCCCATCTCTAGTCATGATGTTTGGTGCATTTAATTTAGAATAAAAAACCGAATGAATTTTGCAGTATTTATTTTGAAGCGGCTTTAGCTTGCATTAACCTAATCGAGAGAAATGTGTAAAACACAATAAATAGTTTTAGGATTTAAAAAGACATCAATTATATATTTTGGTTGTCAAAATTTACAGTCGTAAAATTTATTTGTGAAAACTACGACAACCACCAGGGATCCAAAGCTTTTTACAAACATAACAGCTTTTCTGGCATGTTGAAAATTATTTAAAAACTATTGATAACTACAACATGGTAATGCTGCTCTAAACACGTGCAAAGGGGCTGTCTTAAGTTGGTGGGGAGAAGTCGCTTTTTAACATTTTTTTTTTGCTCTTTCAACTGTTCTTAACTGTTCTTCATTGTTCGATCAAACTTTTTATTTGTTCGATCTTAGATTTTTTTTTAAATAAAATAAAAAATTACCCTCAAGTTGGCGGGGAGAAGTCGTTTTTTTACAGTTTTTTTGCTATTTCAATTGTTCGTAAACTGTTCGTCATTGTTCGATCAAAATTTTTATTTGTTCGATCTTAGTTTTTTTTTTTAAATAAAATAAAAAATTTGCTTTCTTAAGTTGACGAGGAGAAATCGTTTTTTAACGTTTTCTTTGCTATTTCAACTGTTCGTTAACTGTTCTTCATTGTTCGATCAAAATTTTTATTGTTCGATCTTAGTTTTTTTTTATAAGTAAAATAAACTAAGATCGAACAATAATAAACAATTAAAAGTTTTGATCGAACCATGACGAACAGTCAACGAACAATTGAAATAGCAAAAAAAAAAAAACATAAAATAACGACTTCTAACCGCCAACTTGAGGGTATTTTTTTATTTTATTTAAAAAAAAAAACCAATATCGAACAAATAAAAATTTTGATCGAACAGTTAAGAACAGTGAACGAACAGTTGAAAGAGCAAAAAAAAAAATTGGTTGCCTGTAAAGTCCGTATACGGGCGAAAGTTTTACGTGACAACGACTTTGAGTGGTAAAATAATAACCATGCCCGAGTGGAAGGGACGCGTGCCTCTCACTCGCTCTCATTGTGAGCGCATAACGTGAGCGGAGCGTAACGCAGTTTCTTGAAGTGTCACCCGGCAAACCAATTTATAAGACGTTGTCACGTCAAAATGTAGAATAACGATTTCTCCCCGCCAGCTAAGATAGCCGTGCAAAGGTTATGTTTTGGATCTCTGATGACATTTACTCATAGGTACACTTTGAGCCAACCAATCAGCGAAGAGGTGCGAGAGAGATACATGTAAATCACTAAATCGCTGTCCCCTTTCTCATTCTACCGACGTCGCCAACCCATGTACAGGGAATCCAATACCTTCCCACCTCTAGTTATATAATATCTCTATGATTTTCTATCTTACTCTTCTTTTTTTTTCTTTTATCTATGCTTGCATCAAGCAAACGGCTCCAAAGAGTATACAAACCATAAATGGCACTTTTAACATAATAAAAATTTATTACCGACTTGCCAGGGCATAGGTAATTATTATGACATAAAGCCTTACATGTATGGCTCGAAAATTTTAAAATCAATTATGATTTAATACGAGATCCCAAAAATTTAATAAAAACGTTTAAGTCGAATTTCTCGTTAATAAATTTGAACCAGTTAATTCCCTTAGTATCCGATGGATGACAGCAACGATGAAATATCCAGCAACAGTGACGACCTGGTCAATTCTTCCAGTTCCTTTATTGAAGAGAAAGGAGATGATATACGTCATAATTCCGGACACCCTAATCTCAGCAGACGTTTATTTGCATCAACAAGTCAGACAGTTAAATCGGATGAGGTAACATCTCCTCTAGTCTCACGTGCCACAGCAACGAATGCGCAAAAGAAAATTGGAGGACGTTCAAAGTTTGAAAGTGTTCAACCTAAAAATGTAGTGTCGACTGAACCTTTCTGTCATGTTAAATTGGTAGGTAATGTTTACTGCATAATAGCGATGGGCGATGGCGAGATGTTTAGGTCGATTATTTCGATTGTTCAAACATCTCGAAGACTCTTGATGGTTTTTTTTCGTTATCGATAGTTCCGACCCGAGTCAACTAGGCCGCTAGGATACGCTCAATGCCTGCCAAGTCGCCACCGACACGATTGAAACACTCGTCGTCGAGTCGACTGGACTCATTCGTTTGAACGAGTTCAGTCGACTCGCCGCAATTGCGAATTGTGGTGATTGGTTGTGGAAGTATTGTGCTATACTTTTATTCAAAATAATACAAACATAAATGAATCAGTCTTATACCTACTTATTGTTTAATGAAATTAGTGTTACAGATACGTAAAAAAGTGATAATTATTTAAACATTATGTGTATTATCACTTTATTTACTATTGACTTAATCATAAATCACAGTTTTAATAATTTATTATATAAGTAGCCATCTAATGAACTTTTGAATAAAATAGCTATTACAAATTTAAATTAACAATAATAACTTTGTATTCATTAGGTAGGTAGGTACTTAATTTCTTTTATTTAAACCGGAAACAGATTACTAAGTAGTTACTACGTAACAGATAAATCACTCCCTACAAAAACGTCCATACCTACCGTTTTAATTACCTACTCTTTCCGAGCGCCGACCCCTGCATGACACAATGATCTTAAATGTTCTTAAAACACGATTATTATTGCCTCGCAATAGCGCATGATTGCGTTGCCGTAAGTGAGTTTAGGGTTACCTCTTTTTATCTAATATTCAATATCTATGTTTTTATAAAACTTATGTTAATTAAGTGAAGTTTTATTACTGACTTAGAAAAATATAACACTGAATACCATGTCCCCGTAAGTTTACTAATACGAAACACTTAACAACGAATGCACGCTACCACGAAAAACTTAACGCCGGCGCCGTAGCCATGCGATCTCGAATAACCAAATCTCTAATTCATCAATTCGAATCACTTAACAACAAATGCGCGCTTCTACGAAAAATTTATCACCAAAGCGCGACCTCGCTTAACCAAACCTCTAACGAGAAACATCAATAAATTATTAGAACAGTTAAATTCACAGTCTCAAGAAACCAAAATAGCAAAGAAAATAGACAAGATAAACTACATCATTACACTACTATATTATATCATTATACATTACTGGATCTACATCCATATACAGCACATAAACTATCAGAAACCATGTCAATTTTCACCGTGAATTTGACTGTATTTAAAGTATATATAAGTATATTAATACGAGTTCGAATTACGTTTCTGTACTTTAAAATTTAAAAAAAAAACGTGAGCGCTCGATGCCGCTGTCGGCAACCCACTGCGCGAGACTGCGTATTAGGTCCGCCAGCGGTCGAGCGGCCGGGAGGTGTTTAGCGCACCTAAGTACATCGAGTGGCATAGGCCTGCCCGTTAACCACATATTGGTTCTAACCCTATCACTTAGCCGTGGTTCATACTTATCACATAACGAGTAAAACTAAAATCTAAATAAAATATATGGCTATTTAATAAACACAAATAATGATCGTATTTAAAAATGAGCTTTAGCATTAGTTATATTCAATTTATTTTAAAAGAATCTACTAAGTAGATGGTTCTGCATTGAAATTTAACGAAATGCTAAGAGATAATATTATGCTTGTATTATATTTGTATTTATACTTTCTTCTTAAGGTTTAAATAAAATCAATGAAATGACAATATTAATACATTAGCTAATTCATTGTGAAATATGAATAAGTAAATACTTATTTCATAAAAAGAGATCGGTCGGTTACGTGCATAATCACGCTAGATAGTAAGGCATAATTTTAAATCTACTAGATGGCTAGAGAAATAACCTAGAATAATGATGTAAATATTAAGAAAGCGACGCATGATTATTGAATTGTTATAAACTTTCACTAGTACCAATTTCAACGTGGATCAAGTTCTTAAATTGCGTTCGGCTAGAATCGACACCGCCGGAGTCATTGAACTTTGACTCGAAACAATCGAAAACATCTCAATTGTTCAATGGCTGGCCGAAACAATCGTTGACTCGATTATAAATGTCTCGACATCGCCCATCGCTACTGCATAATCTAGATAGGTATGTAATTGGCAGATATGAGTTTCTCCTCTTATATTATTTTTTATGGGATTTGAGAGAATATTGAATCGTTCCGAAGCTACATTTTTTATACGCTTGATTGCGTCGAGATGTAGCTTCACTCTGCATTCTCTATCGCATGTATCATGGGGAGTGCTCCGAGGAATTGTTCGGACTTATACCGTTTCGCCGTCGTTCAACGCGACAAAACTTTCATCTATCTCAAAGGCCGGCAACGCACTTGTGCCTCTTGAGTTGCAGGTGTCCATGGGCGACAGTAGTTATTTACCATCAGGTGACCCGTCTGCTCGTTTGCCCCTATAATATTTAAAAAAAACCTGGGAAACCAACTCCATATAGTTTAAGTCGTTGTTGTTAAATTCCAAAATTTGTGCAGTCAAAAATATTTTTATACTAAACGGCGAAATGGCCACATGAAAACATTATATCAGCCTATTTTAGTTCAGACCTAATCAATTTAAAATTTTGAATTCTACTAAGTACCTACCTACTTAAATTACTATAATTCTTCGAATTTCGCGATCATATTCAGCTACATAATATACTACTGTGCCAGACTGTGTCCACCAGTTTGGAAGAATCTATAGAACGTTCACAGCTGCCCGCTAGAGGCACACGTAGATAAACCCAGTAGCTCACTCAGAAACCGACAGAATAGCCGCAAGTGCGTTCTTCAAGAACAAGAAAAGGTGTTGCCCCTTCCGTTGGACAGGGCCCTGCTTTTCTAAAGCATTTCCAATAAACGTTTGTTAATTATCCGATACCTAACTATTATGTTAGGTTAAGTAGCAGGTAACTATAACATAAAAAGACTATAAAGCTAAACATTTGGAAAACACATATTAGGTATAACCTGACCCGCGCAACTTTGTCTGCGTTTGTAAATTTTGCCCACTTTTGCGACGTTTGTCATTAATGCTCCACTCCTATTGGTCACAGCGTGATGTTATATTTATAGCCTATAGCCTTCCTCGATAAATGGGCTATCCAACACTAGAAGAATTTTGCAATTCGAACCAGTAGTTCCTGAGATTAGCGCGTTCAACCAAACAAACTCTTCAGCTTTATAATATTAGTATAGACTAGCTGCACCCCGCGGTTTCACCCGCGTAAGTCCTGGGGCCGTGGGAATATCGGGATAAAAAGTAGCCTATGTGTTAATCCAGGTCTCCAGCTATCTACATACCAAGTTTCATCGCAATCGATTCAGTAGTTTTTGCGTAAAACAAACTTCCATACATACATACATCTAAACAAACTTTCACGTTTATAATATTACTAGGATTATGTGATGATATTATGGCACTTAAGTAATTTAACTACGAAGTTAGGTATTTAGTTAATTGTAAATATATAAATGACATTCTTAAGCGCAAACGAAAGTATTAAAACATACAATATTTAATACATTACTTTTAAGCTTAAGTATAAACATTTTAGGATTCCATCATCCAGCTGAAAGACAGTACTAAAAAACTGCTATGTCTTTTAGACGATATTCAAATAAAATCGAAACTCAGGCAGCCACCTACGCCAAACAATTGGATGACAGTGGGATTGGTTAATCCCATTCCATCAGGGGTCGATGTGAGTTTGACTGGTTTTTATTACCATGTATTTTTATTATGTTGCGAAACAAGTCCCAAATAAACAACTTCAATGTTGAAGTGTAGTAACTTTATACAATGTATATATGACAATGGAATGCTTACTTAAATCACTGAAAGGGCATGACTATAGATAGCATGCAGTCACAAAAAGATTATTTGAAAAATAACTATCCGTTTACAAGTTAACTTCGAAAACTTTTTAAGTTAGCTTTTATGGATTTTCTCAAAAACTGAGTGAATAGTTCCAAAATAAAAAAAAATATTTACCCACCATTTAAATCATTAACTCAATCATTCCAGCTGCTTTTATGAGAAATGGAGGTAAAATACCTTGAAATTCAAACAGAAATGCATGCTAGAGTCATGTCCTTTCAGTGATTAAAGTACATAAATGTTCCATTGTCAGATACACCCATTAATCGTAAAACTAAACTTTACACACGCGAAGGGGGATATTACTATCCCACGGATACAGAATTATTTTCTGGATGAGAGGTACCTACCATATTTCCATTTCTGTACCCTGACGTAATTATACTAATTAATAAATAACATACCTATTTATAATATTAATTAGATAGTGTACTTCTGGGGTGATATTAGTTTTAAGAAAATATAAATAAAAAATTACAGATCAAATCTGATGTTTGTTCACTAGCAATAAAGAGATTGGAGACTCAAACACAGCTTCTGGAATCAATCACTATTGCAGTAAGTTAAAATTTCTTGACTATCATTATTTTTGTCCCGTCTTTTTTAATTTAAATATGTAGAATATTAGGTTATTATATTTTAATATTAGGTAAAGGTTTTAAGATATTGATGTTTGTTAAATAAAAAAAAAATGTGTTCGTTGACAAACTTTTTTTTCAGGATGAAGATGATGACTGTTCAGTATATAAAAAGCTGACGAGAAAATGCAACTGCTTGACTCAACATGAGTACAATGATTTCGTAATACACTTTAATGAACAAACCAAGTTCTTTACCAACACGTCTGGGGAGATTATCAAGAATTTACGTATATTAAAGAAATTCCTATACATGGGTGGGGACTACACAAAGCACGCATTGATGTTCTTAAATGAGGTATCATTCAACGATCTGATTTGTTCTTAAATTTACATGAGTTAAATGGTTATCTTCCCTAAGTGCCACACTGTGTACATTATAATAATATGAGATGAACCACAGAATTAGGGACTATATTATTATAAATAAACTTGATAGCCTAACAGCTCTTACACTAATGATAATACCTAATTACTTAATTGGGAGTCGCCGCCAAACATACAAATAAGCAAATTAATTATTACTTACGTAAAATGATGACAGTGATTGCGCGGCGGTGGCGACGCGACTGGTCGAAATGTTTTTTAAAGTGAAAACTTCTTTAGCAGCATTGGGCACTTTTTGAGATGGGTAAAAAATGTTAACCTTTGGAAAATGTGTCCGAGTGTAATATGGTCACGTGGACCCTGATCGAAAATGTATGGAAAATGTGTGCGAGTGGTGTAATATATTTAAAAAGAAAATAGGTATTTTTATAGTGGAGGTGAGTTTCTTATGTTACATGTACAGCGTCAGAGAGACATGGAGAGGGAGGGAGGGAGGGAGTAAGAGAGAGAGGGAGGGAGAGAGGCAGGGAGTGAGAGAGAGATGGGGGTAGGGAGGGAGATTGGGAAAGTGAGGTAGTGGGAAAGCGGGAGAGAGGGAGGGAGAGTGGGAGTAGGGAATCTAGGGAGGGATAGTGGGAGAGTGGGGATAGTGGGGAGAGTGGGGATAGTTGGGAGAGTGGGGAGATTGGTGAGAGTGGGGAGATTGGTAGGGAGGGATAGTGGTAGTGGAAGAGTTGGAGAGTGGGAGGGAGGTAGGAAGAGTGGGGATAGTGGAGAGAGTGAGGAGAGTGGGAAGAGTGGGGAGAGTCCCACTCTCCCAGCTCTTCCCACGTAGGGAATCTGGGGAGGAAGAGTGGGGATAGTGGGAGTAGGGAATCTAGGGAGGAAGAGTGGTAGGGAGGGGGGGGGAAGAGGGGTAGAGTGGGAGGGAGGGAGTAGGGAATCTAGGGAGGGAGAGTGGGATAGTGGGAAGGAGGGATGGAGAGTGGGAGAGTGGGAGGGAGGGAGGGAATCTAGGGAGGGAGAGTGTGGAGTGGGGGAAGTAGGGAGAGTGAGGATAGTGGGGAGACTGGGGAGACTGGCGAGAGTGGGAAGAGTGGGTGAGTGAGTGAGTCAGAGTTCAGTCAGTCAGTCAGTCAGAGAGAGAGAGAGAGAGAGAGAGAGAGAGACGCTAATAATACGTATTTAGATCCACCAGAGGGCGCTAATCTAAACAGTGAGTTGTCTCTTTCACCAACCTGTTAATGTGACGTTTTAAGTTCGTCGTATCGTTTAAGTTTGAACTTCTGTCGGCAGTCCCATGACTGTCTCTTTTTTTTTTTTATTTCATTTTGTTAGTATGTTTGTCGCCGATTCAAAATTATTAATGTATTTACATTAATATAAGAGCTTAGTAAGGCTAACAAGTTTATTTTTTTATTATTATTAGTCACTTTTTTATTTTGGAATTCTTCACTCCGTTATTGAGAAAATACATTTTTTTAATAATAATAATGAATTTATTTGCATAAATGTGGTACAAAAGATGATCAGTAGATAAGAACAATGAGTACAGGACACATTTCGCCATTAAATAGCATGCAAATATTTAGTTGGTAAGGTTTAATAAAAACATAAGCAACGAGACACGATTTGAGTTTAAAGTTTTTAACACAATGCATTTCTAAAGTGGAAAGAGCGAGAAGCGAATTTTTTTCAGAAACTTGTTAACATAATAAAACCTCTGTTCGATTAGACATTTCTTTAGCTCAACTAATCCAGTTTAGTTTGGTAAGTTTACAAATTTTTCTGGTAGTGCGTTGTAAATAAGTAGTGCCATTATACACACAGCTTGATCTGTACATCTCTAAACTCAAAAAAAAAAATAGATTTGGTTAACTTTACACTTATTTGTGTTATGTTTGACTGGCCTGTTGGTCTAGTGGTTAGTGACCCTGACTGCTAAGCCAGAGGTCGTGGGTTCGATTCCCACCCAGGACAAATAATTGTGTGATGAGCACGATAATTTGTTCTGTGTCTGGGTGTAATTTATATATATTATGTATGTATTTAGAAATATATAAATATGTTTATCAGCAGTCTGGTTACCATAGTACAGGCTCTGCCTAGTTTGGGATCAGACGGCCGTGTGTGAGATGTGTCAAGTTATTATTATTATTATCTTTAGCTTCAATCAATCCTATGTTACACTTAACAAATTTAGCTACTTCGAAGATATACATGCTAGGGACAGTTAGGCCTAGAGGAGTCTGACCACTGCATATTGAATATTGCCCTAAGACATTTCTTTTGAACTATGAATACTCCACCCCCCCCCCCCTCCCTCCCAGACTAGACTAGAATACTTGGTTGGAATGCATGGTATTTAAGGCAAATACAAATTTGTTAATTTTTTTGCTGACACCTACACATAAAAACTAACATGTATTTTTAATTTTTTAATTAGTTTTTATGGAGTTGTTATAATAGATTGAATAATTTCAAAATAAATATTATGTTCGATATAAAATCTTTAAGTTTACACATTCCACTTGCTTCTATAAAAACGGTGGTGATAACACCTGGAAGTTCAAACGCTAACAACTATTTAATGTTTCGTTTTTACGAAAAGTTATGCTTGGTCATAAATATTTAAAAAAATCATCGCTTAAAAATTGCCAATAGCAGGAATTGTCAATACGCGCCGAAATGGCTTACTGTTTTACACAAGCGTAGTTATCGAAGCCAGAATGATTTATGAATAATTTCATTTACTCAGGGTTTGGGAGATTCTTCGTACGCTGAGAAAGTAGAGATAATACAAGGATGTGCGTACACTGATATGTGTAACGTTTTTGAAGACATTTCTTTAGTAATTTCGTGTATAGCTTGGCCTTATAAATATGATTCTTATGGAGACACTGTGACTCAGGTACGCTGACTTTTACAATAGTACTTATGTCATAAATATTATGTAAGTACTAGCTGTGCCCCGCGCGGCGTCGCTCGCGTGTAGGTACACATTTATATTTTTTCCCTAAACCCTAATTCTTTTTCCAAAAAAAGTAACCTAAGTTACTCCTAATAATACCAGCTATCTACCAGTGAAAGTCCCGTGAAAATCGGTTCACCCGTTTCAGAGATTAGTCGAACAGACATACACCGACAGACAGACAAAAATTGTAAAAATTGTTTTTTGACGTGATAACGTCTTATAAATCGATGAAAACCGGCTGCACGCACGAAAAAGCATGAGTCATTATCACGTTCCGCCTGAGCCGAGCGTGCAAGCGAGGTCGCGGAACAAGTGATGGAGAGGCACGATCGGCCTAAGCGTTCGTTTATTGACATTGATTTGATTTCAGTTTATTTCTGTAACTAATTGTTCATGATTATATTTAAACAAATTATTTAAATTAAATTTGCAAAAACTGTGAATAATATTTGAAAATTAAAAATTAATATTTTTGACCAGTTTCAAAAATATTGTGTTTTCTTATGACGTTATGACGTAAAATTATGGTCCGTAAACCGACTTTACAGACAACCAATTTTTTTTGTATAAGTACTGTGTATACATTCAAATGCATTAAGTAAAAAGCTGTTAGTTTGACATTACAAACAGACACTTCAATCTTATTTGTTTGTATGTATGTATCAGGGATGTTGCGGATGCATATTTTTTCACACCACATCTCCGGATACGGATGTTTGAAGGCTAACATCCGCGGATGCGGATCTTAGGATATTTTATAAGAACTAGCATCTGCCCGCCACTCCACTCACGCTAACGATTTCACAGAAACCTGGGCCCTAAGTCTTTGGTTTAAAATAATTCCAAATGTCACTTAGCGTTGGTGGTGACATTACAATGCTTTTCGATTCACTTTCAAATGATCAGTGTATATCCACAATTTCACAATAACACTCAAAACGACAGCAAATATGATAAGCGCAAATAGCTCGCGGACGTCGCCGGCTCCGCCTATTTTCTTTCTTGTCGTGACTTGTGGTACATCTGCATTCGCATGAATATCCGCATCGATTATTGCGGATGCGGATGCAGATGTTCAAATCGATGCGGAAGCTCCGCAATTGCGGATGCGGATGCGAATATTCGCAACATAGGGATGTTATATAGGGTGTATGTATAGCTAACATTATATTATAACAAAATACTTTCTCATAAAATATGAATTTCAGGAATTAGCAGCATCGTTTTTATTCAAATTGGCTCAATTGGAAGAGGGACGGCGGTACTTGAAATTAACTTCCAAATTAAACAATGACATCAAAAAAGTTTTTAGATTAAAAGGATCGAAATTGGATTTTAATACTGTAGAGTCATTGCATGCCACTTTGGACGCACTGGATCCACGCAATAGTAAAGAAAATCTTAGCGCTGCATACCACTGTAGACCTGATGACGAAGGTAAACTCAAGAAGTTTTCTAGCAAATCAAAATGTACACAATATGCGAAGTATGCGTGGCTGTATGAAAATGCACGTTGCATTTTTAGTGACGTATATCATAACTGCAAAGAAGTTTATTCCGTTGGCAAAAATATGAGATCAAAGATAACACCCGTGTATACTGATTAAAAATTCAAAATAATTCGGATTTAGATGTACGTACATTTTAAATCAGATTAATTTATTCAACGTAAAGAATTGTTACTATGACTTCGTGGTTTTCAGGTTTCGGAACACAAACTGTGAGCGCTTTACAACACTATCGGCGTTACATGACAATGGACGAAATCTTTACTCATCTAGACTTTCTTAAAAAAATTACTAGTGAACCCAAAGGGAAAAAAGAGTTAACCAAATGGCTTCTAGTTTTAGTGATGCTATTTAAAGAGATACTTTTGGAATATAATGACAGTGAAATGAACATTTTAGTAACTAATATACTAAACAATTTACTAGCAAAGGATATGATAACATTAAAACAGTCTGAATTGCCGAAACTGTTGATGGTTGCAGATATAGCGACAGAGGTAGGTAAAAGTGTACCTTAAGCAGCAGTTCCTTTGTGCAGTGTATAGCATATTCAGGCTAGTCAGTCGAGTAATAAATTATTATGATTTAGCAAAACTAAAAAACACGCTTTAATGGCGAACTAAATTAAAAAGTAACAAAGAGTCCCATTATCCACCTCCTGGCTTCATCTTTACCAAGCTCTGCCTGTTGGACTCGTGAAAACGAATAATATAAGCCCAAACTCGAGTGGTTTACTAGTAGCCACTGAAGAGTTCCACTACTGGATAGTTCTGTCATCCTGGCTCCATCGTCAGAATTAGAAGTAGGTTAAAATTGACTTTCAAGATTTATTTACGTAATTAGTTGATTACAAGTAAAACAAATAAAAACTAGTGGAAAACGGGGTTAAAGCTGCATCACCAGCGCGGTGTCGCAACGCCCGCGCCGCCGGCCGCCGCGGTCTTTTCGAGTTTGACAATTTGAAAGCCCCTGTACACTACTCGCGAAGTTGGTCAAAGTTATGGGAATACGAGTGTAGACAGGCACGTTGCTTCGCTTCATGCAACTTCGCCTCGCCTCAGGCGACTTCCAAACGTTGTCGGTTTTTGCACCCGAGTTAAAGTGAAACCGAAGTTCCAACGCCGGGCGACGACTGAGCTCCTCACGAGGTTGCACGAGTGTGTAGTGACGTACTCCGAGACTTCGGTCAGTTTCGACAAGTACTTCGTCGAAGCAACTTCGCGGGTAGTGTACAGAGGCTATAAGTACCAAGAACAGACGGAAGGAGTTCAAGTGTGTATGTTTCGTAACTGTACTCTGTTCATTCGTTTATTTTATTTTTTGACAGTTACTTGAGAACGTAACTGTGCCAAACTTTAGAACACGCAATTAGAAAAATATATAGGTTATCTATTTTTATTTGTTTATAGTATTTATTACCATTAGTAGACATAATGATACTTATGATAGTGTATATTACTTAAGTAGTAGTTTTTTAAAATAAATTATTTTTGTGTTACGCAATAAAAATAGTTAAGGTCCATTGTACGTAGTGATGAGAACAAATGTTTCTACTGCATACTTATAAATCGATATAAACCTTTTCGAAATCAGTAAATAAAGCATTTTGTCTATAGTTATTAAAAGTTCTATTAAATTAATTTGTACTAAATAATATTAAAATGTTAGAATTCAAATTTAAACTTAAAGTATTGAACACATGGAAGATACACACTAGATTCGTCACTTTGGTCCTCAGAAACTATAATAATCAATTCTTATGTAGGTATAATATTATTATGTTAAACGTGGGTAATACGATAAAATCGAATCGGCAACGTGTTAGGTCATTAGTTTACTAATATTGACTACTCATTAAACTGTCAAAAAGAAAGTAAACGATTGGACAGAGTATATACGGTGTAGCGGGTGTATTACGTAACGAGGAAACACCGGTTTGTAACAGCGCACTTTTCAAAATAAATATTAAATATAAAACAACTATAACATAAATATTAGAAGACCATTAGGTACGTCAAATACTGGAGCCCCTTACGAGATGGTGCTCCTTACACTTCCATACGACATACCATACATTTTTTCGTATCGGTCCAGATACGAAAAAATGAATACACGCTAATGGGCATTAAATTTTTTTGGGTATGCCCGTGATACTTTAAATAAAAACTACATTTACTAACTACAATTTTACATTTACTTACTTTTATGTTGTGAATATGTGCTGTCACTAGTTATTAATTTTCAGAAACAAATTAACTTAATAGGTAACATATCTATTGTTTTTGTACTCATTAATGTGCAGTGACATCTCTGTCTTTATGTACCTACATTATGGATTGTATTTTAAAATTAATATTATTATTTTAGCCAATACATAAGAAAGATGTATCGAATCAAATTCCAGTACCAAAGAAAGTTCACAAGAAGAATAAAAGATTAAAGAGTTGTATTCGAATGTCATCCAAACGAAATGGTGATAATTGTTATGTTATTATAGAGTTTTAGATTAGATTAGTTATATATTATGAGATTTTCTGGAAAGTTCCAATCTCCATTATTGGCCATCTCCAGATAATCCACAACAGTGTAAGGTTTAAGTGGGCTACTATGCCGCACCAAGTATTGGGAGCTTACATAGGTTTCTACAAGGGACAAAAAGGACCACAAGCTGACAACTGCTTTGCCTTTGCCATTGACCAACAGTTTATTCTCTTTTTTAGAATCAGGCAGGGAAGGAGGCTAAGGTCTCGCTGAGTACTTGTGTTTACATAGTAACATAGTAATAGTTACATAGTAACTATTATCTTATCTGTGCTTGTGTGCAATGTTTACAAAAATAACAGGACAAAATATTTTGTTTTGTTAGTTCCTTCTTAAACCATCATGTTTGTTCAATTTCAACTTGACTGCCATAGTAAGAATTAAATAATATTACAAAGCTTTCATATGGCATAGGTTTCATGAATGTTGAGCAATTGGTCCAATATTACCACTAGCTCTTTCTGTGATTAACAAATAGATGTCGTGAGTGGTCTTTGTTTCCATTGTCTGAATGTTTTGAAGCCCCTGTGACACAGAAATCATTCCAAGTGCGGGAGTGTCTTTTTATAAAATGATATGCCATGTTAAATAATGAATGTCATGTAGCTATAGCTAAGATGATGATGAAGAACATGCTTGTTAATAAAGTGTTCAAATATACATTAGAAATATTTACCTTTCAGGTTTAAGCGTCAATTATTACAACAGAAGTGTAATGTTCGAAGGTATAAAGGAATTTTGTATGCACTCTGTAAATACAATCAACAATAAAATTAATAATTATTTTTAACATTTTGCAGGTAAATCCCAAGTAATTGTGGTGCCAAGAGAGAAATAAACAAATTAAGTAAAACAAATATAATAAAGTATAATATTTAAGCATCACAATAACACAAAAAATTATATTAGCAAAAATATGTATAATTTAGGAATAAAATTTAACATTATAAAGGACTATATACTAAAGACAAAAACAAATAAATATTCTAATGATTATATATTATTGTTTTCTTTCAAGCTTAAAAGGAATGCCAGGAGATAAGACACATGACTCCAATATTAGAATATAAAAGGAATTATAAATCACCATTGACCACAAAATTTTGTATCTTAACATTATTCCGTAAATAAAAGAATATCACATACCCAAGTATAGATAAACACTTACATCTAAATAGAGATCTACTAAGACAGAACAATGATGTCACAGCCTTTGAAGTTTATACTGTAAAATAATTATCAATCAAATTTGTTATTATCATACTGGTGATTACTTCTGCGAGACCCGTCATAATATGGTATTGAACGCTTGTCAGTTGGAATAGGAACATTCTGCTTGAATAACATTGCCAACAATATATAAAAACCACCAACTATTTTACTAAAGAAATCCAGTAAGCCAAGGAACATAGGAGTAGAGTTTTTGATTAATACAGACATTTCTCTTATTAGTGCTAAAATGAAGTTGCCAAGAAAATTTACAAAGGAAGTACTTCCCGTAAAAATTGCAATAATAAAAGCAAATAGGAAAGTTATAAATTCCTTGACATTTGTAATTGATAGAAAACTCTTCAGTGTTCCCACAATATCAACATAGGTCTCATTGAGAGATGCAACACTGCAATCAAGGGTCTTATCAGATGTGTCCATATTTTTTTTTACAGAACCAGTTAAAGTTGGTTCTATTTCTAAAAATGCATCAGATATATGTCTCAAACATTTGACCATAACTATAATTTCATCATTTCTAAATTTTAAAGTCTTTATCTGGAACCAGAAAGGACCAAAAGGTTGGTTATCTATTTCTGTCCACAGGCACACACCCGTAGAATGATATCCTAAGATATCCGTTTCTGTTATGCCTATCCAACGTACATTAGGAGCGATTGCATGTAATTTGTGTCGAATGTCTAGCAAGTCCGCTTTTAATTCAACTTCAGCTGGGCTAATTACCACTACGTCCCGATATCCGATCTCTTTATCTGCCAGTCGTCTTTCAATGTAACGACCCAAAAAAACTCGCGACTTCAATCTGTCTTTCACATAGCTCTTCATTCTATAAGTATCTGCGTTTTCGGTATTATCGGATTGAGAAGATACTGCTGACGAATTGAATGACAAACTTTGGTGCTTAACACTCATCGCAACAATAACAATGTAGCACAGGGATATAAAATTAAATATAAATTACAAAATTTATAGGTAAATAAACTAAACCAGTAAACCTGTAAAACCGGTCCACAAAAAAAATTGCCAAAATGTTTTGATAGATGACAATCAGTGTTGCCATACTGTAGGGACTAAGAAACTAAAAATCTGTACCTCCGACAGCAAAATCCGTACAAATTTCGTAGGTGCAATAAATGTGAAACTCCGTATGAAATCCGTACAAAAGAAACTTAAAATTAAAAGCAAACGTTAAATAACGTTTGCTTTTAATTTTAAGTTTCTTTTGTACGGATTTTACAACAACATGTCTTTATTAATTTTTCTAATCATATCATTGTCAACATTCTAATCAAAACAGGGTGTATTTCCTACCAGTTGTTTCGTACATAGGAGTCGTTCCATTGTCTCTGTTAAGAGTTGATTTCGTTGCTTGGTTTTCATTAAATTAATAGCGGCGAAAATACGCTCAACTGCTGCGCTTGAATGAGGCAAGCACATCAATTCCGAAATAAATCTGCCTAAAGTTGGGTACAGAATGTTCTCGTGCGCTGGATTGGTGGCTGTTATGATTTTTTTAACCGTGGAACACCTAGGTGAACCACGTAGGTAGACCATGGGTAATAAACCATTCTTCCAAGGTCATAGAATTTGTTGAGTGCAATGATGAGTTGTTATCGTTATTAGAAGGTGAACACCAGCTAACCACGGCTCAAACAAATAGAAGCCGCTGTGTGACAATTTATAGATGGGTTGTGGAAGTGGTCAATCGCTACTTTAAATGAGATTACAAGCTGTTTAGGCAACAGTATTTCCATAAGGTCCTTCGCCATATCATGGAAAACTTCAAGATTGCAGCAGCTTTACCCTATAAGTTTGGTATTTGTCTTCGAATATGCATTGGAAATGTTAAGCATAATTTGTCAGTTGCTTCCGTGTTCCATTCACCTGATATCCGTTACTTTTGAGTACCTCCTGAACGTGATCCAGCTCTCACTCCAAATGTTCAGGGTCATAAAGATCGTATGCTCTGTTCTTGAGTGAAGTCATAACAGATTGCAGGTGTCGGGGATGATGATGAGATGTGGCGTGTAGGTAGCTATCCGTATGAGTAGGCTTGCGGTACACACAGTGCTACAAGGACCCATCTGATCTTGCGGTTACTTTGACATCTAAAAATGACAACAACCTATCCGTCTCCACTTCATATGTGAACCTTATCTTGGGGTGAATAGAGTTGAGATGTTGTAAATATTTCTGCATCATCTGTTTCCTGTATAATCAATTTCCTGTTTATTTTCTTTGACGAGACTAAAGATGTCATCCACTAATCGCTTCCAAAGCCTAAAGGTCTTCGGGCCGAGACTCAGCGCCTTCTCTTCAAAATGGATGGAATCCAGATGTTGGCAAATATAGGGGCTACAGGACTACCCATTGCGACACCATCAATCTGAAGGTAATGTTGATCTTGGAAAAGGAAATAGTTGCTTTGTGTTATATACTTAGGTATATAATACGTCTACTTTATATTTCTTTAAGTTTCATTCGACCTAAAATACCTTTTTTGGCTGAAATATTTTGCAGTATTTGCACCATGGCAGTTCCATTTAGTACCCATTTGGTCAGCCAGACATTCCCTTTGATATTTCAATGGTATTCAAGTTTTACTATTCTTAATATTTATCGGCCTAAAATACCTTCTTAAAATTCATTATGAGCTCTTGATCTAGTATAGTATGTGACGGTACATCGCGAAACGAAAATATCAAAAATATCGGAAAAGTGGGGGTGGATGAATAACCTTCTACCTCACGATCTCGACGACGTACAGTAATTCGTGTAGAACAAGTTAGCTGGACAAAAACGACCATTAAATTCCTAATAGCAATTGGTCAATATGAACTCATTTACATTAAGAGATCCAGCTGTAACTTTTCGGAACTACCCTTATTAGAAGCATTATTAGGGTAAGTATATAAAATAATGGTAATTCAAAGTGCATTCATTAACATTTCTACTCCATACTTGATAACGTTGTTTACATTAATAACAGATATTTGTGCAAGTGTTTTTGTCATGGATTGTGAACATAAAGGTAAGTAGTTTCTTTTGAGTTAATTTTTGTGATAGGAACTTCATTCTCTATTTTTATTTATTTAATTGTTTTTAAAATAGTAATGTTTTTGAACACTCTTTTAATTCAATGGACAAACAACCACATGTCTACTGTGTAAAATTTATTGTATATGATTCTCACAAGTATGTAGGAGTAAGTGGCAGAAAAAAATATTGCGAATTATTTGCACAACTAATTTATTTTTATTTTGGAACGAAGTTCCTTATGAGGCGTTGCGGAGGGGTACCCTAGCCGGCAAAAAACGTCCTTGATCCGTAACGTAAGATTTTATGTATAGTCTATGTATGATGGCTATATAGTGTCTTATATAGTCTACGCGACGACTGTTATTATTATTATATATTTTTATAAATCATTGTAATTAAATTAAAGGTGTTAATTTAAGATAATTTTGTAGCATTTTTGATTTTTATCGATAAAAAATCATAATAAAAATGTATACCCGAATAATTATTTTCTTTATACCTCGAATAGAA
This sequence comes from Euplagia quadripunctaria, assembly GCA_963859945.1. Classification (NCBI taxonomy): domain Eukaryota; kingdom Metazoa; phylum Arthropoda; class Insecta; order Lepidoptera; family Erebidae; genus Euplagia; species Euplagia quadripunctaria. The sequence continues at coordinate 16,982,962 of OY982569.1, read as the reverse complement.
CTTAAAATTAATATTTTTATAATAAGGAACTTCGTTCCTATCTGGTATCCCAAGACACCACACAGTTTTTTTTTTACTACAGTTTTCACCGTGACAAAAATTTACTTTTTTGAAGAATGGTTGAAACACCCGAAAGAAACGCGGAATGAGGAACTCTTTCGGTTTATATCTTCTTGAGATATGATTTTAATGGTGTCACGGAGCCGTCTTTGAGAGACATCAAGATCGTAATCTCCAAATATTCATCAAAATGGGCTAACAAGTGGAACAGCTGTGGAATAAACCGAGAGCGGTTCCTAAACAAGAACTCTGACTGGCTGGAGGGTGTCGACATATCTTTCGATGTACCCGTTTACCTCATTTGTCCCCCATCCATGCCAAGTAGGTACGTCTATGGAGCCCCAACCGGAACCTGGAAGACCTAGTAAAGAGTTCGAAGATTCGAGTGTCAAAATGAAAAGACGATGCGTGGATGATCTTAGTCAAGAAGTGCTGGTGAATTAGCATACGCTGCTGAAGTGTCTGCGCGATTGTCAGGTCTGAGAAAAGTAACACGTCAAATTAAGGACGTAACTAGCGACACTTTAAAATGTCAAGATATAAAAAAGACCTCTGGGACAAGTGCCCCTAGGTGTTTGACAATTGAGGAAGCTTTGGCGTATTACGTTGATAGCAAATCAAACAGCAATAGTTATAAGCAGACTCGAAAGTGGAACTTCAGAGCTGGACATAAGGTATTTCCGTCGTTATATGGTATTAGAAAGGCTAAAGTAACCTGCTGTGCTTCAGTTGAATATATTTTTGTGAACGAAACGCGTGCTGAAATCAAAGTTCAGGCAGTTTTAGATAAAACTTAGAACAAAGTGTAAATGTAGTTTCTAGTTTTCATAGTCCTACCTGCCACTCATGATCATGACTATTCTATGGACGATTTATCTGATGATCATGAGTGACAGATATAATTGTTAAGCGTTTTAGTTTGGCTTATTAGTTTTCATAGTAAGATTTTGATATGTACATTATACATAAAACTGTTCAAAAAATATATACATTATTGCTGAAGCTTTTTTAACAATACCCGTTCAAACAACGAATCGCCTTCCAAAAATTACTGAAAGATTGAACTTGTTCTACACGAATCACTGTGCGACGTCGAGATCGTGAGTTAGAAGGTTCTTCATCCACCCCCGTCACATATTACCATACTAGATCAAGAGCTCATAACGAATTTTAAGAAAGTATTTTAGGCCGATGGATATTTTGAATGGTAAAACTTAAATACCACCGTGCATCGCTGAGCCAGTCAGCCTGTGACCACGGCCAGTGCAACTTGGTCGAAACGTCAGGCGATTCAGAGGTATGTAATACCTTTTCGTGATCGCGTTAATTCCCGTAAATATCTATCTATCTAATAACTTTAAACGAGCAATTCTTGTATATATATAATCTGAATCTAGGAAACTGCTCCAACGATTTTGATGAAATTTTGTATACAGATGCAGTTTTGCATTTTAAGTTCAACTGCATAGTCGTATTTCCTGTAAAAATGAAATTTTACAAAAAAAAAAAATCGATTTTACAAAAAGCTACCGAGCGAAGCTCGGTCTCCCAGGTTCATATATAATGGAACGCGAAAGTTTAAAAGTTAGTAATTTTCTCATAGGTACGCAGGGCCAGTAAAGCTTAGGTATCCAAGAGATGGGAAACTCTCGTAATGGTGTTTAGATCTAAAGGAAAATAAAATAAAACAATTGCTGTTTATAAAATTTGTACACTTCAGTTACATTGATACTGACAATAAATGGGAAATATTAAGATGCCATTTTAGGTATAAAATATTTTTTTAATATTTAAAAAATTTCTCCTGGCAGGTTATAAGACAAATCATGAAATGTGTCTCTACTGTAAGGGGGCGTTCAAGTAAAACGTAAAACGTTACGATGCGTTACAGGGGCGGGAGGGGGGTTCGAACAACGCGTTACGTAACATTGTTTTTTATTTAAATAAAAAAAAACTAGGGTATTAAAATCCAGATACCAGTAATGAAAGAGTCTGAGTGGCTGGCAAACCCGTTGACAGAGGAGCAATAATCCAATTGAATAGTTTTTTTTTACATTTCTACCTGCTTATTAGAATAATATAGATGATATTTTTTGTTTTTGTTAATAATACTATTAAATTTCAGTTAAGTTTCCGTTTCTAATTGCATTGCCAAAGTTTAAACTAAATGCATGAGAAGTACAATGGTGGATGAAGCCAAAAAATGACACGACCAAGTCAGGAAAACGGCGTAATTAAATGTTAGATTCTACTAATCTTATGAAAAAAGTTTATTAGGACTTTGAGCCCATTTAATATATTTAAAACTTAAGCAAATGTTTATTAAATTGTTTGTGATTATTTATTAAATAAATATATGAATAAATAAAGTACGCATGTATTGCAAATTAGAAATCTATTGATTTATTTATTAATTACTACTGCAAACGCGATTAAATCAACAACAAAAGTAATTTAGCGACTTTCCGGTAGTTTGCACAATATAGTTGTGACATTTGGGTAAAAATGGTCAGTTGGGTGTTGCGTAACGTTTATTTGGGGGTACAGGAAAATGTTACGGCGCGTGTTACATGGGGGGAGGGAGGGTCAAAAATCTTCAAGATTTGCGTTACGTAATACTTGAACGCCCCCTAAGCTGTTTAATCATTGTTTATGATAAGATGAATGCTTTAATGTTCAAGACACATCGAGACAGATCGAGCTTTGGGCGCCCATTTAATACACCACCATAAATACAAGTCTAATAATAATACATAAATTTATGCACCACTTCTTTTTTCCGATGGTCTAGAATACGATACGACGTTTCTATTGTAGGTGAGGAGCTTATTGTTCTAGATCTGATACAATTTGGACTGCAATTGGGTATATCTTGGCAGTAAAGACCTGCAACGGCTCCCCACTAATGGATCCTACCCAAGACTTCAGCACAATAGTTATACAGAGTGTATTTTGAAAAGAAACACTTACTTAAATCACTGAAAGGGCTTATTAACTTTAGCATGGAATTACAATAAGAATTTTTGAAAAAGAACTACCTATCCGTTTACAAGTTATGACCGTTTGAACTTCCAGATATTTTTGCCTCCATTTCTCATAAAGCAGGTGGAATGTACGTGTAAAGTTAAAGATTTTAAATCGTAATATTTTTTAATTTTGGAACTATTCACTCAGTCATTGAGAAAATCCATAAAAACTAACTTAAAAACGTTTCGAAGTTAGTTTTCATCGATTTTCTTGGTAACGAAATGAAAAATTCCAAAATAAAAAAAATATATACGATTTAAAATCTTTAACTTTACGCATTCTACCGACTTTTACGAAATACCTGTAAATTTAAACGGTCATAACTTGTAAACGAATTGTTAGATGGCTGGCCTGTTGGTCTAGTGGTTAGTGACCCTGACTGCTAAACCAGAGGTCGTGGGTTCGATTCCCACCCAGGACAAATAATTGTGTGATGAGCACATCATTTGTTCTGTGTCTGGGTGTAATTTATCTATAATATGTAGGTATGTATTTAAAAATATATAAGTACCTATGTTATGATATTCTTATTGTAAATTCATGCTAGCCCTTTCAGTGATTTAAGTATTCCTTTTTCAAATACACCTGTATATGCCTTATTAATTGCGTCACCGGAACAGTCTCAAATAAAAAGTATAAGTAATTAATTATATGTGTCCATTTCAAAACAAAGTAATAAACATGACCTTAACTTTTCTCAAAACTTTTAGGATACGTAATAATATAATATTAGGTAGGTATTTAATATGAATTTTTATTTATCTACATTAAGAAAATATCTAGTTACGTACTTATATAGAGTACAAATTGTCATTTTCCTTTAAGTAAATTTATTTATTAATAATAGTTAGGTACTACATAATTATTACTTTAATGTACAGGATGTATATATGACAATGGAACACTTAAACTACTGAAAGGGCATGACTCTAACATGCTGTTACAAAATTAATTTAAAAAAAAACCCATCCGTTTACAATTTTTGACCGTTTAAATTTTCAGGTATTTTTACCTCCGTTTCTCATATAAGCAGGTGGAATGTGTAAAGATAAAGATTTGAAATCGTACATACTTTTATTTTGTAACTATTTACTGAGATTTTGAGAAAATCCATAAAAACTAACTTAACCCTAGGACCCTACCCATGTTTAACACCGACTTTTCCTACCCAGGGTGCCTGAGCACCGTGTTGCAACAGGTTATATTTTTAAGGAGGATAATAAAAATGCATTGCATCGCAAAATATTATATTAATTATCAGTGGCGTAGCGTGCCTTGGACCCTGTATCAAAACTAGTTGGGGGGCCCAAGTGAAGGGTAAAGATTTCTCACAAAAGAAACAAAAATGCTTGAAACGGGGGAATTCCGCAATAACCGATGTAGGATGTTGCCAACTTTTGGGCGCACGCTTAACCCGGGAAAAAGAGATTGCTTTTTTGACTTTTGTCATTTCTGAAGTGAAAACTCTAAAGGCACGTAGACAGTTTTTTATCTTTTTTTCCCAGGAAACACGAGATTCAGTGACATTGTGGATAACATTTTACTAATTTTTGCTTACACACGTTAGGGGCTTCTGTAGTCCGGGGACCCGGTATCATTGATACGGCTGATACGGCGGTAGCTACGCCCCTGTTAATTATACTTTAACAAACTTGACTTTTAATAACAATAACAACTTGAAACACATTTTAATTTGATGCTCGCCACAAATGTGTACGTGGGGTACTCTGAAAGTTTTGCGTAACTTATTAATAAAACAATTTACACGTAAAGTAATATATTTACTGCTTTTCGAAGTATTCTCCATTACATTTTCAACACTTTTTCATTCGGTCAAACATGAGGATTTTTGAAAACATGAGGATCTTTGGTCTAAGGGCATGTTTTTACGTGCTGGTTGAAAGCTATCACGGCCTCTTCCGGCCCCAAACCTTGAATTTTTGGGAAACAGAGAAATCGCATGGTGCCAGGTCTGAACTATGTGCGGGATGGGTCACTAGCTCTACCTTTTCAGATGCCAAAAATGTGTTTGTCTTGTTCGCGGTGTGCGCCGAAGCATTGTCATGGTGCAATAGGATGCGACTTCTTGATCGTTTTTCCCTAACTTTTTCAAAGACACTGCGACGACTGACTACGAAGCAACGTCTTGTAGACGTTGCTTCGTACCAAATTTCAAGATTCTGAGTTCACGGGAAGTACCCTGTAGGTTTTGATTCCCTTGCGAGTGTCGAAAATTTGCGGAAATTTGCGGCATACACGGCTGTATCTTATGATTGCGTTGGCTTAGAAGTTTGATTTTTTCACAGCTCCAAGGGACAGCAGACCTAAGTATTTGATATAAATTCCAGCTTGATGTCTCCACGCGTTCCTGAGAAAAAGGGTCTTGACAGACAGACAGACGGACGGACGGACAACACAGTGATCCTATAAGGGTTCCGTTTTTTCAAAAAGCAAATCTTTTATTTTACTTAAAAATCTCTCTCTCTCTGTCCCTCCCTTCCTCCCTCCCTCTCCATGTCTCTCTGACGCTGTACATGTAAATATAAGAAACTCCGTCGTACGATGGGGACAGGACAGGACAGAGGACATCAGGGTCACGTGTCCTGACGCGAGTTTAACATTTTTTATCCATTCCAAAAAGTGCACAAAGCCGCTAAAGAAGTTTTCACTTCAAAAAAAACGACGAAGTTAGTTTTTACCGATTTTCTCAATAACTGAGTGAATAAGTATATGTTCCATTTTAAACTCATTTAACTGTAAACAACTTATAGTAGATTCGAATAACCACCAGCATAGTAGATTTATAAGTTTTTTTTTAAATATTCTTCTAATGGAAACGCGCCTCCAATATATATAGTTCTATACGAAGTACTCCAGATACGTTTAAATAGACAAATTAATTATAATCGACGTTGGTATTTATGTCGTTGATTTTTAATTTTAAACTGTAACAGTATGGTTAGTATTTGAAAAAAAATATGTATAATAATTTAATAATCATTTTAAGATAAGACAAAATTTACAAACTAAACTATACAGACGGAATTTAACATTTACAATATTGTCTGTCTGCTTTATAAAATTATGTACTTACGTGAGATAGCAATCTAGATCAGATGACAAAATTAGTAATTAATTTATTTTTATTATTATCTCACACGTGATGCGGTGGGATGTAAACACTCGCACCAAGAGGAATCTATATTACTAATATATATCGAACTATAAAATAACACACATTTGTATAATAATAGAGATTATATTTTGTGTACCATACACAAGCGCTTGCGCTGACGAATATAATGCTGAAGGTGCATATCCGTATGCACTGTAATAAAACGAAATTTCCTATATTCTGGAGAAAATAGTAGCTATTATTATATATCCACATTTTCTTCTGCATATACATATAAAAACAGGGATTAATTGACAATTAACAGCAGCATTTATTTCGCAAATCGCAATGAGAATCTGTCGAAACTAAGTAATTATTAAAAGTCAAAAGTGAATCAAATGTGTAGAAATATTCAATAATTCACAGCCCGAACTAGCAAAGTGGTCTTGACTACCTCAATTTATAATGCTTTAAATCTTAAATATATCTATATATCATAAGGACTTTCTAAAAAAAAGTTTACATTACTTAATTATATGGCCTTTACCACACTAAGAGATCTACCTATATCAGCACTGGCAAGAGCAACCCACAAATCAGAGCAGCCAATATATCTTTTGCTTTCTTTGGGAATTAAAGATCTATTTTTCTTTTCGGAATTCTGATTCAGGCTATGTCCAGTTATGTCTCAAACGAATATACTATTGGTAGCTATTCTGAGTAATTTTTTCAAATAATAATATTCGTGTGGGTACGAACCATTGCCCACCCGATGAATTTTGAAAAGAAATAATGTACTAATGCATTTTTAAAAGTACCATTGCATGGTTTTTATTTTCATTTGAGAAACCCCAATTTACACAATGGCGTCAATAAGTATAGACACAAGTAAACATCACACAAGTCTTATTGCAGTACAAAATTTCTATGTAAAATGTACAGTACATAAGTCTTGTAATAGTCTTACTCAAGACAATGCCAACATTTTATTTATTATGAAAATTACTAAATGATCATTATATAGCGGAGCATTGAAAATTTACGGAAAACCCACATAACTATTGACAGAAAACTCACCTTAGTAATAATATTGAACTGCCAGCATATTTTTACACGTATCATATCATACCATATCATCACTTGAGTATCGCATCCCTGCTCATTCAATGTTACGAAAATATAATTTTTAAGTCTTTGTAACTAACCTTGGATTCGCAATGTAACCGACTTATGGTTTAATTTTTATCTAAATTGGCAAATTTTATGATCTGAAGCACAAAGTAATGCGGTTACAAGGTTAAATTAAGACTAATTTAGCACGTTACAAAGCTGTTATAGGGTCAAAGTAAGAATAGAAGTCTTGAGATTTATACCCAAATCGGGACTTGTAACACACTTTAAAACCATTACAAGACTAACATACGATGCTTATAGCTTTTGGCAAAAGCGCATTGGTGACTTTTATAAGACCACTTTTTGCTAGTTGGGGCATTTATCTTAATACTTTATTTTAAACGTTGCCATTTGATTAACTCATACAAATGATCTTAAATTAACTTATATAAATTATCACTAACTCCTTCGATCGTCATTGTCGAAGGCGAAAGAGATACTAGTTTACTCAGAGTTTAGTTTATTCAGAGTACAGAGTGGGGATAAACGTGACTGCAGCATTCGTAAGTATCCTGAGGGATCCTTTACATACTTGTCGCTACAACATGGGGACTATAGAATATGCATACATATTAATAATATATGGCTATATATTATTTTTTTTGTGTCGTACTAAATTTTTTACAAACAGTACGCACGTACTATTTGTAAAAAACTCGGAACTTATTCACTTTTGACCACGATCAAACACTTGATCTCTCACGGTCGTTGGTGTTAACATATTATAGTTATTTCTGGGCAGTGAAATATAAATAAGTTTGTAGAATCAGCTAAATAAACTGCAGCCACACACTCCTCTCCTTTCGCTTAAATAGTTTGTAGCCGAAGCCCTCATAATATAATTACTAATATGTAGTTGAAAACGTAACATAACGCAAAAATTTAATATTCATAACAATTACATGTTCAAGTAAACATGACAAAGATAAATTGTATCTATATTAAGAAGAATTAAGACAAATATAAAGGAAGGACTTATAACTAGTATAATAATTTAATAAGACGGAGGAAAACTTGCAACAAACATACAGTGCTAAACATTGTCCCCTTACTACCATGAAAACTCGAAACGGTTCATATTTGCTTAGCTCGGTAGAAATAACAATTGCCCTAACTAGCAATTAGTACTAAAATGTACTTTTAATATTTACTCCTATGAAATATATACCACACTTAATCTTTTCTGTATTTTCACACATTCACAACCATATTCACAGAATCAGTAACAGATTTATTTCGTTGTGAACATAAGATTTTCAGATATTCGAGATACATTTATAATTTTTTTTATTGATGTACAATAAAAAATCAAGATACTTAATCTAATATCGAAAAGTACTGCACGAATTTTAAATGTACAATATTTGATTATCTCTCGTTTTACTTCATTGTTGATAGTTCATGGAGTGCTTCAATATTTATACAAGACAAATAAGATGTGCTCATAAAAACTCCTCTCCAGGTCCCTTCTTCTATTTGAATTCATGGCCAAAGGGACGTATAAACCACCTCAAACATGTATGAGAGCAAGCTTGGTTATAAAACAAAATTATTATGTAAATTGCCGTTCATAGTACATGAACGACAATTTACATAATAATTTATTAACGAAAAGCGAGCATAGAGAATTTAGATCTCTGCCTCTAAATACGTCTATTCTTAACGTAATACAACTTAACAATAATTAGAAACGTGTTGCGTAGAACTGATATATCGTTACTTCCTTACATATTTCCTCAGAAGTATCTAAGTTTTTCATTGTACATAAATACGCCGTAACATAATCTAACTACTTAAGTAATCAAAATAAGGAGTTCTTCTAGGCATATAAGAGTCGCAGAGCACCCTGTATAACTTTAGGCCCCAATACAAGACAATGAAAATAAATCTAGTGTCCAATGGCACATAAGAAACATATCGAACTATTTTATACACAATAGTGTTTCAATTTATTTGACACAGCCCAAGGAAGGACTCGAGTAATAAACTTAACCATTAAATATAATAAATCGTCGGCGTAGCGACGTTCACATCGTCAAACGAAACTGACCATTTACACTATAAGTTCAACTATTAAAAAAGTCTTCATAACTCCATTTCTCCTTTACGTCTAAATTATGTATTAGCGTTGACTACAAATTGTTTCTAAAGCGGTAACAGAACCGCACTTAACTAAAGTTATTTTACAATAAGGAAGCCGTGCACACTCGCGAGGAACTTGTCGAAGTTGTCCTGGAAGCGCAGCTTGTGGACCCTGAGGCCGTCAAACAAGACTCCGTTGGTGAGCACTCCGAAGGCCTCTTCCAGTCGCGGCACGTTCGCGGGGTCGTTGACCGCGAACGCCTCGATGAGCTGCCTCGCCAAGCCTTCCAATAAGGCTGGTTTCACACATGTGAGCGAGTAAATCGCCGCGCCGGCCGCAGGGATAGAATCGGGTGGTATTTCCATTTTGATAATGAGCATCAGCAGTAGTTCGGCGAGCGTCAGCAAGGACTGGGCGTATGGGTTGTCGTCGCCTAGCCTTCGGACCTTGTTGGATAGTCCGACGATAGTGTCGCAACACGGGGTAGACACGTCGCACGATACTGCCGTGAGTCCTACGCGTAAGGCCGTAATCACCATGTTGAAATCGTCGATGGGTAATGTGGTAAGCTGAAAATTAAATATATATAAATGCCTATAAGCAGCGGAAGCCGAACGACTAAGGTGCTGGATTTGCAATCACGAGTTTGTGCGTTTGCAATTCACTCGGTACTTAGCGACATAAACCCGACAAGACCTGCTCATTGGCTAGTTATAACTGTAACTCTCGCTAATTATGGTACCAAAAATTATACTGTGTAGGTACATGGCTTGTGAGCCTGCCGCGAGCGGCAAGCGTGAGTACTCATTCTCTAAGTGTAACCATTGTATATTACCGTAACCAAAAATAATATTGTGTACGTGGTTTGCGAGCGCGACACGTATCTCGCAGTGAACGGACGGGTGTGTTTT